>JAMGZD010000021.1:0-1200000 GCA_024713855.1 Morchella sp. 2016-41
CCTAACTAACCCTAACTAACCCTAACTAACCCTAACTAACCCTAACTAACCCTAACTAACCCTAACTAACCCTAACTAACCCTAACTAACCCTAACTAACCCTAACTAACCCTAACTTTCTTACCTGCATCCATACGCCCCGGCGCAAAAAGACATCGCCTCGACGGGAAAATACAAAGATCTCTCCCGTTCTCGTCGCGGGGTTGTCTTTTGGTCAAAAGACGAGTTCGTCGTTTAACCGAATTACGTCGTCTTTTGACCCCAAAACGAACACCGGCCCACACTGCAGAGCTTTCGTTAACGGCTTTCTAGCGAATTTGGCTGGCAGAACGAGGTCACTACCGCAGACATAGACTAGACACCAATTCCGCGCAAACGTCACATTTATCGATCCACACGCTCACGTAATTACGACATATTTCCTAATGACCCACCTGCCTCCGCCAAGACCCCACTTACCTCCGCTACTCCTGCCCCCACCGACCTCCTGCCCATTGAGCTGTGCGCTGAGCTCGCTGACCCGCCTGCCTGCTCGCGCCCAGCCCGCTGAGCTGCCTGCCTGCCCGCTGAAATGCCTCCCGCTGAGCCTGCCTCCCGCTGAGCCTGCCTCCCTCGCTGAGCTGCCTCCCCGCTTAAACTGCCTCCCGCTGAACTGTCTCCTCGCTGAGCCCCGCTGAGCCTCCCCGTTGAGCTGCCTGCCTGCCCGCTGACCTGCCTGCCAGAGGTCCATTCGGCGCAGTAGATTTACAGTGAGCTGATTCGCTGCCTGTGTCCATTTGTGCAGTATCGGTGTTCACGGCCGATTCGCTGCCCTGGAGGTGTCCATTTCGGCAGTATTCGCGACCGGTAGGCTGCCGATTCGCTGCCTGAGGTGTCCAAATCGCGCAGATTCGCGACCAGAGAGGCCCAAATCACGCAAAGACGCGACCCAGAGCGCCGACCGCTGCCCTGGCCCATTTGGCGCAGTATCGTGACCGCGTGTCCGATTCGCTGCCTGAGGTGTCCATTTGGGCAAAGATTCGCGACCGGTAGGTGTCGATTCGCTGCCCTGGAGTGTCCCAAACCGCGCAGTATTCAGCGACCAGAGGCCGATTCGCTGCCTGGGAGCGCCCATTTGGCGCAGTATTCGCGACCCAGAGGTCCAAACGGCAGTATTCGCGACTGGTAGGTGTCCAAATCGCAGATTTGGGCCTCAGAGGCAGTATTCTGTGACTCAGAGGTGCAGTATCCGCGCCTCAGAGCTGCAGAAGGCCAAAATACAGAGGAAGGTAACACGATCCAGGCTCTGATGCAGGCAGCAGAGGTGTCGATACAGGCAGGAGGTGAGGCTGAGCACAGGCAGGAGGAGGCGATACAGTCAGGAGGTAGATGTCGATACAGGCAGGAGGTGAGGCCAATACAGGCAGGAGGAGAGGACACATGAGGAGGTGAGAGGAGGTGAGGAGGAGGATGAGGAGTGAGGAGAGGCATGGAGGTGGAGGTGGAGATGCGTGATCCTCGCTGGAGAAAGGCCAAATCTGACGCCATTAGCTAGCGGTATTAGCATTAGCGCTCAGACACAAGAAATATCACATCCGCACGACGCCACGCAAAAGACGGTGCCTCATATTTGAGATGATACTAGGCCAAAAGACGAGGTGTCACGCTGACGATTTAAGAGCGCCAAAAAGACGACATGCCATTTTTGGGAGTCCCGGAAGTGGATCACTAACACGATTTTAGAAAAGACGATTTTACACAAAAGACGAATCCAGACGCCTGGACGCATAATTCGCCTCGAGGATTTTTTTTTGCTGACGTTAACTCAGCAGTGTAATCAAACCAAAATCTATTTACGACAAAGATTATTCTTTAATACCGGCCCATTCTCCTGCTCCAGCCTTTCTCCACGCTCTATCTGGCTTCCCTATCCGGCTTCCTCCTCCGTTGCCCCTATCCTCAGCTTATTCTCCCCATCCTGGTCTTGCTTAACGTTCTTCTTCCTTTCTTCATCCCTTTACCTCTTCATCCCTTTCCCTCTTCCATCCAATTGGAAACGCTTTATCGATAGCTGACTTGGTTTATTTAGTCTAATTAGTATGAAACTGGTGTGGTGGTATAAAGGGTATATAAGGCTGCCAGCGTCCGTCTACAGCTACCCATCTCGATATCCTCCTACGCCGAGTCTCCAGTTACCCGTCCTACGCCGAGTTTCCGGTTACCCGTCCTTCCTAGAATCATAGTCACTCACTTGGCTTCCAGCAATTTTCAGAAGCATAGTTGTTAAACATTGCCGGTACAGGCAGTATTGCAAAGACACAGTTACCTAAGAAGTGCCGTATGGAAGCATTTTACAGAGACAGTGTTGTCAAACACCTCCTGTATGAGGATTTGCAGAGTCAAGTGCCTACCCTGCGCCATTGCTAGGACAAGATTTTTACAGAGCTAATGGCGCAAATACCTTCAGCACGAGAGTAATCGCAGAGTCACACCCTGTACTCTATTGTACTGAAAGCATTTTGCAGAGTCAGCGAGTTCAAGACTTCAGACGGGAAAGCATTTTGCAGATGCAGAGTTGTCAAATACCTCCTGCATATGAGGATGACTTTCAGAGTCATCGCCAGACTGGCTTATCGTGACGTTAGCTTTGCAAAGCATTGCAAATACCTCCCAGACGGAAAGATTTTGCAGAGTCAACTATTGCATCTACCCCGCTGCAGACGTGTTTTGTAAATAATTACCCGCCTACCTCCCAGACGCGCAAATTTGCAGGAAGAGCTTGTCAACAATTGCTGTCGACGAAAGATTTTGCATACTCAACGGTTTCAACTACTCCTCAGATGAGGATTTTGCAGCTGCATAGTTGTCAACACGCCCCAGACGGAAAGATTCTGCAGAACCTACTACCTACACTGATCACACGCCATTGCCAGAATAAAGCCCGACAGTCTCATCAGACGGGCCATCAACACAAGAAAGCTCGATTGCCTACCATACGCCATCGCCAGAGAAAGCTCGATGCGCTCTACCAGATGCGCCAACACCACAAGAAAGCTCGACACTGTTCTACCAGACGCCATTGCCAGAGCTGGCGCTGGGCCTTTACCATACGGCCATCATCACAAGAGTTTCTAACAAGAACTGCCAGACAGGCCTGTCAGATTGAGCTTTAGAATCTCCATGACGGTAGCTTTTAAGACAGATAGCCTCGAGCCCCCATACGGCCCTTTGCAGACACACAATCCTCTAATCTCCTCAGACGGCCACTCACAGATAATACCATCAACATATCTGTCAGACAGCCTGTTTAAGACAGACACTATTTCAAAGTTCTCACCAGACATTTTTTCAAGACAGACACTATTTAATCTCCCAGACGGGATCTTTGGTGCAAATCAACGATTCAGATTCCTTCCGTACAGGTACTTTTGGCACAAAAAGTGCCATCAAATACCTCCCGTACGGGGTAGCTTTTACACATTTGTGGAATTTGAACATTTTACGGCTAAAATCTAGCCTTAACCCGAACTTCAAATCACCCAGAACGGGTATAATTTTATTTTTTTTTGTATCCATTTTCGCATAAAAAAACAAACACTGTCATTTTTGTACCTCACATTCACCTCATATCCACCATACGCAAATGATTCATTTTTTTTCTTCGCCATATTTTCTCTCCCTTCCCTTCCTCCCATTCTTTTCTCTTTCCATTCCCTATTCCAAATCCTTTCTCCGGCTGATTTCCTTCCTCCCATTCTTTTCCATTCCATCATGCATAATGATACAATATGAAAAAGCATGCTGAAAGACCACATTTAAATTTCACTCCCATTCTATCACCATATGATTTTAATATTTAATAAAATGATTTTATTAATAAAATTATATATTTTTATTAGATAATCAATCATAATTTTATTATAAAACAAACAAATAAAACAAAAACAAACAAACAAAAAATAAAAATAAAAATAAAAATAAAAATAAAAATAAAAATAAAAATAAAAATAAAAATAAAAATAAAAATAAAAATAAAAATAAAAATAAAAATAAAAATAAAAATAAAAATAAAAATAAAAATAAAAATAAAAATAAAAAAAATTGCGAGGAAAAGCGGATAATAATAAAAGAGTAAGTGTAAGAACATAGCGCTGTACAGATAGTAAGACATCCCACCTACAAACAGAACAATACCAATCAAAACCGTTTAATTTCAGACCCACGGCAAACATTTGCTTATTTGCTGGTTGTGGTAAATATCTTCTGATATTATCTAAAGGACGTTTAGATTGAAGATTAATAAATAGAAATGAAAACGGATCATCGTTTACTTCTTCTAGTGTTGTCGTAGTTTAAACATTAGTATATGATTGTGAGAATGTGTGAGGCTTGTTATGTTACGAGTATTCAAGGTTTTATCGTATCCCACTATCGTTTTGACAGCTCCAGAATGGTTAAATATGTTTTTTCTATATGTCATCATGTTTTTAATGAATTTGTTTTCGGATTTCACACTTCGGACTACTCGGAAATTTTGGAATTACGGTGACGATAACTGTTGTAAATATATGATAGAATATTGGGGTGTAGATAATGATGTAGATGTAGTAGATGTTGGAATTTTTGGTATATCTCCCCCGTACTCTCCTATCTTTTCCGATGAAGTAAATCTAGCTCTTTTATCCTGAATGTGTTGCTCAGTAGAATCATCTAGTTCAATATTTTGCAGATTTTCGCAGTGATTCGAATAAGAGAGGTAGAACGGTTGAACATCTAGATGTTTTTATGGGACTAGCTGTTCTGGACGTAAGGGATTGAATGGTTTCCACCTCATCCGCATGATGTGAAGTGTGGTTATTATCATCTCCCACCTGTAATTTATGCCATTCCTCAGCCAGATGAATACCGTATTCAATGCGTGATTGTGATTTCCATAGGTTTTCGTTGATTGTTGCTATTGGGTTCCTCTGAAAGGGGCATCCATCTTTTTCGCATCTTTTACCGCCTCATCGAAGTATGGCCTGGCGTCAAGCATGTTTTCTTTCGCGTTGAGTTCTTTCCTGAACGGAAGAGTTGTTTTCTTGTCGTTGCTAGACTCGGCTACCACAAGTGTGAGGTTATGGTTAATTTAAACGTAGGGAACTTCGGTAGAGGTGGTATGCGACATTTTATCAGAGATATGCGATAGATATTAGAATAAAGGAATGTAACTTCAGGATTATGTGTCTTTAACGTAGTTGAGAAGTAGTTGTAGGTGGATGTATTGAAGTTGGTAAATTATCAGAGGATCAGATGTCTTGTTTATTAATTTAGTGTCTCCTGGGAGTGGGGTTGTATCTCGGGCTACGCGTGGACGTTTGGTGTAGAAGTGGTTTTGCCATCATTCTCGAAAGTTCTTTGAAAGGGTAGTTTTTTGATTTTTTCGGGAAAGGTAGTTCCATTGATCGACTCCTTTGTGGTAAATCTAAGGTTTCAGGTTAGCGCTCAAAGAGTTAGGTATTGTGATACGTTGATATATTAAAATGTGATATGTTATACGAGATGCCAGAATCGCTGACGAAGAAATGATTTTAACCGCGACAAGATACGGGAATAGATTAAAAAATGTAATATGTTATACGAGATGCGTAATCTCCGACTAGTTGCGGTATTTAATTGAAGATATAAGCCGGCGGAGTAAATTGTACTCACACCCCATCAGCTCCGATTGTTAGGTGGCGTTCGCTAAGATTGATTGCCCCCCGTTAAGACTTATGATATTAAGTATGTAAGGGTTTTCACAATTCGGCGGGCGGAGACCCATGTTTATGTTTTTGTAAATTCCAGGAATGCATGGTGTCTGTAGAAGGCATGGTTGGATTTGGGACAGGCTACAGACCTCTTTGGTGAAAATCGCGTTATCAATCGGTTAAATGACGTAATAAATGGCTCAATTATCGGAATCTATTGGCTCATTAAGGCTACAAATATGTGATTGGTGGGACAAGCCTTTCCCATGATAGGCATTATTGGGTGGATATTTCATTGGTTTGATCTGAATATCCTATGTATGTGTTGATCGACCTACGGACACGTCATGATCTTACAATAAGCTTGGTGTATGTGTATACTGGAAATTATCTCACCACGTCACCTTGGATATCACCTTACGATAAGCAACCTGACTACGAATATAACACAAATGATTCTCGACTAATTAAGAAAAACCTAAAGTTGAGGTGGTGTTGTTTTCTATGAATCAGGTAAGACAAGCGTACAACCATGACTCAACAAGATGGTCACATGCTATCGTATGGTATGACAAAGATAACCACCACCGCTATGAGCTAACAAGATGTGCTCTATGGCGATGTTGGAGATAAGCTTTGCATACCTTTACTGTCCAGCGTTGGCTATACGTTATCATGATTACGTAGGAAGATAAGCATCGTCGATTGTAATACATGTGTAGTCGTGTTGGAAGAAATGCATAGCCATTGTTATGATATGACAAGGTGGAAGACGTGTGTAGTCAGGGTAGGAGAAAGATAGTCCGGTATGATAAGAAAACTGTATGCACACTGAGAAGTGTCTAAGATAGGCGTAGCGTGGTGTGGGTAGGTAGGATTAGACCATCTTACAGATGATGTGAGCACAGCCGTAGAGATGTGAGAGGATAAGCATAGCCACTGGATAATTTCAGAATAACAGCTTACAACCAAGTAGAGTACCAACCGGATTATTTCGCCATAACATAGGGTAGTAAGAGACGTCAGCAAATATTTTTTTCGGCTGTTACAAGATATAAAGGGCTGTCATTCCTCCCCTCAAGACAATCGATCACACATAGTTCGATATCATTTTCAATCCTCAACCTCGTCTCAATATCAGATATATCAGCCGCTAAATTATTCATGGGTATCATTAGCCGTATACTTTAACCTTATCCTTCTATCGTCCAATCTTGTCTTACAGTCAACAGCCGCCGATATAATGCTCTATTCATCATTATTGTATTAAAGCTGACTTGTAAATTATCAGATACTTGTTTACATCACTATGGCTTACCGAAACATTACAGTTATTCATATAGTCCTCGATTTGATTCATACCGATGAAGATAAATAGGATATGATGATATGCCTAAAACGCTTACCAGCGATCTTCTATCTCATTATTTCCCTCTTATGGGTAATTCGATAATCGGTTCTGAGCAATACAGGAGGGGTGTTTTTGGCGAGGCGGGATGCGGGAGACCCGATTTCATTGTGTTCAGAGCGTCTGAACCGCATGAGCATATGGCGCCAAAACTTACTCTTTTCGAACATGTAATTGTTGAGGTTAAGAAAGAAGGTGCCTCGTTGCCTCCAGCAATTAGACAATTGAAAAAATATGCGGAAGCGATGCGCCATGCCGACAGATGTTTCGGAACTATCGTTGTAGGAACCAGCATCTCTTTTTGGGAGTATTTCGACCCCGCGCATTACAATATCACAGACACCGAATTCCACAGTTGCATCTATTTGGAGGATGATGAGGATGATAAAGATGACGATGATGACGAGGAAGGAGAACTCTGCATAATTCCTCTGATGCCTCAAAGATTATCTAAGGCCGAATTTCGGCGCTTCGATCCCGAATACGACCCTGCTGCCAGGATTAATTCATTTTTATGGGATCTAAGGAACCCCGACCACGCACCCTACATCGAAAGTATTTTCATGTCCATATCTACCCATAAAGGTAGCGCAAGGGATATGTTCTCACCAGTTCATAAGGGTATTACATTCATTATATCAAATTAAAGGGTATACAGACCGCTAACCTTATCTTAATCAGTGATTATACACGTATAGAACATCAGTAATCACATGTCTGGAGTCTGAGAGGTACGTACATTCACTCTCTCGTAATCTAAGAGAATAGAGAAAGCTAAGATCGTTTCAGTGAGAATTAATCACATACCACGGCGACGGGGTGTCGGTGGATCTCGCTGTATTTCTTTTATTTATTTATTTCTTATGTCTTTCACTAAGCTGTTTAACAGTGTGGTGATATTGGATGCTAGGGTTGTTGATTTGATACTTACATGTTTGTTATTTCGATGTTTGTATGGTGGTCGGTATATGAATCATGTCATTGTTTGTTCACGCGGTATGTACATGCTCGGTTATTAGGCAGGCGCATGCTTGGTTTATTAGGAAATACTAAACCTTTAACGTTTATTACCCCATACGGGAGTGCCATAAGAGTTCAGTGATAAATAATCGGGGGGAGAGTCTGGCATTGTTATGGCACGACCCTTGTCATCTCGGCGGTTCCTTTATTTGCTGGTACTTCCTTTTTTTTTTTTTTTGAAATATTCGGTGATTTATTATGTATAAATTGATATAATTTAGATACTAATCTTATTTATTTTATAAGTAAGATGGAATAAATTGTTATAGTCATGACTTCTTCATTAGAGATTGATTACGTAATTCTGGTGCATGAATAAGGACAACATTAAAGTGGTGTCTGAACTATGGGTATGATTTTCATCCACTCTATTTTTAAAAGATAGTTCACAGTATATGTCGATTTGGGCTGATTTGGACCCTAAATAGTGTGATTCATAATGTGGAATATCTTAGAAAACCTGTAGCTATATCAGGATTATAATAATAAAACTCAAACCTCTTATTCACTAGCATTTCAACAAACGAGCTTGAACCCCGGTGGTGGCTGAATGAACATAACTAGATCCTCTAATGAAGGTATTGATAGGGGTTAGGTTTAAATCTAAGTTCTAACCTTAGTATACTTAATTTAAACCTAATTCAAACTGCTCGATAATATGTTTGACCGAAATGAAATTATTTAATGGTCTTGATCCGGCTCATCGGGCTAAGAAGTGGAAAGATTCGGCTCATTGGGCATAGGAGTGGTAGAAGGTAAAAACAAAATGAAGGATTAAAACATTGGGCTTTGCCCTAGACAACATCAAATTTGGGAGGCTTTAAAATACCCAATTTTAAATGGATATCCGGCTAAATATAAGTTACCTACCTGAGTCCCTCAAATGTTTTTATAGTAAGAATGATAACAATGATTTTGGATCATCGTAGATATTGCTATTAGGTAGGCGTGTGTACAACTATAACCATTGGTGGATCCAAGTGAACACAAAGACATACCCACTGGTCAGCACTCGTAGGAGGTTCAGCATCCCAGCTGAAGGGTATGACCAGGAGTAACACCGACCGGGATCACAACCAATAATTCAAACTGTGTATATAGGTATATAGAGGTATATATAGGAACATCTACATTTATACACCAATTCTACCATCTCTGATCGGAGTTGGCAGCACTGGCAATAGGACGAGTTTTTGAAAATAACAACACAACCAGCAAGATATAAGACAGTAAAATAGCATATTCGGAATCAGCAACCCCAGGGCTTTCTACCACTACTACTTTCAATTAAATTCAGCAAAGACAGCGAAAACTAGTGCTTTCAACCCGGGTTTTTTCGGGTTACACAGGGTCAAAGATCCTCGGGTTCGGGTTGCTAGTAATAAAACTTGGGTTTTTTGGATCTAGTTCCACAACCACAACACCTACAGGAAATTTAAGGATATAGCCAGCATCAGGGAAGTTTTCCCTACAAGATACACTAAAAATATTTGATAGATAGGATTAAACACCCCCTACTATTACTACATCCTCTTGAAATAAGTACGCTCGGCACGTTTTCATTGTATTAGCCAATTCTCATTTGTAAGCACATAACTCCGGTGTGAGTCATTCTATTATGTATTAGTCATGGGATATGACTCAGGACGTATTAGTCATGGCTATGACTCGGGTTTCTATTTGTCATGTTCTCTCATTTCACTGGTATAAATACTGGGGCTTTCCCCCATCAGTTAGTTTCATTATCACGATCAATATACTACATTCTCCTACTACATTTCTCTAGGTTATGAGCCCGGAGACCACGACGCTTTTACTCCTCACCATTTTTACTACAAAGTACACTTTATCATTACTACCTCAAACATGACTACACACGTGAAAATTCCCTCGCTCGCATGCAAGCTGGATGGGCTGGCCCATTACACTGTATGGGGGGACCTCGCGTCTAGAATGTTGATGGTCCATGATCTGTGGAACATAGTCAATGGAACGAGCCCGCGTCCGATCCTGACCACCACCACTTTACCAGCAGCACCAGAGGAGGCAGTATCACCAACTGAACCTCCCACTGATGACACCACAAGGCAAGAAGAGACTGAAGACAACATCGAAGAGATACTCGAATGAGATAAGAAAAACAACCTAGCAATAGTGTTCCTACAATCCAACATCGAATTCGAAGTACAACTCACCCTCGCACCATCAGAGACCGCACATCAAATGTGGACTCAACTGGAAGACAGGTTCGATAGAAAAACGGTCGCATCTCTACACTCTCCTTGGTAATGTGTTGAACCTACAGTACTCTCCCGACAAGGGACTCAAGGAACATCTAACCGAATTCTCAACTCTCTGGTCACAACTCCTCACTAGAACTAGTAACTCTACGGACAGTACCAAAGACCCACTCGGTTACCACCTCCGACAATTCGCATCAGTTACGGAAGTGAAAGCATCCTTCTTACTCCTCTCACTCAAGCATGAATCTCTCGAAGCGGTCGTTGACAATCTCCAATCCAAGCCCAACGTTACATATGATGACGTATACAAAAAGCTCTTGGACCTAGATTCACGCCGAACTCAGATTTCACATACCGGAGAAGCCTACAACATCAGGCGAGGAAACCCAAGAAGTAACAACAATAACAACAACAGAGCAGAAAGAAGGCCCAGGCAAAAGAAAGAACTCACCTGCACATGGTGTACCAGGAATGGCGAATATGCAAAAGGCCACACGCACAAAGACTGTCGCAAACTTAAAGCTTTCAGAGAAAAGGAGAAGCCCGCTGCTTCAGGCAATGTCAATATTGCGTCCGGTACTGCATTTCACACCAAAATAGACCTCTCCTGGCTCCCTGATCTTTCTGGCCTACCTGCCCTCGACGAATCGGACGTGTTCACCATGCCGACTTTGTTCGACAACACACATTTCTCAGAGTCATCATCGGACATAGTTATGGAAGACTACTTCGCCCTAGTTGCAGGACCTTCCACTTCCGAACACAACGCATGGATCTTTGACCCTGGTGCAACCAACCACATGACCGGAACCTTGGTAACTAACCCCGCACCTCACTCTGGCACAATCACTGTTGGAGGAGGACGGAAACTAAAGATAACCGGAATTGGCAACGTCACTATCAACGGATCACATGGCCTAATCACTCTCGAGAAAGTCTTCCTTGTACCTGAGCTCGGCAACACCAACTTGATGTCTTGGTCCTGCATAGCAAGGAAAGGATTCACCACAACGGGAACGGAGAACGGCTTTACCATTTACAAACCGGTAAAGTCAAGAGATTATGCGCCGCTTAACGCAAAACAGACTGGTCTTTATATTTTCAAGACAAAGGAACCATGCGCACACCTTACCACCGCCACCACATTCTACGATTGGCACCAGCGGCTCGGTCATCTCCCGCCTCTCGCTCACGGTTACGCAACATGGCACACGACCCGAAATCCCTGCCAACAACAGGTCACATGGAAACATGCAATACCTGTGAACTCGCCGAATCCACCAAACAACACCTCGCCCCTCTCACCTCACCACAATCCAAGGCCCCACTAGAACTAATTCACTCAGATCTCAGCGGCAAATTTTCCACTGTTTCTCTTGGTGGGTTCAGTTATTATATCACTTTCATAGACGACTATTCGCGATATGCACACCTATATTTCCTTAAAAAGAAATCGGATGCAGCGGAAGCAACAAAGGCCTATATAGCCTATATGGAAAACCAGCTGGACAAAAAAGTAAAGAGGTTTAGGAGCGACAATAGTGGCGAGTATATATCAGACACACTAAAACAGTTCTTCATCTCGAAAGGGATCAAACACGAATTTACCGCTCCCTACTCACATGAGTCGAATGGTATTATGGAACGCTTTAATGCGACTATAGCAACAATGGCACGATCAGCCTTGCTCGACCACACACTCCCTAAGGGGCTATGGGCAGAAGCGATCAACGAATGGTACATGTAAAAACCGACTACCACACAAATCCATCCCAAATACGACACCATACGTAAGCACTCACCGAAACAAACCCTATATTGGGCACCTCCGATCCTTCGGTGAAACAGTGTTCATACATATACCTGTTTAATCAAGACCACCGGAACAAAGCAACCAAGGGCAATAACGGGAAGATTTGTTGGATACGGAGACTCGGCTAAAATACGCCGGGTTTACATACCAGATCAAAGGAAAGTTGTACTATCTCGACACTTTCGCTTTAAGGGACTATCGGTAGGGAAGAAATTGCTCCAATCATAACCGGCACCCCCAAACCAAAACAAAAGTCGAGATCAAGATCAAGCAGGAACCCACCTCAGAACACGAATCCAACGACGACATCAGAGCAAGCATCCTACGATAATAAGAAAACACTGAATCTGGAGGATGATACTGAAGGAACACACGCAAGTAAAGTGCCGGCTTAACGAGGCCCGCCTCCTGAAAGTCACCCGACGAAACAAACCAGATACTAATCAAAGACGTAACCCGACAAGGGAACGCAAAGCACCAGAACGATACGGACATATAACAGAGAAAGACGACACCCTCGCAGAACCTAACACATACCAGCAAGCAATATCCAGTCCAGACTAAAAATGGCAACAAGCTATGGAAGCAGAGATGGAATCACTAGCCAGGAACGACATACATGGAAATTGGTCAACACACCAAATCACCGCAAACTCGTGGACTGCAAATGGGTATACAAAATCAAACTCGGGCCCGATGGCAACCCCATTCGGTATAAAGCTCGATTAGTCGCAAAAGGATTCTCTCAGGTACCTGGCCAAGACTTCGACCAAACCTTCGCCTCCGCCACTGTTATGAATCAATCAGACTCCTCCTCGCACGCACCTTACAAACGGGCTGCAATGCGACCAAATGGACGTCACAAGCGCATTCCTCTATGGTGAACTCCAGGAAGAAATCTACATGAAATCCCCACCTGGCTACCCTACTCCCGGCAAAGCATGCAAACTCGTCAAATGCATATACGGCCTGAAACAATCATCAAGGGAATGGTATGCCCGTCTATCAAAAACGCTAATCAAAATGGGATGCAGAAAAGCAGACTTCGACCCCTGTGTCTTCATACACGAGACAGGGGAAGTAGTCATCGCAATATACGTCGACGACATCTTGATCTTCCATTGGTCAGATGAACGCAAAAACAAAGTTAGCCTACAACTCCACGCTGAATTCGAAATGACCGAAGCTGGAACAGCGAACTGGGCCTCGGAATCCACTTGATCCACACTTCAACTGGCATAATCCTATCACAGGAAGCCTACCTCGCGTACTCATCAAATATGGCTTCGATAACTCCAGACCTGCAAGAACTCCAATCGACAACAACGCTCTCCAAAAAGCGAATCAAGAAGAAAGAATCGATGATCCGACACTATACCAATCAATAATCGGATCACTCATGTACGCAGTAATCGGCACCAGACCAGATCTCGCCTACACCGTCACCATGCTATCGCAATTTTCCTCCTGCCCCACA
This sequence comes from Morchella sp. 2016-41, assembly GCA_024713855.1. NCBI lineage: Eukaryota > Fungi > Ascomycota > Pezizomycetes > Pezizales > Morchellaceae > Morchella > Morchella sp. 2016-41. Next base: position 13,670 of record JAMGZD010000021.1, read on the forward strand.
AAAATTCACATGACTGCAGTACACCGCGTCCTACGCTACCTTAAGGGAACCCTCAATTGGTCACTCTTCTACGCAAAAACGCCACCAACTGCACTCATCGGCTACAGCGATGCCAGTTATGCCTCGGACCTCGACGATCGCCGATCATTCACCGGCCACTGCTTTATGCTAGGGGAAGCTCTCATCTCCTGGCGCTCATATAAACAACGATCAGTCGCAACCTCCACCACAGAGGCAGAATACATGGCTCTCTCGGATACCAGTCGAGAACTCATATGGCTAAGGAACGCAATACACGAATTGGAACGGAAACCTACCATCTCTTTTATTCTTCGCGGCGACAATAACGGCTCTCTTTCTTTGGTTCGCAATCCAGTTTTTCATAAACGGTCTAAACATATCGATGTTCATTTTCATTTTGTTAGGGAGAAATACGAGGACGGTTTATTTCAATTGGAGTACATTTCTACGAACGACAATGTGGCGGATCTTCTTACTAAGGGGTTGGATAAGGGCAAGCATGTTTTATTTTCTTCTACAATTCACTGTGGCTCACGAGGGGAAGTCTTGAAATAAGTACGCTCGGCACGTTTTCATTGTATTAGGCAATTCTCATTTGTAAGCACATGACTCCGGTGTGAGTCATTCTATTAGGTATTAGTCATGGGATATGACTCAGGACGTATTAGTCATGGCTATGACTCGGGTTTCTATTTGTCATGTTCTCTCATTTCACTGGTATAAATACTGGGGCTTTCCCCCATCAGTTAGTTTCATTATCACGATCAATATACTACATTCTCCTACTACATTTCTCTACATCCTTCTGGTTCAACTCACCCAGAAGAGGCTGCCAGCCCATTTTGGCTCAGCAGGTTTGGCAAGGAAAAGAAGGTTCTGGAAGCCTAGACGTTAAGACAATAGTATTGTGGCAGACAAAGACATTGTTGATATTTAAAAAGGAAAGTGATAGCATAACACTGCAAACTGCACAGCAACCGCCACGACACGTCAAACGACCCACCATGCCGGGAATGAATGTCGCATACATAGTCGTGAACAGCGCGCCGAGACGGCTGGCGCCAGCCTTATACCAGCCAGGAATCTTCGGGCTCGCACCATTGATGGAGACGGATGACCTCAGGAAGGTAAAGACGGTGTACTTTAAGAACGGAACGGCGAAGTACGTCCCGTGCGATGTAAGATACGTCGACGGGGCGGAACTCCCTCTACACACAGTGAAAGCAGCAGAGTCGATAATCAAGGAGCAGGAAGAGTTGCTCAGTGGGGCCGCCGAATGGGCCACCTGGTCAGACTATGAGCCAATTCCACCACCGACAATACTCCCCGAACAGGAGGATATCACGATGGAGAACAAGGACGAAGAAGAGGGAGAGAGGTTCAGGAAATGGGGAGGAGTAGAAGAGAGATACACGCTTGCACCTGCACACACACAGGAGAAGGGAAAAGGAAAAAGAGCGGAAGAGTCCCCAGAACAGGAAGTAGAGATGTCTGAGGCCAAGTGGCGAGGTATCGACCTACAAGACAGGGTCGAATACGCGATAAACGCTGTGCGCGCATTCAGAGCCGGATACATCAACGATGTCGTCAGGGATAACCCGGATATCAATATGCAAAATGTTGAAGACATCATAAACGGGCCGGAGGGAGGACTAGACCTAGCCCTCATGTGGCCACTGACAATGGAAATAGCAGAGGGAGGAAACAAGAGGAAGAGGAGACGACATGAAGAGGAAGAATGCGAGGACACCCACTGGCACACATGGAACCACGAAGCCAAACCCATCGCCGACATCAGAAAGAAACGGTTCGTTGACAGACTAGCGACAAGACTCACGACGAGCAGATGGGCCGCAGTCGCCCTACCGGATATCAAGAAGGAACTGCTGGCATCAAGACACGCGGGAGCCTCAAACGGGAAGGGAAAGGAGAAAAGGAACATGACGCCAATCTCGATTAACAGCTCGGTGTCAAGGAGGAACACACCCAGCCTGGAGGCCCTCGCTAAGGAGGATGTAACGCCAGCATGGGCAAAAACAATGATCGAAACAGTCATCACCCTGCAGAAGAAAGTCGACAAGCTGGAAGGCGAGAGAAGAGCCCGGATCGAATTCGATCGAAGGGAGCAAACAAGGAGAGAGACGGAATCGAGGAGGAAAAATAGGCCCCCACCGGCGCTACCTTGCCCAGCACGCACCCAACCACCGGCAACCGCACCAAAGAAGGCTACGGGAGCAAACGCGCTCCCTGTCGGTGGGCGTGAGACCCAGGATGACAACAGGACAAGGGAAAGCAAAGAAGAGGAAAGGAAGAAGATCAGGGACGCAGATCAGGAAGAAAACAGGAGGCAGGAACTCAGGATCAAGCGAAAGATGGCCAAACAGGCGGAGGAGGAAAGGAGGAAAAATGAGAAGAGGATAGTCATCACCTTGGATAAAGAGGGAGAGGAAGGAGGAATCAAGAACGCGGATGAAGCATTGGAGAGATTGGGCCTCAGCAAGAACACTGTTCCGGACAGAGTGGGCCAGGGTGTGTTACGGGAGATTCGAGTGAGGGGTTGTGAAGGAAGGACGGATAACCGGAGACAAGCATAGAAAGGTATCGAGGGGGTGGGGGCGCCGTGTGCGACCACACCTGCACGAAGACTATTAGGCGGCACACCTCGAGAGTGGTGTGCTGATGGCTGCAGGCTGTTCTCCTTTGAGAAGGTGACCAACGTAATAGTATAGTGCAACCCGATAGCCGGCATTTGTGAGTCAAAGGTATTACGCGAGATAGAATGTACTAGATAGAAGACGGCCCCGGATAAGGGTGCCAATCATGTATAAATAGGGGAGCGGACGCCCGTGAGCTAGAGGGGATCAGAGAGCCTTCAGTATCAGCGAGCGGAATCCGATCTACAATATTACTTGTTTAAAAAGCTGCAGAACTATTGCTTAGCACTTGCCTTATCTTTAGATATCCCATTACAGGGTGAAACCATACACATCACCCTCGAGAGCAAAGAGAAAGCGGACGAGCTGATCGGCAAGAGCAAAGTTGCGGGCATCAAGAGACTTGTCCGACCAGAGAACCGCATGGGAGTGGTAGTCCATCTGGTGGACAAAAAGTGGGAAGGAAAAATGGAAGAGCTCAGGAACCACATCGAAGACAAGAACCAGATAACCCTGGCCGGCACCCCAAGATGGCTGTCAAAGACGGACACCAAAGACGCAGGAACTTTGAGCCTGGTGATCCACGTAGAAAGCAAGGAGGCAAAAGACAAGGTCGATAGAGAAGTCATACTAGACGATGGATACATGAACAGCACCAGCGACATAAAGACCCACACCACACGGACGTATGTCGACTGGGCCGTTAAAAGGGAGATGTTCTGCACAACATGCTGCGGATTCGGACATACATCGATGGGATGTCGGAAGATGGCCAAGTGCGGAATCTGCGGCAAGGGAGGACATAGAACCGCCCAGCATAAGTGCGCCGAGGAGAAATGCGGCAACAGAGGATGGTGCAAAGACTACAGACAGATTCTCCGATGCGCAAACTGCGGAGGGCCTCACAGTGCCACCTCGGTATGGTGTAACGAGAAGACAAACTATGTACGAGCAACGATGGGTCTGAAAAAACTACCAGCCAGGTCACCATGGAAATTCTCAGGCAAATCTAGCACGGCCGGCCCACTGAACCGTGCCGATGATTAGACAGCTCACCATCCTACAGCATAACTGCAACGGGTCTACCAACGTAATGCAGGGGCTGATGGAGAGCGGTAAGGAAGTGGACATTATAGCAATACAGGAACCGTACATAGGCAAGATCAGCAGCAATAAGAAGGTGAGAGGAGCGACGGAATTAGGAGGCGGGGAAATAACAGTAGGGAGCAACAACTGGGACATCATCTACCAGCCCAGAACGGGAAAAGGAAGGAGCAGGGTCATGTGGATGGTCAAAAGAAACAAGGGAATAAGATACGCAGTGAGAAACGATATCTGGGAGGACTCCGACGCTAGCGTCATCGACATCATGGATCCGGAAGGAAAAACAGGACTCAGGATCATCAACATCTATAATCAGATGCACAGAAGCAGAGAAGGATGGTGCCTGAACAGACTCCCAGAAGGAATGTTTGAGCAACAGGGAACGATCATACTCAGTGACTTCAACGCCAAAGGACCCTTGTGGAACTCGCTATCCGACCCCATTCCTGAAGAAGCCATCATGGAGATAGTCGAGAGAGAAAATCTCGCACTACTTAACGAACCTGAGAAGGTGACGTGGCAAAGAGGAGATCAAAAGTCGGTCCTCGACCTCGCATGGGCAAACAACGGCATTGAAACATTCACGACGTGGGAGGTATCAGGAGAAGACACCGCGTCCGACCATGCCCTTATCAAAATCACAGTCACCAGCAATATGGAGCAGGACTCCTATAACCCCCTCGAACATCAATATAACTATAGGAAAGGCGACTGGGAGGCAGGACTGGAAGGAGCATCAGCAAAAAATAGGGTCAATTCTGACGCACCTGGGCGTACCCAGGCGCACCCGGCGCCATTGGGCGCACCAGGCGCATGAGACGTTTTCTTACCTGCATCCATACGCCCCGGCGCAAAACGACGGGAACGGGAGAGATTCTCTCCGCTCGCCGCTGAATCGTCGTTGCTCAAAAGACGAATGCCTTTTGACCAAATTAGGTCGTCTTTGACCCCAAACGAACACCGGGTCCACACCTACGTAGCTTTGCCTGGTTAACGGCTTTCGCTAGAACATTTCGCTGGCAGAATGAGGTCACTCGGCAATCGGTACATAGACTAGGACAGTAGTTCCGCGCAAATGTCACGTATATTGATCCACATGTCTACGTAATTCTATGTACATTTCTAAGCGCCCCACCCCCGCTTACTCCTGCCCCGGCACTGCCTTCCTGCGCGCCGAGCTGCCTGCCGCTGAGCTCCGCGAGCTGAGCTGGCTGCCCGCTGAGCTCCCGCTGAAGTGCCTGCTTGCTGAGCCTACCCGCTGAGCCTGCCCGCTGAGCACTACCGAGCTGCCCGCTGAGCTACCCGCTGAGCTGCCCGCTGAGCTGCCCGCTGAGCTGCCCGCTACGCTGCCTGCCTGCCTCCTGCCCGCTGACCTGCCTGCTACCTGCCTCCTGCCCGCTGCCTGCCTGCCTCCTGCCCGCTGCCTGCCTGCCTCCTGCCCGCTGACCTGCCTGCTACCTGCCTCCTGCCCGCTGCCTGCCTGCCTCCTGCCCGCTGACCTGCCTGCTACCTGCCTCCTGCCCGCTGACCTGCCTACTGCCTGCCCTCCTGCCCGCTGACCTCCCTGCCTGTGGGTGTCTATTTGGTGCAGTATTGGTGACTGGTAGGTGTCGATTCGCTGCTTGGGGGTGTCCAAATCGTGCAGTATTTGGTGACTGGTAGGTGTCGATTCGCTGCCTGGGGGTGTCCATTTGGTGCAGTATTTGGTGCCTGGTAGATGTCCAAATCGTGCAGTATTTGGTGACTGGTAGGTGTCGATTCGCTGCCTGGGGGTATCGAAATCGTGCAGTTTTGGTGACAGGTAGGTGTCGATTCGCTGCTTGGGGGTGTCCATTTGGTGCAGTATTTGGTGACTGGTAGGTGTCCAAATCGTGCAGTATTTGGTGACAGGTAGGTGTCGATTCGCTGCCTGGGGGTGTCCAAATCGTGTAGTATTTGGTGACTGGTAGGTGTCGATTCGCTGCCTAGGAAGTGTCCAAATCGTCCAGTATTCGGTGACAGGTAGGTGTCGATTCGCTGCCTGGGGGTGTCCAAATCGTGTAGTATTTGGTGACTGGTAGGTGTCGATTTGCTGCCTAGGAAGTGTCCAAATCGTGCAGTATTCGGTGACTGGTAGGTGTCGATTCGCTGCCTGGGGGTGTCCATTTGGTGCAGTATTCGCTGCCTAGGAGGTGTCCATTTGGTGCAGTATTCTGTGACTGGTAGGTGCAGGATTCGGTGCCTAGGAGGTGTCCAAATCGTGCAGTATTCGCTGCCTGGTAGGTGTCCATTTGGTGCAGTATTTGGTGACAGGTAGGTGTCGATTCGCTGCCTGGGGGTGTCCATTTGGTGCAGTATTTGGTGACTGGTAGGTGTCCAAATCGTGCAGTATTCGGTGACAGGTAGGTGTCGATTCGGTGCCTGGGGGGTGTCCAATTCGTGCAGTATTCGGTGCCTAGGAGGTGTCCAAATCGTGCAGTATTCGCTGCCTAGGAGGTGTCTATTTGGTGCAGTATTCTGTGACTGGTAGGTGCAGTATTCGGTGCCTGGTAGGTGTCCAAATTGTGCAGTATTCGGTGCCTAGGAGGTGTCCAAATCGTCCAGTATTTGGAGCCTGGTAGGTTTCGAAATCGTCCAGTATTTGGAGCCTGGTAGGTGTCGAAATCCTCCAGTATTCGTTGACTGGTATGTGTCGATTTGCTTCCTGCAGCGGTGTCAGTAAAGGCGTCAAAATGCAGAGGAAGGCAAATACGTATCCAGGCGCTGATGCAGGCAGGAGGTAGGAGTCGATACAGACAGGAGGTAGGTGTCGATACAGGCAGGAGGTGAGGTAGGAGGCGAGGTAGGAGGTGAGGTAGGAGGTGAGGTAGGAGGTGAGGTAGGAGGCGAGGTAGGTAGGTAGGTATAGGTAGAGGTGGAGGTGTGGGTGGATCCTCGAGGTGTGGAGAAGAGTCAAATCTGACGTCATTAGCTAGCGCTAGCATTAGCGCCAGTACATAGGCAGAATATCACATCCGCACGTCAAAAGGCGTTAAAAGACGAGATGTCATATTTGAGATGCATACTAGACGCCAAAAGATGACATGTCACATTTGGGACGCATACTAGGCGCCAAAAGACGACATGTCACATTTCGGATCTCCGGGACGCGCGGGACGACCAAAATGCGAGTTTTTGGTAGCAAAAGACGAGGTTTTGGTCGCAAAAGACGAATCGGTACGTCTGGACGTACAATTCGTCTTGGAGGATTTTTTTTTTTGCTGATGAGCCTCGGAGAGAATCCGGGCCACAGAGGAGGAATGGAAGAGGGCAAGAGACAACGAAGACGTCGACGACATGGCGAGCATACTGAAGTATGTTATCAGGGCAGGCATACAAAAAGGAGTACCAAGAGCCAACAGGACGTGGAGAAGCAAAAAATGGTTCGACGAGGAGCTCAAGAAAAAGAGACAAGAGGTGGCACGAGAAAGAAGGTGGAGTATGATCAGGGAGACAGAAACAGGATGGATAAGGACAAAGAGGGCAAGATGGAAGGTCCAGCTCAATCAGTACTTCAGCCTGATCAGGAAAAAGAAGAAGGAATGCTGGGACAACTATATGGGCAGCTCAACAGGCAAGGACCTGTGGGGAGTGTGGCGCCTCCTGAGCAAAAAGCGGTGCGCCAAGACCCCAACAATAGTACATGGAGAGCGGACGGCGGTCACATTTAAAGACAAGGAACAAATATTCCTGGAATGTCTATTCCCGAAAGCACCAGAAGAAACAGACCCGGAAGTACCGCCCATCCCCGAGACACCACAAGAAATCAGAATCACAAAGAACGCAGCAAGAGACGCGATCCGCAAACAAGGTTCCCATAAGGCCCCGGGCCCAGACGGGATATGCTTCATGAGACTGAAGGAGCTTTGGATAGCTATCGGCGACAGAGTAAGAGAAACATACCAACTGGCCATCAACCAAGGCTACCACCCGAAGAAGTGGAGAGCCGCCACTGGGGCGATCATACCAAAGCCAGGGAAAGCGGACTACTCAAGGGCCAAAACGCACCGCCTGATCTCGCTCCTCAGTGCAGCAGGCAAAAGACTCGAACGAATCTGCACGGACATGCTGGTGGAGGTTTGTAACGGCGTGCCAAGACCTGAGGAGAAGTTCGGGAAGGAGAAGGATTAGTAATCGGATTTTCGTTGCTCAAGTTTCTTTAGGGATTCCGTTCATGTTTGGGTTTTCTTTCTATGGGTTCCCGTCACACGAGTTAGTCATCGGGTTTGATGGATATATATATGGCTGTAATTTCCCTTTGTCCTTTCCTACTTATCTCCTTATCCGAACTTCCTGTTATATAGGAATACATTCTAGTTTTGTCTTTAAACCGCTACGAACCCGAGTTGTATAATCTCCCGGTTGTGCCCCTTGGTCCCCGTTCTCATAAACCTTGGCCCCGCCTAGCATATCATACTAGTCAAAGCCATTCCGATCCTATTCCCGTTCGTTTCCCTCGATATTCTATCGTGAGGAAGCCTCGCCTAGTATCTATCGGTATCAAGCCCGATAACCCTGAACCCTGACCCTGACCCCGCACGAAGTGAAGAGTTTTCACCCACGTGACCCTGACCCAGCTTCTACCGTTCTCTAACCGAGAACTCCCGAACCCGTTCCCCGTGTCCTCCAAGTCGGCCCGTAACAAGGTTGGGGACAAAGGGGGATTAAGTGAGCACCAATGGGGAGGAAGGAAAGCAAGATCAGCGGAGGGATGCGGGGGACACACCCTCGATTGGGCGGAAAGAAAGAAAGAATAGGGGAAGAAGGTGGTATTGGTGGCCATGGACATTGCGCAGGCCTTCCCGAACGTGTCAAAAGCAAGACCAGCCAACATAGTGTACCAGCAAAGCGGCAACCACAAACTTGCACAGTGGGTCAACAGCTTCATGAGCGACCGAAGGGTCACGCTGCGATTCGACGGGGAGACAGGAGAGGAGCATAAAGTGGAAACGGGCATCCCTCAAGGAAGCCCGGCATCCCCGATCCTCTTCAACCTGTACATCGCCCCACTTATCAAGACAATAAACGAAGAAATCAACAGAGAGTTCGAAGGGGAAGCCATTACCCCGACGTTCATCGACGACTTCACACTAGCAGTGGCGGGCAAGGACTGGGATCAAGCCATCATGAGAGCAGAGAACCTGATCGACAAGGCATATAAATGGGCCAAAGAAAACCACGTGAGGTTCGAGGAGGAGAAAATGGAATGGATCCGCATAGGAAAGAAGGGAGAGGAAGAAGAAACGATCACGCTGCCAGGAGGGACAGAGAAGGCAGAGTCAAGGGAAATCAAGTGGCTAGGAGTATGGATCGGTAGCGGACTGACGTTCAAGAGCCACGTCAGAGAGAAGGTAGCAAGAGCGTCAAGAGCCGCCCAGAGCATCATCAGATTAGGACGAGGAAACAAAGGCATGGGGGTTAACAATGCGAGAAAAATGTACATCGCATGCTCCAGGCAAGTGGCTGAATATGGGGGAAAGGTGTGGTGGAAAGGCCAGAAGACTCTAGCCAAGGTGATAGATAAAGGGAATATACAGGCAATGAAGCGGATAGGAGGACACTTCAGAACAGCCCCCACAGCCGCTGTAGAAGTGAAAAACGACATGATACCCACTGAACATAGATTTAACCACAAAGAGCGGTTGCTGGCAATCAAAGCGCTGCAGCGCGCACCCAACCACCCTACCTATACAGCGGTAAAAAGAGAGATAGAGAACGTGGTCGAAGCCGCGAACACTTGGACCGCAGGAAGGAGAAGGAAAACAGTGAGGAAAAGAGGCATGCCGGGGGCAGTCAGAAACCTGGAGACCCTAGTTGGAAAAGAATGGAATAAGATTGAAAACTGGAAGACCTTACACAGAAAGGAAAAGAGGTGGGAAAAAGAAGCTCGAGAAGAGATGGAGGTGGATATAAGGTTCTACGACAAGGAAGGAGGAGAAAAGGAAAGACAGGAATGGCGGTCCGAGGAAGCCAACGAAATAGTTATGTACAGCGACGGATCCAAGAAAAGCGAAGGCACAGCAGCAGGAGTATGCAGGTTGAGCAGCGAAGGAGAGGTTATCAGAAGCGCAGGTTTCCGGTTAGAAAAGAAGATGGAGATCATGGACGCAGAAATGGTCGGGATCAAGAAAGCGATAGAGATAGGCATGAAGGACGCAGTCAGAGAGAGGAAGAGATCCATAACAGTGCGGTGCGATAGCCAGGAGGCCATGAAACGAGTCATCAAAAGGCAAGGCACATCAGGGGAAATGATGGCGCACAAGATAAGATGTCTATACGATGCCGCAAAGACGACTGGAGTGGGTAAAGGCACATGCCAACATCAAAGGAAACACAATAGCAGACGAAGCAGCAAAAGCAGCAGTCGGAACAGGCCCCCTCAATAAGGATACCTTCGTCTCCTTCGCCCATCTAGAGAGGGAATCAAGGGAGACCACCGTCAAAGACTGGGGCGAAGACTGGAAGATAAGGAGAAACGCAGAAAACGCGCTACAGGAGCCGGCCTAGCGCCACCTGATAAGATTTGAGGCCACAGATAGGAAAGACAGAGTCGTAATCAGCAGACTGAGAACAAGGCACATTGCCATCAACCAGTACCTCCACCGCTTCAAAAAGAGAGATTCGGCGGAATCCGAGTGCGGAGGAGGTGAACAAAGCGTCACCCACATTCTGACAGCCTGTAAAGCTACGAAGACGGCCAGAGACAAGGACGAAGACCATAAAACAGTCCTATCCCTCCTATGGACGAAATCAGGCATTGAGAGCGCGCTAGAGATATGGAAGGAATTCGCGAACTGGAGGCACGGAAAAGGGGAGAGGGACGAGGAAAAGGAAGAAGACGAGAGAGACGCGACACGGGGATGGGGAGGACTTAAAGACAGAGAGGAAGAAGAGGCAACTTGACCAGTTATATTTCCTTTGTCTTGCAAGTGGAGTCGGAGGCAAGTGGGCAGCTTGGGACGTGCGAATGTTTCTGTTACTGTTACTGTTACTGATATTGTTACTGGTTGTTACGAACCACATCGCGACACGAACGAACCACACCGCTACACGAAGGCATGAGTCATCGGAGGATCTGGAAGGTTCTGTTGGATTAGTAATCGCGGGGTTCTTTCCTACTATATATTCGCGTCATGTCTCCTATTGTCTTTCCTTCTCTTTCCTTACGCAACATCTTGTTTATTACTTTGGGTATTTACTTTGGGGGATTTACTTCGCTTCAATACACTTCTATACTTCTACAAAGTCCACGTTCCGTCTATTGCTCATCATGCTCTGTGCATCCGCTGTCACCTTCATCGCCGTGACTCTCGTAGTCGCCTACTTCCCCTTCGCTGCCGTCGCCTCGGTTAACATGCCGACCGTCGTTATCTCCGTCCTCGTACGGACCGCTATCTCCGCCCTCGTGCGGACCTTCGTCGCTGTTTTCTCCTCTGCCCTCGTGCAGACCTACGTCCCTGCCTTCGGGTATACCGCTGTCACTTCCCTTGCCTTCGTGCGAGGCCTACGCCTTCCTTCGGGAACCCTAACCATGTCCCTCGACCCCTCAGCCTCTACCTCGCCCATGGTTCTTTACACTATGTTGCGTCGTCTATGGTCGACTGACATCCACCAACCCACACTCTCTACGGAGACCACTGCCACCCTACTGAGGCCGTCGTACCTCGCACTCTTCCTTGTGTCCTGGGTACTAGCCTACCACTTCGGTAGACTCGTCACTCAAGCCATGAAGGAACCACCCGCTGACAACCCCCCATCGCCGATACCGCCCCGCCGCATCCGCCGCCTACAACGCCGCCTCCTACAACGCGCCTCCCCCTACGGAAGACCGACTGGAAACGACCCCGGTTGGTGTTTCTTAACACTAGCCCCCGCTTCCTGCCGGCCCTACCTCACAGGCTTAGGACCTTACCCCTCTCCGGTTAAGGTCTTGAACACCCTGCACCAACTCGGAGCCCCACTACGACCCGTCCTCGTCACCAACCACCGAGGTACGGCCCACGTCGAAGACACACTCGCCCACCACACAGTCCACCGCCTACTACGGTCAAGAAGGATAGGCGCCAAGCTCAAGATAGGGCAACTGCACCATCCCGGAGACTGCGAACCCTTCGAGGTCCCCATACGGCTAACGCTAAAAAGGGAGTCTACCAAAGCTCTGATCGACACTGGGGCCACAGGGTACGGGTTCATCGACGCTGCGTTCGCTCACTCCAGTGGCTACCCCATCGAGCCCCTTATGCATCCTCGACAGCTGCAGGTAATCGACGGCCGACCCATCGCTTCCGGAGCCATCACGCACGTTTGCAAGCTCCGTCTTGAAGTCAACGACCATGTGGAGGGAATCTCACTATACGTCACCCAGCTAGGTGATGCCAAGGTAGTCCTAGGCCTCCCCTGGCTCCAACACCACGCTGCGCACCTCCGATTCGCTGACAGGACCATCTCCTTCCACGCTGACCCGACCGATGCCGACAACACACCGCCGTGTCATGGACAAAGACCTTGACCCCACGCTCACTAACCGCCGCCGCCGCCTCACCACTACCGCCGCCGATTCCCCCCCGACCCACCGCCCCACTACAACCGCCGCCAATCCCACCAAGACCCATTGCCCCCCGCCGCACCCTCACGCTGTCCGCCGCCCGCTTCCGCAGGGAGGCCCAACAAATCGAGAACGAACTCTTCCTCCTGGCCGCCCGTCCCGCCGGTCCCAATCGCACGCCGTCCGCGTCCACCGAAGAACTGGTCCCAACCACCTACCACCACTACCTCCACCTGTTCCAGGAATCCGAAGCCCGAGCACTCCCTGCCCATCGCTACATCGACCACGAGATCCGGTTGCAAGAAGGCAAGCACCCAACGTTTGGCCCCCTATACGGCATGTCCTCGGAAGAGCTGAAGACCCTCCGGGAATATCTTGACGACCAGTTAGCTCGAGGGTACATCCGTTCTTCTTCCTCCCCTGCCGGCGCCCCTGTCCTATTCATCAAAAAGAAGGACGGTTCCTGACGACTGTGCGTGGACTATCGCGCCCTCAACGCCCTCACAGTAAAAAACCGGTACCCCTTGCCTTTGATCAACGATACATTGGACCGACTAAAGGATGCAAAGATCTACACCAAACTGGATCTTCGCAACGGATACAACCAAATCCGGATCAAGGAAGGGGAAGAATGGAAGACCGCTTTCCGGACTCGTTACGGGCTGTTCGAATACCTGGTAATTCTCAAGGGGCGGTGTTGTGCGAACGTTCCGCAGGGTACGAGGTGCGACAGTAGTAGCTGTCGAGTGAGTCAAGCAAGGTGCAACGGTCTTCGTTAGAAGAGAATAACAGCGTATATATTAATAACCAGCGTAGATGTAGTAGTGGCTCAGTGTAACGGCGTGCCAAGACTTGAGGAGAAGTTCGGGAAGGAGAAGGATTAGTAATCGGATTTTCGTTGGTTAAGTTTCTTTAAAGATTTCGTTCATGTTTGGGTTCTCTTTCTATGAGTTTCCGTCGCACGAGTTAGTCATCGGGTTTGATGGATATATATACTGCAATTTCCTTGTCTTTCTTACTTTTCTCCTTATCCGAACTTCCTGTTCTATAGGAATACATTCTAGTTTTGTTCTTGACCCTTTACGAACCCGAGTTGTATAACCTCCCGGTTGTGCCCCTTGGTCCCCGCCTCAGAACCTCGACCCCGCCAAAGATACCATACTAGTCAAAGCCATTCTGATCCTGTTCCCGCTCGCTCTCTCGATCTTCTATCGTAAGGAAGATCGCCAAGATCTATCGGTATCAAGCCCGATAACCCCAACCCTGACTCCTGACCCCGCACGAGGTGAAGAGTTTTCACCCACGTGACTTGACCCAGCTTCTACCGTTTTCTAACCGAGAACCCCGAACCCGCTTTCCCGTGAACCCCGAGCCCAGAACACTAAGTTCGGATCCTCACACCAACCGGCACAACACGATGTCCCCGCTTCCGACCTGGCCGCCCTCTTGGGCCGCCTGTCGGATTTCATCCGAGAGACCCCTCTCCCCCAGCCAGAAGACGGTCTGGAGTGGAACGAGACATACGACCTCATTGAGGACTGTCTCACCACCCTCACCACCATCGCCTCCACCGAACCTGCCGCCCCCGCCCCTGAACCCGTCGTTCTTGCTCCTGCCCCCACTACCGCCGTCTCCCAGGAGGTCATCACTGATCTCACCACCGAAATCAAGGACCTCAAGGCCACCAACGAAGATCTTTCCCGGTCTCTTGAGACCTCCGCGAATCTCGCCGCCGCTCAGTCCCAACTCGAATCAGTGCAAACTGAGCTCGAAACCAGCCTCCAGTCCTCCGCTGTCTCCGCTGTCAATATCGAGATTCTCCTCGAAGACCCGCCGCCTGGGAAGTCGCCTTCAACGACTCTCAGGAGGAACTTGCCCGTCTCAACCAGGTTGGTTGGGAGTATCAATGCCAGGTAGAACAGGAACTCCTGCCCTACACCAAGGACCTCGAGATCTATGCCTCTCAGTTCTCCCAAGTTCCGCCCCTGCCTCCCATCGCCAACCCCGCTGCCCGCCCTCGCACCCGAGTCCCCGCACTACGACCAACTGGCGCAAGCCAGACACCCAGGTGACTCCCAGCAACAGTTAAAAGGTCAGCCCCTCTGGTAGATCCTGACACACCAGAGGGGCCCGCCCCGTCACCCACACCCGCACCTGTCTCCCCCGCCCCGGCTCCGCATACCATGATCCTGTCGACAATCCCCCACACCGAAGAAGAGTTGAGCGAGGACCAGCTGGTCGTCGCTTGTTCCATCTTCGAAGAAGGCCAAGTACCAGTCCCGACCCAGGCCCTGATTGACACAGGAGCCTCGGGCTATGCCTTCATCGATGCCACGTTTGCCCGCTCCCACGGTTTCCTTCTGACGCCCCTCCGAACTCCTCGCCACCTACAGGTAATTGACGGCCGACCAGTTGAGTCTGGCGCCATCACCCACATCGTCAAGCTGGCTCTGAACATCCAAGGCCACCTGGAATACGCTCCCTTTCTCGTCACCAAGTTGGGTCACTACCCGATCGTGATGGGAATCCCTTGGATGCGCCACCACGATCTCGTCCTACGACAGAACAAAATTATCTTCTCGTCGCCCTCCTGTGTCCGCCAATGCTCTGTCTCCCGACAGCCCGTCACTGCCCAGGGAATCACGTCTAAGATGTCTCCACCCCGTGCCCCGATCCACGTTGCCGCCCTCAAGGCATTCCAGTTCACCCGTCTCCTCCGTAAAGGAAGAGGCATGGTATTCTGCGCCTCGCTGCGAGCCATCGATGCTGCCCTCGAGAACCCCGCTGACCCCCTGGCCCACGTCCCCCTTGAACACCATGGTTTTTCCCGGCTGTTCCTGAAATCCGCTGCCAATGTCCTGTCCCCGCACCGTCCCCACGACCACGAGATCACCCTGGAAACAGATCGGCCCCTATACGGTAACCAGAATGGTCAGCCCCTACGCCTACGAACTCGACCTGCCGGCATCCATGAAGGTACACCCGGTATTCCACGTCTCGCTCCTGTCTCTCGCCGCCCGGAACCCCGTACCTGGACAACAACAACCACCGCCTCCGCCAGTCGAGGTTGAAGGTGAGGAGGAATGGGAAGTCGACGCTGTCCTAGACTCCCGCCGCCGCAACGGTCGACTCTGGTACCTGACCCGCTACATAGGATATGCCGAACCTTCCTGGCAACCTGCGGAAGACTTGGAACATGCCCCTGACGCCGTCCGAGAGTTCCATACTCGGCACCCCCACAAACCTCAGCCTAGCAGGAGCTAGGCCTTAGAGAGGGACCTGATCTGTAACGGCGTGCCAAGACTTGAGGAGAAGTTCGGGAAGGAGAAGGATTAGTAATCTTGGTTAAGTTTCTTTAAAGATTTCGTTCATGTTTGGGTTCTCTTTCTATGAGTTTCCGTCGCACGAGTTAGTCATCGGGTTTGATGGATATATATATGGCTGCAATTTCCCTTTGTCCTTTCTTACTTTTCTCCTTATCCGAACTTCCTGTTATATAGGAATACATTCTAGTTTTGTTCTTGACCTCTACGTACCCGAGTTGTATAACCTTCCGGTTGTGCCCCTTGGTCCCAGTCCTCGTATCCCTTGGTCTCGCCTAGCATAACATACTAGTCGAAGCCATTCTGATCCTGTTCTGCTCGTTCCTCTCGATCTTCTATCGTAAGGAAGCATCGCCTAGTATCTATCGGTATCAAGCCCGATAACCCCGAACCCTGACCCTGACCCCGCACGAGGTGAAGAGTTTTCACCCACGTGACCCTGACCCAGCTTCTACCGTTCTCTAACCGAGAACCCCCGAACCCGTTTTCCCGTGAACCCCGAGTCGGCCCGTAACACTCAGCCTAGTATGGCATACCAGGGTAGGCCAGATATGTGTAATGAGTACAAGTATAGTAGAAGACGTTGCTTAAGGAAAGAAGAAGAGAAACAGAGACGAAGCGAGGGAGAGCCCCCTAATATACCCAAAGAAATCCCACGATGACTCATACCCAATGACTCACGATCACGCAATCGACAGAGTTTTCACCGAACATAAAGGAACACGATAGAACAACCATTACTAATCCAACTCCTCCACTCCCAACGACTCTACCAAGCGATCCATGAAAGTAGCCCCCCCCTTCAAGCGCGAGCTCCTGCGAGCCTTGACCTTAGTCTTCGTTTCGAGTGGTCCTGGTTTCCCAGGGTATCGTGCGTGGAAGGTATCGACGGCGGCGGTATCGTTGTGGTAGGCGGCGGGTTCCCAGGTGGGGTCTGTGTATCCAGTCCACTTGACAAAGTACTGCAGGCCATTGTTCCTCGTTTCCCTTGAATCCAAAATCTCCTCGATCTCGTATTCTTCCTCTTGCTCGACGATGACGGGTGGCGGTGGTGGTTGTATTTGGCCGGGTACGGGGTCCTGTGCGGCGGGGTCCAACAGTGAGACGTGGAAGACCGGGTGCATCTTCATGCTCCGGGGCAAGTCAACTCGGTAAGCGTATGGGGATACTACCGTCTTGATGGGGAACGGGCCCAGTTTCTTCCAGTCGAGTTTCCTTGAATTGCGGGTGGTACGGATATTCTTTGCCGAAACGAAAACCATGTCGCCGATGTTGTAAACCGGCGCGGGGGTCCGTTTCGCATTGGTAGACTGCTCTTGCTGGTCTTGCGCCATTCGGATATTCGTGTGGAGGTATTCGTGGAGCTCCGAAATTTTTTGGGCGAAGTCTTTGGCGTCGAGGCTGGGCGGCGTTTTGTCGAGAGGCTTGATGTTGACTGTGAATCGCGGGTGGAAACCGAAGTTGGCAAAGAAGGGTGTGGCTTTTGTGGAGGCGGAGATCTGGTTATTAGCAGAGAATTCGGCCATTGGGAGCCATTTGACCCAGTCGTCTTGTTGGTAGGATACATAGCCGCGTAGGTATTGTTCCATCACGGCGTTTAGTCTTTCGGTTTGACCGTCGGTTTCCGGGTGAAAGGCAGTGGACATCCTTGCTTCAATTTCAAGATGTTTGCATAATTCCTTCCAGAACTTGGCGGTGAATTGTGTGCCGCGATCGGAGGTGACGTGCGTAGGGAGCCCGTGGAGTTTCCAGACGTTTCGTAAGTATAGCTGGGCGACGTCTTGGGCGTTTACGGTAGTATTGCAAGGTAAGAGGTGTCGCATTTTCGTTAGCCTATCCACGATTACCATGATTGCATCGTATCCTTCACTCTCCGGTAGCCCCGTGACGAAGTCCATAGAGATTTCCTGCCATGGTTGTTGAGGTATTGGTAAATGTCGGAGTACCCCGAGTTTTCCGTGGGTATTCGGCTTGCTTCGTCGGCAGGTATGGCAGTTCCGTATGTAACGTCCAATGTATTTCCTCATGAGGGGCCAGTAGTAGTCCCTGCTGATTAGTTCAAAGGTTTTTTCGCGTCCGGGGTGCCCGGCAGAGGGGGCGTCGTGATAGAGTTTAAGGATTTTAAGCTTTAGAGGGTCATAGTCAGGGACATAGAGGTTACCGCGGTACAGTAGTCGTCCCTCATTATCGGTGCACTCGGCAAGTGATATCTCCTTTGATTGTTGTTTGCCCTTGTTTCGCATTTCCAGTATCTTTTTTGGGAACGGGTCAGCATCATATCCTTCGTTGAACAGTTTATCCAGTGAGGCTTTCATTTCAGCGGGTTCATTTGATAAAGAGCCCGCCAACAAACTTAGCTTGGTTTCCAGATTCTCCCTCTTCAACACTGTCTGACTCTGATGTAAATGTCTTTCATCCCCCTCTTCAGGGAGATCTCCTGATCTTCTTGTCAGTGCATCCGGCTTCCCGCCTTGTTTCCCTGGTCGATATCGGATAACGAAGTTGAACCGCGATAGGTATTCAGCCCATCGTGCTTGCCTTCGATTGAGCTGCTTAGTACTCATGAAATACTCGAGATTTTTGTGGTCTGATATAACGGCGATTGGGTGAGCGGCCCCTTCGAGTTCTGGGCGCCATTCCTCGAATGATCGAATGATTGCCAGCAGTTCTTTATCGTATATCTCGTAGTTGCACTCGGCGGGGGAGTGCTTCTTGGAGAAGTAAGCGACGGGTCGTAGGACATTATCGGCGTCGTATTGGGAGAGTATGCCAGCGGAGACGTAGTCTGAGGCGTCGGTTTCCACAATGATTTCCTTCTCGGGGTCAAAGTGGGCGAGGATGGGTGCGGTTGTAAAGGCTTCTTTGAGGGCGCTAAACGCGGCCTGCGCTTCGCTGGTCCATGCCCATGTTCTATCCTTCTTCGTCAGTGTGCTTAGTGGTGCAGCAAGTTTAGAGAACCCATATATGAACCGGCGGTAGAAGTTAGCGAATCCGAGGAATGCTTGCACGTCTTTGACCGTCTTGGGGACTGTCCAGTTCTTTACCGTGTCTACCTTCTTCGGGTCCATTCGGATGCCGTTGGGTTCGATGATGAGGCCGAGGTAGGTGGTGCTTTGTGTATGGAACTCGCATTTTTCGGGTTTCAATAGTATCCCGTTTGCCTTTAGTGCTTCTAGGACTTTTTCGACGTGGGTCTCGTGCTCTTCGAGGGTATCACTGTAGATTAGGATATCATCGAGATAAGCCGTACAGAATATGTCGAGGTATTCGCGGACACAGTCGTTGATGAAGTGTTGAAATGTGGCTGGTGCATTGGTGAGTCCGAAGGGCATTACCGTGTATTCGAAGTGGCCGTAGCGAGTACGGAAGGCTGTTTTCCATTCTTCACCCTCGGCCATCCGGATCTGATTATACCCTTGACGGAGGTCCAGTTTAGTGTACCATTGTGCCTTAGAGAGACGATCGAGCGTTTCCCGTATTAGTGGTAGGGGGTACCGGTTCTTCACCGTTAGTTCATTCAAACCGCGATAGTCAACACAGAGACGGAGGGTTCCATCGGCTTTCTTGACGAAGAGGACAGGGGCACCGGCGGGGGAGGAGCTGGCACGTATGGTTCCTTTCCTTAGATTGTCCTGGATGTACTGTCGGAGGACAATCAGCTCTTCGCGGGACATGCCATAGAGTGGTCCGAACGGTGGTTCCTTCCCTTCTTTGAGCGGGATCGTGTGGTCGTATGGTCGGCGCGGTGGCATCTCGTTAGCGAAGTTTTCGTCCATCATGTAGTAGAACCGTTCGTAACGTTTCGGTACTCTAGTTTTCCAGTCATCTTTTGGGGCCCTATCAATTGCTTGGTCAATTTCTTCCATGGTCACACTGAAGATTTGGAGCTTGTCCCTTCGGGCAAACCGACAAAGGGCAGCGGAGCTGACGAGATGGAAACGGAGCGGCGCAGTTACTCCCTTGAGAGGAACAACTTCTTCGATGGAGTTACAGTGGCCCTTGCAGTAGTCGGAGTCGAAGGCTATGCTGTTGTCCTTGAAGCGTATTGTGGCGTCATGTAGTTGGAGCCAGGGGATGCCGAGCACAAGGGGGTAGGAGCCGAGCTTGGTGACAAAGAGGGGTATGGTTTCGTGGTGGGAATTAATGGACATGGGTAAGTAGCATAGGTGGGTGATTTGGCCAGAGGATATGGGTCGGCCATCTATGACTTCGAGAGTGCGAGGTGATTTTAGGGGGAGCAGTGGTAGTTTGTTATGGCGCGCGAATGTTTCATCAATGAATGCGAACCCGGAGCAACCCGTATCGATCAATGCGTAGGTTTGGATGGAAGTTTTATTGTTTACTATTTTACAAGAAGCAACAAAATGATCGCCATCCAATTTATCCTCCACAGACGATAACGAGAAACCGGAAATAGAGAACGCAGACAAAGGAGAAACATTAAGTGGTCCCGGGCAGGGGCCATTGATCAAGCCCGGGACTAGTGAAAACCCGACTCGGAGGAGGCGGGGCTGACGAGTGGCGGGGGAGCCGGGATGACGGCGGTGCTGGCGGGGCCAAGGAGGGCACCCCTCATAACAGGTTGGTTGCTACGGGGGCGGTTGGCAGAGGGGCAGTTGGCGAAGACGTGGCCGGGGTTGGCGCAGTACATGCAGAGATTGTTATCTCTCCTCCATTGTTTCTCAGCGGCGGACGTCTTCCGTTGACCGTTGACAAAGGTGTACCGTTGTTCGATGGCGGGGCGTTGGTTAGAACGGGTCTGGAGGGCGGAGAGGTCCATAGGGGCGAGACCTCCGGCAGTGTGTGACGGGTGGCCGGCAACGGGGGGAGCGGAGAACTGGCCCATAGTGTTACGGTTGTTTTTTTGTTCGGCTTTTCAGCCCCGTATCTGGTTGTCGATGGTCATCAGCGTGGTTGCGTATCCCTCAACCGTGGTAGGCCTTTCCGTGCGGTATGTCATTGCGTCCTTGAGGTCCTCGGAGAGTCCTTCGGCCAACGCGTCGATCTTTGCTCCCTCATTGTAGTCAAGGTAAGCCACAATGCGGAGGAACTGGGAGTAGTAGGTGGCAAAGTCTCCTTTGCCTTGACGGAGAGCGACGAGTTGGCGGCGGGCGGTACCTCGGGGGTCTGGGTCTCCGAAGGAGGCTTCCAGGTGGGCGACGAAGGCGGTGACGGAGGAGAACGGGGCGGCGGGGTTGGCGTTGACAAGGGGAACGACCTGGTCAAGGGCCCTTCCTTCCATGCGGCTGACAGCGTAGATAACTTTGGCTGCCTCGTTACGGAACCTATCGTCGTTGACTTCCAGTTTCATGCGGAGTTGGGTGATGAACCCAGGGAGCTTGGTGCGGGTACCATCGAATTTCTCCGGGTCAGGGAACTTTTCAGACCTGAAGGCGGAGGCAGCGATAGGGGCGGGGACGGCGGGGACGGCGGGGACGGCACGGGCAATGTTGAGGTTTAGGTTGAGCTGGGTGATTCGCTCTTCCTGAGTGTCGATGGTGGCGTTGGCGGCGACGAGTTGTTGGCGCGCTTCGTCCCTTTCGGTACGAACGCGTAGGACGAGGTTGGTGATTCGGGCGAATAGCGTAGCGGCGTCTTGTTCGTATTGTTGTTTGAATTCCTCCACATTATTGGGAGGCGGGGGGTCCGGGGTGGACATGGCGTACGGTGCGGATGATGAAGCAACGTAATCTCAAGGGGCGGTGTTGTGCGAACGTTCCGCAGGGTACGAGGTGCGACAGTAGTAGCTGTCGAGTGAGTCAAGCGAGGTGCAACGGTCTTCGTTAGAAGAGAATAACAGCGTATATATTAATAACCAGCGTAGATGTAGTAGTGGCTCAGCCTAGTATGGCGTACCAGGGTAGGCCAGATATGCGTAATAAGTACAAGTATAGTAGAAGACGTTGCTTAAGGAAAGAAGAAGAGAAACAGAGACGAAGCGAGGGAGAGCCCCCTAATATACCCAAAGAAATCCCACGATGACTCATACCCAATGACTCACGATCACGCAATCGACAGAGTTTTCACCGAACATAAAGGAACACGATAGAACAACCATTACTAATCCAACTCCTCCACTCCCAACGACTCTACCAAGCGATCCATGAAATAATGCCTTTCGGCCTAACCAATGCGCCAGCTACCTTCCAGGCGTTCATGAACGACACCCTACGGTCCCACCTCGATGACTTCTGCACGGTATACCTCGACGACATCCTCATCTACTCCAACACCGAGGCAGAACACCAGCAACATGTCGACACCGTCCTGGGCAAACTACAAGCAGCGGGCCTCCATTGCAAACCGGAGAAATGCGAGTTCCACGTAGACCGAACGGAGTACCTCGGATACATCATATCGGGCAAAGGTGTTGAGATGGCCACGGACAAAACCAAGGCAATACAAGAATGGAAGACACCCTCTTCGGTTCACGACATACAGGTATTCCTAGGATTCGCGAACTTCTACCGAAGGTTCATCCGCGACTACTCTAAGGTTGTATCCCCAATGACGTGTCTGCTACAAAAGGATACCCAGTTCACATGGACCCCGGCCGCCGACCAAGCCTTCAACACGCTAAAGGAAGCCTTTTCCACGGCACCAATCTTGAAGCACTTCGACCCAGAGCAAGCCTGCATCCTAGAGACGGATGCCTCCGATTTCGTCGCGGCCGCCGTACTTTCCCAGAAGGACGATCAAGGGATCCTACACCCCGTGGCCTTCTACTCGCACAAGATGACCCCGGCGGAGTGCAACTACGACATCTACGACAAGGAACTACTGGCAATTGTCCGCGCTTTTGAGGAATGGCGAAGGTACCTGGAACCCTGCAACGAGGAAATCACGGTATATTGCGACCACAAGAACCTGGAACACTTCATGTCCACAAAGATTCTTAACCGCCGCCAAGCCCGATGGTCCCTGACGCTGTCCTCCTTCAACTTCGCGATCACCTACCGCCCGGGAGCAAGAAACGGGAAGCCTGATGCCCTCACACGTCGATCTGGAGATCTCCCAAAAGAAGGGGATGAAAGACTTACCCAGCAGCATCAGGTGATACTCAAACCAAAAAACCTCCGCTTAGCCGCCGCCCTACAGGTCCCTGCACACAGTCAAGTATCCGCCGCCCGCCAAGAGGAACTGAAGTCCGCCCTTGCCAAAGATCCCCTCTCCAAACAGCTGATGAAGGATATAGCGACAGGTAAGAAACACTCCCGCCTGCTACCCATCGGGGCATGCACCATCAAGGAAGGCCTCCATTACTACCAGGGCCTGCTATACATCCCCGATGACGCCGCCATTAAACTGGAAATCCTCCGATCCCACCACGATGCCCCTTCGGCGGGACACCCAGGTCGCGCTCGCACATTGGAACTCCTATCCCGGAACTACTACTGGCCCCAAATACGGAAGTACGTCACCTGTTATGTGGATCACTGCGATACCTGCTCCCGGATTAAGCCGGTCCGACACGCACCGTATGGCCTCCTCAAACCACTGGTTCCCCCAAACAAACCATGGTTCTCCTTGTCAATGGACCACGTCACCGGACTACCAGAGACTCAGTGATTCAACGCAATCCTCGTGGTCGTCGACCGACTGACCAAAATGGCCCACTACATTCCCACAAAGGATACCGCAGACGCCCCCGAACTCGCACGCTTGTTCCTACAACATGTCTGGAAATCCCACGGGCTACCCAAGGATATAGTATCGGACAGAGGCACGACCTTCACCTCGCAGTTCTGGAAGTCACTGTGCAACCAACTGGACATCAAACCACGGTTCAGCACCGCCTTCCACCCCCAAACCGATGGACAAACAGAGAGGATCAACGCCATTATGGAACAGTACCTGCGGGGTTACGTCAACTACCAGCAGGACAACTGGGCCGAATTCCTACCCCTCGCCGAGTTCGCACATAACAATCCCAGTACGGAACCATTGGGAGTGAGCCCTTTCTTCGCAAACTACGGATATAATCCTCAGTTGGACATACTCCCCGCCGAAGAACGATACGATGCCCAACCTCAAGAAGTGGTAGAATTCGCCAACTCGATCTCCACCCTACAGACCGCATTACGATCCGAGATCCTGTATGCCCAAGGCGCCGCCGCCGATAGTGCCAACACCGCTCGACTTCCCGAGCCGCGACTAGAAGTGGGGGATCTGGTATGGCTGTCTCGCAAACACATCCGAACTACGAGGCCCTCCGACAAACTGGACCACAAACGCCTCGGGAAATTCAAAATCCTCGAACGCATCGGGTCCCACGCTTACCGCCTAGAACTACCCGCCTCGATGAAGTCGCACCCGGTATTCCATGTATCGCTCTTGGAACCCGCCCGTACGCAGCCCCTGCCAGGCCACGTCCAACCACCACCGCCGCCGATCATAGTCGAAGGAGAAGAGGAATTTGAGGTACAGGAAGTGCTGGACTCGCGGATACGCCACCGGCAACTACAATACTTGGTCAAGTGGACCGGCTACGAGCAACCCACCTGGGAACCGGCCCAGAACCTCGACGCAGAATTAGGATCGTTGCAGCGCTTCCACGCTCTATACCCCGCCAAACCCACTAAGGTCCCTAAAAGGACCTCCCGTGGTAAAGTATAAGTTTCTTACGGTTTCTTTATCAAATGAAACCGCCCTACCTTACGTCTCCCGGTGCTTGCACCCTTATACACTTGCTAACTTTCCTTTCTTTCACAACCTCCCCCGTCCTCGCTCACAGGAGTTCGCCCTTCGAGAGGAGGAGCTAAACTGTTACGAACCACATCGCCATACGAACGAACCACACCGCGACACGAAGGCATGAGTCATCGGAGGATCTGGAAGGTTCTGTTGGATTAGTAATCGCGGGGGTCTTTCTCACTATATATATCGTCGTTCATGTCTCCTATTGTCGTTCCCTTTCTTTCCTTACGCAACATCTTGTTTATTACTTTGGGTATTTACTTTGGGGGATTTACTTCGCTTCAATACACTCTATTACTTCTACAAAGTCCACGTTACGTCTACTGCTCATCATGCTCTGTGCATCCGCTGTCGCCTTCCTCGCCGTGACCCTCTTAGTCGCTTACTTCCCCCTCGCTGTCTTCACCTCGGTTAACATTCCGACCGCCGTTATCTCCGTCCTCGCACGGACCACTATCTCTGCCTTCGTGCAGACCATCGTCGCTGCCCTCTCCTCTGCCCTCGTGCAGACCTACGTCCCTGCCCTCGGGTATACCACTGCTGCTTCCCTTGTCCTCGCGCAAGGCCTACACCTTCCTTCGGGAACCCTAACCATGTCCCTCGACCCAACAGCCTCTACCTCGCCCATGGTTCTTTACACCAACTCGTGGGCTGACAGGAGGTCATCAAGGTATGCGTTTCCCTGACCGTCGAGCTTCTCCAACTCCACTTCCGTAGGCCAAGTCATCCGAGGGTGGAAACCGTAGTTGCAATAGAACGGTGATTGCCCTATGGATGAGTGCTTCGCATCAGCAAAAAATTGGGTTCGGTCTGACGTGCTTGGGGGTGCCAAGGCGCATGAGAGGTTTTCCTACCTGCATCCATATGCCCCGGCGCAAAAAGACATCGTCTCGACGGGAAAAGACGAACATTTCTCCCGTTCTCTTCATGGCGTCGTCTTTTGACCAAATTACCTCGTCTTTTGAGCTAATGACGTTGTTTTTGACCAAAGAGTTCGTCCCTTCACCAAATTACGTCGTCTTTTGATCCCAAAACGAACACCGGGTCCACACCTGGGTAGCTTTTGCCCGGTTAACGGTTGGCAGAATGAGATCACTCGGCAATCGGTACATAGACTAGGACAGTAGTTCCGCGCAAATGTCACGTATCTTGATCCACATGTCTACGTAATTCTATGTACATTTCTAAGCGCCCCACCTCCCCCCCGCTTACTCCTGCCCCGTGCACTGCCTTCCTGTTCGCCGAGCTGCCTGCCCGCTGAGCTCCGCGCTGAGCTGCCTGCCCGCTGAGCAACCAGCTGAAGTGCCTGCTTGCTGAGCTCCCCGCTGAGCTCCCCGCTCAGGTCCCCGCTCAGGTGCCTGCTTGTAACGGCGTACCAGGACCTGAGGAGAAGTTCGGGAAGGAGAAGGATTAGTCATCGGGTTATCGTTGGTTAAAGTTTCCTTAGGGAATTCGTTCATGTTTAGGTTTTCTTTCTATGAGTTTCCGTCACACGAATTAGTCATCGGGTTTTGATGGATATATATATGGCTGTAATTTCCCTTTGTTCTTTCCTACTTTTCTCCTTATCAGAACTTCCTGTTATATAGGAATATATTCTAGTTTCTGTCTTTGAACCTCTACGAATCCGAGTTGTCTAACCTCCCGGTTGTGCCCCTTGGTCCCCGTCCTCGTACCCCTTGGTCTCGCCTAGCATACCATACTAGTCGAAGCCATTCTGATCCTGTCTCCGTACGTTTCCTTCGATATCCTATCGTTAGGAAACCTTCGCCTAGAACCCATCGGTATCAAGCCCGATAACCACGAACCCTGACCCTGACCCCGCACGAAGTGAAGAGTTTTCACCTACGTAACCCTGACCCAGCTCCTACCGTTCTCTAACTGAGAACTCCTGAATCCGTTCCCCGTATCCTCCGAGTCGGCCCGTAACACTGCTCGCTGAGCTCTCCGCTGCCTGCCCGCTGAGCTGCCTGCCCACTGAGCTGCCTGCCCGCTGAGCTGCCCCCCTGAGCTTCCGGCTGAGTTGAGCGCAACGGCGTCGATGTACTGGGATATTTGTACCTGCAGCGGCGTCAGCAACGGCGTCAATATACTGGGGTTTTATCTGCAGCGGAGTCAATATAATCGTCAATATACTGGGGTTTTATCTGCAGCGGAGTCAGTATAATCGTCAATATACTAAAGTATTCGTACTTGAAGCGGCGTCAGCAGCGGTGTCAATATACTGCAGAATTTGGAGCCTGGTAGGAGCCAAAATCGTCCAGTATTTGGAGCCTGGTAGGAGTCGAAATCGTGCAGTATTTGGAGCGTGGTAGGAGTCGAAATCGTGCAGTATTTGGAGCGTGGTAGGAGTCGAAATCGTCCAGTATTTGGAGCGTGGTAGGAGTCGAAATCGTCCAGTATTTGGTGCCTGGTAGGTGCAGGATTCGCTGCCTAGGAGGTGTCCAAATCGTGCAGTATTCACTGCGTGGTAGGTGTCGATATGCTTCCTGCAGCGGTGTCAGTAAAGGCGTCAAAATGCAGATGAAGGTAAATACGTATCTAGGCGTCGATACAGGCAGGAGGTGTCGATACAGGCAGGAGGTGTCGATACAGGCAGGAGGTAGGTGTCGATACAGAATATCACATCCGAGCGACGTCAAAAGGCGTTAAAACATGAGATATCACATTTGAGATGCATACTAGGCGCTAAAAGACGACGTGTCATAATTTGGAGCTCCGGGACGTGCGGGAAGACCAAAAGGCAAGTTTTCGGGTGCAAAAGATGAGGTTTTCGTCTCAAAAGACGAATCGGTACGTCTGGACGTACAGTTCTTCTTGGCGGTTTTTTTTTTTTGCTGATTCAAGTTATTGTAGGAGAACTCACAAATCGGTAACAGATCCTTCCACTTCTTCCCAGTGCCTGCTGTAAACGACCGTAGGTACGATTCCAGGTACTGGTTAGTCCGTTCCGTCTGGCCATCCGTTTGGGGGTGAAAGGAGGTAGACATCCGTCTCCTAATCCCTAGTCTTTCCGTGATGGTAGCCCAAAAGGCCGAAACGAACTGGGTTCCTCGATCAGACACAATGTTCCGAGGTAACCCGTGGAAGCGCCACACGTCCTTCACAAAGGCGTTGGCCGTCTGTTCTGCTGAGATTCCCGTCATTGGTATGAAGTGCGCCATTTTACTGAAGCGATCTACTACCACCAAGAGGTTCCGGAATCCTGACTTCTCTTTTGGCATTTCTACTATGAAATCCAGTGAGATGTCCGTCCAAGGTGTGGCTGCTAACTCTAGGGGACTTGGAAGGGACAGGTGACGGCGACGTTGCTTAGCTCGTTGGCAAACGTCGCAGGTGCTGACATAGTGGCTGACATCCTTGGTTATGCCCGGCCACCAATAGTTCCTATCAATCAATTCCAGGGTTTTATCCCGCCCTAGGTGCCCCGCGGCTGGCGACGCGTGGTGATCTTCAATCACCTGCTTCACGATCCAGACTATCCAGCGACCTCTCCGGGTCGCCGTCTTCGTATCCGGGTTCCATATCGGCAGAGTCTCTTCGTCTTCAGACGTGATTGCTCTCCGGCTCCATCTGTCATCTGGGTTTGCATCAGAGAGTGTGTCCAGCACGACAGTTCTCCGAACCCAATGATTCCCCAACTCATACCAGTCCTGTTGAACCAACAGTGGGAGTGACACCCCTGGTATGTCGCACCATCGACCAAGCTCGGTCCATTCCTCAGCAGGTTCGCCACTTATCTCCGGGCCAGGTTCTATTCTGGTCCTTCGAGCGAAATGATCCTCCGTTAACAACTGTTTTACGGTTGTTCTCGGATTACTCCCCTTCCATAGACCGGGCGCCTGGTTAATGCATCGGGCTTCCCGTTCTTTTCGCCTGGGCGGTAATGGATCTTGAATCGAAAAGGTCCTATCTTTTCGGCCCAACGTGCCTGCCTTCTGGACAACTTCTTAGTCGTGGTGAAATATTGGAGATTCTGATGATCAGAGTAGATCTCGATGGGGATACTAGTCCCTTCGAGCCAGTGTCGCCAAGTCAATAGCGCTGAAACTATAGCGAGCATCTCCTTATCGTAGATCTCGTAGTTCACCTCGGCTTCGTTGAACTTGCGACTGTGATAGGCTACTGGGTGCAGTAGCCCATCCTCGAACACCTGGGAGAGCACCGCGGCTTCAGCCCAGTCGCTGGCGTCTGTTTCAAGTATTGCCTGGCGATGTTCGTCATAATGGCGGAGTATGGGCGTGGTCGTGAACCTCTTCTTGAGTTCATCGAAAGCGTCCCGCTGCTCTTTGGCCCACCTCCATTCGGTACCCGTCTTAAGTAGATCCGTCATTGGCTTGCAGATCCCTGAATATCTGTGGATGAATCGTCATAGGAAATTGGCGAAGCCCAAGAAGACTTGTAAGTCTTTAACTTTCGTGGGGGTCTGCCAGTCGAGAATCGCCTGCACTTTCGTGGGTGAGACTCTCGTTCCTTTTCCTGACAATAAGAACCCGAGGAATTCTACTTCCTCAGCGAACCAAATCGTCTTCTCCGGGTTACCATAAAGATGGTGCTGGCGCAGCTGTCCCAATACACACCGAACTAGAGCAACATGCTCTTCCTTGGTCTTCGAGTACATCAAGATATCATCTAGGTAGGCCACGACGCCTTCATCTAGTAGATCCTTGAAAATGGTATTGATCATGGCCTGGAATGTCGCCGGGGCATTGGTCAAACCGAAAGGCATCACCCTATACTCGTAGTGACCATACTTGGTCCGGAAAGCCATTTTCCACTCTTCTCCCTCCTTGATATGCACCAGGTTGTACCCATTCTTCAAATCAATCTTGGTGAAGAAGGTAGCTCCCTTGGTTGCGTTCGCCAATTCGTCCATGAGTGGGAGAGGGTAGCGGTTCTTGACTGTTAGAGCGTTTAGGCCTCTATAGTCCACGCATAACCTCAGACTCCCGTTTGCTTTAGGCACGAATAGGATTGGTGCGGCAGCAGGGCTTGAGGAGGAGCGGATCTTGCCTGAGGCTAGCATCTCGTCCAGGTACTCTCTCAACGCTTTCTGCTCCGGTGGAGAGAGGGGGTAGATGGGGCCCCACGGTGGTTGCTTCCCGTCCATGAGTGGGATTGTGTGATCCCACTCCGAGAACTCTGTTAGACTTTGGGCTCCCTCGGCAGAGAACACGTCTTCGTAGTCCTTATACTCGGGAGGGATGTTCTGAGACGGGCCCCCGGTACTTCTCATTCAGAAAGGGTGGTGCTCGTTCGAGTAGGAGGTGACGGGGTCGTAGTGTAGTAGTCTTATTACTAGCTCGTCCTCATTGGCTTCTTCCTCTACTTCTCGGTTGAGGATAAGGCACCCTTTACCCTGGCAATAGGTACTATTAAAGGAGATGGCATCTTCTCCCCAATGTACTGTAGGGCGGTGCTCTGATAGCCACCGATGAGGGATGACTAGGTCTTCTGCTGCGAAGTCCCCAACTTCACAGGTGACTGACCTGTCTAGGCGTGAACCTATTCGTATGGAGAGGGGGTAGGTGACATGGGTGCCTGAGTTAGGCATAGAGGTCCCATCAGCTTGTTTGATATTGAGGGGTGGTGTTTGGAGTTGGACGGGGATCTGGTGTTTCCTTACACAGGCCCATGACATGATCCAGTCTTCCGTTCCGCTATCGACCAATGCTCTCGTTATACATGGGCCGTTGGCAGGTGAGTGAGGATCTGACCAAGAGATTTCAATCTCGAGGCGGGTTTCTTTGATGGAGGTAGACATTGTGGTTTTGTTATGGGTAGTTTGGTTTGGTTCTTCGTTGAGTATGTGGAATGGTTTTTTCTCTCCTTCGAGGGGGATGCCTGGCTTTATATATACCCAAGTGCGGGGAACCCACCGTGCCTCTGCCTATCAGTGAATGACTCTGACAAACGGAGTATTTTGTGTTACTGGCGGATCTTGCCTAAAGCGCTCCGCGCCTTGCTGCGTATCCCAACAGTAACTACCCGAGTGTTTGAAGTTTATCACCTGATGGCTATTCGGTCACTTTTGGTCCCTTTGTACATCAGCAAAAAATTGGGTCCACTCCGACGCACCTGGGCGTACCCAGGCGCACCCGGCGTCATTGGGCGCACCAGGCGCATGAGAAGTTTTCTTACCTGCATCCATACGCCCCGGCGCAAAACGATATCGTCGTGACGGGAACGGGAGAGAATCTCTCCTGCTCGCCGCTGAGCTGCCGTTGCTTCAAAAGACGAGTCGTCCAAAAACCTCGCCATTTTCCGCCCGGCCAAAATTCCTGCAGGCATTTGACGAAATACTGTCTTACGCCCGTCAAATTCCCAGGCATTTGACGAACGCCTGGCCCTATGCCCGCTATATTCCCAGGCATTCTACGAAGAGGTTCGCTTTGACCGCCCTCTTCCCAGGCATTCTACGAAGCGTCTCGCGGGCCTGTCACTGGCATTCGTGGGCCCGTCATTTGACGGAATTCTACATCTCAAGCATTCGTGGGCCCGTCATTTGACGGAATTTTACATCTCAAGCATTTGTAGTCCCGTCATTTGACGGAATACATCGTCGGCATTTCACGATACGTCGTCCGGTGTTTTGGGCATCTCGTCGGCATTTCACGATACGTCGTCCGGTGTTTTGGGCATCTCGTCGGCATTTCACGATACGTCGTCCGGTGTTTTGGGCACCTCGTCGGCATTTCACGATACGTCGTCCGGTGTTTTGGGCACCTCGTCGGCATTTCACGATACGTCGTCCGGTGTTTTGGGCACCTCGTCGGGATCGTCAATTTCCGGCAATTATGGTCAATTTACGAATTATATACATCTCCTAGTCTGTCTATCTAGCTCTGCATCCCCGTCCTCTTCTCCTACTGCCTCTCCTCCGCACAGGGACATTGTCCTGGGAATCCTCGCTCTCCACCGCTGTATTGGCTCGCTCGTCATCTTCCAGCACCAATTGACGCCCGGAGGGATTGCCCGCGCTACGCTCTGCATCGTCAATATGCTCTGCACCGTCAATATGCTCTGCACCGTCAATATGCTCTGCACCGTCAATATGCTCTGCACCGTCAATATGCTCTGCACCGTCAATATGCTCTGCACCACTATGCTCTGCATCGTCAATTTCCCCACAGCCACTCATATCATCGTCATTAACAAAGCCCGATTCGAGGTCGTCAGGGTAGATGCCCATCTCGTCATTACTGTCATTGAGCTTTGCTCTAAGACCCGCCAGGAAACTTCCGACGCCTGGGTCAACAAGGGCCTCCCTACTCTCCATCGATGGGAGCTTGCAGGAGTTGGTCAATTTCACACGCTTGATTATCTCCTGCCGAATGCCGGTCAAAACCAGCATCGACGATTCCGCGTCTGGGAAGGATCGATTCCAGGTACCCACCTGCCTCGTAGATTGGCATGCCCGTCAATTAGCTTAACTCGGAAATGACCGGAACCCTGCCAGTGCAAAATGACGGAAATGCCAGGGGAATGCCGGCAACGCCGCCAGTGCAAGATGACAGAAATGACCGAAATGACGGAAATGACCGAAATGACGGAAATGACGGAAATGCTAGGAGAACGACGGGAAAGCTACCAGTGCAAAACGACGGAAATGCCAGAGAATGAGGGGAAGGCCGGGAATATTACGGAGGTGTCAGGGAGATGATGGAAAGTGCCAGGATGGCGTGGGAATATGCCAAAACGGCGGGGGAGGTAATCATTGACTGGGAGAAAGACGGATAGAGTGGGAAAATGACAGGAGAGCGGAGAAGGAGAAACTCACTGCCGCAATAGTCCTTGTTGAAGACACCGTTCTTCCAGCTACTGCCCCCGACCACGTGCACTCTCAGTGCGTGGTAGAGCACTGTCGAGACGAGGCAGATGAATGTGTGGTTGATGCAGCTCTCAAACTCCGGATGATTGACGGCGATGCCTCGATTCGTCTTGTAGTAGCAGTACACAATGAAGCGCGGTATCTGGGGTGCGGAAAAGTGCCATTCGACGGGCTAAACACATTAGTGAAAGGCCCTGCCGCAACAGTGAATTTCCCATTCACTGGGAATATTACGAAGAATGCATACCTCGTAATGTTCTGGATCACAGTTGAAACGGTCGTCCGTCAGAAGATAATCGACCCGGTCTTTCAGCTTCTCGGGGGATAGGCCTTGAAGCCTGTACGAGGAAGTGACTCTTTGCCTTCTCCATCATATGGGATCTCGCCCGCTGATGGTAGTATCTGATCTGTGCACTCACGCTCAAGGTCAAACCCTCGGTATGTTCACTACCCTCCGTCGCGGAATCCCAAGCCTTCCGGATCATTACCGGCATTTCCATCACGGAAGGGAGCGGATTGACGAAGAGGGTTTCCTTGGTAATATCCCAGCCCGCCTTATCCAGAATGAACCTGTAGCTTATGTCAAAACGCTTTAGCCCACGGGTTCGAAAAACACGTCCTTTGCCGGATTCGGTAGAATCGACCGCTGGCGTTGCCGACGAAGACTCGGAATTTTGTTGACTCGATTCGGGAATTTGACGATCCGACCTCGATTTTTGACTACTGCGGTGGGTTCCCGCTGATGGGTCCTAGATTTTTGACGGGCACGCGAGGTGATTTGGGAAGATGCCAGTGGCGAGAGGACTTGACTACTGCCGGCCGGGTCGTCGTAAACGCTTTCCTGCAATTGCCCAAAGTTAGATGTGTCAATGACGGTATTTGGTTTCAAGTTGGGCAAATATCTGAATGAGCTTACCGGATCCTTTGACAATTGCTGGTGGGATTGAGAATCGCGCGGTGGGCTTGAGAGCGGTGAGCTGGTGAAATGCCGGGCATTCAACCTCCCGTCTTTGGCCAACGACCGCTCGCCATGAAGCTAGAGATCGATCTGGGAATGCCTCTGGAATTCCTCCTCGTACTCGGAAGCCTCTTCCCCGATATCGGGTTCTTGCCTCTGGGATTTTGACGCGGTAGCTCTTCGCCTCTTCGACTCCTGAGAAAAGGTGCTAGGAACCTCCTGTGATGAACGTGCATGCCGCTGACTAGATGACCATTTGCCCCTGCTAATCGTGCCAGATTTTTGACGGTGGGAGTCGTTCCTGGGCATTTTCTGTGCATGGCGGGAAGATTCCGCTCGGGAGGGTGGGTGAGGCATCGTGGTACGCAGCAATGAATGCAGATACCACACCCGACTTTATCACACCCCATTGCATCTGGCGGGGGGGGGGGGTAATAGGAAGAATGATGTAATCGATACGCAAATCCTACATGGGCTAATATCTCGGATCTTGGTAATGCCGGCATACATGTGCTAATATCTCGGCGGTGCTAGGCCTACACGGGCAAAAATCTCGGCAATGCCAGGCAATTCCGGGAGATGCAAAGCAAAGACAGGAGATGCCTTCCGCATGGTATGAACCTAACCAAAAGTAGATTTACTAGTCCTAAATACCGACGGTAATGATACAAGCGTCAAAAAATCACATATCGATACCGAGCACAGAATACAGATAGGAACCGGTAATAATACAGCGGTCAATAATCACAGAGCGATATCAAATGCCGAACAGATTGCCCAAAACACATAGAAGCCCAAATGAGAACTGGGAATAATACGGAAGTTAAAAACACCAATCGATAAAGGACGGGGAATGATACAGCCGTCAAAAAACAGGAATAGGTAAAGGACGGGAATGATACAGCCGTCAAAAAACGTGAATAGGTAAAGGACCGGGAATAATACAGTCGGTGGGGTAGTCTAAATAGAGATCAGCTCGATATTCGGATTCTTCAAGGTCGCACAAGGACGGGGAATATTACCATCAACGAATAGGAATCCGGCGTTTTACCCAGAACAGCGAGAAGATTCCCCAAAGAAAGAGATTGCCCAAGGAAAAGAACCAAAGATATGTGAGTACAAAAAAAATTGCCCGAGGAGATTACCGGAAGAGATTGAACAAAGGAAATTGACCGAAGACTCGCAGATTGGCTAGGCCGAGGATTGCCCAGCGGGTTGCCCAGCGGGTTGCCCAGGCCTGGATGGATACATACCTCGTTAGCCAAACATTCACACAGTGGGCGGAATGATCGGTCACTTACCCACCCTTCCCACGGCGGGGAAGATTTCTGCCAGAGAGACGTGCACCGGCGGGCATAGGTGGGGGAGCACCGGCGGATCTAGGTGGAGGGGCGCTGGCGGCCTTAGGTGTGGCGATAGGTTCAAGTTCCACGATTTCGATGGAAACAGAAGAGTCAGTCTCAGAATCACAAGCTCCTCTTCTGAACCAGGCTCCTCATCTGGGCCATGCACCTCCTCAATATCCCTATCCTCGAAATCACCATCCTGGAAATCACCATCTGCAGGGAGCGTGAGCTCTCCAAGCCTTGTACAAGCATCATGCTTTCCTCCGTCATTCGTCCTCCCATGCCCGGCATCTTCCTGTTACGCGAGATTCGAGTGAGGAGCTGTGAAGGAAAGACGGGTAACCGGAGACAAGCATAGAAAGGTATCGAGGGGTGTGGGGGCGCCGTGTGCGACCACACCTGCGCCATACTATTAGGCGGCACACCTCGAGAGTGGTGGGCTGACGGCTGCAGGCTGTTCTCCTTTGAGAAGGTGACCAACGTAATAGTATAGTGCAACCCGATAGCCGGCATTTGTGAGTCAAAGGGATTACGCGAGATAGAATGTACTAGATAGAATACGGCCCCGGATAAGGGTGCCAATCATGTATAAATAGGAGAGCGGTTGCCCGTGAGCTAGAGGGGATCAGAGAGCCTTCAGTATTAGCGAGCGGAATCCGATCTACAATATTACTTGTTTAAAAGCTACAGAACTATTGCTTAGCGCTAGCCTTATCTTTAGATATCCCTTTACACTTCCAGTTCATCATCCCGGTCAATTTCCTCGGCCGTCTGAGGCTGCACCTCAGGGGCCGGGCTCTCTGCAGGCTCGTCCCGTATCATCTGTCTGAGGATTCATAGGCATTAGTAGGCATCCTTACGATTGACTAGTTGGGCAATTATTCTAACTTACACCCTCGATTTTTTCCCTCTCTGAGCTGCAGCAGCCGCGCTGGGGTTTTGCCGGAGTCTTCGGGGTGCCTTCTTTGGCGTAGATGTTTTGGAGCCAGAAGCCTTCTGACTGGGAGGAAGGGACTTTGGCGGGGACTTTGGCGGGGACTTTGGCGGGGACTTTGGCGGGGTCTTTGACGGGGACTTTGACGGGGACCTGGGAGGGTTTTTCCCAGTCGATTTGGGTGCCGGTGGCGGTGCTGGCGTTTTCCCCTTCCTCGATCTCTTGGTGGGGAGCTCCTCCTCCTCGTCGTCGTCGTCGTCGTTGTTGTCGTTGTTGTTGTCATTGTTGTCGTCTTCGTCGTCTTCCTCGTCATCTTCCTCGTCATCTTCCTCGTCCTCATCCTCCTCTTCCTCCTCCTCTCCCTCCTCCTCTTCCTCTTCCTCTTCCTCCACTTCCTCTCGCTGCTTCCCCTTCCCGTCATTTTTCTTTGAAGGGCTTCCAGAGGTTTGCTTAGCCTTGCTCTTATTGCCGCGAGATTTTTGACGAGGAGTAGGCCCTGCCAGTTCATCTTCCTCATCTCCGTCATCTTCCTCGGCATTCTCGTCCTCTGCCACTGAGCTCGATGATCTCGGGCCTTTTCCTCTTCCCGGTTGCCCAGGAATTTCCCTGCTTCTCTTCGGTAAAGCCCGACGACCTCCGGTTAATCCTCAGTTGATTGTCCATCAGAGTCTCCCAGTCTCCTATGATGTATGGGTACAGGCTCGGGGAGGGGGTCTGCTTCCCGTTGATATCCTTCTCGTGGTAGACAATTTGGAGGCAGAGGCAGGGCAAATCTCGGCAGGCACTTAGCCAGACCCAGACATCCTTATCGTTGAGCAGGAAGACTGCCTGCAAGGTGCTGGGCCGGGAGATGTAGCCCTGCGAGAGCCCAACCTTGGGGAATTTCTCGTCAGGCACAAGTGCCCCAATCAGATGACGAATTGCCGGATGCACCTGATCTTCATCTGTACCGCGCACATCCGAATCCAGCTGCGATAATTTGACCATCCTCACTACCTCGGAGAGATATGGGCCCGGGAGTGAGCTGTAGGTGAGGTAGGGATGCCCGGCAAAGTTCCTAGGCGTCCAATTGGGCATATCCCACATCTTCCGCCGTCGACCGTCCACCACCACCTCCTTACCCTTCTCGAACCTTACCTTGGGCAATTTCTCGTAGCGGTAGCATGTCGGATAACAGTGGGTAATGCCGACGGGGCGGTCGACTAGATGCGGCTCCCAGGTCTGCTTTGACGGGCTCCGCGAGTAAAGCTCATCAATTTCCTCCTCCTCCTCCTTCTCCTCCACCACCTCTTCCTCCGCTTCTTCTGCCCAGTCGTCGTTCCTGCGCTGCTTTCCCTTCTTCCCCATCCTATTCCTGCGCTGGCTCCCCAACGCTTCCTCCGCTGGGGGTTCCGGGGCTAATTCCTCGTCATCGTCCGAGGGCAGGAATTCCTCCAGGTCGCACTCCTCCTCCTCCTCCGGCAAAGGGTCGTGTGCAATCTTCGCCCTCTTCCTCCCCGGACTTTGTGCAGGCTCCGAGGGCCCATCTGCTCGTCCTTTGCCCTTGTTCTTCTTTGTATTCGCCCTGGCCGCCGCCATGCTGGCCGCCTTCTGCTGCTTCTTGGTCTTTGTGGCGTTATTTGCCCTCGCTAGATTGAACCTAGCCTTGTCATTTGCCGACTTTCGACGGCATAGATCGCAGAGCAGAGAGCTGATGGAGACGTCGACCAAGATGCCTTGCATCGTGATCTTGTCGCCTTCCTGCTCGGCGAGGTGGTGGTATAGGGGCCAGCGCTCATTGCTGAGCAAGAGCCTTCATGCTTCCCACTGGGCCGGTGTTGCGGAGGTCTTGCTGGCAATTCCATTGTTGATGAAGAAGTCGTGCACCGAATCCCTCATAGCCTCCCATTGCGCAGGTGTGAAGCCCATGATGGATCTGATGGTGGTGATATTGAGGGTGGGTAAGTCGGCGTACCCCTAAGCAGGCGTCAGACAATGATCAAATGACGGGAATACGACTAGGAAGAGGACGGGAATACGACGAGGTCAAAGGACAGGAATAGGACGAGGAAGATGGAATCAGCGATCGTCATACCTGCTGCTAGCACTCTGCCTTCATCAGCAAAAAATTTGGTACAGTCTGACGTGCTTGGGCGTACCCAGGCGCAGCAGGCGCCATTGGGCGTCATTTTGGGTGCCAGGCGCATAAGAAGTTTTCTTACCTGCATCCATACGCCCCGGCGCAAAACGATATCGTCGCGACGGGAACGGGAGAGAATCTCTCCGCTCCCGCCTCGAGTCGTCTTTGGTCCAAAAGACGAGTTCGTTTTTGACCGAATTACCTCGTCTTTGACCCCAAAACGAACACCGGGTCCACACATGGGTAGCTTTTGCCCGGTTAACGGCTTTTGCTAGTAATTTGGCTGGCAGAATGAGGTCACTCGGCAATCGGTACATAGACTAGGACAGTAGTTCCGCGCAAATGTCACGTATATTGATCCACATGTCTATGTAATTCTATGTACATTTCTAAGCGCCCCACCCCCCCCCACTTACTCCTGCCCCGGGCACTTCCTTCCTGCGCGCCGAGCTGCCTGCCCGCTGAGCTCCGCGCTGAGCTGCCTGCCCGCTGAGCTCCCCGCTGAGCTGCCTGCCCGCTGAGCTCCCCGCTGAAGTGCCTGCTTCCTGAGCTACCCACTGAGCTGCCCGCTACGCTGCCTGCCTGCCTCCTGCCCGCTGACCTGCCTGCTACCTGCCTCCTGCCCGCTGACCTGCCTACTACCTGCCTGCTACCTGCCTCCTGCCCGCTGACCTGCCTACTGCCTGCCCTCCTGCCCGCTGACCTCCCTGCCTGTGGGTGTCTATTTGGTGCAGTATTGGTGACTGGTAGGTGTCGATTCGCTGCCTGGGGGTGTCCAAATCGTGTAGTATTTGGTGACTGGTAGGTGTCGATTCGCTGCCTAGGAAGTGTCCAAATCGTCCAGTATTCGGTGACTGGTAGGTGTCGATTCGCTGCTTGGGGGTGTCCATTTGGTGCAGTATTTGGTGACTGGTAGGTGTCGATTCGCTGCTTGGGGGTGTCCATTTGGTGCAGTATTTGGTGACTGGTAGGTGTCCAAATCGTGCAGTATTTGGTGACTGGTAGGTGTCCAAATCGTGCAGTATTCACTGCCTAGGAGGTGTCCATTTGGTCCAGTATTCGGTGACTGGTAGGTGTCGATTCGCTGCCTGGGGTGTCCAAATCCTGCAGTTTTGGTGACAGGTAGGTGTCGATTCGCTGCTTGGGGGTGTCCATTTGGTGCAGTATTCGCTGCCTGGTAGGTGTCCATTTGGTGCAGTATTTGGTGACAGGTAGGTGTCGATTCGCTGCCTGGGGGTGTCCATTTGGTGCAGTATTTGGTGACTGGTAGGTGTCCAAATCGTGCAGTATTCACTGCCTAGGAGGTGTCCATTTGGTCCAGTATTCGGTGACTGGTAGGTGTCGATTCGCTGCCTGGGGTGTCCAAATCCTGCAGTTTTGGTGACAGGTAGGTGTCGATTCGCTGCTTGGGGGTGTCCATTTGGTGCAGTATTTGGTGACTGGTAGGTGTCCAAATCGTGCAGTATTCGGTGCCTGGTAGGTGTCCAAATCGTCCAGTATTTGGAGCCTAGTAGGTGTCAGTAAAGGCGTCAAAATGCAGAGGAAGGTAAATACGTATCCAGGCGCTGATACGGGTAGGAGGTAGGCGTCAATACAGGTAGGAGGTCGGCACAGGTAGGAGGTAGGTGTCGAGACAGGTAGGAGGTGATGTAGGAGGTGAGGTAGGAGGTGAGGTAGGAGGTGAGGTAGGAGGTGAGGTAGGAGGTGAGGTAGGAGGTGAGGTAGGAGGTGAGGTAGGAGGTGAGGTAGGGAGGCGAGGTAGGTAGGTAGGTATAGGAGGTGGAGGTGTGGGTGATCCTCGAGGTGTGGAGAAGAGTCAAATCTGACGTCATTAGCTAGCGGTATTAGCATTAGCGCCAGGACTTAGGCAAAATATCGCATCCGCGACGTCAAAAGGTGTTAAAAGACGAGATATCATATTTGAGATGCATACTAGGCGTCAAAGATGCGATGTCATATTTCGGACGCATACTAGGCGCCGAAAGACGACTTGTCACATTTGGGGGCTCCGGGAAGCGCGGGATGACCAAAAGACGAGTATTTGGGCGCAAAAGACGAGGTTTTGGTCGCAAAAGACGAATCGGTACGTCTGGACGTACGGTTCGTCTTGGCGGTTCGTTTTTTTGCTGATGTTCGGCACATGCAATATCTAGGCATCGGCTTTCTTCGCTCTCAACCGGGATTTCCCAGGAGATGATTTTGGTGAGGATGGGGCCGACTTGGGCGCTTGTGAATTGGCAGACTTCTTCGGCTTTGACTTCAATTTTGCCATTTTGGGCGAATAGCGAAGGCTGGAGAAAGGACGGTGGAGAGCTTGAGCAAAGGATGGAGGATTCGGCGCTTTATATAGAACAAAGAGCGCGACCGAATAATCCCTAGTGTGTACGGATTCCGCAAAGAATCACATGAGGGTGTGCTAAACGGTAATTCGTAACGATTTATCCCGCAAACAAAGAAAAAGTTCGAATCAACGCGACTTCGCCAACGCGCAAATATCCCACGGACGGTATGAAGCGCCTGATGTTTGCATCATGGAATTGTTGGTGGTGGATGGATGTTGGTGGTGGATGTTTGCCTAGAGTAGTGTATGGTGTAGAGCATGGTTTAGAGGTTGGTGTTGAGTGTTGGCGTTGAGCTCGGACGATGTGATGTTGTGATATTTGACGTCATTATCATTGCTTTCATAACACTTGGCACGGCTAATTCCTTTAGTATTGAATGATTGCCGGACTAGGAAACGATCGTCAATTTCCCACACACATCATTTTCCTGTGCCACTGACGGGCGGTATAATTGCCCGTCCGCCCAGGCAAACGACCGAGTGCTGGCATAAGAGTGCTGGTATAATTGACTGAGTGCCAGGCATATGACCGAGTGCTGGGTAATTGACCGAGTGTCAGGTAAGCGACCGAGTACTGGGTAATTGCCCGAGTGGTAGGTAAATGATCGAGTGGCAGGCAATTAACTGAGATAGCTAGGCATTCGAACGAGGGTCAGGAAAACGACCGAGGGTAGGAAAACGACCGAATGGCCACGGGCAATCGATCGAGGTGCCGGCAATCAAACCAAGAACCAGGAAAAGGACCGGTGAGCTTGCCAAATGACTCCATGAACAATGAAAGACAAAGAATTGACGAAGCAAAATACTGTGTGGCATAGAACAAAGAACAAAGGGCAAGATGGCCCCCTCTGCGCTGGCCATTACCGCCGTAGCATCTGCATGGCGCACATTTACATGGCTCACAGCGGCGAAGAGTCTGGACGGAGAGACGGTCCCGGCACATTGACCACGATAATTGACGGTTCCGACGATGATACCGACTCCGAGGAAAATTCCGAGATGGAGTCCGACTTTGACGCGGAGTCTGACGATGACAGTGCTGTTCCCAACCCGAACAGGAATTCAGATACTGAGCAGAGCACCACGGTTTATAGGCCAAATAGTGGGCAAATCCTCAGAAGGGTTCCGGGGTATCGGAATCATTTGAAGGATGACTGGAAGCCCTGGGCACCGTTCAAGGACGCAGCTGAATGGAAGCTTGCCCGGTTCTTTATCGAGCACAAATTGACGGCCACCTCAATCGACGCCTACTTCAATCAGGGACTGCACAAATCCTTGAGGTCCGAACGCACCTTTCAATCCGCATACACATTCCAGAAGCAGCTCGACAAAATGCCCGGAGCGCCTCCGAACTTCCAGTACGGCACCGTCGGTGATGGCTTGGGAAAACAACTGAGCTGTATTACCGCAATCCCGTCGAATGCGCCAGATATCTGCTGGGCCAGCGCTGCTATTCCGACCGAATGGTATACCGCCCGGAAAAGATCTACGACCCCGACGGGCATCAGCTCTATTCGGAGATGCACACGGCCAACTGGTGGTGGAATACCCAGGAGAAGCTACCCCCTGGGGCGACGATTGTGCCCATCATCTGCAGCTCGAACATCACGCATTTGATGAATTTCTCCGGAGACAAAAAGAGCTGGCCCATATATTTGACGATAGGAAATATCCCGGGAAAGATACGGTCAAAGCCGTCAAATAAGGCGCACCTGCTGCTCGCCTTATTGCCCATTCCTCCCAAGGTCATTGGGGATGCAGCGTCGAAAGATCGACTCCGGGCATGGGCGGCGGAGACACTCCGCAGCGTCCTGTCCGCTGCTTAAGCCGCTCCTGCATTTTGACCAGAGCGTGGGCATTTTGATGGGATACTCGGACGGATACGAGCGGCGTTGCTGGCCCATCCTGGCGGCATGGCTGGCCGACCATGTGGAGAACTGCAATCTCCTGAGCACTAAATTCAACATGTGCCCGAAATGCGAGATTCCCATCAATAAGCTGGGAGAGCACCAGGTCGAGCCTACCAAGATTTACGCCCGGGACCAGGGCGAATACCGCAGGATGTATCGGCACCACTGCACTGAAGGACCTGGAAAATCCCAGCAGGGACCAGAAGAGGGAGTTGAAAGCTGGCAAAGTGGTTTGAGAAGCGGGTCTGCGTCGCTGTACAATCCATTCTGGGAATTGCTTCTGTCCAGGCGTATGAGCTCCATAAGCCCGATATGCTGCACGCCGCCTACCTCGGAATCCTGAAGCATTTGATGCAGTGGCTAGAGGATTTCCTGCAGGAATTTGACCGTCTGGACAGATTCAACCTCATATGGACCAAGATGCCGCCATACCCGGCTTTTCCCGCCACAAAACCATACCAAGCCGTCAGTCAGTGGCAGGGCAAAGAGATGCGGCTTCCAGAAGATGATCCTGCCAGCGCTGGCATCCGCGCCAGGAATCCTCCGCCAGTCAGGCGGAGCCTTTCAGGAAAGCGCTTTCAACGCGCGCGGCATTGATCGACGATTGGGGACTTGCCCAGCACTGCTCCCACAACGAATTGACGATTGACCTACTGGACGGATATCTCCGGCATTCCATCGAACGGCGATATCTTCAGGAAATACAGGGCAAACCGGGAAACCGAGAGGCTCGTAGCTGAACGGCGCAAAGAGCCCCGTGAAGAGTACCATGCGGAGCTAGCAGCCCTCGATGAATCCTCGACCCAGAGACGGCGGGTTGTCGCTAGTCAGCGATTGAATCTCCAGGCAGAGATCGACGACATCTTACGGGAAGAATCCGACTTCAATTCCCGAAGCTTCACCTGATGAGCCACTTCACGGAGCACATCCGCCAGTACGGGAATATTCCCGACTATTCGACGGAGTCCTGCGAGACTGCGTACAGGGACCAGCTGAAGATACCATATCGTCGGAGCAATCGCGTCAATCCCACGATGCAGATACTCCGGACGTTCAACAGAGATTACATCTTCGCCATGCACGGGTTGAATCTTCTGCAGATTGCCCGGGACGGATTCTCCACATCGTATCTTGTGGGAAATCTCCAGGTATTGGAGCCGAATCTACAGAGGAGGCTGCACTGCGCAAGGCGTGAGCTGGCCAATCCTGCGATGATCCGGCACTTCGACTGGGGCTGATCGCACCCATGGGATGTTTCCCAAAGGAGGAGCCTGTGGAAAAGCGCCTGGTCAAAACCCCGATGGATTTGACGGTCGTCAGAAACGTCAATATCCCGGCCAGCAGCAAATCTCTCGAGTTTTACATCCGAAGATACTTCATGAGGGAACTCAGGCGGGATTTTGATGAGATTCCCGTGGATATCAATTCCTGGCGTGTGACAATGCTCAGGCAGCTCAAGGTGCCCGTCCTTTTGCACGGCGTGGGCGACGAAAGGACGGTGCACACTCTCCACACAACGGGAACGGCAAATTACAGGAGAGGGGAGGCCAGGAACGATTGGATCTGGTTCCGTCAAAAACCCGCTGACCTGGAGCCATTGCAGGGCCTTTGCCCGGCAACTCTACTGGCGGTGTTTAAGCTGACAGATCCGGGACGGAGAGAGGCAAGGCTGTTGGCGGCGATTTGCCCGCTGAAGCCCGACTTCAACGGTATGCCCTACGCCCACCACGGCTTGATAAGGGTATCACGCCACATCAACGCTTTTGACGATATATGGGTGGTCAATATCAAGAGTATCCTGGTGCCGCGATCTTGTTCCCGAATCTACTCGCCACGAATAGCCGGTGGTTTATCAACACTACAATTTGACTGTCAACTTACGGTCAATTTACTAACCTCGCTGGCATTTGACGATGGGCATTTGAGAATGGCATTTGAGAATGGGCATCTGATTTATGGCATCTGACGATGGGCATTTGAGGATGGGCATTTGAAGATGGGCATTTGAAGATGGGCATTTGAAGATGGGCATTTGAAGATGGGCATTAGTCGGTGTTTGTTCAGATATTTGCCTAATGTACAGTTGAATTGATGCAGATAAAATCAAAGTTCCGGTTCAGTGATGTTTTCATACAACTTCAACACTTCATTTATCTCAGTCGATAATACCATATCAACTCGGGGTAGGGGGGGGGGGGTAGAGCGCCGAGAAACGTTTCATGCGCCGATATGCGCCGATTATGCGCCAAGAATCCAACTCGGGCCCTGCGCGTGCGGAGGATCACTTTAGCGCGTGGTAATATTCCCAGTTTATGATCTTTC
Source organism: Morchella sp. 2016-41 (assembly GCA_024713855.1). Lineage (NCBI taxonomy): Eukaryota > Fungi > Ascomycota > Pezizomycetes > Pezizales > Morchellaceae > Morchella > Morchella sp. 2016-41. Next base: position 57,793 of record JAMGZD010000021.1, read on the forward strand.
TGTCAATTTGACCGAGCATATATCTCGGCGATACTAAATATCATTCAGATGCGGTGAATTATCACAACTTCCCAGTCAGATTGACTGGGGCCTGGCAGTTTGGGGCAGCTTTGGGATGAGTGACAGAGCATCCTCGTCAGACTTCCCAGGCAATTTGACGGGCAGCTTGACTTGTGGACGAAAGGCTTCCTTATCATTTAACAGGCAATTTAAGGATAGCTATACTTTTGTGAATAGCGAGAGATTTCGCCAACTTCCCAGGCGCGCTTACGGGCAATTAACTTCGCAAATGACGAAGGTATCATCGCCAACTTTCCGCGCAGTTTGACGGGAAGTTTTGAGTCGTGGAATTGAGGAGGATGCCTGCATCGCCGCTACCTTCCCAGGCAAAAATGACTGGGAGCTTTATTTTGGGAATGACGAGAGGCCTTCCTCGCCAACTTCCCAGGCAAAGTGACGGCAGTTTTACTTTGGGAAATGACGAAAGCTTCCTCAACTTCCCAGGCAAATGACTGGAGTTTTACTTGGTGGAATATTTGCTTTGGTACAATAATTTGTAATTTATATTGGCTATATACTTGAACGAATTACATGTGTCGAGAACGTGAATAGTGAAAGATAATGGGCATTTTTGGTCAAAAGACGAGCCATCAAAATTCCTGCGAAATAGACGGGCATTTTGATCGTGAGACGAGACGCTTCAAAATGCCCGAAAAAGACGGCATTTTTGGTAAAAGACAAGGCGCTCAAAATGCCCGGTAAAAAGACGGGCATTTTTGGTCAAAAGATGAGCCGCTCAAAATGCCCGGTAAAAAGACGGGCATTTTTGGTCAAAAGACAAGGCGCTCAAAATGCCCGGTAAAAAGACGGGCATTTTTGGTCAAAAGATGAGCCGCTCAAAATGCCCGGGAAAAAGACGGGGAATTTGACGGGCCGGGTGCCAGTTTTGACCGGAAAGACGACAACTTTTGCCCAAAAGACGAATCGGTACGTCTGGACGTACAATTCATCTTGGGGGATTTTTTTTTTTGCTGATGTTTGTCTCTTCGGGCAAACCGGCCGAGGGCGGCGGAGCTGACGAGATGGAAGCGGGGCGGCGGGGTTATTCCTTGGACAGGGGTGGTTTCCTTGGAGGCGTTACAGTGGCCCTTGCAGTAGTCGGAGCCGAAGGCTATACTGTTGTCCTTGAAACGTATCGTGGCGTCGTGTAGTTGGAGCCAGGGGATACCGAGCACTAGCGGGTAGGAGCCTGGTTTGGTGACAAAGAGGGGTATGGTTTCGTGGTGGGAGTTAATAGACATGGGTAGGTAACAAAGATGGGTGATTTGGCCGGAGGATATGGGTCGGCCGTCTATGACTTCAAGAGTGCGGGGTGATTTGAGGGGGAGCAGTGGGAGTTTGTTATGGCGCATCAGCAAAAAAAACGAACCGCCAAGACGAACCGTACGTCCAGACGTACCGATTCGTCTTTTGCGACCAAAACCTCGTCTTTTGCGCCCAAATACTCGTCTTTTGCGCCCAAATACTCGTCTTTTGGTCATCCCGCGCTTCCCGGAGCCCCCAAATGTGACAAGTGGTCTTTCGGCGCCTAGTATGCGTCCGAAATATGACATCTCGTCTTTTGACGCCTAGTATGCATCTCAAATATGATATCTCGTCTTTTAACGCCTTTTGACGTCGCGCGGATGTGATATTTTGCCTAAGTCCTGGCGCTAATGCTATCATCGCTAGCTAATGACGTCAGATTTGACTCTTCTCCACACCTCGAGGATCCACCCACACCTCCACCTCCACCTCCACCTCCACCTCCACCTCCACATATACACCTACCTACCTCGCCTCCTACCTCACCTCCTACCTCACCTCCTACCTCACCTCCTACCTCACCTCCTACCTCCTGCCAGTATCGACGCCTACCTCCTGCCAGTATCGACGCCTACCTCCTGCCTGTATCGACGCCACCTCCTGCCTGTATCCACGCCAGACACGATTTACCTTCCTCTGCTTTGACGCTTTACTGACTGTGCAGGAAGAAAATCGACACCTACNAGTCAACGAATACTCGAGGATTTCGACACCTACCAGGCAGCGAATACTGCACGATTTGGACACCTACCAGTCACCGAATACTGCACGATTTGGACACCTACCAGTCACGAATACTGCACGATTTGGACACCTCCTAGGCAGCGAATCGACACCTACCAGTCACCAACACTGCACGACGACACCCCAGGCAGCGAATCGACACCCACCGGTCACCAATACTGCACCAAAGGGAGACTGCTAGGCAGCGAATCGACACCTACCAGTCACCGAATACTGCACGATTTGGACACCTACCTGTCACCGGATACTGCACCAAATGGACACCCCCAGGCAGCGAATCGACACCTACTAGCCGCCGAATACTGCACCAAATGGACACCCCCAGGCAGCGAATCGACACCTACCAGTCACCAAATACTGCACGATTTGGACACCTACCAGTCACCGAATACTGCACGATTTGGACACCCCCAGGCAGTGAATCGACACCTACCAGTCACCGAATACTGCACGATTAGGACACCTCCAGGCAGCGAATCGACACCTACCGGTCACGAATACTGCACCAAATGGACACCTACCAGACAGGCAGGTCGGCAGGCAGGAAGGCAGGCAGCGGGGAGGTCAGCGGGCAGGAGGGCAGGCAGCTCAGCGGCGAGCTCAGCGGGCAGGCAGCTCAGCGGGCAGGCAGCTCAGCGGGCAGGCAGCTCAGCGGGCTGGAGCGCAGGCAGGCAGGGAGGTCAGCGGCGAGCTCAGCGCACAGCTCAACGGCGAGCTCAGCGGCGAGCTCAGCGGCGAGCTCAGCGGGCAGGCAGCTCAGCGGGCAGGAGGGTAGGCAGGCAGGTCAGCGGCGAGCTCAACCTACGGGCAGGAGGTCGGTGGGGGGCAGGAGTAAGCGGAGGTTGGTGGGGCGCCGGCGGAGGCAGGTGTGTTGCTAGCAACATGTACATAGACCACGTAGACACGCGGATCAATAAACGCGACATTTGGCGCGAACTGGCCCCTAGTCTATGCACCGATTGCCGAAATGACTTCATTCTGCCACCCAAATTCGCGAAAGCAAAAGCCGTTAACCGGGCAAATGCTGCTACCCAGGTGTGGACCGGTGTTCGTTTTGGGGTCAAAAGGCGGCGTAATTCGGTCAAAACGAACTTCGTCTTTTGAGCAACAACGACAGCTCAGCGATATCGTTTTGCGCCGGAGCGTATGGATGCAGGTAAGAAAACTTCTCATGCGCCTGGTGCGCCCAATGGCGCCGGGTGCGCCTGGGTACGCCCAGGTGCGTCAGAATTGACCCTATTTTTTGCTGATGCGGGTGAATGTTTCGTCAATGAATGCGAATCCTGAGCAACCCGTATCGATCAATGCGTAGGTTTGAATGGAGTTTTTATTGTTTACTATTTGACAAGAAGCAACAAAATGATCACCATCCAATTTATTCTCCACAGACGATACTGAGAAGCCAGAGATAGAAAACGCAGACAAAGGAGAAACATTGAGTGGTCCTGGGCAGGGGCCATTGATCAAGCCCGGGACTAGTGAAAACCCTGCTCAGAGGGAGCGGGGCTGGCGAGTGGCGGTGGAGCTGGGACCGCGGCGGTGCTGGCAGGGCCAAGGAGGGCACCCCTCATAACAGGTTGGTTGCTGCGGGGGCGGTTGGCGGAGGGGCAGTTGGTGAAGACGTGATCGGGGTTAGCGCAATACATGCACAGGTTGCTGTCCCGCCTTCATTGTTTCTCGGCAGCAGAGGTCTTGCGTTGGCCATTAACGAAAGTGTATCGTTGTTCGGGGGCGCGGCGTTGGGTGGATTGGGCCTGGAGGGCGGAGAGGTCCATGGGGGCGAGACCTCCAGCAGTGTGTGATAGGTGGCCGGCGACAGGGGGAGCGGAGAACTGGCCCATGGTGTTGCGGACAGCCTTTTGTTCGGCCTTTCGGCCCCGGATCTGGTTGTCGGTTATCATCAGCGTGGTTGCGTATCCCTCAACTGTGGTAGGCCTTTCGGTGCGGTATGCCATGGCGTCCTTGAGGTCCTCGGAGAGTTCTTTGGCCAGCGCGTCGATCTTTGCTCCCTCATTGTAGTCGAGGTAAGCCACAATGCGGAGGAACTGGGAGTAGTAGGTGGCAAAGTCTCCTTTGCCTTGACAGAGGGCGACGAGTTGGCGGCGGGCGGTACCTCGAGGGTCTGGGTCTCCGAAAGAGGCTTCCAGGTGGGCGACAAAGGCGGTGATGGAGGAGAACGGGGCGGCGGGGTTGGCGTCGATAAGGGGAACGACCTGGTGAAGGGCCCTTCCTTCCATGCGACTGACAGCGTAGATAACCTTGGCTGCCTCGTTACGGAACCTATCGTCGTTGACTTCCAGTTTCATACGGAGTTGGGTGATAAACCCAGGGAGCTTGGTGCGGGTACCATCAAATTTCTCCGGGTCAGGAAACTTCTCAGACCTGAAGGTGGAGGCAGCGATAGGGGTGGAGACAGCGGGGACAGCGGGGATGGCGGGGACAGCGCGGGCAATGTTGAGGTTTAGGTTGAGCTGGTTTATTTGCTTTTCCTGGATTTCGATGGTGACGTTGGCGGCGACGAGTTGTTGGCGCGCTTGGTCCCTTTCGACACGAACGCGTTGGACGAGGTTGGTGATGCGGGAGAAGAGGGTGGCGGCGTCTTGTTCGTACTGTTGTTTGAATTCCTCCACAGTATTGGGAGGTGGGGGGTCCGAGGTGGACATGGCGTACGGTGCGGATGATGAAGCAACGTAATCTCAAGGGGCGGCGTGGATGGATGTATTCCGCAGGCTACGAGATGCGACAGTAGTGGCTGTCGGGTTAGTCTAAGCGAGATGGGAAGGTCTTCGTTAAAAGAGAAGTAATAGCGTGTGTGTTTGTAACCAGCGTAGTGTAAACGTGGCTCGGCCTAGCGTAGTATGCTTAGGTGAGGACGAAGCGTTTATAATAAATACAATATAGTAGAAGACGTTGCTTGAGGAAAGAAGAAGAGAAACAGAGACGAAGCAAGGGAGAGCCTCCTAATATACCCAAAGAAATCCTATGATAACTCATCACCAATGACTCACGATCACGCAACCGACAGAGTTTTCACCGAACATAGGAGAACACGACAGAACAACCATTACTAATCCAGTTCCTCCATCCCCAACGACTCTACCAATCGAATCATGAAACAACCCCAGCAGCCGCAACAGCAACAACAGCAACAGCCATTTTTTCCACCGCAACAGCAACAGCAACAGCAGCAACAGCCATTTTTTCCGCCGCAACAGCAACATCAACAACAATGGTCCCCACCACCGCAACAACAATGGTCCCCACCACCGCAACAGCAATGGCCGGTCCAGCCGCAGCAGCAATGCCCAGGACAACAGGGGCAACAGCAACCCCAGCAGCCAGGGTTCCCAACAACACCAAGCCCTGCATCAAATTGGTAGTGTAAGTAATCGTAGTTCCAGACCAGGTGTGCTCTGTTATCATTTCGCTAATACTTTCATGTTCACATCGCTATCATTACCTGATCAGTCATGATCAAAGCTGAAGCTTACCTCAATTGCTAAGTTTTTCTATTCTTTGGTAGAAGACAGCAACCTTAGTTGTGTTCTCTTTTGTTTCTGGGTGTGGGGTATACGGTTTTCTTAAAAAATCGTAAAAATATTGTTACGTGGGGCCCGTAGGCGAGGCAGAAACAGTGGAGGTCCAAGGAACACAGCCGAAGCGAAAGACTTAGAGGTAGACTCTAAGCGAACAAGAAACCTTAAAACCCTTTTGGCCGATGAGACTAAAAGATCGTGGACTATAGACTATGGAGGAATAAAGACTTCGTATTCCTTAAGGTACAAGAGAGAGAGAGAGATTTTATTTCGCTTAGAAGCACAAGGCTTATCGCGCGCCGGACTACCCTAACTACAACTTCCACCGACTAACCCGAACGAAAGACGAAAGGAAAAGACAAAGAAAAAGACAAAGGAAAAGGATAAAACCGCTAACGACTCAATGGCCGCGACACAATGTGGAACCCGCGAAGGGGTGAAAGGACGAGACATGAGAGTTTCGCGAGCGCGATGGTAACAGAGGAGAGAGAGAGATAACGGGGCTAAACCTAACTATCTCCCATAGCGTGATCGTTGCCTGCCGGCGCTGGGGCCGGTGTTGCGGGGACTTGGATGGTGGCCGGGGGGGCCGGAGCCGGGGCCACTGGGGCCGCTGGGGCTACATCGACCATGGCCGGGGCTGCGAGGATGGGTCTGGATTCGTTGAATCGAGCGGATGCTTTGAGGGTGGCCTTCGCGCGCTCTGGGCACGCTCGGTCGGTTGCTTTGTGGAAGCCCTTACAGTTGTAACATCTGATGGGCGAGTGGGTGCATCTGGTTCCTCCCGAGCATGTCTTGCAAGGGTGGTCGTCGGTGGTGTGGTTTTCGGCACAGTGGGCACAGCGGCCGGTCTCAAGGGAGCATTGTTCCTGTCTGTGCCCGTATTCGAGGCAGTTGCGGCATTGAGTGTCTTCTCTGATGTTGAAGTAGGTCTCGAGGGTGCATCGGCGGTCGAAGAGGTGAAGGGATTGGAGGCCTAGGGTCGTGATTGTGAACGATCCCGGGAGGGCGATGAGCATGGAGGAGTGCTCCTTGCCTATTCTCTTCTCCGGGGCCGTTATCCATCTTGGGACTTGGGCGAGGGTGAATTTCTCCCCGTAGTTGCTTCTGATTTCTGACGCGACTAGCTGGCCTGCGTCGAGTCCGTCTCCGATTGTAGTCGGGATACCGTGAACCAGGAATTTCGACCATTTTGAGTTGGCCCTGATGTCAATGACGTAGATCCCCATCACCGTGAGGGTGTCTTTGATTTCGTGTTTGTAGGCGAGTGCTGACTCCGCCGAGGTGTCCAACTTCGTTTCAAGGACGATGTTGTTGCTGAGGGTTTTCCTTGCCGTTATGAAATGGCACTTGGCGTCGGGAATGCCGGCGTTGATTTTTGCCCGGATTTTGGAGGGCGTTTGCTGGAATGGGTGTTGGGGGTTGCATTCTATCATGACTTCTCGGTTGGCCCTCGAGAAGTCGGGTTTGAAGAGTGGGTCCTTCTTCGGGGTTCTCTTTCTCTGGACGAGCTGGAAGGTTTCCTGGCTCGGGTTGTTGGTTCGTGCCACGTTGGCGAAGGATCGTGGTTGTTGTTGTTGTGGTTGCTGTTGTTGTTGCTGTTGTTGTTGTTGTTGTTGTTGTTGTTGTGGTGGTGGTGGGCGGGCGCGGGCTTGGGCTGGGCCTTGGGCGGGAGCGCGGGCGCGGGCGATAGGTACTGCGGGAGGGGGTGTGGGTTTGTCGAGGATTTGTTGTTGAATCTCTCGTGTCTCTTTGACTTTCTCGGTGATTTCTTTGTGGGCCTCTTCGGTTCTTAAGAGGAGGGGGTGGATGGTTTGTGTGAGGGCTGCGTGGACGTTCTGAGCATTTTTCCCGTTTAGGGTGGATGCTTGCTCCAGGTATGCGACTTTGGCGGCTAGGAACTTGATTTGTGCTGTGAGGTCTTTCACAGCGTTGTGCGTTTCGCTTATAGCTTGTTGTGTCTCCTTATGGAGGTCTTGTAGTGGGAGGATGCTAGTTGTGAGGCCGTGTCTGATGGCCCATGAGATGTAGTTCATGTCCATTATGTTATGGGTATCTCCCAGGACGATGCTAGGGTTCAGGTAGTCGAGCCTCGGGACGTAATATCTTGAATAGTCGTCGTCGACTGCGTAGGTGGAGAGGGGGGCCGGTAGAGCCTGGCTTTGAGCTGATGGGGTGGGGTCGAAGCGGTTTGGAGCTGGAGTGCCTGGGGGTGGTTCGTTGAAGAAGCTGGAGAGCGATGCCTGGGAGAGCGATGCCTGGGAGAACTGTTCGCTCGTCTGGTGTCTTTTCCTGCCCTTGGGGGGGCCGGAATGGGTGTTGTCTGAGGACATTTCGTGATGTTTTGTGTTTTATCCTCGCTTAGACGAACGCGACCGTACGCGGGGGAAGCGAAATGGCTTCGCCTAGTATGGTATACCAGGTGAGGCCGAAGCGATAGGGATAAAAATAATAGGAATAGAATACGAATGGAATACGCGATAGTAAAAATTTTTTGAAGCGAGGTTTACCGAGCGTCCGGGAAGATACAAGAGAGAGAGAGAGAGAGAGAACCTTATATTGCTTTGAGGCCGAAGCCTATCGCACAACTATACTACCCGAACTACAACTACCGCCGACTAACCCAAGCAACGCGAGACAAAGGAAAGAGAATAAATAGCAAACGACTCAATGGCGCGACACAGAATGGGTCCCACGAAGAGGAAATAACGCGAGGTACAGGTAAGCAGAGACTAAATGACAAATAAAGAAACCTTCCTGTCGTAAGAATAAACCCCAAACTTCTCCGTCAACTACATATAAGCGAGCACGATCCTATACATGGCGTTCAACCTGAAACGGCATCATTACCAACGTTTCCCCGGTGTCGTATCTGTGGACGAACCTTAACAGGACTGGGAAAAACCACGCGCGAAGGCAGGAAAGGCCAACCGCAACAGCGTCAGGGGTGAAAGCGAGGGGGGGTGGGTCAAGAGTGGTGCCTCGGGCATCTGCTAGTCAGGCAGCGAGGCGGGTAAGAGTGGTGGGTTGCAATCGAAAGTGCCAACCGTGGTGTTGAGTGGGTGGTCTCGGGGGACCAGTAGGTATTGGGGTGAGGGGAGCGGGCCGCCTCAGTTGAAAGTGGTGAGTTGGGGTTGCCAACTCGGTAAGAAAGAATTAGTGCAATGTCGAAAGTGCCGACCGTGGTGTTGAAGGGTGGTGCAGGAGACCAGTAGGTATGGAGGCCTCTGGGGGCGTGCAAAAATAAAGGTGAGTTGGGGATGCCAACTCAGTAGGAATGGGTGGTCGCAATCGAAAGTGCCGACCGTGGTGGTTGAGGGGTGGTCGGAGGACCAGTATGGAGTGGTGAGGATCGGGCCGCGCCGGTTAAGAATGGGTTGCCTGGCTAGGGCCGTAAAGAGAGTAGAGGTCACGTGAGTGACCTCGGGTAAAAATTTTGAGAAATGTTTTGCGACCGTAGGGAAGCGAAACTTTCCGGGCTGTCGAGCGCTTTGGCAGAGGGCTCTCGCTAACCTGAGAGTTACTGACAGTGTGCGGACCCAACGTGTGTGGTGCTCGTGCGATGAGCAGCAAGGAGGAGGGGGAACGACCGTCTGGCGGTGGCCGTCGGTTTGGCAGGAGTTGGTGAGTGATAGACGCATCCCGTGAGGGTATCAACTCGGTGAAAAGGGGGGGTGGGAGGGGGAGACTCGTGTCGTAACATGGGGAATCTAGCGCGGTGAAGGCTCTCTAGAAACTCGTGTATCCAGTCGTCGACGAGGAGGGCTCTCAAGGGAGGTCGGTCCCAGGAGGAAAAACATCGTCCCGGAGGGGAAGATGCAAGAGGTTGCGTGAAGAGAAAAGGAAAGGAAGAGAAACTAGACAGAGAGCGAACACAGGGCTCTTTATATAACCGAATAACCCCTGTCCGAACATGACAAATACTATTGCTTACGGAAACATATAGAGTACAATGGAACCGAGTAGAAACCGATAGAAACCCCATGACTCATCCATTGACAAGTGCGACCACACCTCTCTTCACTCCACCATCGCTTATTCGATTACGTCCCGTGACGCCATAACAGATCAGGTCCCCCTCCGAGGCCTAACTCCTGGTAGGCTTTGGCTTATTACGGTATCGTTGGTGAAAGTCTTTGACCAGGTCGGGGGAATGTTCAAGGTCATCCGGGGGTTGCCAGGATGGTTCGGGGTAACCTTGGTACCGTACCAAATATTCTAATCTCCCTCGCCGCCTCCTCGAATCCAATATCGCTTCAACCTCCCATTCCTCTTGTCCTTCAATCTCCACTGGGGGTGGAGGTAGTTGCTGTTGCCCTGGGACGGGGTCGTTTGCGGCCGGTGAGAGTAACGAGACGTGAAAAACGGGGTGAACCTTCATGGTACGTGGTAGGTCCAATTCGTACGCGTATGGGCTAACAATCCTCTTGATCCGGTAGGGTCCCACCCGCTTCCAATCGAGTTTCTTTGAAGGTCGTTTCGTATTGATGTGCCGAGTCGAGAGGAATACCTTATCTGTGAAAGAGTACCGAGGTGCGGGTAAGCGATTGACGTTAGCGGTATCCTCTGCTATCTTCTGGGCTCGAAACATCTCGTCCTTTAAGAATTCATAGATGGCCTTCATGTCCCTTGCGATCCCGTTGGCTTGGTCCTCCGCCGTGGTCTTTCCATGTTTTAAGGGGCCGAATGTCATTCGTGGGTGTCTCCCGGTATTGGCGAAGAAGGGTGAGACTTGGGTGGTTTCCGAGGAGTGGTTGTTGGCTGCGAACTCTGCCATTGGCAACATGGATAACCAGTCGTCTTGTTGGTATGACACATAGCTCCGAAGGTATTGTTCCATAACCGCGTTGAACCGTTCAGTTTGACCGTCTGTCTGGGGGTGGAAAGCCGTTGAGTACCGCGGTGATATTTCTAAGCGATCGCATAGGGACTGCCAAAACTCCGCGGTGAATTGGGTTCCCCTGTCTGATACTATTGTTTCGGGTAGGCCGTGTAACTTCCAAACGTGTTCCAGGTAGAGTTTGGCTGTTTCCCGGGCGTCGACCTCCTTGGTTGTTGGTATCAGGTGTCTCATTTTGGTCAACCGATCCACGACCATCAGAATCGCATTGTATTCCCCACTCTCCGGAAGGTCCGTTACAAAGTCCATCGAGACGTCAGTCCATGGTCCATCCGGTATTGGCATTGGTCGTAGTACTCCGTATGGTGCATTGCGGGACGTCTTGCTTCGGGTACAAACTTCACAGTTCCGAACGTATTGGTCAACGTATTTCCGCATTTGGGGCCAGTAGTATTCTCGGCTCAGTAGCTCAGCGTTTTTGCTCTTCCGGGATGTCCTGCTGATGGTTTGTCGTGGTATTCCCGAGTAGTCGTGAAGCGAAGGTCACTTTCTTCGATGCGTATAGTGCGCGCCGGTATAGGAGTCGACCGTTTTAGATCCTCGAGCGTTCGGCTAGCGATATCTTTTTCGAGTGTTTTACCCCGTTGCGGAGTAGCGATAAGACCTTGTTTGGGAAACTATCGATCTGGTAAGCATTCGAAAATAATTCCTCCATAGTAGACATTCCTTCAGCGGGTTCATTTGATAAAACATAAACAAACTGCTTTGCATCCAAATTTTCCCTTTTTATAACCACTTGGCTTTGGTGAGCCAGTCTTTCATCCCCCGCCTTAGGGAGGTCTCCTGGCCTCCTAGTTAATGCATCCGGTTTCCCCCCTTGTTTTCCTGGTCGGTATTGAATAACGAAATCGAAACGTGACAGAAATTCCGACCATCTCGCAGCGACGATTTAGCAATTTGGTAGTCATGAAGTATTCCAGATTCCGGTGATCAGTTAGGACTTTGATAGGGAACTTGGATCCTTCCAGGTTGTATCGCCAGTGTTCGAAACAGCGGATGATCGCTAAAAGTTCTTTATCGTATATCTCATAATTGCATTCGGCCGGAGAGTGTCTTTTTTGGAAGAATGCTACCGGGTGTAAGATTCCCTCGTCATCACGTTGTGAGAAGACCCCTCCTGACACGTAATCGGAAGCGTCTGTTTCCACCGTACTCTCTCGCTCTGGGTCGTAGTGTCGGAGTATTGGTGCTGTTGTGAATGCGATTTTGAGGTTTCGGAAAGCCTGATCTGCCTCTTCTGACCATTCAAACTTGACACCCTTTTTATTCCACTCTTTCTTCGTGTCATTATTAAATCAATTTAAATCAGAGCATTGCTATTCTAGAATATCCATCAATGAAAGCGTCGATAGAAGTTGGCGAATCAGAAACCTTGTACTTCCTTGGCGCTTTCGGTGTTTCCCAATTCACAACTGCGATATTTTCTCGGGTCCATTTCGATCCCTTCCGGGGTTAAGATAATCCCAAGGTATTTTGTCGCTGCGTGTAAAATTCACGTTTTCCGGTCGGAGGTGGGCTTTATTAGCGTAGAGTAGATCGAGTATCTTCCGTACGTGTACTTTATGTTCCTCCAAGGTTTCCGAGTAGATTAGAATGTCGTCCAAATAAGCCGTCACAAACTGGTCTAGGTGAGGACGGAGAATGTCGTTGATCCATCTCTGGAATGTCGCCGGCGCATTAGTTAACCCAAAAGGCATTACTTGATATTCGTAGTGTCCGTAACGCGTCCGAAATGCTGTTTTCCATTCGTCTCCTTCCGCTATCCGTATTTGATTATATCCCCCACGTAGGTCAAGTTTAGTATAGTATCTGGCTTTTGACAACCTCGCCCAGGTTTCTTCCATCAATGGTAGAGGGTATCGGTCTTTCACCGTAATTTCATTTAACCCTCGATAGTCGACACATAACCGTAAGGTTCCATCACTCTTTTTGACAAAGATGACGGGAGCTCCCGCCGGGGAAGTACTATTCCGGATTACCCCTCGAGGTAGGTTTTCCTTGATGTATTCCCACAGTGCCTTGAGTTCCGTTTGGGTCATGCTGTACATTGGTTTGAACGGTGGTTGGTTATCTCCCTGTAGTACTATGTGGTGGTCGTAGTTGATTCGATTGTGGGGGTAGTACCGACGCGTCGAACTCTTGAAATAGGGGTAGTAGGTCGTGATTTTCCGAGTGCGATTTGGCGAATGTCAGCGGTTGTTTGGTCAGAGCTGAGAGATGAATCAGGTGGGCGCCCTTATGTAGCTGCTGAACAATCCGTTGAATCGAGGCCGGTCTGCTGAGTTCAGCGAGGTCTATTAGGTTCCACTCGGGGCTGGTATGGATATCCCCCTTGCGACGATTGGTGTCCTTCCGATACAGCAATGTTCGCAGCAGGTTGGTGAATCGAAAATCAGTTTATTCTTCTTTGGCCGTAATTTAACATCGTCGCATCCATGGTATCCCCATCACAATCGGGTAGGATCCCAACTGCGTGACAAAACATGGTGCTTCTTCGCGGTGTCCGTGTATATCGAGGTCAAGAGTGACAAAGTGGGTGATTTTTCCTGATCGAATGGGTCGTCCATCGATGACATCGACTCGTCGGGGTATTTTCAGTGGAGTCATAGTAAGTTTATGGTGGCGTACAAAGTTAGATCTACAAATGCGTATCCGGAGGCTCCGGTATCAATGAGAGCAAAGGTGGGTAAAAAGTATTTTTATTTTGAGAAAGCCGAGCAGGTTACTACAAATTGATTCCATCCATTTCCTCCTCTGATACCGAACAAGTAGAATCGCATCCTAGAAAAATCCTCAAAGGGTCCCTGGTTTATGCCACTTAAGCCAGGGACAAATCTTTTGCCGACTCATTGTCCGAGTCCTGTTCCTCCTCCACCCTGATTGCCGCTCCCCGCATGGTATATCTCCTTTGTCCTCCACCCTGTCCCTTAGCCTGGGGGCAATTCCTCACCAGGTGTCCAACCCCCCCACAATAAAAACATCTTCCCTCTGTCAGTCGAGCATTTCTTTCCGTAGGAGTGGGGCGACGCCGGCCCCCCGATAGTTCCATAGGTGTGTCACCTCCGGGCGCGAAGGATGGATGAGTAGGCGCAGGTGATGTTTGGTTCGCCGGAGCAGGAGCAGGAGCAGGAACATAGGGACGCGAAGGTTGGGCAGGAGCAGGTACTGTGCGTTGGGCGACAGGGTTACTGTTGCTGGTGGTAAATGGGTGTCGTTTACCCAGTCTAGCCTTGATCGCGCGTTGCCTGTTGTCCAACCGTTGTAGAAGGGTTGCGCAACCATCAACCGTAGCGGGGGTCTCGTGATGTACCATCGCCTCCATAAGTTCCGCTGAAATCCCTTCCAGCAAGCACTCAACCCTAGTGATCTGGTCGAAACCTGACTCGGAGGCGTGTCGTTGGAACTCAGCGAAGTAATCGGAGAAGGTACGGTTTCGTTGGCGCATGTCCCTCAGGTTGCGGCGGGCCGTGTAGACTCTGTCTGGGTCTCCGAAAGCGGTGTCCAGAATCTCGTAGAAACGCTCCATGGAGGGCAGGTTAATGCCTTCATCGGTGGTGTATGCGAGGAACTGGCTGGCTGCAATATCGCCGAGACGACCAAAGGCATACGATAAACTTGGACTGTAGGGTTGGGAAGCGATCGGCATTCCCAGTAGCTTGATCCTCATCTGTTGTTTGAAGAGGTGTAGTCGAGCCCGGTCCTGGTCGCGCGAAAGACAGCAGGGTCGGATAGCTTTTCGGCGGTGGGTAGTCGTGGAAGGGCTCCTGACTGGGGTGCTTCTTTGGGTTCAGGGGGCTGCTTGTTGCTGTTGGGCTGCAGCTTGTTGGGCTGCAGCTAGGTCCCTTTGGAAGGCCTGCCTTGCCTCCTCTCCTTGTGAATAAAGCAGCGCCGAGTGTCTTGGCGTATTGGGATAACGCCGTCCGACACCGTTCAGGAGGGCGAAGGTTTGGGCGTTGGCATGGTCAGGGTTGTAGACGGGATACTGTTCGAAGTAGGTCTGTAGTTGTTGCGATAATTCCTCGTAGTCAATGAGGTTCGACATGGTGGGCGTTGGTCTAAAGGCTGTGTTGGTTGGCGTTGGAGACGCAACCTAGTGTTACGTGGGGCCCGTAGGCGAGGCAGAAACAGTGGAGGTCCAAGGAACACAGCCGAAGCGAAAGACTTAGAGGTAGACTCTAAGCGAACAAGAAACCTTAAAACCCTTTTGGCCGATGAGACCAAAAGATCGTGGACTATAGACTATGGAGGAATAAAGACTTCGTATTCCTTAAGGTACAAGAGGTTGCGTGAAGAGAAAAGGAAAGGAAGAGAAACTAGACAGAGAGCGAACACAGGGCTCTTTATATAACCGAATAACCCCTGTCCGAACATGACAAATACTATTGCTTACGGAAACATATAGAGTACAATGGAACCGAGTAGAAACCGATAGAAACCCCATGACTCATCCGTTGACAAGTGCGACCACACCTCTCTTCACTCCACCATCGCTTATTCGATTACGTCCCGTGACGCCATAACAAATATGAAGGAAGCGGAGATTGAAGTGTGTCAGTAACGGGTGCTTGAATCATTTCCTAGGCTATCTTAAACTATCTTTCGAAATTAAATCGTGTTTCCTGAGTCCAAACTACAATATCGTACTGTGGCAAGACAAGAAAACTCAGCTGTTACTAGCTGGTAGGGACTCAACCTATCTCTTACTCCAATATCTAAATGAGTGTAGGAGAAACAACTATAGCCACAGGATTTATTAAATTTCTAACTTTAGTCTTTCAGAGTAATTTCCATATGATAAGATTATGTTTAGACTCTCGGTTGAATTTGTACTCGGTTTGCTATTAAACTCCTTTTATAGTGGTACGGCGGGTCGTTAGTAATGATGGGCACCAGACTTGAGGTCTCGAGACCAGGTCTCACAACCTAATACCCCTAAATACAAGGCAAAACAATACCACCATAAATACGGTCTCATCTTGTCTCGTGCCCATCACTAGTCATTAGAAGGAGCCTCAGGTCGAGTGTCTGTTTTTACTGGGATGTGTAGTTGGCTGCAAACTGACTGGTTTACGCACACCACCAGCTTTTTGTTTAGCTATTACCGAATATCGAAATAAGCCACGCTCTGTAATACCTATAAAATAAATATTAGTGTTTTTTACCTAGACTTGGTCGGGCCTGGCCAAATATCGCTAACCAAAGAGAAAAAGAGTGTTATTCTGTCGTCGCGCCAACTATATACATTCCAATCAAAATGTGCAAAACGTCTTTGTTTAACTTAGTTTGCCAACACCCAAAAACAATGGAAAATATCTTTTCTGTGATACATATACTCACAAATAAAAGGTCTAAAAATATTTTCTTGAAATTCAAACACTGTGCTGTTTTGTACACAGCATTTTTGACATGCGGTTGCTAATATGCTATGCTGTTATTTGATCATAAACAGAATACCTTTCTGACCATTCCATTTCTTTCCCCAAATATGTTTGTATCTACGCTCGACAAACTACACGGGCTGCGCACTAGCGATAATCGGACAATACATGAAATCTATAAGCTACACTTTCATGCCCATCCTGCTGCGCATGCATCGAAGTCTAACTCCATTTCCCGAAATCCTGATTGGTGCCGATCACAAAATCACCAGCCAATCAGATACCAGAGTGTAAAGCTGACTCTATTTGCGCAAGTCTCTATCTCTTATGTGAATGAGACTTTGGAAAATCTCCATGCATATATATCATGTGATCTCTGTATTTTGGTAACTTACTGCATTCCCCAGTCTTCATATTACGCTGGTATGCCATATACTTCGCAGCATGCTGCCTTAAGTTCAGTCACTCACTTCTTTTATGGGACACGCAGCCACACACTAATGCATGAGAGATTTTCCAATCTCTCGTTTGTCCAAGGGATAAACTTATCGTACATTTTATCTCTTAGACGGATGAAATCCCAAATCTATAGCTTCCCTTTTTAATCCCTATTGAGTAACTCGTGCCCATGTTCGATTGGGCCATGTATTCATCTTACCACGTACAAAAAGTAAGAAGCTTACAAAATACGGTGAGAAACGTATCGTGATAATGCATCATATGAATCCATCAAATACATCGGCGATTGCATCGGCGAGTACATCTCCAGTCCCACTTTACGATTTTACCGCTGACATTACCTGATAGTCGGAAAATTAAAAAAAAATATTGACTATCTTGCATGTTACCGTATACGCTATCAGTTGATAGTAAATTGAGACAAGCGAAATCAAAGTCCAAAATTACATGCAGATAAAGTCATCTTCAAAGTTGTTGTAGATCGACTATCCCGTGGCTGAAACTAGCCCTATCTAGTAACCCGTACTGTTTTCCGATTACAGCGATTCACAGGAATTTGGCGAATACACCCATTTGGGGAATTTTATGTAGCAACGAGCCAGCAACCAGCCAAACTGCGAGTTTGACTTAGATATCGTGATTCTTATTGGCCGTAATCCCTGTTTGTGAAATGGGTGTACTCGCCAAATGCCTCTGAATCGCTGTAGCTGTATTTCTGTTACCGTACACAAAAACCAGGGAGTTCGCCTGACTAAGTGTGTGCACGGTCCAGGCTGCGAGTTTGAGAGTTTAATCCGTCCCAAATGCTTAGTGTCACGCTGCGGCCCGCCCAATGGCGCCTGGTGAGCCTGGGTACGCCCAGCTTCGTCTCGACCGACCAATTTTTTTGCTGATGTGCCTTTGATATATACGTATTTACCTATCTCTGCATTTTGGCGCCTTTACTGACAGCGCTGTAGGAACTAAATCGACACCTACCAGGCAGCAAATCCTGCACCATATGGACACCTACGAGTCATCGAATCATACACCAGGACGTAGCGATACACGTAAGAAAACTTCTTGTACGTCTAATTGCACCTGGTGCGTCCAATTGCACCTGGTGCACCCAATTGCGCCTGGTACATCTAGACATATGTACCAAAACGAAGCCATATTTTTTTTGCTGATGCCTCGAGGAAACCACGCGCAAATGTTGAGCAGCGGCGTCAAGAGGTAGCCAAATCCAGCCTGCCCTGCCAAATAATCTCCTCCCACAAGCGCAGTCCCCAGAGCCCATCTCCCCGGGGGGTGCGTGCAGACACGCGGATCTGTAACCCTAGGTAACCCTAGTCAATGATATTCTTAGTCACAGGATATCACTCGCTTCCACGGGGTCATGAAATATCACCCGGCCGCTCCGCCCGCCGTTGGGTAGGAGGGGTTCCCTGGTGCGGGTAGGTGAATACCTGCATTCACCGGTCCTGCCAGAGTTTAAATTCATGCAGGCGACGGCAGTGCCGTGGTGCTGCAAGCCGTGGCGCTGGACGGGGGCGAGGTCTCGATTTGGTGGAAGGGGCAGGCAATGACCCGCCGGGTGGTGGCCTATTCGCTGCAGAATCACTCCCGAATCGCTGCCTATTCACTGCCTATTCGGAGCTCTATTCGGAGCATGCTTCAGTCCAGAATCACACCCTATTCGGAGCATGCTTTGGAGCATGTTTCGGTTAAGAATCACTCCCTATTCGGAGCCCTATTCGGGGCCTATTCGAAGCATGCTTCGGTCCAGAATCGCTGCCTATTTGGTGCATGCTTTGGAGGTGGAGGTGGAGGTGGAGGTGGAGGTGGAGGTGGTGGAGGTGCGGGTGTGGAGGTGGCGGGGCTTGCGCGCGTTGCGGATTTGTATAGCGTTGCGGATTTAGGTGGGAAGGTGGAGTACGGTCCGTACGTCATGCACCCATACTGGTATGTACATATATTAGGACACTGGTTCCGCGCAATTGTCACGTTTATTGATGTACATACATACATGTATTTGCTAGTAGGGCCCCACCTACCCCTGCTTACTCCCTGCCCCGGGCCTTTCTGCCAGCTGTGAGCTCCCCGCTGAGCTGCCTGCCCGATTAGCTGCCGTGCGCACAAAGGAAGACAACCATGAAGGATGCTTCCGTGATTAGTAATATTACGCCTATTGTGGCGTATGTGACCTAGTCATGCATAAATAGACTGTAGGATAGACAGTGAATAAAATCATCTTAATCTTCATACACACACATATGATCTACGACCGTGATCATAACAATGCCTGCCTTTTGAGCCGGCTACCCGCTGAGCTGCTTGCTGAATAGCCCGCTGAGCTCGCCGCTGAATAGACTGCTGAGCTGCCCGCAGCGGCGTGAACATAGCAGGGTTTGGAGCCCGCAGCGGCCTCAGTATCAGGATCACTATTATGACCAATTTGACGCCTCCAGCGGCGTCAGTATAGGGATCAATATACTGGGGTATTTACCTGCAGTAGCTACCTGCAGTGGCGTCGATATACCGCAAGATTAGGAACCTGCAGCGGGATCGATATGCTGGAGTATTTGAAGCCTGCAGCGGCATCGATATCCTGGAGTATTTGGGGCTTGCAGCGGAGTCATCAAAGGCGTCAAAATGCGGAGGAAGGTAGATACTATCCAGGTATCGATAGAGGCATGCGCAGGAGGTAGGTGTCGGTGGAGGCAGAGGAGGGGTAGGTGTTGATGTGCGGATGGATCCTCACGGTGTGGAGAAAGCATCAAATCTGATGTCAGTAGCTAGTGGTATTAGCATTAGCTAGCGGTATTAGCATTAGCGCCAGTACATAGGCAGAGGATCACTTCCGAGCGACGTCAAAAGACGAGATATCACATCCGGGAGACGAATTAGGCGTCAAAAGACGAGGTGTTACATTTGGGACGCCTACTAGGCGCCAAAAGACAAGGTGTCACATTTTGGATGTCCGGGACGCGCGGGACGACCAAAAGGCGACCATTTGGTAGCAAAAGACGAGGTTTTGGTCGCAAAAGACGAATCGGTACGTCTAGGCGTACAGTTCGTCTTGGCGGTTCGTCTTTTTTGCTAACGCAAAGGCGGGATGTTTCGTCAAAGGCCTAGGAATTTGACGAGAACGGTTGCGCAAATGACGAGGAAATTGACGACCCATCTTTTGACCAAACGACGACTCTGCGACGAGAACGGGAGAGATGTTCGTATTTTCTCGTCGAGACGATGTCTTTTTGGGCCGGGGCGTATCGATGCAGGTAAGAAAACTTCTGGGGCGCCTGGGTACGCCCAGGTGCGTCAGAATGGAACCTATTCTTTGCTGCTGTTTCCCTTGGGTTTGAGCCAACGGAGTGGAGAGCGAAGCTTGTGACATAGTTGAGTGACCGGTTCTCCCAGAGGCATGAAGGTTTGCTTTCGAAAGACTTCTTTCCTTCCTTTCGGGAGGTTAAGACTTGAAAATCCTTCGTTTGAGGCTAGATTGAAAAGTTCTTTCATTTAAAAAACAACAACAGTACAACCGTACGGCCAAAAGACGCATTGGCTCAGCCTGGTATGATATACCCGGTTAGACCGTAGCGCGACAATAGAGGGTAGAAATCATGAAGTATCTGATTGTGATAAAGTTTTATCGTAAGGTTTACCGAGGGTGGGTCTTGTTTGCAGGGTGGAGGCGCTGCGGGAGACAGGATTAAAGGGAATAAGAGAAAATCAGGTTAGTCCCAAATAAAAACCACAAAAAAAAAAATCCAAGCACTGATTCTCGTATCTAAACCTGACGAAATAACAACCAAAAATAACAATATCCTATAATTGACCTCATTCCTTCTTTTCAAATCATAACCCAGTATACTGACCACAAACTATCCCAAATATGCAATGCCGTACCAATTCTTCCAGGCAATAATATGATTCCAACTGATTTTAATAGTAGTAAGCCACGTAGGGCCTGTTGTGCTATGATAACAAGAAGAAATCTCAGTATTGGTATGTAAATCAAGATGTGACGCAATCTATTATCTACTGAACAATTATTTAACAACTATACTTTCAATTCAACTTACCTTTCAGACACCACTTCAAGAACATCCATTAAAATGAATAAAGTTTTTATCAAAAACTGGTGTGAAATTAATACGGGTTCGGGGATCTTGATCAAAAATAAACCTTTGGATCAAGTAAAATGGTACCGCTTTGGATATCCCAAGTTTAAGTTTTTTTTTGTTTCGTGGTCTAATAGTACTAAAGGGCTGGACATTGTTGCAATTGACTCTGTGTAAAGCCCCAAAAGATTCAATATTATACTCGCCCCAAAGAAGTTTCCTCATATTATATCGTTTACAGAGTGGGGCCAAGCGCGTTGATCTTTTTTTTCGCCGATCCCTTTTTTCTCGCCCAAAGTCGGGCGTGGCTTAAAAGATCTATTGACAGACTAGGCCGTGATAGCAAATCCAAGGTTAGGTCTTCTAGTCAGGGTAAACACGTCCACGGCGGCAGCCTATGCGTCTTCTTTCACCACTGAGCTGCCGCTAATTGCAAGAGTGTGTTCCTTACCAGATTTTAACATCTGAACTTTTTGTTTATTTCAGGGGGGTGTGGTGGGCGCTACAAATTCTCACTCCCTCGAGCTACAAAGGTGATATTTCTACGCACAACGATCCTATAAAACTGGCAGGACCGGACACCCACACCGACACAATCCGCGCCCAAGACCCCATATCAAAGAGTGTACTGCACTACTGAAGTTTGCGATGTGGAGTGAACTTGGTGGATAAAGACATGGCTTGATACGGATGTATAGATAGTTATAGATCTGGCATGAGGATATTCCCACCTTTCAACATCACATTAATTTCTCCCAAAACACCGCCATAAAAAACATGTCTTCATCCCACATTACCGAAATCCCACCCTCCAATCATTACTCTCCTCCCTCTCCCCCGGCCCCCACACCACCTCACGGCTGGCACTCAATCGGTATAGGATTAAACCAACTAAACACACAATGCGGGTCCCACTCCTTCTTAAGTTTCTTCAGCTTCTCTTGCCGCCACTTGTCATACCCATACATTGCGCCAAAGCCCTCGGTTCCGCTCGCATAGTTCATGTACAGCGCTGGTCGCGGAAACCCGCTGCTCGCATGCATGATTGCCATGGCCTCAAGCAGCCAGTCCTCGGCCTCGTCCGCCCGCGCATCGTCCGTATACCCCGCGTTCATCAGCCTGTCAAACCACTACATGTTAGCAATTCCCCGTGGTCCAGATGATGAAAGGTTGGAATAGGACATACACAACGCCCGTCTCAGCGCGCCATGGATACGCCGTGCTGTCGGGGTCGATCTTCTGCACGCCCTTGACTGAGTACGACTCAAAGATCATCCTTGCGGCGCCCGCGCCCGGCCTGGTCGCGAAGTTCTTGTACTTCTCAAACACCTCCAGGATTGCCGTGGTGTTGTATCGCGTCGTCGCCACCCCCGCAATGCGCTTCCGTGCGCGGTTGCCGCACGCAAAGTCGCCCGTGCCGGTGAGCCCGCGGCCATTGACGGACGCCCACGGGAGCACGGCCTCGATGGAGGAGATGTAGGGGATGTGGCCAAAGGCGGAGGCAAACTGCGCCTTTGCAGCGGCCTCGGGCTCGGAGGAGACAAAGTTCAGGACCATTCGCGGCTGGAAGCCTTATTAGTATATATATATATATATTTCTATGCCTGACCATGTTTGCAGAGATGGGGGTGGGGGACAAACAGTGCTAGTATTAGCCTCCAGCAAGACGTTGAGCAGTGCGCTGTAATCGGCCGGAACCTGAAAGTTGTTCATGGCCTCAAACATCTCGGTCATATACACGGTATCGTACACCTTATTTGTCGTGTACTGCATACCCCCGTTCGCGGCGTCGTAGATCTTGTATGTAGCCTCCGTGATGATGCCGAAATTGTGGCCCGCACCACGCAGCGCCCAGAACAGGTCAGGGTGCGAGGTGTCTGAGACGGTGATCACCTCGCCGGTGGCCGTGGTCAGGCGGACAGACAAGATGTTGTCCGCCATGAGCCCGTGGCGGCCCTGCAGACGGCCATGTCCGCCGCCGAGAGAGGCGCCCAGGAAGCCAACACAGTCGCAGGTTCCGGTGGCTGTGACGGTTAGTGGGGACCCGGATAGTAAGAAGCATCATATCGAATCGGGTGTGCATGCATGCATGTACTTACTTGTTTCTTTCCCGACGGCCTGCAGCGCGGGCATGATATCGCCGACACTGACACCGCCCCCGACGGTTATGGTGTTGGCCTCGGTATCAATGGTGATGTTTTTGAGCGTGGAGATGTCTATCATGATTGCGTTGCGGGTACGGCTGAGGGTCCGGGACCAGGCATGGCGGCGGTTCCCAGCGAGGATCTCGCGGGAGTGTGAATTTGCGTACTTTATCTGTCGAGGGTGTCAGCAATGCATTCCGTCTGTGGGGGGGGGGGGGGGATCAATTGTGGGGGTGCCGTACGATAACGCCAACATCTTCGTGGGTGCCGACGGTGATGAAGGCACTGATATCCGGGACGGAGGTCCGCGAGTAGCGGATTGTCATCTCTTCAAACTGGGTGCTGTTGGTCATGCTGCGCATGAATATGCGCGCCTTTGAGGAGAGAAGCGGGGCCAGATCGGTGGCTGTAGTGTCATGGCCATACTGGTCAGAGTTACATGTCTGGCCATGGGCCCCGACGAAGAGAGCCACAGCAGCTGTAGCAAGAGCGGCTGCAAAGAACCTCATATTGGCGGCCCGCAAAGTAATGGGTGGTGAATTGGAGGAAGGCCAGGGGAGCACCGCTCAAAGATATATCAATACAGTGTACCAGCTGGGTCCCCCACCCGTTCTTTGCCCCGAGATGTGAATTAGACATTATAAATATTCATAGAGTACGTGGATTGTCTCACCCGGCCTGAGGAGATCTGATCCAACTACCGGCAGATCATTGGTAGGGTAGAAGATGGACATCAATCATTGGCTGGCTACAACTGCGACTAGTCGGGCGCCTGGCCAATTGCAAGCCAGTGCCTACTAATTATCCCAACGCGGCAGAGCCTTGCTGTCTAGCATTCCTGTGTTGGTGAGGGGAATACGAGCGACTCTGGTACAGTTGCACCAAAGAGCACAGCGAGTACTCCTCCATTTGTGCCACGACATTCTGACCACTCTCCCGTCTGTGTTCAGCCCACGGGTTTGTATTGCAGAGCATGTAGGTACTCTAGAGTAGAGTACTTTGACCATGATCTGCCGTCTGTCTGCGGTTACACGCGAGGAGCAGGCAACGAGTAGTACTCTATAGGTACATGTAGAGTACATAGAGTACACCCACTCTCACTCTGGCTCGTGATTCTGAGACATTTCGCTAGAAAGAAACCCCTCAGGGCTTTCCAAGTGACCAATGGTACCCGGAAACAATGAAGAATCTGATAAATGGCCTACCTTCTTTATCTATAGTCATGTGCAATACTCTTAACAGTAACATTGACATTACGGGTGCGCCACACTGCGTAGTGACATTAAAGCCAAATCACAAACACTTTTGCAGAGTGTCTGTACGGTACTCGTGTTTCCCTGACGTTTGTGGACGCGGCTGATATTGCGTGCATGGTTTTGGGTGTATGCGATAATGGCCCAGTTGAAAAGCGTTACTCTACGGTACCTAGTAGGTACATACATACTCCATGTAGAGTACCTACATACATGCATGCAGTCGGACGGCGACGATATATGCTTATATATAGCGCCTGGGCCTGGGTGATCCGGGAGATGCCAGCACAATTTTGATTTCACCCTGTGTTTGTGGACCAGAGTGACACTGGTACCTACTCTACTCAAGAGTATCCCTATCCCATACCGTTAATTCTCGAGAAATCCACTATCTCCGCTTCGCTAAATCTTAATTCCGGGCGAGAAGAAGCAGATAGGCGTATGCATCTGCACGAATTCGTGAAGTTTGATGCGCCAATTCGCCTTCTTCGGACTTACCACATACAAATACGGGGATAGTGGAGTATTCGATGAAAGTTGCTAAACGTGGGACCTGGACCGTGCACGACTTGGTAAGGAAGTTGGATATCTTGCTTTTTACGGGACAGAGCCAATCAAGAATTTCCAAGGATTACCGCAGTAGAGTAGGCCCGTGAAGGCTGAAAAAGCCAAGTTTCAGCCTACCATGGGATACACACATGTGGCATCGTGGGGTAACGGGTTGAGTAATCGATGTAGGTACAGAGTCTAAGATGTATGCTCGTGTCTTCTTCAGCCTTGGATGTCTCGCAACATCGAGCCGTTCCCACTGCTCAATCAATACCTATAGAGTGGACATTCTGCTGATCATGCATATGCCCAACCTGCACTCGCGGTCGTCAGCCCGATCGTGGTTTGGGGGCTCGTAGAGTAGGTAGAGTACTCTGGAGGGAGAGATCGCGCATTCTTGGTTGCTACAGATTGGGGCTACAGATTGGGGCTACAGATTGGGGCTACAGATTGGGGCTACAGATTGGGGCTACAGATTGGGGCTACAGATTGGGGCTACAGATTGGGGCTACAGATTGGGACTACAGATTGGGACTACAGATTGGGCTCTTGGCTGTTTCCCTTGCGCGCCTTGATGATCATGAGGAAACGTTTATTGTCTCTCGGGATACCGGTATACCATGCACTGTACCTGCTGCCCATTGTAGAGTATTATTGCTGTGCCCAGGTTTTCTCGATCAGTGCAAAGTGCCTCAATCGGGCGGCAGAGGTTGCATGGGACGTTGCAGAAGGGAAAGATGTCCCCTCGATCGAGCCTTCATGATCAGCTTGATGGCCAAAGAAAGGCCATAAATAGGAACCAATACCACGTACAGATATGACGTTATAGCTATAGGTGCGTGACGCATCCTCACAAGAGCCTTTGATTCGGTAAAGATGGAGTATGGAATCAACTGTGGTGCTCCCTCTCCTGAAGGGAAAGTCGATCGCTTGTAACTTCACCGCCAAAAATGACATCAAAAAAGTGAAAGAATAGACCCAACATCTGTGTGGGTTCTAGGAGTGCGCCTGCAACCGGCAGCCAGCACAACACCACCGCCTCACTTGGACACAAGATTTCCAGTGAGTCTCCCAGGGCCCAGGCCTACTAGGTGAGTACCTACCTCATCGAGGAGAGCTTGGCTATATTCATATGCCCTTTTCGTCCCAATTCATATCACACCCTCCCCGCCTCTCCCCGCCTCTCCCCGCCTCTCCCCGCCTCTCCCCGCCTCTCCCGCCTCTCCCCGCCTCTCCCCGCCTCTCCCCGCCTCTCCCCGCCCTCCCCGCCGAGTGTGGCATCACTAATCGCTAATGCAACTCCACCACGTCCTTGGAGCACAAAGGGCACCGAGTATTACACGCCTGGGATGCTGGCCTCCAGTCGACCGGGAGATGGCATACAGAAGCAGTATAGCAGGATGTCATTATATGTATTCAACAGCCGCAGAACCAGACTACACTCAACTACATCACAACCCGGAAGCAGCATCCGCCAAACCACGACATCACAAACCCTAACTATCCCACAGCCAAAGACCACTCTGCCAACTTTACTCCTCCACCGCACAACCTCATCAAGATCACACCACCGCCCCCTGCTCCCCCTCCTCCCTCAGCCTAACATTCTGCCTATGCGACGCACTCCCCATATGGCCCTCCAGTCCGCGCACATCTCTGCTCCTCTCACACACCTCACAATAGAACCGCGGCCCGTTGATCGTCACCCACCTGTCGCCAAACACCTCTCTCGGCACCTCCGTTGGCAGCCACCTCTCTGCATGCGCCCCCGTCCCCACCGACACCGGCGCCTCCGCCCTGCCCGCTGTCTGCGCTTCAGCCAGCGCCTCTGCCTTCTTCATGTGTCTGTTGCTCATGCGGTGGGCTGCCATCCCGGAGGCCAGTTTCCACTTTTGGCACTCTGGGCAGTACGCCTTCTCCGGGGCCGCAGGCGTTGGGGGCGCGGGGTGTGGTGCGGGACGGGGCGGCGGCGGCGGCGGCGGGAGGGGTATGGAAATCAGTACCGGTAGATGTTGTGGGTGCGGGCGCGGGTGCAGGGCCGGGGCTGCTGGGGCTGCTGGGGCTGCTGGGGGTAGGGCCAGCTTGATGTGTCTCCGTGACGCAATATGGATGTGACGGATGCAGACGGCGACGTGCTTGTTGCAGGGCTCGCAGAAGAAGGTCTCGTAGGAGACGACGGGCGTGGGCGGGCGTCGGGGGATGTTTGGCCGTCGCCATACTGCTGGCTGGGGTGGCCGCTGCATGGGTGTCAGCGGCAGCAGCGATAGTGCTGTCTCCGCCGCTGTCTCCGCCGCTGTCTCCGCCGCTGTCTCCGCCGCTGTCTCCGCCGCTGTCTCCGCCGCTGTCTCCGCCGCTGTCTCCGCCGCTGTCTCCCCCGCCGCCGCCACTACCAAACTAGCGGCGCCCATACAGTGCCCCATTCTGTGGCTTGTCATCTCCTCAACCAGCAGCGCTTCTTTGCACACATTGCACTTCCACGCAGGCTTCCCATTGCTCTTCGCACCCCGCCCCTCTTGCCATTTCTTGGCCCCTGTCATGACCCGCTCTTGCTTCTTCTTCCGCCGTTCTTGCACCGCTGCGTCCACCCTGCGGAATGCGGCCGCCCGCGACTGCAGCACCTCGAACCCCCCGTCGCGCCCGCCTCCCTCGGGCTCGACCCGGGCCTTTGGCCTTCCCTTGCTCGCCATACCCTCCGACTCTGGTGCCTCCTGTGTCTTCTCCTCCTCCTCATACCGCTCCCGTTCATCATCCCCCGCCAGCTGCACCCGTGCCATCTGCTGGTGCACATCCCCCTTTGCATGCACCGCCTCCCCCGCCGTGTGCACCCTCCTTGCGCAGCACACACACATATACACCCCGCTGCCCTCATCATGCAGCGCCTCGGTGCTCAGCGGAAACTCGGATGCGCACAGCGGGCAGTAGAACGTGTCGCGCAGCTTGTATCCCGGCAGAGGTGTGTATGCGGGGAGGAGCCCGACGTACCCCGCCGACGACTCGGGGGCCTTGTCATATACACTCCCGCCGCCGCCACCGCCACCACTGCCCGAGGCCGCAGACGGCTCCCCACCACCACCAGCACCGGCACGCCGTGCGAGGCGGAGGTGTATCTTAGTACGGCAGTGCTCGTTCCGCAGGAACACGGATACCTCGTCGTCGCAGGTGTCGCAGCGCCACAGCGGCATGTAGGACGGTGCCTTTTTGGTCGTGCGCTCTCTCTTGGCCACCGAGGCGGTGGAGGCGGGGGCTCGAGGGGTTGATGCGCGCTCAGATGCACCGTAGGTGAAGAAGGAGGCGGCGGAGGCGGCGAGGGGGGGGCAGTACACGGCTGGGTCGTAGATGGCCTTATGGGGCGCTAGGGGTGAGATGGACGAGGAGCTCCTGAGAGGGACCGCATGGGAGTCGCGCCGCCCCCAGGAGGAGGAAGGTTCTTTATAGTCGCTCTCTTCTTCTTTTTCCTCTTCTTCTTTTTCTTCTTCTTCTTCTTCTTCTTCTTCTTCTTCTTCTTCTTCTTCTTCATGTTCCTCGCCGTTCCCCTCCTCTACGCTCCCGTAGCCCAGCACCTGTCTGGAGACTTCCCCTCGGCCCCCTTTAGCTGCACCGTACCCCTCTCTCATTGCTCTTCCCGCAGCCGGGCCCGGGCACTCTTGCTGGCGGTAGCTCATTCTCGATCGGTCAGTCGCGCCGCCTGCTCTGTCCATGGGCGGCCCTGAAACGTTGCGGGGAACCAGATGTCGATATGCTCCCAGATATAGAAAGGGAATATACGTCTTCGTCGAGCTGATGTCAGACTAAGACTTCAGGCGCCACTCAGTTAGATATCACAACATAACTCGCACTGCGGCCCAACGGTGGGTGGCCTGAAGGAACCCTAACCCTGGTCCGTGTCAGTGGCCATCCATATCTCCGTATCTTGGAGAGGTTAGGTTGATATCAGTGAGTAGTAATAGCAGAAGAGCAGACGAAACGAGACTTGAACTGTGGCTGGCTGTGGAGGTGTGTATATATGTATATATAGTACTAGTGTGTATCTACATGTATCTATATCTAATGTGATGGGCTTGTCTACATAAGTAGCCACGACTTTGACATGCATAGGGACCCTGGGAACGGCGAAGCAGTGTGAATCATACATGGAATTCGAAGCACAGGGGATCAGGCTTTCCCCGAGGTGCGCCGCCTTTACTATCTGGTGTGGTTTTTGGAATCATTGCTCCGGCTCACTCAAAAGGGCAGTCGTTCCTGAGCTGGCTTAGCACTTTGGTAGGGGCTTCGAAGGTTCTTCCGGGCTACAGTACCGTAGTCGTCGCCGGAGAGTATTCAGGTTATCTGCACGTATATGTATGTCACCGGCATATGGCGTTGACTCAAGACCTCTCAATATATTCCGATCATGAAAGATCATCACCTTTCCAGTAGAGCCATGTGATATCACTCGCTTCTTCCACCTATATAGTACGCTGCTTGTAAGAGCGTCCTATCCCCTGATCTAGAACGTATGACTCCAACGCCCTATCCATGAGGTACTCGTTTTATCCGAATACCCTAAAGAGCTACCCGACCTAACGGGGTTTCACGCTCCATCCAGCAGCGACCATCAGTATAGTACCATTGTTTTAACATCTGTGAGATGCTTCACTATTCGAGGTGCTTCACCGTTAGAAGCCTTGATACGTTTGCGGGCATGCGGTTGGGCCGTGTCTTTGTAGGAGGTTTCTATAGGCCGAAATATTTCCAGAGCTTCTACCGAGTTGTTCTTACTCTTTTTCTACATGATATCATCATATTGCCATGGCTTTGCATCATAGAGGTACCATACAAAAAGGCCGAAACATCCCCTATCTCCCCAGGGACAAATCTGTCCCCAAATCGTGCTTCTATGGTTCATGTGATAAAGAAAGAAGATGTCTTGGCCTATATCGTTACGTTACTCCATGTTGTTGTAGCCTGTGGAGCAAAAATGACTGCTCCGGCCTAATAAGCTAACAGGTGTAGTGATGCTGCAATAGGGAGGGCTAAGCTACGCCATAGAGCTGGGGGGTTGTCTCGGACTCGGTGGGGGGCAACGCTGTAGACATGACTTTAAGCTTTGAGGATGGTTTAGTACGGTGAACCCGACCTTTGTGGAGCGACGGGTAGCTGCTACATTGCGGTGCGTGCTACGGCGCAAACCGGGCTACGCCATCTTTTTTGCAGTAGCAATGCCGTATACTCTCCGGATCCCTTCGCTAGAGCTACGGAGGTTGTGCTGAGACATTGTGCGGCTGTGTGGAGGGCAGCGCCGTAGGCATGCGGCGCCTTCCTTTTCCGGTGTAATGTAGTGCGGCGATAGCCCTAGAGCTAGGTGCGCCGTGCTCTTCCTGTTGAACGAACGGCGTAGATTTGGCTGTGCTGCGCTGAAGGAACACAGTGGGGGATCGCACTCAGGCAGAGTGATTGTTTCCTGTCGAGTGTCTTGGCGCGAGTGATAGCTTGTGATTCACTGTGAGGACTGGAATTGACGTGACGGGTTAGGCCACCACCACGCGGGCGGCATACCGGTAGTGCCAAAACACGCATCTGGGAAACGAAACCAAACGTCGGAAACATTGAAGCCGGCAAAACAAACTCGGTATTGAGTCGCGAAATAGTCTCGGTGTCTTTTATTGCAACTAGCGCTGATTGAAAAGGCTGTACATGTATTGATAGGGTGTGAGGCGTCGCTTGAGAGGCGTGCACTCAGTGGCCGAGAAGTGGGTACCGTCTGAGAGGCGAGCACTGCCTGAGCTGGGAGTCGAGTACTGCTAGCGCATGGGAGGTGGACACTGGCATTTGAAATCCGGGACTGAAAACCACAGAGAGATTTGCTAGAGGTTCCATTTTTGTTCTATACTGTCATGGTGATCATGTTGTGAGGCAAGGAACCTGAACAGCGTTAATCAAAGTACAATCCACCCAACCAGAATCGAAACAACTTGATCTGAAGAAGCTGCGTGTGGTTAGGAACATTGTCTGGGCATGAGACAGACATTACGTAATTACCTGGTGCTGCGATATTTGTGCTACTGGAAATTTAAAGCCACTCGAACTGACAAGAACTGAAATCGATCTAAAGATGGGAAATAGATGAATCTTATTAGCTACGATAGTACTTTGGGATGCTTCAAACCGAGTAGGGACTTGCATTCTTTGCCAGCCTGTATTATGCCGCATAAGTTCGGATGCCTAACCAGTCAGGCCCTCACCCGCAAATATAGATCCGTCTCTACCGCGATTACCCATGATATGACCACGAGCATCATCACTATATATAATTCATAGCGTCTGTTGCACCACACAACCATCATGCCTCCCCGAAACAAAAATAAAGATCACCAAGGCGAACCAAGGCAACGGAAGAAACCGCCCTGAGCGATTGCCCGTCGGCGCACATAGCCGGAGCTCCCAGCAACAACCGGCCAATAAGTATCGAAGGTGAGCAGAGCCCTCGGAATCAAACAAACGGGATCGAGCAAAACCACGACTCCGACTCCCACCAACCGCCCGTCACTGGGGCATCACAACCCTCTCCCCATATTTCCAAAAATCAATCGAGGCCGGTAGGAGCATCAAACTCGTACGATGAAGAAGATAGCACTAGAAACATGAGAGGACGCCAACCAACTATGAGTGGCAAGGAAGAAACGACATGAAACGAACAATGGCGATCGCCGCCGCTGTGAGAGAGAAGGCACGGTAGGGCCGGCCGAGGGGTTTGAGGGTTCAGGGTGCTAAACGGTGAAGAGTCTATCCACTTCATATTAAATATAAAAGACGAGCTCCGTTTCGAGGTAGCATATCTTTCGGCATCTCTCTGTGCTGAGCAGCAGAGCAGCAGAGAAATAAGGATATGAAGAGAAAGCACTCAGACCTCGACGCTTTAATTATCACTCACCGCAATAATGAGCTTAAACTTTTGCAAGCAAAGGTGGAGCTGCGTGACTCGCCCCGTCTTGAAAGTGAGAAGACTCGTAAGGTGGAGTGCGAGCGCCAGAAGTTGAACATCAAGCCACAGGAGATGGAGGGTGAGCACTGGGCAGTGATGACAGAGATAGAGAGTCAGTTATGTGAGGAGGAAAAGGAAAGTGCGTTGATTAAAGAAGGAGAAGACGATATTTGGAAGGTCAAGCGCGAGCACGAGGGGAAGGAGGGTAAGCTACAGACAGCGATGACAGATATAGAGAGTCAGTTACATGAGAAGGAGGGATACGAAGGGGTGTCGATCAAAGAAAGAGACAAGGAGAATTGTAGGATCAAGCACGAGCACGAGGAGAGGGCAGTTCAACTACAGGCAGCGATGACAAAGCTGGAGAGTCAGTTACGTGAGAAGGGGAAAGGTGAGAAGAGAGTGAGGGTAGAGTCAGCTGAAGCAAACGAGAAGATTGGGAGGATGAAGCGCGACAACGAATTGAAGCTGAAGGAAGCAAAGAAACGGGTAGGTGCTCTTGAATCAAAACTGAGAAGGGTAAGTGCACTGCTGGGTGCAGAGAGCGACCAGAAAAGTGAGGTGGGGTTGAAGACCATGAGTGGGGAGACCGGGCACCGTGCATCTATGAATAAGATAAACTCCCATAATCAGGTGGGTGAGGACCCAATGGATTTCAACAACGACTAGCTATGTAAGAAGCAATAATCAGAAAGAACGTAGGTGCTCTGTGGCGCGGGGGTGGGGGCGATTGTAGATGAGATAAGTAAATAAGAAAGTAGAATGGAGTACTGCCGGCGCCAGAGATGAACTATGAGCTTAATCGTCGAGTCACATATCCACCTCTCCCTCCGCCCCACCTCCATCTCGATCAATGGCCGGCACACACACGCCCGGCGGAAGAAACGGAACAAAGGGACTGGATAGAAGAATCTCCCATGACAATAAGAACCCTGGGACAGTTACACCCCCTAGTAGTGGCTATGGAGAGCAAGGCGCATGAATGGAACAAGACAACGAAGCAGAGCAGTACACACTCAGGAGCTGGGCAAGGTTTAAAGAGGACGAAGAGAAAATCATCCTAATATCGGGGATGCACGACAAGTACTACAATACCAAGCTACATACAAGGCACATATTAATAGGTGTGAGTGAAGAAGTCGGGGAAAGCTACGACAATCTACGGAAAGGTTACGAGGGGAAAAATCTATTAGGACTAAGAGGGGACATAGGACCAATTACAGGAAGACTATACAAATTAGGTAAGTTTATGTAGTTTATTTTAGTGTCACTGTTTTGAGGATGGCTGTGGATGTATGGTAGCTCTGGGGCCACGATATTTTTATAAACTACGGTCTACATGCAATTAATGAGTTAAACAAAAAAGAGAAAAACAATCTCGAGCATTCCATCGAGTGAGTCATGGTGTATCACCCGACAACTCCTAGACATGCACGCCTCGACACAAACCACCACGACCACATACACCTCGTCCAAACCCAATATAAAAGATCTCGCTCCCTCTCCCCCACCGACTACAAATTACCCACCCTTACTCGCCAAAATCTTAAGTCTGCCCCTCCAGTGCTGGGTGTCGCGGTTGCAAGGTAACCAGATGTTAGGTACCAAAAGGGACAGACTTAAAATTTGGCGGGTACACACACCGACCCCTGATCCCGGCCACCCTTTCCTGTGAATTCCTCTGTCTCTAGGTATCCCTCTGTCTGGCGAGCTGACCACCCTACAATAGGGGACTGATATTTGTATGGAAGATCTATTATTTGATAAGAGAGATAAGAGGATCTGTTAATAAAACTACACAAAGGGTTGATTTTTTGGGCTGACACCTTCCATAGGGTGGTCAGCTTAGTGTACCATCAAGGCGGAAAACATAAAGAAGGAAGATAGGGCCGAGATAGCGAAATATGACGGGAAATACCTGGTTGGACTCCCGAAGGGACCTAGGGGAGAAAGGGAGAAGATACAAATTGTAATAGAGAATGTGTGAGACGAGCCGGCGTGTTTATTTCTTTCTTTTTAGTTAGGCAGTGGCGGCGGAGGAGTGTGAGCTCGCTGAATGCCCTTCATTGGGTGTGGCCAGGAGTTAGCAGGGCAGTTCTGGGGTTGTGATATTGCCATAGACTACGGTCTGCATGCAATTAATGAGTTAAACAAAAAAAAAAAAGGGTGGTCAGCTTGCCAGACGAAGAGATAGTTTGCGCGCACAACTACATCAATGCCCACCACCACCACCTCAGGCTATTCCCCTACCCGCACCTCTGCCCCATAATCTGACGCTCGCACTAGGGTTTTCAACGGTATAAACCAGTTCAAATTGAGGATCTCTACTATGTACTACAGTTCGGTTTTTCTCGGATTATTGCAGTCTGTCCCCTAACCCTGACTGACTCCCGCATGGCAACCAGTCCACCCCATGCACCGAAATCAATGATTTTACCGAGCAATGGAACTCTGGATCTATGACATGATAAAATTAAAAAGGAGTTGGAGGGCAGCAGAGGGGCGGGGGTCGGGGGTCGGTGGTCGGGGAGGAGGATGTTGGCGGGGGTCGGTAGAGGGTGCTGTAGGTGGTGGAGGTGGAGGAACGGGTAGATAGAGGGGGGGAAGGTGGAGGAGTAGTGGGGGGGGAGGTAGAGGTCAGCGGGTGGAAGTAACAGGATCGCAATTCTGGACTGGCATTAACTAGAGCTAGTCTTTATTGGGGATGACATTGATATTCGCCATGTGAACAAATTGGCATTGGAGCTGGCATTGAAGCTGGCATTGGAGCTGGCATATTGAAGCTGGCATTGGAGCTGGCATTGGAGCTGGCATTGGAGCTGGCATAAGTTGAGATACCTCATAATTAACGGAAAGAACTAGATCACGACCGGAGGAGGTGGACTTTTACGGGAGCTGGTAATGAGAGCTGGCCATGGGATGGCTAAGGCAAGATTAATCAACTAGTGGAGGTGGTCAAATAGTACATGGAGGTGGGGGAGATCTCATGATCAGGTGGGAGGTGGCCCGGCCCCTAGTGGAACTGTACCGACTGCTAAATTAGTACAGCCAAACCTTACAAACCGAACCTTCTGTCTATCTTTGGAGTTTAAACCGGTCCAACCAATAAACCGTGACTGTAATTCTTTGTAGATAAACATGCTCATGATGAGTGTTCAGGACTAGGGACTAGCCATGGGTGTTTGGGCTCAGGAACAGGGTCTTCCAGCCAAGTGCGGTGCTTCATGAATGAGCCGTAACAGAACCGAAAACCAAAACTATCTATACACAAGCAAAACGAGAGCGAGAACTGGGAATTGGGATAGGTCTTGACAAACCACCAGGCCACCGTCTTTCAAATTTATCTTCTTCAGCCTCCCGGATTCTTCTGTATCTAAACTCTGTAACTACCACTTTGGTTCCCCATTGATCGTCCACGGGGCTGCACCACGTCTTCTCCGGCCCACCTCTATCCTCCCTTGGCCCCACCAAATCCCCCCCTTGTTCTGCTCTCCTTTCTCCAAAAACTAATTCTATATTCTGATAGCCCTGTGCAAACCGATTTTTGCTCACAATAGCCCGACAAGGCTAGTATGTCGATGCTGGTCATACCTGTCAAGGCACACCTCGTCAAAAGATAATTCAAATCAAGCAATCAGTTTGTCGGTGGTATGAGCAATCGCTTGGTAGGATCGAATGTGGTAACGTTGGACTAGAGCCCACCCCTGAGCACCTAAGTATAGGGTTTGAGCTTATTAATTTTAGATGTGAATATAGCCCCCCCCCCCCCCCAGGAGCATATCTGATGACAAACTGGGTAAGCACCCACACTGTGAGGCAGGGCCTTTTCTGACCCAACTACTGTTTACTGCCTCAGGTACCAGTTTTATCCGCTGTACTCCCAGTGTATGCCGAGAAACTATATGCCCATGGCAGACATATGACCCAGCTAGCTTTTGAAAAACTATAGCCCGGAAGATTGAAAATTAGCTCGGCAAACCGGCACATCATCTTTCTCTGGCTCATCATCTTCAGCAATCCCCATCGACGCCCTGTGCTATCAGGCCAGTTTTTCGTTAGCCTGATAGTTCCCCGTATTCCTACATGACGTGACCTGGCGTACTAGCCAGATCCGCGAAGGGCACCCCAATCACCTTCCTTCAATCAGATCATTTCAATGCAAGATCCATCTTTACCTGGTGACACAAAGACTTGGGTTCTGGTCCAGTGATGTGGTGAATACGAATTTTGCGATAATGTATACAAATCGGGGCCTGTACTTATTTGATGGGTGTACCGGTACCTGCGGGGCCCACTTCTTGTGCATCTATTATTAGACATCCCATTAGCGAAAAGCTTGACCCTCAACTGGCCACACGTGATCAGGCTGGGCACAAGACAGAGAAGAAGCTCGAATTGCACGTCAGACGAGGTGATCTCGCAGCAAGATCGGCAAAATCCGGATCTCCTGAATGCTTTTTGCGGCTCAAGATTAACGACGTTGCCCAAAAGAACATGACTTGCACCATCCTGGTGCTACCATAAGCAGGTTGAGCTAAATATAGCAGCATCAGCCCAGTAATCAGCTATCGATATATCGTGAAATATTTGAACTCAACTTACCAACAGTATTACTCATGATACGAGCTCTGATCGCGCCACTCATGGTATGCAGAAGCTTAGAGAATAAGCGAAAGTTGGTGGTGCAACATGGGATCGGGTATGAGAACTATTCCCATCGGATTGCTTGAATGGAAAAAGAAACACACTGAGCAGAAAAAATCCTCTTTGTGCGAGATCTCATCGTGAACTTGCGATTAAATCATTAACGACTCCACGTACATATGTATAGGTATGTGAATAAATACCCAGGTATTCCGCACTACCTTTCCATCCCCACCCTCATCCTCATCCTCATTCCGGAAGACTACCAGCAGCTTCAGCCATCCCTTCCTAGCTAGCCACCAGTTCCCTTGTATTTCGATATCAATCTCCCAATATGAGATTCTCAATCTTCGCATCGCTCCTTGCCTTCACCGGCCTGGTCTCCAGTGCTCCGGTTCCTGATGTTGAAATCGAACGTCGCGCTGTGGAAACAATCTACCCATCGCTTGCCGTCAATATCTTTACCCCTACCAATGGGGTTGTCATGGGTGATGTCTACGTCTTCAGGGTATGCTGATCAATTTCCCGCACAACTGGTACAGGTACTAACCCGAACCCCAGTACACCGCACAAGGAATCCAGCACGAGACCAATTCCCTTCTCTCGTTCAACTTTCCGAGTGGTTACAAAGACAAAAGCTGCAGCTTCTCGTTTGCAAATGGGTGGGCACAGCCACCCACCAGTGATGTTTCAAACTCGCGGAAAGTTCAGCTCTTCAGCGTGGGTGGACCAATTTCGGCGTCAAACACCTACACCAGCAGGCCGTACAGAAATCTCTCGTACGGGATTTTCTCCGTCACTGCGGACGGTACTGTGGGAACCTGGGATGGACCAACCCCGACTTTCCCATGCCCGGCTTCTGCTACGACACTCGGATTTGAGGTGGCGCCGCAGGGTGATTACGATGATGTCTCCTGGCCGCTGGCCGCGGGGTTGGCGCTGGTTGTTTTGTAGATTGGGGTAGTGAGCTTGCTAGCATATGTGGTTTTAACTATTTGATTGGACTCTGCCCGCAGATATTTCATTTGTTGAAGATTGAGATGGGGGAAGTGGTTGCTGTAGTGTTTGGATATTTGAGTTTGAGTTAATCCTGTAAATCTTTGTTGTTGAACTGTAACCATATGCATTACAATATATTTGGGATATAGCTTTAGTTGAACGTTAGCATAATTTTGTGATCTGCTGAAGCATCGAACGCGTTTCTGAGGTACATGCCCGCCGCTGATCAAGAGCATGCAACAATTAATTGATACACTAGTACCGAGAATCCCTCTTCCCATGATTATCATTATATGTATGTATATTTGAACCTTGGCCGAGTCATCGGGCGTCAGTCCTCCCTTGATTGACTTTAAAGTAGACAATCGGGTTGATTCATGCCGGTATATGACTGATTAAGATGTGATGAGCTTTCATGCAGCAGACGGGAATGGCCGGGTATGGAAGCCAGCGGGGTCGTTTCGTTGCCGGCAGCAGATTCAGAGACATATCGGAATATGTGAATTTATACGAAAAGCATCAATTTCGTTGTGTCTCGTTATAATAGGATGGTAAGGCGGGACTGGATATTTAAGCACAACGGTGGCTAAGTGGTGGCTACCAAATCTCGAGGTTTCCAAGAGCGACTTTGTCGGTATGTCTGCTCAGGGCATAGGTACATACTAGGTCTTCTTCTCCATGCAGCCCCCCTGCTACCTACCTCAATATATATATAGCCCTTTCTTCTTCAGTATATATACTGGTACATACCTTCGTCTTCTAATTCGTCTAGCCCCGGACCCTTCGTAGCCTCCATCCTGCCTTTGCCCTCGGTTAGCCCCCCATATTTCGATATACGTCCAACAACCTTTCCTAGACTACATACACACATGCCAGGCCGCCGTGGCAAACGGGCAGGCTTATATATGACCTCATATATGGTGTGAAACAGGGCGTGTTTACTGGCGGCAGGCAGCTGATAACATGGAAAAACAGGGGCTAGGGTTATTATTGTCGGGTGCTCAAAGGGCATCTCATGGTAACCGAGTGATTTCCTGTGATTACCAGTGGCCTTCTTGGAGGGGAGGGGCTTCCCTGACAAAACAGAAGCAGCGTTGTGCATGTGAAGATGGTGGTTGCGGCTGTGGCTGACGGATCTTGGCTTTTGGGGTGGCGTGCCGTGCGACCCCTGCGCGACGCTTACCACATCTTGCATTAATAGGAGGGAACTTGGCAGCCCTTTCATAACGATAATCTCCTTGGCAGAGAACCACTAATGACATATGAAACAGTATTCTAGCTAGACCTTAAGCTTGCCACAATTATTACGGCCAAGACATATCTCCAACACGAGGAAGCGATCGGCGACCGGGTGATATTCCGTGATAAGGAAGTTGGGATAGGCTGGAGGGCCACTCCCAAAACGTACCCAGAGCCATGCAGAATTCGCGCTGTGACATGGGATGGCACGGGTAGCCAGACTGATTGAGTGCAGGGGAGGTGTTGGCAGGCGAGTGATCACTCATGACCCTGAGAGGCGAGCAATGTCTGCCTTGAGCTTGAAGGCGTGAATGTTCATATACCGCTGTAACCTGGCGAGGATCAGTGATTTTTCCTGTTGACAAAGGCAGAATAAAAGCTCATATAGTATGTTTTGAAATAGGACTGTGTCGTCGCGGGAGATACTGCTGCCTCGTAGAAGGAAGATTGTGTCTTGGCGTCGAAGGCGAGTTATTTCCTGTGGAGTAAGACGGCGTGGCGGTACGGTGCTATTACATACATATCTACTGTGCTTTAGTTAAGCAGCCGCAGTGTGGTATCCTATTCTCGGGGGAGTTTATATGACTAGTGGTGAGTATGATCCTCCTATTTGCCGCTGAAAAGGAAATAAACTCCCAATCCCTCCCCAACATTCCTCTTCTACAGACTCAAATGCCATCCCACAACGCCCCGAGGAAAAGGAATCTGCAGAGCAGCTCAAGAAGACAATAACAACCCAGCAACTGAGCGTAGGCACATTGAAACGGATACATGTTGGGGTGCTACCGCCGGTGATAAGCCTGGTAGAACCTACGCTAAAGGGGGTAGGCAATTTCTTCAGAAATTGGGTTTATTAGGTAAAACCATAAACCTGAACCCATCAGACACGACAAGGCTTTATGTCTTTGCGCACTATTTCAACCTTAGCCTAAAGAAAGTGGTTCGCGGGGCTGCCATCTCTATCTCTGCTTATTGCAAAGGCTTGGGGGTATGGGATCTGGTTGACGGTGCCAGAAGATAGTCCGTCCCCAGGTTCAAAGTGGCCATGGGATGCATGGTACGATCAAGTGGCCCAGAATCACGACAAGTCCAGCTGATGACGGCACCCCCAATAGATATGGATCCATTCCCGAGAATACCTCGGCTCACGCCAGTCTTAGATCTCATGTCCAAGGAGACAGTAAATCTTCAGGAAGGAACCTTCGGCCACTCCAGTCCGATAGGAAGACGCTGGTACATCCACGGGTTTGTTTAAGCGTTCTTCAAGGTGCTTTCCCTTGGTACGAGTGACGACCGAGCCATGTTAGCCAACACAATGAAGACCCCGGCGCAACACAGAAAGCTACCCGTTTACACATTACTCTACATGTCAGTCTTTTCCGACTTACACAACCTTGACAACAGAGCCCTAAACGTCGGCGATACCAGCCCGCAACTCCCACCCGGTACGCCAATGGATATATGCAACCCCCCAGGGATGGCTTGTAGCAATAGCGCAGTCGCAGAGGACCGTACAGCCCGGCAGCCATCAGCACTCCATATTAGACACAGCGATAGAGGCAAGCGAGCGTGGATAACGATGGGGCAGATCATATATGTTGCCGCGGCGGCGGTGGTGGTGGTGGTAGTGAGGTTCGGGTTACGGTCGCAGATAATTATCCCAGAGACAGTATCGGTGTTGGAGCCATTCGTGGAGGAGCAGCCCTATCTACGCAAGGATCCTCCCTACATGTTGCCAACCCCCCGGGGCCGTCTATGACCCTTACTGGCGATAACGAAAGCCGGCTAGATCGCCTCGAAAGACTGCTCATCAATCACGGTATACGCCTGAACGATCAAAAAGACGGTCAAGATACACTGCTGAACAATCAAAAGGCACGCCTGGACAAAAATGACGCGATCCCCAAACCCTCCAGGGGGACATTGGTACGATCAAGTCAATCTTGGAAAATCAACATAAGATGTTGGTTGGTGCCATGAAGACTCTAGATCTCCTCCAGGAAAGGAATGAGCGCACACCGGGAGACTCTAGAGCTCCAGCTTCCCCGACATCCTCTTTCACCATGTCGGCACCCGAATTGAAGCGGGACCTAGTAATGGGGGCAGGGCGCCACACCAGATTCGAACGTCCAGAGATCGCGCGGGATCGGAAGTTGGCCATTCCGAAATCCGAAGCTCCTAAACAACCAAGCCAAGTGAGGATTTCTAGAATAGCGTTAAAGCTATGTGTCTTGCGATCAGAACCTGCCGAATTGTGTTCTAACTCAAATATAATTCACTGTTACATAGTATCCTAGTACCAGTCCAAGTAGCGCCGGTCCTCATCCGACTCGGAACATGAGATCACAACGTGCACTGCTTAAGCCTGACTGGCAAGAAGCATATACCAGCTATATAGGCCACTTACACTACCCCTCCAAGCGTCCATGCATGCTGATCTTCACTTCTGGATGCATACAAGTGATTGTAATACCGTTTGTTGACTTAAGGCGGGAGAATTATGGAATATCTCGATTGTACTCATATAACCATGGTCATCAGGACCTCGAGATAATCCACAGGATATCAGTCCTAGGTGTAGTTCGGTGGAGGTATAACCGGAAGGTATCCGGCATTTAGACTTAGATGAATGCCCAGAGATCTGGAGCGAATGACTAATTCCTCTGTGTATCTTTTCCCCAACCATGAGATATTTATCCTACTCGATTGAGTATATCTGTGTATTACGTTTTGAGTCGCAACCTTGTTGAATGCCACATCTAATAGACCCACGAGTAAATCATGTATTCCCCTCAAAGGAACAACGGCCCCGATCGTCTATCATATTACCTGGTAAACCCCTTTTTACCCAATTCGTAGTCAGACTCAATTATCGCTAAATGAATCATGAACATCTAAGCACAGCAATCATCTCAAACAATGAGACCAGATGGCAGCACTAAGCTCCACCATGTAGCCTTCGTCATGAGGACATGTCGATGGAGGTGATACGTTCCGGGCGCAGGCATATATATATCACCGCCCTACGAAGGACACGACATCTACCTGCACGATACATTCGGAGATCGTGAATCAACACACTAATCAGCACCCAAGAAGCTGATATCGGACGGTAAGTACGTAAAATACAGCTGCATTGTAAAGGCGCTGGGTAGGTCTGATTTCAGGGCGAGATATTTTCAAGTCAATTAGCCGGAGGATCCCAGGAGCAATCAATGGCAGCCGTAACCAACAGTTACAGCTGATGATACTAACGGTGGACCTTCATGGTATCTATCTGGTATCTATGTACATGTAACTTTGAAACTGACTACATATAGCCACTCCGCACAAGTGCTCGCGATTTGGTTTCAATGTCAGTGCGCAGTGTGGCGTACCCGTGAGGAACGAAAAATATGTAATATAGTCCGTGACTCTATATACGCAAACGTAGGTTATTGATCTCTAATTCGGGGGGTTTTGATGGTCAGCCACGGTTACATACGAAGAAATGTCTCACTCCGAAATCAGAATCACAAACACTTTTGCAGAGTGGCTGTACATATGTATATATCTTTTGTTACGTTGTCAAACATCAGCATCATCATTAACCCCGATATCCCAGATTCGCCCATACTGCGCACCAACACACCTCACTCCGAAATTCGAGTCACAAACATTTTTACAGAGAGAATTAATCTCGCGGGGGAACGAAAGGCTAAACAAATGATATCAAGGGGCCCATGTTCGAATCGCCCCCGAAAACGCACCCCCGCCTGGTCGCTTCCAGAGCAAGGGGTATTACAGGATTGAGGATGTCTGCTCGAATTTTTGCTTTCAGATCAAGAAAGAGTTTAACATCAGGGCTTCTTGTGGTTGGATATCCTCACAATCACCAAATAAAGGTTCTTTAACATTTGAGTGCATAATCCTGGATCAGAAGAGAGAAAGTATCACCAGTTGTGGAAGAGTCTCAACTCTGCATCCAAGTCGCTCTTCACTCGTATCTCATACCGGCTGTTATTCCATAGCCGGGGCTCTCGAGATAGGACAACTCCCCTAGTTCAGAGTTCCTACTCCACTCCCCCAATCCCCACTTCTCCCCTTCAGATCTTACTCGATAACCCCCTCAACTCCACTAATTCTCTCAACGTAGACCAAAAGGCTGTTGTTCGAAGCGCGCCATCTGCATCCAAAGTTGTCATACTGAATGCTACCATGTCGGCCAGCCTTACACCTAGTTCACGCCCTTCCACTGCCGCTCTTTGCCTGTACTTGGCTCTATCCATTGACACAAAGAAACCGTACCCGCGCAGCCAGTCACGGAACTCTTTCATCGGCATTCCATTGTCCGACCTCGCCATCCACCGACGGCACAGCGGTATGAGCTCCTCATCGAACTTGACCAGCTGCTCGGCCGTCAGTGTGGATAGATGGGAGAAGTCTATGAGGCCGCTTGAGCAGATGGCGTTCCCTATCGAGTCAGTCATATGAAGTATGAGCAAGGATAACAGGGAGATACCCGTGGAGTTTGAGCTGATGTATGGGGGTGGGTCATCGAGCGGGTCCTTCTTGGGGGGTGTGGTTGTCAATTTAGAATCTGCAGAAGACATTTTCAGGTGCAACGGATGGACCGTAGGATTTGATAAAGTTCTATGTATGTAGATGGCTAGACCAAGCGGGGGCTGACACAGGCGGGGGGGCTAGGGCTAGGGTTGTCGTCGATCGACCTTCCCTCCTTCAACTACATGTGCATGTGCCACATTAGGCCCTCTATGCACGTTTCTTCTTGTTGCTATCCTATATATATACTTCCAAACCGGGGCGAATAACACGATTGATACCAGGCTCCAGGGGAATTTGCATCTACCAGTCTGGCCGAGTCTCGACTTACTCACGTGATCCTGCTTGGCAGCTGCTTTTTCGCTGCTGTCACAGGTCATGTGATTGGATGATCAAGTCGTCGGGGCTCGGGCGTGTGGATAATTCAAATTTCTAAGCATCATGAGAGACCATAGGTTTAATTTCCCAACACCACGGGGACGGTCACCCAGACAAAACACCTCTGCCACGTCACGTATTAATGAAATACATACAATGATCCAAGTGAGATAAGAGAGATAAAGGAGATAAAGAAACACAGCGGTACGGTGCGAGTAAAGGTGTATGCAGAACAACCACTATTCAACACTCCTTATATCTAAGTATATATATATAATGAAACCCACCCCACGACGTCACCACCGCCAGCAAACTCGTTAGCTCCGCTCATGTGGAAATCCATTTCACTACCAGAATTTTACACAGACGGCGTACTTGGATAACTGGTTGACACTTAGTAGCCCAGGCCAATGCTTTTCTCAAAGTGGCTAAGTTCAGTGGAATAATAATACTTTAGTCCACGATTGAGGCCTTACCTCGAGGGGCTCAAGGCATGGTAGTCGCCGATATTACAAGCAGACTCTAGGTTGAGGCAAACATAGTAGGATTGATGTTGCCGATAGGGATTTAGCAACATTAGAGGTATTTTTTACATTTACATTCCAGTACCATTACAAGAAAACACGATTTACGGGATCTAATTGTGGTGGAGAATCTTGTTACACCGACCATTTACTCACGAGTAAGCGGGTTTATGTACCATACGAGGCAGACGCACCACAATTGATCAAGTACTTGCTTGATCTGCTCGACTCGAGTAGCCTCCTGCAGGCCTGGACCACACAATCCAGAAATAACAGAGGACGGAAAGTTAGACTCGGGAATCCTAGCCTTGCGAGCAAAGGAAATGCTGCTAAAAGTCTATGAAACCCTACACACACTCGAAGATGGTGGACCTTTCTCCGCCTCGTCAAAAACCCAGGTTGTATTCGAGTAATGAAGTAATCAATCAGTCAAATGGTGGACCTTTGAATCACGTATTCTCACTCGAAACCTCGCCAAGCTATCACCAATCCTTCTATCACACGAGTGAGAACTAATGATCGCGCTCCCATACGCACACACCCGTTACAAAGGGGCTAGGATGACAAATTATAGGCTAGCGGGGTGATATATTACGCTACCGCGACTTCATTTTTCCGAGGGTCTCGACCGTCGCTATTGGAATCCGAGTCAGGGACGGTTCAAGCACTCCGAAGACGATGTTACCTCCCCGACAGCACTCCCGCATTGACGTACCGATATCTTCACATGCTTGAACATGATACCTCTATGTTCTATTAACAAGAATATCTACGAGTCTGTGGGTAAGTCCCTCAACCCCGAATACTACATGTACAGCGATATATAGGTAATAAATGATAGAATGCCCTAGGATCTAGTTATACCTACAAACACCGTATTTTAATGGCGTTTACCCAAAACATATTACCTACAGCTGTACTCCGAAGATGGTGCAGGTCAGCATTGCCCATCCCCGACCTTGTGCTCCCCAAACCACCAATCTCACGAGATATAAGTCTTTTGTCGTCAAAAGAATTTCCTTTCCAAGCCATCCATCACGAGTACGATCACCGAGCACAAAATGTCCAAAACATCTCTCTGATTTGTCGCCTTATTCTCTCTTTTAGAATAACATTCGTTGACGATGCTTG
This sequence comes from Morchella sp. 2016-41, assembly GCA_024713855.1. Classification (NCBI taxonomy): domain Eukaryota; kingdom Fungi; phylum Ascomycota; class Pezizomycetes; order Pezizales; family Morchellaceae; genus Morchella; species Morchella sp. 2016-41. The sequence goes on from JAMGZD010000021.1 coordinate 102,645, forward strand.
TAATTCACATGATCACATGAAGCTCTTCAATCCATGAAGTAAACCTTCTGAAGGTCAAGAAATATCTTTTGAGTTCATATATATCTTATTTAGCTGACTATAATTCGGAACATCTCTCAATGAATACAGAGGTTTATTAGCGCCGTGAAACTTATACTGTTAATGGACAGAAATAATCTTTATCTCGCACACGTCCCGTTCAGAGGCTCGGTGTGTTCGTAGCATATCGGGGTTCCCCCCATATTTCTAAAATATGTTTTATCTCTCGTTGTAGTGCCCCAGACCCTCCTATCCATGGCCAACGAGCACCCAGCCACGCGCTAGTACTCGCATATGGCAATAAGAACCGGGATTTGCACGTGACGAATTTGAGGCAGAGAATATTGCTTGTATAGAGTGCCTCTGATCAGCTATAAAAACTGGGTATCTACATTTTCCGGTTCTTTATGCCACACGCGAGTACTTAAATAAGGACTTGGAGGCTTCAGCTTATCGAATGTCGAATGCTACTGCACAACTCGATGATTAACGAATTGGACTGCGCTGGTATATCACTTTCCCATTGTTCAAGAGATCAAAGTTACGCCTTAGGTCTGCCGGGTTGAGGTTCGACAAGTATTTGACCAATCCGAATACCAATATTCCGGTCCTGTTCGATTCGTTATTCCAGAAATTTCGCGGTATCGCAGTTGAATGTGTAGGCCTAGCTACTTGACTTGTAAAATATGAAAATTCTCGCATTTTAGTTTTTAGGCTTCCAATCTATGTCTGCATGGGACTGCAGTAATCAATCAATCAATCAATATGTCTGCATGGGTATACCGTACGGCGAGTGATGGACAATGATCGAGTGATAATGTATGATTGAATCTTTCCAACCGACGTTTCCAGGGTTGATTAATTAATATAATTGTGTGCACCCCGAAGATTATGACAATATCTGACTTACAGGTAAAATGAGATAAAAGAGAACAACTGAACAGAACAGAGTTAGTGATGGGCACGAGACAAGTTCTCTCGAGACTTCGTCTGAGACAGTTACCAAAATAAGACGAGACACGGGGGCTGACAAGACAAGTCCAAGTCCAGAGGTCTCAGGATAAATCTCGAGACTTTTTGGCTTTTTTCCTCACCTAAATATATTCTCCAGCTTCGGCCCAAAAATAAAACGAAATGAAAAGATGAGAAATGAAAGAAGTTAAAAACGAATTTGCACCGATTTGCATAATCACAATGCTTTCCCATCCCCGTTGTCAGATGACAAAAGGACTCGAGACTTTGACGAGACTAGACCGTTTACTCGAGACTTTCAAGACTTAGTTGGAAGAATACCGTCTTGTCTCGACTCATGCCCATCGCTAAACAAAGTTTGGTGACATCTTTTCGCTAGGGGTATCTTCGTCGGGAGGCCGTCGTGTCAGCCTCTGAAGTGTGATATAGGAGCCCGACTTGTAGGTATATCTAGAAGACGAAAATGTGATATCGAGATCCAAGTTGTGATAAAAAGTTCGACAATGTGATATACAGGCCGGACCACGTGATATGGAAGGCTGAAAATACTTGAGTCCGGACTTTTGTCAGGAAGGTAATGTTCCAGGCCTTACTGGTGAAGATCTTGCTGCCAATAAGGGATGAGTACGAGACTAGGATTACACAACTCCATATTGTACGGCCATAGGCAATGCACCAGCAAGGCATCAAATGATATATTTCCTAGCGTCGTAGTGATATACGGGTAGTTAAAACCCTAGGTAAGTTTGTCCGAAATCTTCCGGGATACGGGGCGCGGGTGCGTATTTCCACAATAGAACTTTAGATATTCTTAAGATTTTATTCTAAACTATAGCCCGTTTATATTGGATTACGGAGGAGTCAACCGATAAATATCATACAGCACTCGTGTCTTTAATTACAAGCGCGCGCGATGTATTAGTAAGTATTTGTATCTATCCAGAGTTTAGCCCACAGCGCGACTCAATGTCAAGCTTGATATATTTACTTACGCTCTTTCCAACGATCGACTGTTCAACTTCCTCCAAAATGACTTGACAGGGAGGCCAATTTTTCGATAAGGTAAGGGTTTCTATGTATACCTGTGGTATAGCTTAGGGTACTGCGTACTGCTAACTAGCGGGTGCGGTCATGAACCGTCATCCGCCCACGCACTGAAAGTCCTACCTACAGGTATATCCACCTACTCACTAGTACATGTATTTAAAAGACTATTTTTGTATATAGTAAAATCAAATACCTTCAGTTCAAAGATCACTGTATATCCAACGCTCAAAACACATGAGGACATTGAGTTTTTACAGCTCTGCCCTAACACCACCACCATCAATGAATGGATAGTACTTGAACTTAATAACATATTTTATGAAGTGTCTATATTGCCCGTCTTCCGAGTTTGGCCCGACGATTTTAATATATGTAATATATATGCTGTGGCAGTTCTGAAAGTTTAAGGATCCCCGAATTCCAGCAACTCCCGTACAAGATTCATTGCTACTGACACATCAATGTTTTTACAATAAAAGTGCTCTCAGAGATTCTAGAGCTTCTCCTAAATCCTCATACACCAAATGGAGTTGCCGAAACATGTGGAGAATCTTAGATTCTTTGGCAAGTTTTAGGCCGCTATCCCGTCACTTTTGAGCAAGAAGAGCTATAGAATCTTCTGTAAAGTGTCAGGGAAAGCTCTACAGCTTTCCAATTTCCCTATTCAGAACCTTGCCAACGCATCTCCTCACACAACTAGTACTTCCCCTTTCCATGCAGAGAAACGACAACCCCGCATACAAAATCTTGTTAGCAACCTCTACCACTTTTGATACACGTTCCCATACAAAAGCTGGTGATCGATTGATGCATCTATCAAGGGATTTCCCGAGTCACTCGTAGGGCTAGCTATGAGAGACTTCAATACATGTAGTATAGACAATGATGCTCCAGAACATGCACTAGGTTTGGAAGACTCTAGTATATATGCAGTCATACAGGCCATTATACTAGGCTCCTGTGAAACATGCCCATTACATATATATATATGTACACAACCTAGCCTGTACCTCTACTGTAATCAACTTCGGAAGATTTTCATCTATGGCGTGCCCTGGTTAGCACATCTTGCGCCAAATTAATCCTTAAAGGGACCCTCGAGATCTCACCTTATGCGCAATGCGAGCTCTGCAAAGCGGGCACTTTCCCTCAGGCCCAGAACTTCCAACTCTCATCTTATCACTACAAGCCTAATCAAAAACCTTAGCGACTGCCTCAGTCCACAGACTCCAGTGGGGAATTCTCGACTCACTCCACATAGTGCGAGATGTTTACACGGCATAACCAATGTATCTGCTGCGCGCACACAGCATATCACGCAGGTACCTCCCAGTGGCGAGGAGCCAACTTCCTCCGCCTCAATAACACGGTCATCTAAACAGGGCGATCCCGCGGCAACTGTATTACCTGCGCGAACGATTGCCTCGAGAACGTTGACAAACCACCCCAACTTTTGGGGCCTATTGGCATCCGTTGATGAATTTGGCGCCGTCCTTTCGAGCTGCTGTTGCTGCTCATCGACACCGCCTTCGGCGATGAATCGACGCTGCCGGGCTTCGGCCTGGCGGAGAGCTTCCTGTAGCCGGCGTATCTCCCTTTCCCTCTCCACTTGCACCTGCCTCTGTATCCGTCTCTCCATCTCGCTTCGCACTTTTTCGGCCTCAACCTCACATCTCCTATGCTCCTCTTTTTCCTTGGCTGCATCCCTTTCGTGCTTGAGCATTAATCCCCAGGCGAGCAGAACCACGGTTGATATCGTGCACAGCACACCCTTGGCACTTAGGATCAGCCCGGCAAAGATTGAGAAGAGGATGCTGGTGATAATCAGCATGGGAACCGCTAGGCCGACACCTATGGATATTACGAATATGAGCATCAAAAGGCAGGGTATCATTATGAATTTGTTGTGGTATGAGCGAGGAGTGGTGACGAGCGCGGGGTTCTTGGATCGGGAGCATACCAGGGTGCTGTATGCGCGTTGATGATATCAATCAATCAATAATGGAGGGCCTGAAAACGCACCGGATGACTGTGTAAGGGTTAGGGTTAGGGCCGTGGACTTGGATCATGAAGTGACATATTAACATGGTATTGACCACCACCATGGCAAGACTGAGATCCTCGTACGTCTGGAAGCCCCCTGGGGAAGAGATCGATTAAGGCGGCGCCTGCATAGCTATAAGTAGACCTTGATTAGCCACATATATACCTACAGCGGTAGGTAATAAGTCATGGAACAGCCGGGCTGAGACAGAGTGATACCTCCTTACTGGGTAAAACGCCATCAAAATACGGTGTTTATAGTTATAACTGTGTCTCAGGGCGCTCCATCACTTATTACCTTATATCGCTGTACATACAGAATACAGATATCTAGATTTTGATCATCCCACTAGCATGCAGTGAATCCATCTTCTGCCCGCTGATACCTGGCCTATATATACTAACCCCACAGGCTATGCAATATCGTAAGCCATGGTATCTCATTGGCCTGACCTCTTGAGATGCGTGTAGCTGGGACCGACACACGTGACACGACCTCAGCTCCTTTCATATAAAGTACATGTATGTGGCCTGGCCATATGGTTGATCTGACATATATATGCTATAGATTATATCAACCGTTCTTTTCGCAAATGTGAAATTGTTACCCAACGTCTCTTGATTCCTATGGAGAATATACCCCATCGAAGTAAAGCGTTGACTCGTATGATGACAATCAAACGCAAACGGCCTCCATCACGGACCGCCGCTATAAGCATTGCTGGCCCTACCTTCTGCATTATCTTTTTACCGACAGGAGAGTTAACAGCTCTATACTTTACTTGTCCACATTTCTTGGCTTCTACCGTGCGAGTTTTAGGATTGGCCGCCTCGGTCCTAGCTGTGGGCTTGTGGCTTTTGTATATATGTGGGGTATGCAATGGATCACGAGACTTTGTTACAAGTCATCAACTATCTCTAGCCTCCAAAGATCTCTCGAGGCCCGCCTCTGTACAAATTAAGCCTGGTCCAAAATTGGGCGCGTGCAATATGGGCAGGCTCACGAGATGTCACTCGGAATGCTGACATCAGCCCTCTTGGCACACGAAGGACCGCAGTGGCTTGGCATTCCCGTGGTGTGCGCGAGGCGCGACTTTCAACGCGAGAACCACAGACAGCACTGATCGCGACTGCACCACCGTCCACACCAAAGAAAGACAAGCCCAGACACCCCGACCCTCCGGAAGGAAACGAAGAAGAAGAAGAAGAAGAAGACGAAGAAGAAAAAGAAGAAGAAGAAGAGGAAGAGGAATACCCCGACTCTGACGACACAATGCCTCCTTTTCGCGATGACCACATTCTCGTAGCTCCCCCCCTCCCTCCCTCCTTCTCCTCCTGTTGCTTCATTCTATAGATTGATTCCCCCCCCCAAATCTCCCCTCCCAATGGCTGACCCTTCCCGTCTCTTAGATAATATACCCCGGCTCGCAAACCACCCTTGCACAGCTCGGGCTGCCAGAATCCTTCACCCCCGCAAAGGTGCGGATACCCAGTCGCATGTTCCCCGGCATCGAGGAGGGCACATGGACAGCGACAAAGATCCGTGAAGCGCGCGAGGGCGAGAAGGAGGATCTCATCGCCAAGCAGAAGGCTGCAATGGGGTCGATGCCCGAGGACGACGAGGGGGATGACGATGACGACGGCGACGACGACGAGGAGATGGACGATGGCACGGAGACAAAGGCGGCGTCAATCGATGGGGCCGCAACTGAGGGGACTGCGACTGCGACTGCGGCAAAGGACACCCCCACAGAGGGCACAGCCCCCGCAACAGAGTCGTCCACACCGGTGCCAAAGAAAGAAGAGTCGGCGACGCCAAAGAAGCCAGATACGGCTGCAATTGAGGGGGATGAGGCAGAGCCAGAGGGCGACGAGGATGAGGATGAGGACATGGGCGAGGACGGGGTCTATGTCGAGGACGATGACGACGAGGAGGGTGCGGTCTGGTGCATGAAGGAGGGCAAAGTGGTCGATTGGGGCTGCTTCTTTGCGCTCTTGTGGGTTCCCTCATCATCGTCTTAACCATCACCTTAACCATCATCATTACTGGTCTACGATTGAGAGTGATGCTGACTTGCCGCATGTGTAGACAGCATGTCCACGAAACCATCAACCCCACATTCCACACACCCATCCTCATGCTCTACCCACCCAACTTTGACGACCGCGACAAGGAGCTCCTCACGCAGTTTGTCTTTGAGAAGCTCAAGGCCCCCGGGTTCGCCATCATGGACGCCTCCCTGGCCGTCCTCTGGGCGTACGGGGTCTCCACCGCCACCGTCGTCGATGTTGGCTACGAAAAGACCGACATCACCCCCGTCGTCGATTTCATCGTGCAGGAGCGAGCCCGCACGACTGTCTCTGGCTGGGGCGGCGACTCCATGACGAAGCATCTTGCCAAGCTGCTTTCGCACATGAAGGTTGAAGAGGTCGAGCAGTTGAAACGCTCCCCCATCTGCGAGATTCTGTCCTCGGGCACCGTTCTGCCGACAGCTGGCTCTGTCAACGCGGCCATCGCGGCGGGCGAGAAGAATAGGAAGGTGACGGATCTCGACAACATGGACCTCGACGTCGAGGATGAGGACGGGAGCTTCAACGTTGCTGCCATCGTCGCGTCGGGAAAGACGCGCGAGTTCCTGGCCAAGAAGGAGAAGGAGAAGCGGGGAGAGTTTGAGAGGAGACTCCCAAACAGAGAGAGGGAGCACAACACCTTCTGGCTGGTCGAGAAGAAGAAGCCCGGTGAGGAGGGAGTTGTCATCATCGAGGAACCTCTGTCGGCCGTCGCTACCACGGCGCCGCTGCTGCCGCTCCCCGAGAAAGTCGAGGAGCCTGCTCCACTAGCATTAACGGGACCGGAGGCACCTGCTGCAGAGCCCGCGACTGCGACTGCTAGCACGGCCGAAGGGGGGGAGGGTAAGCCTATCACGGATCCACCCCCCGCAGAGCCTACAGCGCCTGCCGCAGACGCAGTTGCCCCTGCCGAGGACGCCCCTGCACAACCCCAAGAGCCCACTACCACTGCCACTGCCACTGCCGCTGCCGCTGCAGCTCCTGCTACCACTGCAGCCCCCGCTGAAGATGATGCCGAGCGTAAAAACAAGGAAAAGGAAAAGCGCAAAGAGGAGCGGAGAGCAGCGGCCGGCGGGCTCCCACCGCTCGCAGAAGACGAGCAGTACCGCGAGGTAGAGGTCGGCATTGAACGTTTCCAGGCCGCGGAATGTGGCATCCTCCACGAGATTGCCGACAACCTCTGGCGCGTCATGTCGAGAGTCGAAGACGTCTCCACACGGTCCGAGCTCTGGCAGAGTCTGATTGTGGTGGGCAACGGATCCAAAGTCAGAGGTAGATATCCCCCATATCTCTCCCCCCCAACCCAATACTCCCATCTCCCATGCATAACTAACATCCTGCAGGTTTCAAAGACGCCCTTCTGTCCACCATCCAGGGCAAATACCACATCTCCCCCTCCTCAAACACCATCTTCACCTCTGAGATTCCCTCCGGCCTCTCGACCCCCATGGCCACCGGCGCATCCACCCCCATCCCCCAAAACCCCATGGGAGGGCCCTCACAGCCCAACCCGCTCCTCGTTGCGGCCACGACCCACGCCTCGCAGAACCCGTACATGCAGCAGCAGCACCACCACCACAGCGCCGGCCATGGCTACAGCCAGACACCGACAACCATCAAGTATGTCAAGGCGCCCGAGTACTTTCCCGAGTGGAAAGACGCGGGCTTCGAGGAGGTTGGGTTTTTGGGTGCGCAGGTGGCCGCGAAGGTCCTGTTTGTGGTCGACCAGGGCGCAAGCCAGGGCTTCTTGACAAGGGTGGAGTATAACGAGGGCGGGCCGTCGGCGATACATAGCGTCTAGTGCATAGGGTGTATTTTTAGTGTTTCTGTTGTAGCATTACTTTGTTTTATTACCTTTTTTTTTTTTTTTTTTTTTAACTCTAGACTCTGGGCGAGATAATTATATCCTGTGTTTTCTGGCTGAGCTTTTGTGTGGAAGTGATTGCAGCAGCGGTGCATTTAAGATTGTCACTAGAAACATGAAAATTGCATCCTTTCCCAGTATGAATACGAAGCTAGACAAAGAAATGGTTCTCGGATTGGCCTCAGCCCCCGCTGCCTTATGACCTTAACCCTTGTTGTCCATGCGCCTGCAATCGGCGCCTCTCTTGGCTCAATGTGTCCGCACCTTTACTCGATTATAACTACACAAATACCTCCAGTGTGTTTGTGGTCTTTATTTCACTCCACTTTGTTTACTAGTTGTACTCATGGCCTTAAGCTTAACCATGCATGACCCTCCGGTGGTATCCAATCCGAGTCCTTTATCACTCCCAGGGCTCGATAGCCCCTAGAATTAAACAAGCTCAAGACCTTGAACCTTTCCGATCCGTCACTTGCCCACAAATACTGCCCCACAATCTTTTTGTTACCCACAGTTCTCCCCTTCTACCTACTCCGGCCCACAGCCACCTAGCCCAAGGTTGACCATGGCTTGCTAGCTCCTCCACCAGTTCCCCTGTTTCATTTCCGGGGCAAGGCCTTCGACGGTGGATCAAGGGTTCTATGTTTCTGGTTGTGATATATATATACAGCCACTCATCAAAAGTGTTTGTGATGTGGCTCGCCAGGTTTTACGGTCAAATTGAGGGACCAAAATGTATCTATATAATTGCATCCAGTGAGTGACAGAGAATAAAAATACCATGAATGCCTAATATTAACTTTAACCACCATTGGCTGTTGCTCAATGGGCACTTTGATTCCTGGCTTGAGACGGACATGTCACATTAAATCCGGATCATGAACACCTTTGATGGGTGTATAATAACTGGTTGGACCCTGGGAGATATAAGCGCGAAGCTCTCCAACCGTAGACGTTCAAAACGCCACACCCAAAGGTCGCTGCCTGCTGACTCCCCGAGAACCTGCGCCACAGCCGATCATGAAAGGCCCGCACGATTTAGAGAGTGTTACTGAGCGAGCCACGGTGATAATAAGCACAAGCATTCGTTGCTTCGTTAGAGCCAGCTAGAAAGACCGGTCTCTGTTCAACTGTAATATAATCCGGCCACGATTATATACAAACCACGACCGATGTTTCCCGTGCGGCAAGAGACGCGAATGACAGTCCTTCCTAGTGGGCGTAGCAACGGGTTCGACCACAACCCGGACCACGATTATGAACAATTGATCCTTTGAAGAACTGACAATCTGGAGAATAGTTAGTTGGTGTACAAAGAAAGAGTAAATGTCATTTAACAGCCTTGCCTTTATTACAGCCTCTATTCTCGTAGGCAACTTTCAACCTGGCTGTCAAAACAACCACCAGGTAGCAGTTCCCAGCAACGAAAAGAGCTGCCTCAATGAGGGGCTTGAGGTGCACTCAAACATGCCCAATAGGTGAATAGGCAGGCCAGTCCTCTACAACATCAACCCCATTCTGCTCGGCAGTGTGTACCTTGGCATTATCTTGCCTAAAGATTGGTCCTATGTTTGTGTTGTGAAGACCACACCAGAATCGAATCTCTGCCCCGATCAATCTTGGGCGAATGTGAAAACGGCCAGAGCGAATCCACCGGCCGTTGAGATAGATCACTTGTTCCACCATGCGTGTTTTGGGAAATGGACCAACTCATTCATTTCCCGCGGACGCTTGTTGAAAAGGCACAAAGGGTTCGTCTCCACAGCTAACGGTTCTCTTTCCAGGATTCCGCCGCTTGCTTCTACACAGTGGAGTCTCGGTCTTAGCATATGGTCGGGAACGGGAGTATGCTTGTGTCGAGAACAAGTTTGTCGCAGCAGTCGTCTGATACTGCCTATTCGTTGTGAGTTTCCATGATTAATTACACCTATATACTCACTCTCGTGAACTACAGAAGCAGCAATCACGCAGAGATATCTTGGTGACCCCGGGAGCTCACCACCCTCTATAATTATACACACATCCACCTCCACCTCCACCTGCACCTCCATGTGTTTATATCCACATGTGTTTATATCCCCCCCCCGGCGAGTGACACTCCATGATCTGCCCACTCGCCAGCCAACCCAACACAACCACCAGATAGATCCATGCAGCAGACACCGGAACACACGGAAGCCCTTCAGTCTCGACAAATCACAACAGCCAGCTCCCCGCGATCTACACACCAATCTGCTGCCTGTGCTCGGTGATAAGCTGGGTGCACTACGCAATCATGATACGCACCATCGAGAGTGCTGTGAATATCTGCCATATACAGATCAAACGCCCGGCCACACCCTCCCACACGCTCTCGCTGACCCGGGGCCCACTATATACAGAGTAAAACATATGGCAGACACATCCTCCTCCTCCTCCTCCTCCTGATCCACGCTCGCTCTCAAACATCCCCAGGTACAGCAAGAATGTCAACAACACCCGCAGAACCCGCAGAACCCGCAGAACCCGCAGAACCCGCAGCTGCGGCAGCAGCAACAGCAGCACCCACGCCCACACCCACGCCCACGCCCACGCCCGTGCCCCCGGTCGAGTCCCCGCCGCCCGTGTACTCGCCCAGCGCGCCCACCGTGCCCTTCGTGGTGGTCGAGGCCCCGCCGCCGTACTCGCCAAAGCAGGGCAGCGACAACGACGCGCGTGCAAAGCTGCGGGGCGGGGCGCGGCGCGTGTGCGGCGTCAGGGCGGTCAACCTGCTGGCGCTGCTGGCGCTGCTGGTGGCGGCGGCGGTCATTGCGGGGGGGGTCTATGGCTACCAGCATCGCAGGTGAGTGACAGTCTATGGGGAGGCAAGCAAGGGCAGAGGGGCTAATGTGTGTGTGGTGCGCCGACAGGTCATCCTCCGACAGCGACAGCAGCACGGGCTCAGACACAGACAGCTACATCGTGGTCCCGGGCGGGAGGGGCGGCGGGTACGGGGGCGGGTACGGGGACGGGTACGGGTACGCGGACGGCGACGGGTGGAACAGCGGCGTGGGCACGGTGGGGTGACTGGCATCCATTGATCATGAGTGAGGGGGAGGAGAGTCTTGTAATGGGCGGACGGGGTCTTTTTCTGTCTTGTTTCTCTTTGTGCATATATAGCTGGCTGCCGTGACTGTAAAATAGGGAATATCTCAATATCACGTACAAGATGAACCGAACAGGACGGTGAACTCTGTGCGGCTCTGCTGCGTGCATTATCGCGTGCCCAGACTGAAGGACGGCAAGCCAGTGATCGCTGTGCCCGCCACCGCTCCAACTCCCTCCCCCGCAATGGGCATCCCGCATCTCTACACACACCTCCGGCCCTACGCCCGCCCCGAGACCTTCCCACACGCCGCGCCCGTCCCGCTCTTCATCGACGGCCCGGGCCTCGCGCACCACGTCTACCAGCTGGCCCTCAGCAGCACCCCGCTGGCCGCGTCCGCCAACCCGTGGGACGCGGCGCTGGGCTACTGCGTCTTCCAGGCCGCCCTCATCCGCTATCTCGACGAGCTGTCTGCCGCCCAGCTGCACATGTAAGCCCCCCGCCCCCCGCCCCCTCGTATCCACGGCCACTGACCCCGCAGCCGCAAGATCTACTTTGACGGCCACCTGCCCGCGTCAAAGCGTCCCACCCGCCGCTCGCGCCTCGACGACGCCCTCCGCCGCCTCAAGGCCTACCACTCGCTGCACCCCGCCCACGCCCTCCCCAGTTGTCGCTCCACCCAGCCCCCACCACCGCCGTCCGCACCCCCCGCATTCACCCCATCGGCAGTCTACACGCCCCGCGCCACGCCGCTCTCCGCGCCCCCGTTCATCCTCGCCGCCGCCATCGACGCCCTCACCTCCCACCCCGCCTACCGCAGCACCGTCGCCACCGTCCCCGCCGAGGCCGAGTCCTACTGCGCGCGCGACGCCATCGCCGCGTCCGGCATCGTGCTCACCGGCGACTCGGACCTCCTCCTCTTTGCCGCCGCTGCCCCGCCGCCGCCGCCGCGGGGGGACGACGCCTGGGGCGTGCTCATGTTCCGCGACGTGACGCTGACGTTCCCCGGCGCCGTGGGCGTCGTCTTCCGGCCGTGCCAGATTGCGGCCACGCTCGGCGTGGACCTCGCCTTCCTGGGCCATCTGCTGCAGGCTGACCCGCACGCCTCGTTCAACGTGCTGCAGCAGCGGGTCAAGCGGATCGAGGCGCGGAAGCGCAGCGGGGTGGCCGTGGGCGAGTATGGCAAGGGCTGGCGCGAGTTTAGGGCCGTGTACGAGCTGCCGGCGCCAGGGGAGGAGCGCGCCGGGGGGGGCGGGGTGGAGCCGCGGATTGCAGAGTTGCTGGACTCGCGCGGGAGGGGCGCGGAGGGCGTGACCATGTGGCTGCCGTTTCTGTGGGAGGACCCGGCGAGGGGGAGTGCGTGGGATGCGGGGCGGGGGGCGAGGGCGGCCGCCTACGGGCTCGTTTTCAAGGAGGGCGTGATGGAGGTGTGTCGCCGCGGGCAGAGGATCTCGGAGGCCTTTGTGCACTCTGTGGAGCCGGCGGGGGTGCTGGAGCGGGTGGCGGGCGGTGGAGTGGCCGGCTGGTGGGTCAGGCCGATACTGGAGGATGTGGTGGCCGTGTACGAGGAGCGCGGGCAGACACCGCCGGACAGAGGTCTCTTGGAGGGCCTGGCGTATATGCTCTCCCCGCCCCCACCACAAACAGCAGCACCTGTAGAGCGCCTGGGGCCGCGCAAATGGAACTGGGAGAAGGTGCAGGTGTTTGCCATGGCACAGGCGGCGTGGTACTCGCTGCTCGTGCTGAAGGAGGTGCTGGCGGCCATGGCGAAGGACGACTGCAGAGACCGCTTCGAGGCCTTTCCCGGCGTGGCCGAGTGCATAGATGGCGGCCAGTTCCTAGACGGAGTGTCGTTAGCTGGGGAACACGAGAAAAGGGCGGTGAGAGAGGTGCTGGCGGCCTATCACGCCCGGATTCACAGTGCTGATGGCGGGGAAGACATGGACATAGACACAGTACGAAACGGAAACGGGAAGCGGTCGAGCAGTCGGGAACTGCGGGCCGGGGCCGGCAGCGAGAGCAAGAACAAGAAGAAGAAGAAGAAGAAGAAACGGGGCAAGGACGAGAGGCAGGACGAGAGCTCGAATACTGCAGAGGTTGGGAATATCTTTGAGCTTTTGGACTAATCGTAGCTAGCTTTGGGACCGCTATTCTAGGTAGATTTAGAAGATATGGCTCCTCAGCTTGGCTGCTCCTGTGTCCCTTCTGAATTCCAACAACCAGTTCTCCATATCCTATTCCGTGAGAGAATTAGCACTCGAGCTCCATGCCAGCCCTCAGCTTGCCCATATGGCCATCCTCTTCCATATCTGGGAGGATGCACTGTTGCCCCAAAGCACCGCAGCCTGGCACCAACCTCTGGATTGTAGAATTTGCCCCTCCCAGGAATATCTACCGCTACCAGAGACTGATCCGCAGTCCACCCCCAATCAGCTCATAGGATTATATGCATATAGCCCATGTGAGCGGAAAGGGGGCAAATCCCTCTCATAGAAACACCGCCAGGCCTGAGCCTTTCGCCAGTCTCTATTCTCACAGACCAAATCATATCGTGGTGAGACCAAGTTCTGGCAGTCGGCGCAAGGCACATAACTGCCCGTTGATAGTCCATGTGAGCATATGATATGCAAACATCAAATTGCCGTGGGATACGAGGCTGTGCATGTGCATCCTTCTGCCAGCACCCGTTCATGCATTGGATTCACATTGAGTGCTGCGAAACAGCGACAGGTATCCGAGTGACGTGTTGTGATTCGGACACCGCCCGTCCAATTCCAATGTGTCAATGACCGGTTTGAAGCGTATTCTGGTAGCCGCCAGATGCATAACCGCCGGGCACTGTCCCGGCCAAGTGCATAGCAGAGTTGTATGCATCGCCCCACCAACCAACCATCTCTAGGCAGACCCGAGACAATCCCCATTCTCATGTTCTTGGGTCCGCGATAGAGTTCGAGGGGAAGCCAGTAGGGGGAGCAGATTCGGGTTATACCTGCGTAACGGTGTCCCATCCATGGCCAGCGTATCGGGCGTTTCCAACACACTAATCTAACTGGAAGTCCCAACCCAAAGCTACATTCATCAGACTTCTCATAACCAACTGGTCTAACTTTCAAAACTGAGCGCTCGGGTTGATACTTCTGGATACGTTTCATTTCGCCCCACCAGGAAGAATATGCTTGGTCTCGAATAGCCCTACAACAGAAACATATGTATACCAGTCACTGCGCGAGGCAGAGGTGTAACAGTGCACAGGTGCAGGTTATAGCACCCCTCGCTCAATCTCATTTGCTTTGAACATGCACTCGCCCTTCCCGGGGATGTATGTACACCCTGAATAACTGCCCAGCCCTTGGACTGAGGCTATGGCCTAGTGGTGCGGGCCGATGCCTCTAGCTTCGAATCGATACATATATATACCGGGTGCCTCCAAACTACCCTTCAACCTTTGCTCAACCCCCGGTCGTTTTACCATGGCCGCTCCAATTGGCGTGAGCATTGGTGATGCGATACTGTGTACTCAAATCTTCTATAATCTCTGCAAGGCATACCGCGACTTTTCCAGCGACCACGAGGGACTGAAGGACCAACTGCTTACCCGTGATTTGGAGCTCAAACGCTGGAACGAGTTACTCACGACGGGTTCGTGCGAGCCGTTGTCCGAGGCTCAAAATAGACAGCGTCTTGAAAGCTGCATTGTGCTTCTCAGTAATGCTCGGAATATTCTCGATAAATACGACCCCTCTCAGCAAATATCGAGCAAAAGAAAACCAATCATTATGAAGGCCAGGTGGGCCGTTTCCAAAAAAAGCTCCATTATAGCTCTTTTAGGCGTGCTTGAAACGAGAATGGGGCCTCTTAGAGAACTTGAAAAGGGGCACAAAAAGTAAGGTATTTCCCATCCTGTTGTTAGATGATGGCCCACTTATTTTGAAAATTAGGCAGATGAATCTCGCTCTATCCAGGAAGGTCATCGAAAATACTAGTCTCAGACAGCTATTCACTCGACCTCCTGACCACCAGCCCATCCAGTTTATCGACGCGCTAGACAGGTGTGTTTATGTCTCGCTCACATGGGTCTCAACCTGGGAGGTAATTGTTCGCCATTCGTACTCGTCCCAACAGCTGCAGTCCTAGCCCACTTTTCACGGCCAATGTTACAGTTGCTAAACCTCATAACCATGGTCTTTAGGGGTTCCACGATCACCTCAAGGTAAGTTTTAGGTCTTTGCCGGGAGAGAGATGGGTAAATGATGGGGGCTTCCAGCTCTACGACGAGCTGGCCAAAACAATCATACCCAATGAGCAGTGGAACGCCACAATCAAGCCGGGGATGGTAATATCAATGACAATGCTGGTACACGTACCCTCGGGAGTGTACGAAGAGGGCCAAAGATGTCCTTTTTGCCAAAGCTGGGGCAGGAGGTACAACAAAAAAGGGAGAAATATATGGTCAGTAGTGCATACCTTTGATTGTCATCATCTTAATATTACAATCGTCGCTAAATAATCTTACTCATATATATACGTCTCGAATACAGTTTTAGCTGTAGGAAATGGTTTCCAGTGGCACCTGTCCAATTTATGCAAATCGGGATCATTATGGATACCGTGAAATTTTCAGTCGTTGAGAACGAATTCGAACGAAGCCCCAGTACTTCATGTTGGAGCGCACCCAAGGATAATAATCACTTCCTGGAAATAAGGGCGCTCCGTCGCTTCAATCTCATCTTCTATGCAAATACCCTAATGTAAGTCTGAGTTATTCTTTAGCTTGTATTAATTCTCTATAGAAATTAAGTGAAACTAATTTGGTACTTATCCAATGTGATTTCTACAAGCAGAGGGTATGTACTTAAGTTCTTCCCTATAAACGGATTTTCTTGAAGCGGTTGATGACTTACTGGCTAATTGGAAATTCAATGTGTAGGGAAAAAGTAAGTAAGGCTTATCATGCAAACACCTGCCTGGCTAGGAGACGCAAGATGTACGAAAGTATGTACCCTTTAAACTAGTCCGGTGCTGCAAAATGGAACATTGGCTGACATAATTTCATCAATACTTGTTCCAGACCGTAAGTAACCCTCACCTCTGGGATTTAAATATTTCATTGCCCATCGCTGACAGTTCCCTCATCCATTTTTTAGTAAGGTAACCCCCTAGTCTTGAGCAAAATAAGTACTTTGACTGGTGCATAAAGTCTGATTCACTACCATGAAGGCCTACTATTGAGCGATGGTGGAAAGATAGAACACAAAACTACCCTCCTCTCTCTTTAATTCCATGTAAATGAATAATCGGGACAATCATTGATCCTCGGGTTTCTATGTCTTCAAATGGGATTTTGGCAAGTCATCCATCAAGAAGGATGATGATCTCTGCCCGTGTATTTAGTCAGGGTGCCGGGTATTATTATTGGACGTGTTTGGAGTACGGACGTTGTCCAAGGTCTTTTCATATATATCTCTGAGCCATGTTGGGAATGTAACAAAGTGACCCACGAAATATCCATCCCCAGTTCTCGAGAATGTATTCTACGTCTAGGCATCCACAATCCTTTGTTCTACCAGCTAAAGAGTATTAGCACTGCAAGACAAGCCAGTTTAGAGACCCAAGACAGCTGCATTTGCGGATAATGCTGATTTATCTTAAAAGTATGTTCGCACCTTACCATGTGTATAATATAATTATATGTATGTTTTTGCGTATTGCAATAGCCATCGATCTTGCATCTTGTTAACGGCTCTTTGTTCTTACCTAAACCTCGCAGTTAATTGAAGTGAATAAATGAATATTGGAATCACAAAGCCATATATAGTAGCAGCGCTAGCGCCAGCATGTATTCATCGATCCTCTCAAAAACCTCGATCGCCCCTGAGTAAAGTAAATACTCACATACCGATGGCTATAGATCTCGGTATAGTGATGAGGTCAGGACTGGGAGCTGGCGTATCTGTGACGAGATTATCACTATAGATAACTGAGGGTTAGTGTCTGACTAAAATAAAGAGTTAAATTTAATTCCTGTGAAATGGTAGGTATTTAGAGAGGAAGGATGCGGTAACAAGACTGGCTAAAGGGAACCGGTCCAGGGTTAATATAATTACTATGGCTGCTTCTCTGATATACATCGGGCTACCATTTCGCTTTGCCTTACTCATCGTCAGACTTTTATACTATCATTCTTATGGGGCAAGCAAGTATCGCTACATATCTAAACTATATAGTCTTCCTCATCGTCATGAGCAAAGTTTTCTATTGGTTGCTTACTATATCTAATATTGATCACACAAGTAGACAAAGAACTACTCCTGAGATGGAAGGGAACTGGGATTAGAAGGCGTGTAACTATATATTGCGATGTATAGATATAAAAGAACAAACACCGGCAGAACTACAGCCGTATCGTTATATATCAAGGTCGAATTTCCCTGATAGCATTCTATCATGAACTACACGTACATACTAAAGCTACTCATTGAATGGCTTGGAGTGCACACTAGAGCCAATGAATCACAGATTATCTATGTACATGTAGCTAGAAGGAGAGATGGAAATGGGGTTTAGTACGTGCCTGTACGTACCCAATAATCCAGAATTAAAACAATAATCTAAGAAGTCACTATAGCAGTACCGCCCGCACCTTCATTTCCTCACTACATGTGGGCGGCCAGAGGCCGCGCTCCGCTTGTAAAAACAAAAAGCAACATATCACTATAATGGAAGACGCCTGCAACACATATCTATTGGATAGAGTGTGTGCGGAATTAGGCTAATATTCCGTACTAACTTATGAAAGGGGTATTCATTTCTAGAAATATGGTCCTAGCTTTGCAACGCTGCATTATACCGCCGCGTACATGACACTGAGGTTTTCAAATATCAATCGGATTCCCTCTGGAGTGCACATGCCGTATTCATGTTGGAGGGGATTCGCGTGTTGCCGTGTCGGTTTAGGGTTTGTCCTTAGCTTGCTAGCTGGTCAATGATCACCTTTGTGTAGAGTAATACGCATACATGTATTTATATGGTCAATATTCTGGGAGGTATGTATGTATATACAGCCACACATCAGAATTTTAAAAGTGTTCGTGATTCGGATTTAATGTGACATGTCCGGCTCAAGCCAGGAATCAAAGTGCCCACTGAAATGACGCCTCAATATATACAGCAACAGTCAAGGTGGTCAAAATCAATATTAGGCATTTATTCTCTGTCACTAACTAGATACATTTTAGTTCCTCGATTTAACCGTAAAATCTGGTAGGCGACATCACGCACTGGCCAACATTGATGTGAATCACGAATACTTTAATTTGATGAGTGACTGTATGTATGTACGTACATAGCTATAGGTTGGTAATGCTTCACACAACCACACAGGCACACGCCATAAGAGCAGATATATATTCCGACAAGTGGATGCCTCTCTTATCTACGTACCATATCGAATCACATACATGAGTTCTCAGCAGGAGTCGGTTAAACCCGGTATTAATTAGGAAAGTGATAAGCTAACCACAATGAGCTAATGTGATATTAGAAACACTGTACCCAACTGCCATCTCAAAGAAACGTTAGGATTACAGAAATAATGCCCTTACAACAAACATGACATATTTCTCCCCCCTTTACTAGTGGGCAACTATGATAGAACGAAAAAAGAAAGATCTGGCGCCAAAGTCCCACTAGATAAAGATCTTTACACACTATGTGTATGTAGTACTAGTTAATTTGGTTTCCTGGGCAGCCAAGTGCAGAACCTCATCAAGGTTTATTACTAGCCTTTTGTTAAGGTCAAGATGCTTTAAATCCACACCGATGCTTTCCAACCTGTCCCCCAACCTTTTAACCTTCTGCTTACAATCGCCGATGATATCGTAGATCTTCTCAGCCAGCTCGCTGCCTTCCTCGCACTCAGAGACTACCTCGGAAATCTCCTCTCCCACAATACAGTGCAGTTTAAGGGCTTTGAGAATTAGTTTTTCGTCTGGGCCATGGTTGTTAAAGGGTTTCTTGGATATGCTCGCGATCTGTTCAAGGTGCTCGACGTAATCAGAAAGCTCTTTGAGCGGGTTTGCAAGCCTTGATTTGTGACCTTTACAAATCCAAAAATAGTTTCCGCTGGTGCTACCGGTGGTGTGCATATCCATACTGTCTATGGCGCTGTCCTGTATTAGAACTATAGATGTATATATATGGCAAACAGGGAAATAAAGATTAAAAAAGCTGTATGAATTGATTGCAGGAAGAAGACTACCAGTGGCACTATTTATACAAGGAGATTTTATGTCAATGCCTTAGAAACTCACATTTCCCCAGAGTCAATATAGCATTTGTATTAGAATAGTTCCCTCCTAAGTGCATCTCCTGACCTTACTCCTAGGTCTGTCGACAGATCTCATGAGACTTGTGCCCATGACGTTGTTGAAAACGAAACCAGCATAATAGAATTAGCTAGCCAGCCAAGGAGAGCTGTCACATACTAGCAGTGGTCAACAGGTTGGTGTGAGCGTAGTATAATAAATTTTCATCTTATCACTCCTTGTGACCTTATGAAAATAGTAAGTAGCAATGAAATTAGGCTGTCTCATGATCTATCACTCGAGTCGACATATGGGTTAGGGTTTAAGTATGGTCGGTGGACTTGGCGGCCCATTTAGGTGTAAATAAGGTATGCGGGCACCGACATTTATAGGTTAAGGGCTCGGAGGTAGGAAACCTTTCTCGTCTGGGTCATCGTCGCTATAGGGTTCTGGAATTTTGGGTATATGAGTCTTCCTAGTGTTTCTACGATATCAGAAACTCTTGTTAGAGGGTTTACAAGCCTTGATTTGAGGTCTTGGCAACAAGGAATTCGAGTAGATGGGTGCCGGCCCATGGGCGGGAATTCTTGTAGCCATTGCTGTTTCGAGGGTCACTATAAGTAGATCTACTGAGATTAGATATGATGTACTAATGAAACTCTGGGCCATATGATAAAGAGGGATCTTACACATGAGCATCTATGTTTCTATACGTTTAAGTATATCTCAGAGCGCAGAATGCTCTCCGCGCTTTAACTAACTCTGAAGCAACATTCGGGTGCCCATGAGAGCTATGTAGCAATTGCTACCTCGAGGGTTCCTATAATAAGAATGAATGTTGGATATGATTTCGATAAGATTTTAAGATATGATAGAGTGAGATCTTACTCATGAGTATCCATCTTGATATCAAGGTTGTTGATTTTGACTAACTAGTCAAGTGGATTTGACGGATGAGCCAATCTCTTCAGGAATGCATCGAAAAGGAGGATGATTGAGAGATATAGTCGAGATTGCTGGTGTATATATAGAGAGATTTATGAAGGAGTTTAAGAACTATCCACACCTTTATAAACCAGCAAATCCTAGAAGTACCGTAGAATAACTTGATTTCAATCGGTAGACAAAATAACAGCTATATGCACTCAGATCCATTGTAAATTATTTTAAGGGTGGTTATAGAGAATATTTCTCCCGATTTTTGGCATCATCCAAGCCATAGTGTTGATGAGGTTCCTGGTACACGCCATTGTTTTTAATATTCACTTGTATAGAATGCCGTGGAGTGCCTCGAGTTAGAATCACCCACGCAAACGTCTTGCTAGGATGCACTCACTGTCAATCATATCTAGTATAATGAGGTAGGGCTGACAAAATAAATACAACCGAACGAAACAGAACTATTGCCATAACCGAAAGGTTGCAAAGAAAAAAACCAGAATTCATCATAATACCTCACTCGGTTCTAGTGCAATTAATGAGTTAAACAAAAAAAAAAATCACTCGGTACCAGTTAGGGTTAGGGTTCGTGCAGATATCGTTGTTCATTCCTCCACCGATCGTATTCTATCCATGGGGTATCATCCGTCAAGCAAATATTATCACTAGTCTGTTATGGGCAACTTGACTAAAGAAATTGGCTGGTTTGTTGATTTTAATTTCATCAGGGGGTAAAAATGAAATGTCATAAATCCACGAGCTGTCCACAACTCGATATCAGATATATTTTCGCATCGTTTCTCTCGATTTACTTCGTTTAAATAAAACAGAGATATAGGAGCAAACAGTACAGTACAGGTGATTACATGGAAGGTGTTTCAGCCAGATACTCTCACGATATATCTACTACATTCATCCGTGATAGAATCAACCGGCCTCGGGCTTGAGGAAAACACTTTATCTTTCCCAATACGTATCCCCCAGCCACGACTAACAGTGGCATACTCTATCGGCATTCTCGTAAACC
This sequence comes from Morchella sp. 2016-41, assembly GCA_024713855.1. Classification (NCBI taxonomy): domain Eukaryota; kingdom Fungi; phylum Ascomycota; class Pezizomycetes; order Pezizales; family Morchellaceae; genus Morchella; species Morchella sp. 2016-41. The sequence goes on from JAMGZD010000021.1 coordinate 124,013, forward strand.
ACTTGATAGCCATCTCAGATATCATCACGGGAAGAACTTGGTAAGCACACCGCCATGATTCTATCCATAGGTTGATCCACACCCTAGAAGCACAAGAACCAGAGAAAATGTACGATCTCCGCTGAGCTTGTGATTTCATCAAGCTCAATTCACTGAGTAATTCACCTTTCACGGTTTTCGTAATATAGTATGGGCTTCATATATTTGACCCTGTTTCCTCCCACCCCCACTTCTAACAAACTAAGTCAGGGACTCTGTCGCGCAGAGTCCAGTACATCCCTCACACATAACTCTTCAGTTTTCAAAAGCAGGATACAAACTTGGGCGCTTGTGTGTTCCGGTTGTTTTCCAATTCCGGTAATAAAGTCCTGTCTCCTCGATTATCAAATATTATGACATCGACATGAAATTATCGCCCCCTCTCCCCCCAACTGACTTTGATCAAAAGTCTCTGCATCATTATGACCGGCCTCTGGGTGGCTGACCGTAGCCAACAAATGGCCAGTTTGACATCCATACATAGCCGAGTGAGATCCTGTGAATTTGCTGTTGTACAACATGCTAAGAAAGCACGGCAATATTAGATAGCGCATAGAGAGTCTTTGCGCCAGAAACCATCATAAGCGTTCATGTTTTCACCGACCCATAACCTCTTGGTGGCTGATACGGCTGTCCAGTGGTAGTTAACTTGCCTTGTAACTCTCATAATGAGAAACATACTTTACGCACAAGACAGCCAAAGGCCCAGCAACACTCTCTTGTCTTTCTCTAGTTTCAACTCTTGCAATAAAGGATTAGAATCTCGGGTATCTCGTCTCAACCAGTCATAACGTTGCTGGCGTGGCCCAGTCCATCTCAGAAACGAGCAGTATTATCACTTCTTGTCGTGAACGTATCGATATTGTCAGCCGCATGTGCAACCGCTGCGTATAATACAACTCCTGGTTCGTCCGTCTAGAAGCACTGGGGCTTGTAAATATTCGATGGGGTATTACCGGCGGATGGAGTATATTGCCCGGCCAATATTCCACTTTAGAGCCGTTCGACGGTAAAGTAAAAGTATCGTCCTCGAACTCCTCCCCTTCGCAATTTACATTCGCCGGTCGCCAAGTATAGTCAGATGTTTTTATCAATTGTTTATCTTTACTTACCGAGCCACTATCCGTTATGCAGACACAAGCGCAGCTAACCACTTACATGTGCTCAAGATTTTTTTAATTGTTTTCTCTCGTTCTGCCATTCTATGCATGTTAATAGTTAAAGCCCTTATTCCTTGGCCAGCTCAGCTAACCCTCATTTCCTAGCCCGCAGCCACAGCTATCGGGTGGCTTTCGCCCTGACCGCTCCCAGAATCTTATATCCCGATAACGGCCGGCCGCCGACTATGCACTGAATAACAAACGTTGATAATGCGTTCATTTCCTCCTGCCAAGAGCCTTGGCTTTTTCTACTGTCCTTCCCAACCGGGGATGATCTGCGCATTCAGGGAGGAATAGATGTCGACTTGGCGGCCAGTGTCTAAGATCACTAAAAGTACCATCCCGATTTTTCGAGGTAGCTAGTCTCCCTGAGCCTCGCCGACGGGCTGGGCCCCCGTGAATTTTGTTTCGCCGCTGACCCGTAGGCAGTTTAGCAGGTAGGTAGGCAGTCCCATGGCCAGGAAGGGAGCTTGGCTGTTATCAGATCTCATCACATAGCCGAGTGAGGGGCTGTGAAGGATGTCTTAGTCCAGTATTCGCGTAGATTTTGGATCCCCGAGACATTTTGAGGGGGGAGGTGTTAAATCACGCAAGTTATCACCTGGTTAGGGGCTTGGTCTGAGTGAGTAGGGTACCTACCCATATCTGGACGGGTAGAAGAGCGCACGGTGGTGCGCACAGGTCTGCTTAGAGTACTTGTTGGGTATAAGCGTCAAGACGTCAGCAACTACTGGATGTCTTCATGTGTCAAATTTGATAACTGTTGTTCTCACGAACAGAGGGCCATACGGGACATAAGCATCGTTTGTCTAACTATGATCTTATCTGGGTTAAAAATATCGCCAGCACTATATATCGTCACTGGATGGCAGCAGCGTAGAGTAGAGGAAATATTATATCATACCCGAGATGGCCATCATCTCGCTAATCATAAGCGAATTTAGACTTGAGCTGCTATCTTCAGTTCCTATTCATGAAGGTGGGAAATTCCGTCGGTCTAGAAGTAATCCAAGCTGTGCCCCCCTACGGATAATTGAAAACACGAATACGGGAAAGTTCGAAACACTTTCTGTAGAGATGACTAGAACGAGTGATATACCATGAACCACTCGGCGCCATTACTCTAGCCCCCGCGTGATGTTAACACACGCGGCAATGAACGATAGCAACGTTCAGACAGCTGGATGAACAGCACTGGCACTTTGTCACCGCTAATATTAGGTATTTGGTACTTCCAGAACATGCGACATAGAATAAGGTTTGGGCGATGAGACCAACCACCGGTCAGCAAGAGTATAACTCCAGATGTAAGTACCCTACAATGCAACAGTAATCCGTCCAGCCAATGACATGCAGAGGACAGGACATCTCCCCTTGATTTGTCCGCTGTGAATAGTAGGATGGACCCCACTAAATCGGCGAAGCTCCCGGAGGTCGGGCTGAATCGTACCGGTCGGAATCCGAAGACATAATCCATCTCACAGCATCAGTCCGTGCTCGGGAGAGCCAGATCCGTCAGCCAGTGATCAGCTGCACCTAGAATCATAGCGAGTCACAGTACTGCGGTACTGCGGCACTGCAACTCAGGGATGGTTTTGTTGATTTGATTGATTGACTGATTGGTGAGAAGGGAGTAGGGAAGCTAGAGGACGCGAACCGAATGTAAGCTTGCTGATAAACACCACTCACACCCCCATCGATATGTAAGCATGTGTGTATCTCATATCACCACTTGGGGGAGAGAGAGATCTCAAGAAGAGGCTCCTTGATCCTCTTTGTACAACAATAACAATTAACAGTAAAGAAATATAATACTGATATGTATTATGCCCGTGGGGGGGGCTCACCACAGTTTCAGCCTCCCAAACCCTGTCTGTGCCTGTCATACAGCTTCATTGGCGTGGGTGGCACAGTTAAGGTGTGTCGGTAATGTCATGATATATTCATCTCCAGATATAAATCCCACATATATGCTAGACTTCCACACCTCGCCCGCCCGCACTCCCCCGCCCCTTCCCTCTCTCCTTGAGTTCTTCTTGATACAATTATATGTATCCTTTGGCCACCGTCATCTTAGACATCTTGCTGTCTTTCGTCTATCTATCCTTGTATTTACCCGGATGGCCGGGACATGGGTTTTAGCAAGAAAAGGCTTGTCACGCATAGACATCTTGGCGCACCCTTAACCGAAACGTCAAAGGGGCGGTGAGTTGCATGAGACTTTGCTCGGACGGGGCAAGAGCAGCAAAGGCCAAGAAGGGAATCCAACCTCACTGGCAGTAGCAGCAGCAGCAGCTCAGAATGGAGAAAGAAAGAAAAAAAACTCTTGAATCTGGTCAAGAGGAGGAGAAACAGCAGCAACCGCCAACAGAGTATTGGTTGGACGAGGTGAACCCCTCCTTCTTCAGATCTAGATCAACCCATCACAGCCTCACAAAAAAACAAATTCTTTAGACCCTATTGCTCCCCCGAACTAGAGTAAGAGGTGCTTATTTACCCCACAGCTGACCAGTCATGTCACGCATCTCCGAGGTCACCGGCGAGAAAGAAAACACACAACAAAAATGCCGGTACGCGGGGGAGGTCAGAGGCGAGGTAACTCGTAGAGTGCTCTACCTAGTATCGCTTGTGCTTATCAAGGAATTCATGATCAGTGAACAGGGTGATATCAGGGAAAGTATTAATATTATCCCTCTCTACTTCAGGATCATCTCATCTATCGGGAATGTACGGTACCTGTAATCAGGGCCATCCTTCTTCCCCTCTTTATCCTTGGTTTTTGAAACCAACCTCCTCCTCCCTACGTGGCAACCGTCCCCACACACCAAAATCTCACCTCCACGATGGCTTCACTCACACAGTTTGTGGACCCACGAGGACTCATACTCTACCAAATTGACGCGCTACTTCTCGAAGCATCGGGTCTATACACGCTGGATGAGGAATTGGGTAACACCGAGACCCTAAACAGCGGTTCTAAACGCTCAATATGCGACACTACACTCGAAGAAATCCACAAAGGTAGGAAAGACTCGACGTCCCACACCCGCCTCCTCCTGGCAAACCTCGCCGCACAAAACAAACTCGCCGCCGCAGTCGCTCAGATTGCAAACGACCTCTCCTCCCTAAGGAAGGAGCTCGCTGCCCCAAAAGCCGCGCCTCCCCCCCTGGACCCCTCCATCACCCGAAAGCTGGACGCCTTGCTCAGCAAGGCCAACGCACACCGCCGCCTCAGGCCCCATGGCCTGCCAGCCTACATGGCCTGCGCAGGATTACGCATGCACATGGTCGAGCCCGCCCCAACCCCAACCCCCAAGAAAGCGTGTCTGGCCAAGCAGCGCCCAGATCCTCCCCGAAGGAGAAGGCCCTCCCGACCGCCCACCGCCGTTTCTTCGCCACCAGGAAAACCCCCGCTCCCATCCCTGAAGCTGAAAGGCTTTCAGCCACCCTCCCTCGCCTATTCGGCCAGAAACTGGCCCAATGCGGCCTCACTGCCCCCGTCACCTCCCTCTCCGTCACCGTCAATAACAGAGGCACAGTCTCTGTTACCGCCCCTCCCACCGTACCCTCATCGGTCTACACCCCATTCTTTGAGGCCCTCACTACGATCCTAAACGTAGAGGTCGCCTCACCTGAAAACCCCTTCTCCTCCTTCCGCCCTGCCCCCACCAACGTCGATCTCGCCATACACGGCGTCCCCCTCTACGAACTCCCCAATCAGGAGTGCCTAGAGGAAATCCTCCCCGCTGCCCTGATTCTAGCCGTTGGAATCACCCCCGCCTCCGTCCGGTTTCTCAACACGGACGAAACCACTCGCTCCTCCAAGGCCACCACCTCAGTCGTCGTCTCCGTGACGGCGGAAGAGGCGGAGACCATTGGGACTACCATCCGGCTCTTCTCCCGCCCCAGACGCTGCAACGTCATGTGGCGGTCCTCCTCCTCCACTCAATGCAGAAACTGCTGCAAACTCGGCCACGCCACCCAAGGGTGCAGGTCCCCCACAGCCTGCCCCCTCTGCTCCCTCCCACACAAACTCCAGGACCACCGCTGCCCAGTCGCCTCATGCAAAGGTGCCACCAAACCCCTGGAGAACTGCTGCGCCCTCACCCCCGCCAAGTGTGTCAACTGTGACGGGGCCCACCGCTCCTTCTCCCCCTCCTGCCCCAGCAGAACTCCCGCCAAACCCTCACCACCACCAAACCCCCACACTGCTATGGAGCTCGAACTCTAAAACCCCATAGCCCCACACCTCCGCCAACCAAGTACTCCTCTCCTTTGTCTTTCCTTTGTCCTCGTCAGGTCTTCCCCCTCACCCACACCTCTCCTCTCCTCCTTCGCCCCTCATGGGCACCCGCACTCACCCCACTTTCTTGATACCGGCTGCCCCCCTCGGGAGGTGGCTCCCGACCGATATTACACTGTCTTCGGCCGGGACCCTGGTCTACCACGGGCGGTTCGGCAATCTTTAGCCACTTTGTTACTCGCACTTCTCTCCATATTCTCTTTTGTCGCTTTTGCTGTTGTTTAAGGGGGGGGTTTCTTGTCGTCTGCCTTGTAAGAGGACGTGCGGTTGGTAGCACACCACAGTTACTATAACGGGAAGCCCGGGCGGTTATTTGTGTTGGGGATAGGTAGAGTTCACGCCTTAGGTTTTACCTCCATGCGACATTCATGTACCTAGAATCAAATGAAACTATGAGTCAAAAAAAAAAAAAAAACCTGTAATCAGGGCTTCGAGAAGATAATCATTCTGAAGGAAGAGATTAATTGAATCATGCCACTTTTTCATCTATCATTTAGAAGAGTATAAAAGCTCAACGTCTTGGCCGGATAGATGTTCGAGATGGTTTGCCCTAATTTGATCCAAGACAATGAATATCGCATCGCAAGCGCCGTTCGAGGCAAACCAACTCCCTGGCCGGTTTAGGAGAAAATGCCAACTTTCTGCTGGATGACTGACGGTGAATAACAAGGCATAGCAACAACCACAGCATCTACAAGAGTACCTAGTTACAGTACTACTCAAAGTTCAGACGAAATGTCCATATTCACCGCGGCTACAGAAGCACAAGAGCACAACCGCGAGGATATTTCATGCGAAGTGACGGCGATACTTTCGGAGGGAGATGGATAAAAAAATAAAAATAAAAGATAGGAGAAATTTGTTTCCTCATCGTAGGGTTGTGACCACGGGGAGACGCCCGCCGCCAGTCTAAGTTCGACTGACCGCGGGTGAGACAACTCTGTTCTGATTGCAATTGCTTACTGGCTGGGATAGAGAAGGGAGGTATGGTTTCCGTCCATTTCCGTATGGAAAAGCAGAGTACCCCACCGCGTGGGACCGGAGAAGGCGTGCGTAGGGAAAAAGCAATGACCGCAGAAGGGGGAGGGACATCAATCGTGTGAGGGGAAGGGGTGGGGCGCAAATGCGGTAAATGATACTCGCTCGCCGAGTGAGGCAAATCAATCTCACGATGAACGGTGGGGAAAGATTGATTTCGCACAAATCAATGATTGACTGACTGACAGCTTGACAGCATGAAATGCTAATGAGAATAGCGTATTGATTTTCCTTTTTTTCCTGGTTGGCTACATGTATTGTAGGAGCGTTGACGATGGAAAAGGTCTCATTTCAATACATGTCTTGGAAGGAGCCTCGTGCAGTTGATAGCGGCTGGAAAAGGGTCTTATATTCCGTGCATACATGAGATGTACCTAATTGCTGCTGTTAATGGTTTTCTCGAGCATGACTAGCTATTACTATTCGTAGGAATCCGGGGTGGACTTGACAGGGGGGGTAGAATAATTCGGCCGGAAGAGACTAATATCTTCATGTATGTACCTATGTACGGTACTGGCACCTACTCTACAGGTTGGGGAGTAGAAAGGAAGCGAGCGGAAACCACCAGTTAGACCACTTCCCTATTAGTTAAATATGTCAGTGGCTACCGATCGGCGACGCAGGCAGGGGGGCCTGGTCCTGTTAAGCAGATGGGGACTATGTATGTACCTACTCTACCTATGTACTTCCTTTCCCCTGAGACAGAGTATCACTCTAACATAGAAACTAACAACCACCACCACCACCACGGTCCACCACTACCACCACCACCACCACCACCACTACCACCACTATTCGCAAAAGATGGGAGATTGGCCTTTCTCGTGTGGCTAAGTCTAGCATGACGATGCCTTACATCTATTCTATCCGGTAGCATCCCGGGCCCCTTCATTGAATTGACGCCTCGTGAGCTATGAGGCTCCTATCAGGAATGAGTTCTTTTTAAATAGGGACAAGCACCTCCCTCCCCCATGATGATCATTAATACGACCTGTCCATACACACTCAGTTCCACTCTTTCAACTTGATCACATATTACAATATACTCACATATATATATTTCAATATATACCCACACTTAAACACCTCAAACCAACAATATACCCATACCAACCATCGCAATGAAGTTCTCAATTGTCCTCCTCGCTTCTCTTACCTCCCTCAGTTCCGCCTGCATCTACCCCCGCGACGTAGTTAGCAGCTTCACCTACGAGGGTGCTGGCGGTCCTCTCGTCTGGCACCATCTCAACGCCACCACCAACGGCGCCTGCGCCGGTGGGAAGACCCAATCCCCCATTAACGTCGACACAAAATCCGACATTCAAACCGCCGTCTCCACAACCCTCTCGTACCAGTCCCATGGTCACTTCACATCGGAGAACAATGGACACACCCTCCAGTACTCGCCGCCCAAGGGTGCGAACTACTCGGCCACCCTCGGTGGGAAGCAGTACCAGTTGCTGCAGTTCCACTTCCACACTCCCAGTGAGCACAGATTGAACAAGGAGCACTTCCCGCTCGAGGTCCACTTTGTCCACCAAAGCGCGGCGGATAAGTCGTTGGCTGTGGTGGGCGTGTTCTTTGATGTGGCGAGGGGACCTGGAGATGGATTCTTGATGGGTGTTCAGGCGGGGCTCAAGGATGTGGAGGAGAAGGGAGATGAGGGGACCGCAAACATTCGCCTTGGGTATGTTTTTCTTTTGGTTGTTAACTTTTATTACTACATGTGGAGCTTGATTGGCTAATTGGCTATGCATATAGATCAATCACAAAGCATGTCGCAAAGTCAAGAGTGTACAACTACAAGGGATCTCTCACCACCCCGCCATGCACGGAGGAGATCAACTGGTTCGTCGTTGAGGAGCCATTGGCCGTCTCGATCGAGCAGTACAAGCAGATGAAGAAGATCATGAAGTTCAACTCCAGATTCACCCAGAACGAGCTGAGACAAAAGGAGAACATCATCGAGGACTCATGCGGTGCCATCTAAGCAACGCGAACCTGCATCCTTTTTTTTTGTGCTACTTAATTATAGATGTTTCTTTTTTTTCCCTCGGGCTTTTTGATATTTTCTTTTGTGGGGGCGGGCGGGGTGTGTGGACAAAAAAGGTACGGGACGGGATTGAAATGGGACGGGATGAGACGTGTATGATATGTGGTAACTTTAACGTACAATATGTTTGAAAACGGGGAAGACGGGACTGGAGGGGGGGCGCATCTTTGAAATTTTCTTCTTTTTCTTTTGTCTTTTTTTGTTTGTGTTTTTCGATTGATATCTACCACCATGCATTGCACTTTAGACTACATGCTGCTCCACTGATTTATCTTTCCTTTGTGTGTTTCTCTATATATATACATGTAGTGTAAATATAAATGAATTGGTACAAAATCTTCACAACTTTATATTACATATGCACTTTACCCGGCGTTTATCAATCATTAATAGACCTTACAAAGCTCCCCCGAAATTACGGTTGATATCTGATGAAGATTCTGAGGGGCTAAACCGGATACCATCCAGCCATCCAGCCAGTCAGCCAGTCAAGTCAGCCAGCCAGATTGGAACATGAGCAATGAGGCTTTTGCCCATGCACGTAAGCGGAAGCCGTCTCACATCCCTCGCAAGAGGGATCTACCATGTTTAAACTGACTACAGCTCGCTCCATTAGGTGCAATCACAGTAACACACACCAGTCCCACGATATAGTATGGAGGAAAGATATATATCACCCACCGCAACTCGTACGGTACGTCCCAGAGTACTTTCTTGGCGTGCATGTTGGAAATATTGAAGTATGTACATACATGTATATATGTACCACTAGACGTCACCCTAATAGAAGGTGCCCCGCGATCACTCCCCCCTACTCTACATCGAAGTGGCAATTAAAGCGCCAAGCGCAGCACAGCGGGAATTCACGGGGGCCATGGTGTAACGTAGCCGAGGCAGAGGTTCTCTATGTACCAGCGGTAACTTCCATCTTGCAGCGCTGCTCCAAAGTGACAGCCACTGACAGGTAGGGATTTCCGTGTCTAGCGCCGTGGCCCTCCGTTGGGCTGGAGTGGGTTGTAAACTTGCAATTGGGTTGGTCTCGGCATGCCTGTGGATGGGTGGAGGGATTATACAGCGGTTTCGATCTCGGCATCGGTATGGGGTGGGAAAAGGCAATTGGAAAATACTCGTAGCAGGGTAGCCGAGGTCGTCGGGAACCCGGGGGGGGGGGGGGATTGAGCAGGTGTTTTGGCCCTACGGAGGTGTTTTGCTTACCGTGGATGCATCTGCTCTATGATGGGGAAGGGGGATGACATGGGATATGGAAATGGGGATGGATCATGGATGGATGGATGGATGGATGGATGGATGGATGGATGGATGGATGGATCATGGATGGGCGGGTTAATATCGCCAAGGCCTCAACGGCTGAGATTAAGCTCGGGCGCTGCTCCGGTCTTCTGGTGTGGAGGGTCGGTCGGGAGATTTCTGTTGTCGGGAATTGTGGGGAGGGGCGCGGAGGTGAGGAGTTTGATTAATCTGTGGGTACGTTGGCACACACCGAGGAGTGGCCAATATGGGTTTGTGCGTGAAGTGAGTGAGAGTGACGGGAGGTGACGTGAAGATGATTCAGATGGAGTGTCTTGAGTCTTGGTGATGCATAGGTACATGTAGCTTCGAGTCTTCGGTGGGTTCGTGACTTCTTGGAAGCTGGAGCGGTCTGAAGTTGATACAAGATACTCTAGATAAGATGGACAGGCTGCTGTGCTGGGATACTCGGGATAATATCAACAACCCCCCCACAATTAACGCGGTGCTAATCCCTCATATGGTCATATAACCCCATGGTAAAGATCCTCGCCACATATTAAAACAACCCATCCAAATTAATATCAATTCAATCCCTCCAAACGCTCATAGAAGGCGTGTGTGTATATTGATACCCGTACGTACCCTTCCGCTCAATGGATCCATTTTATATCTGCCAAGCCCCCCTCTCCCCCTTCTGCAAAATAGATACATGCATGCATGATCTGTACTTCTCGGGGACTCCTCCCTCAGCCAACTCGCCGATGTTGACGTTGAAACAAACCATCGGAACCAGGCAAACAAAACGCCCACGGCTTCAGGGTCTAGCAGCGGCCGTGTCAGTGCCGGACGCTTAGCTAGTGCTCAAGGCCCCCGCTGTGGGTGTTGGCGAGGACACGTGCTGGAGCCAGAGGGATGGATTTGATCAGTTGTGCTTCTCCGGTTCACTGAGCTTTCGGATATCGGCCTCCGGAACGAGTTCTTGGGGAGAGGTGCTCCACAATACGCCCAGCGCCTCTGGATGTGATACCAAAACGAGGTTCTTGGAGGTCCACTTTGTGGTATGGCTTGGGGCTAGGATCGAAGAAGAGCTAGCTAGAGGGTACGGCACCGCTAATCTTCCTGATCTTTCTACTCGCCACTTAAGCTTGTAACTACTTGAGTTCGAATATTTTTTCCTCCCCGTGGGTTAAGCTCCTGGCTAATCTGGCCTCGTTTCAGGGAACCTACGGTAGTTTCCAGAACTCTGGTCGATATCGGAGCTCTCCAGTGCCAGTCCTGGGGAATTTCGAGTCACTGTTGAGTCTGAGCTTTGATATTACTTAAGGCTACTCGCTCAGAATATATATGGATATAGGTTATATATACATATTTAACTCGATATATCAACTGACGAGAGACCAGTTTACGGTGGCTGTATGATTTTCGATACTATGTTCTAGACATCCGATTTTACCCGAGCGAAACACCATTGAAAGAGTAGGTTCTCTGTTGGATATTCGTTGCTGCTTGATGCGTTGAGCTCATCCAAGGTGCACATGAGGATACTCATGCGTGACTAAGACACATTACTTCACAAGCCCTCACTCGACATCACGTACCCAAAAAAACAAAAGAAAAGGCAAGAACGGCTACATAAGCTACCTCTGTACTCTCCCTCTTGATCTATCATACAATACCGTACCTTACGTAGATGGCTGAATCGAAAGTGGGGCACTCCCCAACTGGCTGGAGCAGCCACCCGAACGCCTCTCCCCCGGGAACTGGCGGAAAGCCCAACCATGAACGTCTCTCTCGTGCGCTATAGCCATGTAGGGAGTCCATCTTTTGGGTTCCTATGCAGTAGTGGGGAGAAGTTGAGGTGTTAATGATTTCGGTGCTGTTAATCATTTCCCCCCTCCCCGAGGCCCAGAATGCCAAGTGCTTGGCTATGCTGGTGGTCACGACCGATACCGGGTTAGGTAGCTACAGACTTGGACCACTTAACTTGCGGGCTGGGCCTCCGAGATCTTGGTACACGCAGCACAATCTCTTACTGGACATTAAGCAAAGTGCAGAATCGGCAATCGAGGGTGAGCGTTGGTTAACTCTGTCGATCGGCGACGCTGTGGTTGGGTTGGAACTCGACGTGGTTACATGCATCCCGGCATTACTCTACATGTATGTATGGTATGTTTGTACCATGGTAATGCCAAACCCGAGTTTTTGGATATAAGAGAAAAATGTGGTTTTGTACTATTTCTCATGCACCACACCTCCCTTTTTGCTTGGCGTAGTATTTACTCTGGGTTTGGTTGGATGTAGCTGGGATCCCCCCTTCCTTGGCGGGAGCTCTACTAGACACGCAGTTGGAAGATGAATGATAGGAAGGTGGGGGTAAGCGATTAGAGTGAGAGAACTAACTCTGTTCTGTCCATTCAGGAAGCGATATCATCTATTTATCTTGGAACGATCCTGGATCTGCATGGGTAGACGGCTACGAATTACTGTATGCAACACCTGAATAAAATTTCTTTTTGTCTGGGTCGTGATTACATCCTAGATATAGATGACCATTACAATAAGATGGGATCTATGTGGTCATTTTCTTATGCTTGCATGAGTCAGGTCATATTTCCATCGTACGCGCAGAAGGTTCAAACATTGGTTGTAATCGTTTCGGAGAAGGTAGTTATTGGATTTGGTGGCCATTTATAAATCTAAATATAGTCTATGTGTCTGGGTGTGGTATTTTTTTAGTCGTATGTATAGAAGGCGGTGGTTAACCTACAATCAGGTGAAGCCTTAGAAAGAATAACAATAATAAAACAGACACCTGATGTATTGCGATCTATGCATGTATGTACGTACTTAGTCTCAGTAAGATCAGCTACTTGCATCGTGGGGTTTCCTCTTCTCTTCTTATTCTTTGGCTCTTTTCTAGCTGCTACCTATGTCGAAGACGGATTACCTTTGCGAGTCATGAACTGAGCGTAAAATTTGCTGAGGTCACACGATAAAAAAGACTTAGGGAGAAGGCAATCTTCTTCAGAATCCACGATGGATAATTCAATAGTATCTGCTTAATATCTTTTGGGGGACCTGTTTGATCACGAGCTCCAATGATCATATTCATGACGCATATTATAGACATATATAGCGGTCACGCTGGTATAGGAAATATCTCTCGTGATCACTTGATCATCCGAAAGGAAAATTCGTAAACAATGTATACATACATATTCATGGCCCCCCAAAACTTCATTTTCCATATATACTTTATATCTATTGAATTCTAGAAGCCCATTCTCTCGCATGGCTTGGCTCAATGGAGGCGTTGGTATCAAGATCTCCGCTGAAACCAAAACTACAAACACTTCCGAAATTAAGCCTAATCCATAATGCAATTAATGAATTAAACCAAAGCCAGAAACAAAGATACAGAACAAAAAACAATCGAGAAACGACTATGGACCAAAACAGGCATTAAAACCACACTCGCAATCTAGAAGGAGTTCACAAAGTGAAGGGATAAGAGGGAAGAGAAAGATGAGAAGAAGACAAAGACGAAGAAGAAAGGGAAGCAGAGCTAGGATGGGGCGGACCAAAAGACGAAGAAGGAGAAGAGTAGAATGGATTTCTAAGAAACAGGCCTACGGTTAAGATTACATGTAGCTAGTTTAGCAGTACTGGTACTTGTGCGAGGAGGAGGGGAAGGAGAACAGGCAGTTCAGGGGCAGTGTGATATTACCATTGATTACAATCTGCATGTAATTAATGAATTAAAAAAAAAAAACTTAATCCATATAAGCGAGTGATATATCATGACCACAAAACACCGATATCTTTTGTTTCATTCATTAATTGCATGCAGTCTTTCAGCTATGGCAATAACTCTGATATTACTCACGCGGTGGCTTGTGCCTACTTGTAACTGCTAGACAAAATTTCTACTAGCAACGGGAATGAAGTAGTTCTTTAATTATGACAAGTAACATGCCAACATTTTGGTAGATTTATGAATTGGAAAAATTAGGACCGACATGTATACGCGTGGTCGAAGAATACGCGCGTGTGCTCGTTTTCTGTGCTGCAAAAGAATATCTCACTCGTGTATGCTGCCGTCACCTTACATTAACGTCTCTTAACAACTACATGTACGTGTGGATAGTTTCTACCACCGGTATTGACCGCACTTCACCACAAGCCCCCATACATGTATACAACCGTAATCTTCAATTCCCTGTAATGCCAGCTTTTGTCTGCCAACTAGCTAACTACCTTAGGAGGTCATATAGCATGCTTACCCCCCACTTACACGTCAATTCATCGATAATATCTGTCCACCTATAACGGTTCCCTTCATCCATGATCATATGAGACAAGGTTTGGCCGCGCAACTCGTCGGCTAGAACCTAGCGGGGGGCTGTGAGATTTAGAACCCAGAAGACTGTGTTTTCGTATCAGGTTTAGAAGGGTTTGGATAAATATAGAGAGATTGGTAAGTAAGTTGTTTATTTAACCCTGTAGATACTCACGAGCTTTGGTACTGGAACGAAATAACTTTGGTTTATTATAAACCAACTGACCCCAAGTAAGTTGATAAATTGAGCTCGATCTTTGCGGATGGTCATCAAGGGCCAGGCCCAAGGGACTTTGGTCAGCTCTTTATATATAATTGAAAATCTACTATGAATAAATAGTCCAACACCAAGTGGTTCGTGCAATTTTACGTTCTACGCGTGCTATAGTACTCTTCGTTTAAAAATTCCACCTCTCGCGTAATTGAGGTAAGACGAGTGATAATATATGATTACAGGTTTTAGTCCGCTACTGCATCAGCTCCCTCTCCATAGTCTGCGCACCTCCCTCCATAAACTTCCTTGTTGTCTATATGGCAGAAATCCTATAAACCAAATTGTTTAAAGCTTACTTACTATTTCGAAATTACTGACGTAGAGCAGAAAGAATCACTCTCTCAGAGTAAAGGGAGAACTAAGAATTTCTCTATTATTATGAAATCAAACCTCATACACCAGCGGCCTAGCCCAGGGTTCTATATACAGCGGTAGGCAATAAGTGATGGACCAGGCTGAGACAGAGTGATACCTGTTTTGGGTAAAACGCCTATAACTGTATCTCAGGGCGTTCCATCACTTACTACCTAACGCTGTACATGGTTGAGACGGTTTCTGGATTTATGTACCTCGTCGGGAAAGTATTCATTATTGCAATATATGACATAAGTACGAGTCTTCAAACATTTGGTGGAGTTCGAAAAGAGCAGCAGAAACGAGTGGTTGAGGTTGTGTTGCAAAGGCGCATACACAATCCAGATACTTGCATGGCCAAGTGTCATTTTTATGTTCCTCCGACCAATAGTAAGCCCTCACAGGCAATCATAGCCCGAAATGGGTTCGCTGTAGAGTACTTGCATATCCTCAACCCCCGGTACATGTATCTTCCTAGACAATGAAAGTTCTAGAGTATTGGACAATTGGAGATATTGGCTAGAGAGGGCAATACATACATATTCACGTGATAAGTTAAGGAGCGCTCTGCAATGAAAATCTTGGTATGTACTCTGCTGCGATTCTCTCTTTCCCCTCTTTTAATTCTTACCAACTCCTCCCGGAGGCCACGCTCAAGCTCTTAAGATCTTGATATCAGCATGCACATATATATACACAGCAGTCATCTATATAAACAACTCTCGTCTTTAACACAATCAACAGGCGCTTAACCTCAACTATCCCATTATAGGGGTCGGCGGAGGCCAGCTGCTCCGACAGGGTGAATTATGTACCTCTTCTGACGCAAGAAGTCTCGCCGATGTACATACAAGTACGTTTATTATCCTGGACCTGGTCTAACTACTGGTCCCCGCCCCCTGTTATAACCCCTACCCCTGCGCACTCCGCTGACTCTTCTAGCATCATGTACAGGAAACGAACTATCCTCCATATAACAAAGCCCGATGACTAGGAACCAAAGACAACGTGGTGGAGTGGTTAACACGTTCGCCTGCTATTACAAGGCCTCGAAAGGCATGTAAAGTTCAGCGGATGCCTTCGGGCGCGCAAGTTCGAATCTTGTCGTTGTCGATCTATATCTTTTTGCCCTCCCGATAATAGATGGGAGGCATGAACACATCGGATACGTATCGATAGATACATGTATGTACCCACTCAATGTCTACATGGAGATTGTAACACCGAATTTACTGCGTGGCCAGTTATCGAGAGAGCCCCACCTACAAACAAGGCCGGTATTGTAGCTTCAATTTCTGCATTTTTTTCTTTCTTTTCTTGATGGCTTTGGTACATGGAGGCTTTGTTGGGTGCAGCTATTTATACCCACCATTAAAAATTAACACTTTATTTAGCCAATGCGACCCATTATCGCCTTAGCACGTCTATTACAGAAAACTACGGACTTTATCATCGAATAGAGGTAGATACAGGCCACTTCATACCAAGGCCTAGGTGTAACTACTTAGGTCTGCACATTACATATCCATCAGTACTATGACCTACTTCCTCCGTGTCGTAAATAAATACTAAATAACAAAATAAAAATAAAAACAAAGAAAACAAAACATCGCTCCCGAGACGCTAATATGCCAAACAACCCGACCCCCGCGCAATCAGGGTATATATAAAAAATAAATTTGGCAGGAACTTTTAATTCACCGCCCCCGCTTCCGATGTCAAGCTTACTATACCGTCGCGATCAGATAGATCGCCCTGGGTGGTCTCTTCTCCGTTGCTGCCAGCCCTACTGCTGCGTTTGCCGCGCTCTGTGTCGGTACTTATGCTACTGCTTGCTCTGCTGCCGGAGTTCCTGTTAGGGCCTGCGATGCTGATATTTCTTTCTAGCAGCCGCACAGCGTCGCTTCCACTAGTGCCGCATCTGACGGCTTCCAAGCTGGCACCCGTGGGCCTTGTTCCGGAAGGGATGCTATTGCCACTTCCCCAGCGTCCTAGGCCGATGCGTGTAACATCAGGGAGACTTAGTCCACCGCTGCTACCCATATCCTCCCACACTGCGCCTGGCCCGTCCCCAAGGTCACCGCTGCTACTGGTGACGGGCGAAACAACTACTTCGACACGGGAAATCTCGGATGTAGAAGAGGTGCTTTTGTGTGATAATTCTAGGCCAAGGGAAGGGCGTTGGAGCCGTGGTTGTAGACCGAGAAAGCGACCGATTTCTTCCTCCTTTCGAACTTCCACGTCGGAATCAGAGTCGTCATCGTCGGTAATGGCAAATGCTCTATCACTCCATGCACCGGATGAAGTAGTTGGGGAACGGGCCCTATTTCTGATCGATTCAATTTCTCGTTCCACATCAAGGTGCGTGTCATTCTCTAATCTTTGGTCCTGGAATTCTGGTACAGGGGTCTGCTGGCCATCTCCAAAATCCCCGGTAACGTCATTTTCTTCTGGTGTGGCGGCACGGTCTTCTTTGCCTTCTTCTTCGTCTGCGGTACGAGCACTCCATGACTCTCCAAAGTGAGTTTCGACGACGTGGCGGACGACTGGCCAACCATAGGCATTGGCAAACATACGGCGGACAATCATGTTGTTATGTGCGTCCGGCTCTAGACTAACCAAAACTTTCCTCCATGCCATGTCTGCGTGGTAAGCTCGTGCGATCTTTTCCTCGACCTTCATAACGTTGTCCTTATCAATGGTAGGAGATGGGGGTGGAGGACAATCGCTAGCGGAGTAAACACGATCATGGAAAATGGTTCGGGGGCGAGATGAAGGGTCAATGAGAAATTCCACAGATGGGAGAGGAGGATTGAGCACGTGATTTGCCGCTTCGAGTAAGGTAGTACGTGGGGGCGTATTGGGGACCAAGTCTAGATCTGGTGGTTGTGGGAAACTGGGAGTAGTCTTGAGCTTATTTTTCTTTTTAGAAGATGAGGAAGATGAGTCATCGTCATGAGGATTCGTTTGTGAACGGCGGTAAATTTTGGACGATTTAGAGTCAGAACCCTTACTTTTACTCGATGCACTGGGACGGAACAATGTCATAAGAGTAGTAAGGGCATTGGGAGTGGTAGAGCCTTTGGCGGAAGAGGGAGGTTCATTTGAGGACGACTGCGAGGCAGCCTTGGATTCCCGTGTTGTGGGCTCACTAGTCAGAGGCGCCTCTGTGATGGGATTATCCTCATCCTCATCACTTGCGGGAATGAGGGGGTTTTTCCCTCCTGTTTCTTTCCCTGCCTTGCCTTTCTCTCTAAATGCTGGGGAAACAGGGCTGGTTGCTGCACTATCGGTCCTACTTTTTGTAAGGGTTGGAGAGTATACACTTCCACGCGGACTGGTGCTCCCACCGTTTATGAGTTGGCCCCAGCCCCAACCAACAAGGCTTTGAACAGCATTGTTCTCTCTTCGTGCTTTCTCAACTTTTCCAAGCCCTCTCCAGTCTAGGAACAACAAACAGCTTGTTCGTAAGGGGACGATTCCATCATTGACAACATTTGCATAGACAGTTCTATTGCGGAACTTCATCAACACTTCATGTGCTGGGCCAGTTGGTAAAATCCTCAACAAGGGTTTGCTTGTATCTGTCGGGCGTGCCGCTACCGCCGGCTTTGCCGTGAAGGCTGAGAAGGCACTTGGTGCACGCCAGGTCAATCCTAAGTCTTGCCCTGTACGGCCGACAAGACCAAAGTCAAGTGCGAACTTGACATACATCGGATTTTCGTTACTAAGGCCTAGAAACGGAGTGGCTAAAGCGACAAAGGAGATCGGCTTTATCTCGGTAAAGAAGTTGGGAGAGTGTGCGTGGATATATGCAATAGCATAAGTCTGCACCAGACCACCGAGTGAATGTCCAATAAATGAGATGGATGTAATTTTGTATGGTGGCACCTCATCATCGCTGTCGTGGTCAGCCAAAGAAGCAAGCTGAGCGAACGGCGTCAAATGTGGATGATGGTGTGTAGGTCGTTTACTCAGCTTGTTAGGCCCAGAAGGAGGCGGAGGGGAGGTGCTGGGGTGTACAAGATGAAGGACATAACGGGCAAGACGGCGACCGAGATATTTTATCCCCCGTTCAGTGCGGCAAACATTATCATGAAATCCCCGGACAATCACTTGCTCTCGATCCTCTTCCGCGTTCTCCTCCTCCACTTCGCTATCTGTCAGTATCTTGCCACTTTCTTCGCGTTCCCTCCGCCGCCTTTCCCGCCAAGCTATATCGCCTTTTCGTGCTTCCTCGTCGATTGCCTCCTTCATGAACAACATGTCTGCGCCAGTGTTACTATGAAGGCCATGCGTGAGAATGACAAGATGCACCTTCTTCGTCTTTCTTTTTCTCTTTCTTCGCCGCCTTTCTTTGGCTTCATCCTGATCTTCTGGATCCAGGTATTCACCACCCCGCATACGCCAATCTTCTTCCCGGTTCCAACTCGGGAAAGGCGGGGTGTTCCACAGATCCTGTGTATCCTGAGTTTTGACCTTCAAAGCTCGACTGTAGATATCGCTATTAGACCGGTCACTATCTATTGAGCCTGCAGTTGGGGGTCGTGGTCCAGGAAGAGTATTGTAGCTTAAACTCTTTTCGTCTCGACCTAATATAACCTCAAATCCAACCTGTGCGGTGGCAGAAAAAATGGTCTGGCTGATAACCTCTACAATCCACGTTACGCTTTTACGTCGTAGCTTTGTATCTACACTGATAAGTGCGTGCTGATTATATAGAGAGTGTTGACCGCCTTGTTCAAAGGCTTTACGTGGATATGTTGAAGGATCGGGTATCGTCTCGTCTTCCTGGCGAGCAAGATTGTGTACATCGTCAATGAGACCTGAAGGGATTGGAAGTGTTGCATAAAATGAGGAGCCGGCCTTTAGTTGTGGCTCAAATCTAAGAATTTCGGACGAGGATTAGTGTTTGCCTCAACCATTAAACATAGGTTCGCAAGCCGGTAGGGGGGGGATAAGGCTTGACACTCACAGAGGAATGCCTCCTTCATCAACTAACACCGGATCTCGGTCGTCCTCTTGGGCTAACCCTTCCTTTCGACCTTCGGTTCCTGGAGTGGTCGAATTCCATGGCTCAAACTCCTGACGCCGGACCGAAACGTAGAGAGTATACGGGCCGTGCAAGTACGCGGCGCGTAGGGGTAGCGACGCGGTATTCTTTACCCGGAGATACAGCGCAGAGGGCGGAGGCAGAACACGGTCGATAGATGGTGTATAGGTAATTGTATATCTGTGGATTTCGCCAATTTTACTGACACCGGTAGTGTGCAAGAGCAGCATGGCTGCAGTGCTGCTGGTGGAGGATTATCCAAGGTAGGGGGTATAGAGTTATTCCATGCAGCCAAACTAAGGAGGCAGGGGCCAAGCTAATAATATTGTTTGCGGGGGGGGAGCAAGGCAGGCTGCTATTGATGCCGAGAAGGTTTATAGTGGGCGTATATAGGTTGTATGATAGGTGAATAGATTGAACGGGATGAAAGGGAGGCTTGGTGTTGAGAAAAAATGTATGTACTTGACACGGTCACACACGTTTATTTCAGCCTCACAAATATTGATATGGTCCTTTCCGGGTCACTGGCGAACCTGGTTAAAAGGTAAATGCGCACTGACCAAGTGCCTGACAGTCGCGCTGTAACGAACGCACCCATAGCGAATATTTGCTGTATCGAACCACTTGGCTGGCCCCCAGCAAAAAGTTTGGTCCGCTGTATCGAACAATCTGCTATCGAGCGGAAAGATGCTCAACAAGTCTAATTTTATCCGGATTAGGCAGCATAATCTTGCTGGTCGCTACTGATCCAGAAAACACTGTTAATACACTTACATGTATAGTACATATAGAGTATAATTAATTACATGTAGTACCTGCACAGAATTACATGTAGAGTATTGTATCGCTTGGGCCGGTGAGTCACGCAGAATCCAGGACTTTCTATTCAATCGCGTTTCCTCGAAAATAGAAATCACTACTGAGATAGGAAGTCCTGGATTCTGCGTGTCTCGCCGATATAAAAAAAAGTCACGGTAAATTTGTGGTTGACCTGCATGAGACAGACAGCTCTTTTGAGTGTGAAAGTGGGGGGGGGGGAGGGATGTGATATGTGTCAGAATCATGCCATCAGATTAGACAACAGTTATCAATCAAATCTAGACAGGGTTCATGCAGGCCCATGAAGAACATATCTTCGCCGATCGCGACTACATGCATACACGTACATAGACAGCTTCCCTAGCCACCCGAACACCCCCCTCACCCGAACAGTCAACGTTAAAAAGAAAGGATCTTCGTTGCAACCGGTGTGTGTACCAATCATACTCAACTGTTCGGGTGAGGGGGGTGTTCGGGTGGCTAGGGAAGCCATCTACCTTCATTACTTCAGGGAAGACATTTCGGGAAGTGGATACAGCAAGTAATACGTATACCTACCTACATGTACCTACAGGATATCTACATATCTACGAACATAAGTGTGAGAGAGAGAGAGAGAGAGAGAGAGAGAGAGGGAGGGAGGGAGAGAGAGAAGCGGTTTTGCGCATTCTAGCGGGGTGGACAGCAGGAATCAATAGCCGGCCAATCTGATAAGGCACTGATCCGCAGCTCACATATGTTGTGTTCACATGTGGTTAGTGGATACATGGATACATGTACATGTGCATACAATGTAGAGTAACCACTCCAAGTCTCATGAGACACGATGACGGTGATACATATGGAGGGAGAGAAAAAAAGATGTCATTAGTCTCTCTCTCTCTCTCATCGTGTATGGAACAATACACTCTGTTAGGTATTCGATGTTATGTATTCCATCGCCCATGTACCTACAAGTACATACATAGCTAGGAACATGATACATCATGCCATGAACCTACATGTAATCCTTTCCAGATTTCAGCCCCTCTGAGCCAGTGTCTCCACTCCCTCCAACCCCCTCCATAACTACATGTACGTAGGTACATGTATCTGGTATCTGCAGTGGGTGAGTGTCAAGAGATCAAAATCTTGCCCCCTCCCCCATCCCGATCTCGGCATCGTGCCTGGATATCGCTGCAGTAAACCTCCTCGAGATTCCTTCTACTCTAGTGTTTGCAGTGAAAAGGTTAAATGGACCTATCGCAAGTGCCGAGTGTCACCCACCTGCTTACCTCCTCTACTTTTCTTCTCTCCCCCTCCACCAACCCCCCATTCTCTAGTCACCCCCCCTAGGAAAGGTCTCACTAAATACCTTGCGTAAATATTACAATTTTGGTTGGACCAACAAGAGAATTTTGTTCCCCTCCTTTACAGGTCACTCTTATTCTACACGTCCCAGCCTACCCCCCCAAGTGCAGTAGGTACTCTACCTGCTGCATGTCTTCCAAACTTCAGAGTCGGCGTCCGTCTCTTTCGGGGGTTACGGAGGATGTCGAACTCCAATCCTTATCCCAAACTAGTTCCTTCCCGCTTCAACCGCTACACCAGAAAACAACTCGAGCCGAATCTGCAGTAAATATCCCCCCTGTCCCTGCCTTCCCGGTCACCACTTTTGGTCCCCCCACAAATAAAGGTCCTCGTACTCATTCTAATACATCATCCGCCCCATCTCCACTGCAGCCTGAGTCGTCCTCCCAACCTGGAGGATTGCACACCCCACTTATAGATGGCTCTGAGTCTGCCCACCCTTCTTCCGTTCTACATCCTACGCCGCCGCCGTCCTTGTCTCTAAACATCTCGACTATCCTAAATACCTTAATGAAGCCGGCGAATTTCCCTCTATTACGCTCATCGCCGGCAGCTGGCACCGGGAGCTATGGAGCTTTGCCTATTACTGGCGGCGGCGAGAGCAGCTATGCTGCAAGTTCACTTTCCACTTCAACGACCTCGGGGGAGCACGATGGAGGGGATAGCGACCAAGAAAACGTGGCACGCGGACTGCTGGAGGAGCCTGCAATAATGAGACGAAGTAAAAGAAAGGCAAACACGGCTTCCGCGGCTTCAGCGCATGATCCGGTCTCGGAGGGAAAGAGGGTCATTACAAGGATCCACGGTATTGATGGAGCAGAAGAAGGAGCCGTCACTGTTGAGAGCGACGGAGAAGACGAGGAGGATGAAAATGATCCTATAGATAACTCACCGTAAGTTCGCGCGTGTTTATCTTATATCTCTGCATGGCCTTACTTGCCTGATGCACTGCGGGCGGGTGCTGACGCATCACAGGTACCCTGAAGTCCGGGCTTCAGTACCAGCCACTGACGACCTGTCGCTCTCCATTAATACGCCACGCATGTGGACTCTCTCGATTTTGTTTTCACTTGTTGGCTCGTCTACGAACTTGTTTTTCTCGCTACGATATCCATCGATCTCAATCACACCTGTTATTGCGCTTCTTCTTGCGCATCCGTTGGGAGTGTTATGGGACCAACTGTTTCCGGAGCCCGACGCTTCTGCCTGGGATGGGGAGAAAGGAAATTTGGGTAAACTAAGATTATGGCTAGGACAAGGGCGGTGGAACCGGAAAGAGCATTGCTGCGTATACATATCTAGCAATGTCTCGTTCGGGTTCGCATTTGCTACAGATGTGAGTCGTCTAAGGATTCATGTGACCGAGACACTAGGGTTGACTCTCTGCAGGTCATAGTCGAGCAAACAAAATTCTACAAGCAGGATCTTGGGATTTGGTATCAGATTCTGCTTACTCTATCGACTCAGTTCCTCGGATATACCTTTGCAGGGCTCACGCGGCAGTGGCTGGTCTACCCCGGGGGGATGATTTGGCCAGGAACGCTCATGTCCACTGCGATGTTCACAACATTACACGGCGAAGAAAATAAACCTGCAAATGGATGGAAAATCTCTCGGTGGAGGTTTTTTGTCAGCCTCCTGTTATCTGATCATCTGATCATCTGATTCTAGACGATCCACAACACTAACCTATCATTGCAGGTTGTGGTATTTATTGGCGCGTTCACCTGGTACTTTATACCGGGGCTCTTGATGCCAGCACTTAGTTATTTCAATGTAGTTACCTGGTTCGCACCGAAGAGTGTGGTTGTTGCTAACCTGGTACCATCTCCTCCTTGATCACTTGAGTGATGGACACTGATTTAGTGAAAATCAGTTTGGAGTGGCAACGGGCCTGGGGATGTTCCCCTTGACCTTTGATTGGGCACAAATTTCGTACATTGGATCACCCTTGATGACACCCTTTTGGGCTGCTGCTAATGTCATCGCTGGTCTGATCATCGTCATATGGATTGTTGCTCCAGTATTATGTTTGTAACCAATGATTGAAGTCGTTATCTTTGCTGACAAATTGCAGATTACTCGAACATTTTATATTCAGGATTCATGCCGATTCTTTCCAGTGTAGTCTTCGACAACACTGGTAGCGCTTACGATGTGACCAAGGTTTTAACAGCAGACTACAAGTTCGACGAAGCAGCTTACAAAGAATACAGTCGTTTATTTATGCCCATCACGTGACTACCCCGCCGATTGTTTTAAACAGATAAGGTTATCAGATTATCTGACTCTTGATGACAGATATGTATTGTCGTATGGCCTTCAGTTCGCAGCATTGACTGCACTAGTTACACATACCTTCTGTTGGCACGGGAAAGATATCTGGAGACAATGGGGACGCGTAAGACGCGAGTATAATGCAACAAGGAATGCATCATCTCCATCGAATACCTCAGGAGTCTACGCGCCTATACCAGAGCCCAGGGGTCATACTAGTAGAAGAACGAGACGGAGGAGACGCAGCTTGAGCGAGCAGGAGTGGGATGATGTCATAGACCGTGAAGATGTGCACATGCGCCTTATGCGGCGATATGAGGAAGCCCCTACCAGCTGGTATTTGGTCACTTTCGTTACCATGACGGCAGTCGGGATGTTTGTCGTTGAATACTACCCCATATACCTACCTTGGTATGGGCTGTTACTGGCGTTGGGTGTATGCACGGTGTTTTTTATTCCGATTGGAATCGTCATGGCGATTACGAATCAGCAGAGCAGCTTGTTTTTGGTCTGTCAGTTGATTTGCGGTACGCTATTTCCCGGTTTACCAGTTGCGAATATGGTCTTTGTTACATACGGTTATGTAAGTGCATCTTCCACGTGATCAAACGAGCAATAGCTTACAGAAGCAGATAACCTCTACTCAAGGTTTGAAGTTCGCTTCTGACCTAAAACTCGGGCACTACATGAAAATCCCACCTCGCATCCTATTCAGCGTGCAGATGGTCGCAACTCTGGTCTCTTCACTAACCCAGATTGGTGTCTTGAACTGGATGTTCCGCAATATCTCCGGAATCTGCACACCAGAAGCCATGCACGGCTTCACATGCCCTATTGCACGCGTTCACTTTAATGGTAGTATTCTCTGGGGTGTCATAGGGCCACAGAGGTTTTTCGGCGCCAAGGAGCTTTATAGACCACTTGTGTGGGCATTCGCTATTGGGGCCGTAGCACCACCAGTGTTGTGGGCAGTATGGAAATGGACCGGAGGCAGGAAAGGAAATTGGGCTTGGCTACGAAAAGTCAGTTTGCCGGTAGCATTTGGGAGTCTGAGTTGGATTCCACCAGCCGTATGTCATCACTACCTCCCCTACAAAAAAAAAAAAAAAAAAGGAAGATTAGTACATAATTATATATGAAAACTTCTCTGACATAAAACAGACCGGTCTTAACTTTTCTGCCTGGGCAATCGTTTGCTTCCTATTTAACCATTACCTCCGTCGTCGCGCCAATGCCTGGTGGGGTAAATACACTATGACATTATCCGCTGCTCTTGATGCCAGTCTTGCTTTTGGCCTCGTGGTCATATTCTTTGGCTTCGTTTATCCGGGCTGGATGGATGGTTTTAAATGGTGGGGTACTGAAATTTACAAGGGTGGATGTGATTGGCAGGCGTGTTCATTCTTGGATCCAAAGAGCGAGAAAGGAGGACGGTTTGGGCCAAAGGCTTGGTAGTAATATCTCGTCAGCTGGGGGTAGTGGGAACTTTCGATTTTTTCCTTCTTTTTTTATTGGCGTTATCGTCGTTCATTAACATTTGGGACTCGTTGGAGCTTTGGGGTTGGAGTATTAGAAGTCATGGCAGAAACGGAGTTTAAGTCTAACAAATCTATAGTTTTTCTTTGTCAGTTTGGTCGGTGGGTGATTTTAGTATTTTTTTCTCTTTTCTTTTTTTACAGTTGTGTTCCGAGTACTATGTCTTTTTTATTTTCCATCTCTTCAAAATTCCTTTTTCCAATAGATCGGGCAAGGATCTAAAGAGCGTTAGGTGAAATGATAAATTCACTGATCTCACCAGCATCAGAAATCTTTCCCGTCCGATAATCGGTCTCTTGAACCGATTTGTGCGAGTGATGATTTGTGACTGATCTTTTGGCGTCTCGCTATCCTAGACATCTCTGATCCCAAAAAATCTTCGCCTTACATCTCCCCTACCTGTCAGTGTTCAAGCTATGACAACTTCTCATAGGAAGGGGCTTACATATATACCCATGGCCATTTCCATTACCCCTTCGCTGGGGAAACTGGATCCGCATGCCGGCGCTTACCTACTCCTCAAATGACAACGCTCTATTCCACGCCGAACTGCCTGATGATGGGTTATTTATAGATTTCTCTATGTTGTGCAAACAACATGTATATATATGAATGGGCCAACTTTTCGATTTAGATACCATGGATGATGCGCGTTGCGAGGGAAAAGGGCAGAAATCGAAGATTCCCTTTGCCGGTTTCGCCGATGCAAAGAATATTCCCGGGAAGCCGCCGTTCCTGCTGTTGCGATATCAAGGAATTTGAATTCAGACCCTGCATGACGCTGGCCGTGTCTCGGCAGCGTCGTGTGGGGTAACGGTTCTGATAGATACAGGTTGGGGTTGGTGGGGGTATGTACATACAGTACCGGGTAATGATGTCATGCACTGCACAGCCTTTTTACAAAGCACGAAACAGCGAAAGAGTCCCCCATCAACCAGTGCTCCATTTTCCCTCGATTTGAAGATTTAGGGTGATGGCTACTCTATGCACCGTTTGAGATCTTCTGCGTGTGCACAGAAAGACCCCTTACAATCCTCACCGCCTACCGCGCCTATGCAGATACTACATACCAAGGAAAGGGGATGTACCAGATCTTCGCCAGGTGTAAGGGCTTCAGCGAGCGAGATCTCGAGAGATCACCGCAAGTGCATGTGTCCAGAGGTTATCTATGCATAAACTGACGGCCCATCAAGTTCCCTGTCAAGGTACGGATCGGCCGTTCACCGATTCTCACTCTGGGCTTTTCACGTGATGTGACATCATCATGACAGCCACCAGCCGGCATGCCGTTCAGAACTTGGAAATCCCGAAACCTGACTTTTCGCTTCTTGGAAGGGAAGGAGAAGCGAATAAAAGGGTCCTGGCCTGTCCCTGCGCTGTTTGATGTTCATCACATATACCTTGCTATAACCCACACAATACCATATCCATCAATCTACTTGCCCTTACAGACAATTCTTTATATTATATCTGCACTTCTACACTTCTGAATAACACAAGTAATCATGTCGGGCTACAACAACGACCACAGCAGCAACATGATGCCCGGGAATGCGGGATACACAAACACCGCTGCCCCCGGCTCAACAACAACAAACACCTCCTCCACCACCACCACTACCATGCACGGCGCTGGTGGCGGTACCAACGCTGGTGCCACTACCGGCCGCAAGCTCGAGGGAATCATGAGCGGGCTCCACGGAGCTGGAGGTAATTCACCCCCTTCTTCCCAACATCCTCATTCTGCTAAACACACAATCGCTAACACTTGTTTAGAGC
Source organism: Morchella sp. 2016-41 (assembly GCA_024713855.1). NCBI lineage: Eukaryota > Fungi > Ascomycota > Pezizomycetes > Pezizales > Morchellaceae > Morchella > Morchella sp. 2016-41. The sequence goes on from JAMGZD010000021.1 coordinate 151,638, forward strand.
AAATCCGCGGCCAGTTCAACATGGCTGTCGACACCGCCATGCGGGACCGTGAGGGCCAGGCCAGAAACGAGGGCATCATCAACCGCGGCCGCGAAGAGATGGCTACCGGCCGCATCATCGAGAACCCCGAGAAGCACAGATACCCTCATGGCACCTACCCCTCCGGGAACACTGGCGCTGGTGCCGGTGTGTACTCTGGAAACACTATGGCTGGTACTGGCGCTGGAACGATGAACCCGGCGCCAGGCTACAGGAGAGGCAGCTTGACCGAGGACTCGTACGGTGCACCGGGACCGACCAATGCTCACAAGCACCCTGGGCCAGGACACACCGGTGGCGGACCGGCCATCGGCGGTGGACACTATGTCGCTGATGAGACTAGGAGAGGATCTGCAGGATATTAGCGTGGCTTGGGAGAAACTGTAAGATAAGACGGGGCTGGGCCTTCTGGCGTTTTTCTTGTGATATCTCTTTTTCTCTTTTTTCTTGTTCTTTTCTCTATTACATTTTGGATGAGTGTACCATGAATGGAATTTGTCATCCTACAAACTGGATTGCAATTGTGGTTCTTTGGGAATTTCGATTGAATGAAAACCGTATAGAGATTTGAAGTTATGATGAAGTCCTTTGTGCACGGAGCCATAAGATCTGTGACTAGGAGTACCAGGAATGATTATTCTCCAAATAAAGCCAGGGTTAGGTTTTCTCCAGTGCCCTAAGGACACGAGGGATAGCAAAATAGAAATACAGGCAATTTGAAAGTGGGCAGAGTGCAAGCTTCATCTAGATAAATATTCACATGTACCTACTGGCCCCGTTGAACTGAAGTCTCTGACTGGCCATGTAAGGGTTCGAATCGGTAAGTGCATTTACCAACAGTATGGCAATCTCAAACACCCCACTTATACCAACTCCTCCTCACCCTCCACCACAAACCCGAGGCCCCTCCCCCCCTCCTTCTCCCACCTCCAAAACTGTGGAATCTACTCTCCTCCGCCCCCCACCTACCCGCCGACCCAGCCGCCGCATCCCTCATCTCGATCCACTCCTCGACCGCCGTGATGCCAGCAATCAGCTCAGCCCTTTTCCGGCCCTTGATGGTGTTTTCCTGGATGCGCCAGGCGAAATAGGCGCCGAGACCAATGCAGAGAACGAACTCAAAGAGGAGTATGCATTTTAGTGCGATGCACGACTTTGTCTGGATGAAGTCGATAGCGGCAATGGGGCCTTGGGGACACATGTATTTCATGGTGAGCTGAAGTGGTTTTTCCTGCTTTGTGTCGACGTCTGCTTGTTTGGATTTTGGAACCGGGTAAGAAATAACAGTGGGGATCACGCTGCGCGCTCAGAGGGGAAATGGCTACATATATACCTACATGTATGCATTCCCCTATGCATAGAATTGACCATATTGTAGTCTGATACTTACTATGGCTGTTACTGATGTTACGCTTTGAATCGTTTTGAGATGGGAGGTTCATATGCATTGAATCGCAGGATATATAGCCCGCTAGTTGTCACGATCACTGAGGTCCTATCGAGAACAAAACACAGGACTTGCTTATATGTTTATTGAAATCCCTCGTACATAAGTAACATAAGATCTTAAGGGAGCCCGACTCCCAGACCTATAGCGATCTTACTATACATTAATTTACGCCGAAACCTTGAGGTGTTCCTGCAGGTAGTTTATAACCTGCTTATATCTAACACACCACCACAACATTAGCACCCATACCAACCCTCTGGGAACAAACTTACCCCCTCTCATACTCCTTTACGTTTTCCTCATCACTCAAGTCAGCTCTGGCCGCCATCCATCCATGCCGCATAGTCGGATACGTCTCAACGACAGCCGCGTCCCTCACAGCCTCGATCTTAGAGTTCTTAAGAGCCTCTGCACTCGCAGCGACTACATCTGCAGGCTCATCCTTTGATGCAAGTATCATATGCGGGATTGTTACACCCTTTGTGTTCTCCGCATCGAATTGGCCTGGGTGAACCTGGATTGTCACCTTGAAAGGTGTGTCTTCACCAGACATGAGTACTGCGACCTGCAAGTCGTCAGTTCCATGCATAGTTTACCAACTGTGCAATGGGGGTACATATACGCACCTTCCCGCCCCAACAGAAGCCGACGGCTGCGGTACTTTCGATAGATTTATATTGTTCTTTGAGCGCAGGAAGAAACACCTTGGTGTTTTCTATGCCCTTCTGGAAGTCGGCCCAATTTTGAATAAAGTCCTTGATGATTGCCCACTTCTCGGGGGTATCAGGGGGGTAGAGGGTGTGGTCGAGGACGTTACCCATGAAGTAGTCGGGCATCACAACCTGCCATAATGTTAATTGAGCCCGGTAGACGACAGCCTACAAAGAAAAGACACCTACAAGATAATCTCCAGAGGCCGCGATAATATCGGCGCCTTGCTGGATCTGGCTGCTGTAGCTGAAGATGTCAAATAGTACCAGGACAGCAGCTTTGGCATTTGCATTTCCGGTAACATCTAGATTTTGTTAAAAGTTTGATCGTCAAGTTATATTGGGTTTGGGGCGACGGACAGGTTCTAAGGCCACCAATTTCGAGAAAGGTTCCCTTGAGTGTGTAGTCTGAGGTGACAATTGGAGGCACAGTGCAGCATGCTTTGGAGTGCGTCGACATTGTTTTAAGGGCTTGGACGTTGGGGGGTGAATAGAAGGTTTGCGATGAAGTTGAAGATGAAGAGAAAATTGGGGTGGTGAAGAGGAGTAGGAAATGGAATTCTCGAGTGCTGGATTGGTTCCTGTCGAGATATGGTCGTTGTTGGTGTCACTTTATACTCAAGGAAGGTCCCCCTAGCCATCTATCGGATCTTGTGACTAGTTGGAAGTTCAAACTTGAGCAGGTAGGGATCCCTTATCTCCGCATTCTTTACACAAACTCCATAACACCCTAAATCCATACTTTGCATAAACCCCATATGGCTGGGTTTCCTTTTTTCTCTCTTTCGCCTACATGTATACAGATAATTGTAGTAAACCGGGTCGAACGGCAACCAGATGATTCGGAGAGTCTTCTTACAATCTAAGGTAGCATGGGGGGCAAGTGGTTTATCCTTAGGCCATGGAGAAGTAAACATACTTTCCCATGACAATAAAGGAGTGGCACTGCGGCGGTGCCATGTGCCGCCGGTGAAAAATAATACCGTAGCAGACATATATTTCAACCCATATGTGAACCCGCTCTATCCAGAACCGAAGCCAGTCCTACATTCTGGCGTCATGATCGTTTTAACCCCCTACTAGGTATTACCAGTAGTATAGTCTTATCTTCAGAAGGGAACGTTGTACAGCCGCTAACCTAGTGACGGCGGATCCTGTCTGATGGTTGTGTTTGCAGTAATTTACACTTGGCGTCTCTGCCATTGGCCTCAGATATCCCTGACCGCCATCAGACAGGATCCGCCTTCACCCTGTGAGTGACTGTAAATAGTAGTCACGCAATAGGCCAGATTACTGAACTGACGATTTGGCTCTTGAAATCTTGCCAACATCCTTGATTCAGAGGCCCATACACGATTCTATTCCTCTCTGCTATATATTATATAATATACAACATCCTATTTCCAAATGGAAGGAGCCAGGGGGTGACGTTGACCATGGTTGTTGATATGGGCTAGGGTTTCTTTTCGGGTAACACGGGGATACAGCCATCTCGATGTCTCACCCACCTCAATATACTACATAGTTAATTGATATTTAGGCGTAGACATTCTACTACGCTGAATCATTCTTACCAAACGAAAAAAGAAAACTGAAAGAATAGTGCGATAATCGTACGGTGGGACGGAAGCTTCAAAGCAGCGTAAGGAAAAGGTTTTAAATGGGTACATTTCTGGACCCCGAAAGACGTTAGACATGCTCCGATTCTACTACAATGTACATCTATTATCACAAATCACGAACCGTGATTCATATGTCACGGTCCTAAATAGCCGGGAAAGGTGCTATAAATCTCTCCTATGGACAAAGGAAACAACTAAATACATTTCAAACAATTGGGTTCGGCTTATGGCCTTGCATGATCCTCTGCTTCGCCCCCTCGTCCCCCTTAGATACTTCCCACATATCAACCAATCTCGTATTTCGTGCCATTTGTACCTCGAAAAACCATTTAATATCAGCCCATTGTTGCTTTGTGGATTCTTTCAACTCCGCCATCACCATTTCCTTCTCTACCGCACGGCCCTTCTCCACAGAATTTGTCAAATTTGTCGTTTGTTCTTTATGCGACGTTGAGAGCTTGGTTGCTATCTGTTCCTGGGTTTGGTAAAGGGCATTTAGTTGCTCCGCCTGGCTCACGTTGAACTTTTCCATCAACGACTTCTGCCTTGCTTCCTTATTCGGCCTTCCCTTCAAAAACGTCTGGAGCTCAAACCAATACTCGTCTTCTTCTAAGGCATGCTTGGTAGTGAGTGCTTCCCGTTCTTGTATGAAGAAAGCATTCAGTTCTTCCTCCTCCCTCTTTTGTTTTTTCCCCAGTGTTGCCATATCTTCAACGAATCTTTTCTCACTCTCACTCTCACGATTGCTAAACCCAACCTCTTGTTCTGCCTTCTCTTTCTGGTGTCTGTCCCGCATGGTTTTCCATTGCTCCTGATGCAGCACCAATAATGCCTTCTCCGCAGTTTCAAACTCAGAAGAAACCCTCTTCAGCCACTTCTCCTGTAATTCTCTTCTCTTTTTGGCCTCTGCGCGAGCGGATATCGCAGCGGCGATTATATCAGCTTCTGCACGTCGTTCCTGTATCTCTTGCTGCCGTTGCTCCATTCTCGCAATTGCCTCTATTGACCTTTGATGTTCTGCCTCCTCACGCGCTCGTGCGGCGCGATTGAGAGCAATCTGTTCCATACGGGCTGTGCGGTAGTGGGCTGCTTCTGCACCAGTGCAAGCACATGTTTTCCAAACCAAGCCACAGATGTAACAAAAATGTGCACCGCATTTACTGCCCCCCAATCTGTCAGTAGGTCTACTCATCTCTCTGTTCAATTCATGCAATCCTTACCAAGTAATATGATTACACCCTTGCGTCCTCTCAACCATTGTTCTACACTGATAACACCTTATCCAACCTTGCCTTTCACCCTCCTCTAGCGTCAACTGGAGGTCGAAGTCCTCGGGGCAATCTGCTTGGGCGGGATGGGCTACCCCTTTACATGTACCACATACACTATTATTGCACGCGCCGCATATGATCCGACCGGTACCGCTCGGTGGAACCCATGCTGAGCATGTGGGGTGTGGGCAATAGACTCGATCTGCAGCCGGGATAGCGTATTCCTTTGCCTTTTCCTTGTAGGCCTGGCGGTCTTGCTTACTTAGGGCCTTTTCGATAGTTTTTTGTGGTATATTTTGGATACAGCAGCGTGGAGGCCAGAGGGACTCGTCCTGCATTGCAGTTCTGGGAAGGTAAGTATACGTGCGCAGAGAGGTAAAGCATAGTAATACCTTATGAGGGTCTCGAGGCAGACAAAACAGTATCTGTGTTGGCATGCTAACTTTACTAGCTTCCTATTTTTATGATCGTCGAGGCAGGATGAACATTCACTAGTATTGTGTCATTATCTCTTCGATAAAATAAAGCCAAAAGAGCATACCTTTCCCCAGTGCCTAGGCTCTTCTTCCAAAATCTTTTGACCTGCTCCACCCTTGGCGAAACTGGCATTGGAACAACAGTACAATCGTTTGGCGGCAATGGTGCAAAATATGGCGCATAAACAAGTGAAGCACTTCCGGATATGTTGTATTTTGGCAATTCTCTTCTGCCCTTTGACTTCTTTGAACCAGTAGAGGACGTCGAATCCGCTATGGAGCGTAAATCTACTATAGAGCGTGGACTTACGGGGCTTTCAAGTTCTGATACAAGCCCATGAACAGAGCCTACAGATATTCTCAATGAGTCTCTCTGTGGCAAGGGGGCTTCGTTGACTACTGTGATTGTATCTGAGACGAGTTCAGGGGCATCTGTTGGGTTACTTGAACCTTCTCCCGCTTCTGCCGTTACGGGGGCTTCTTCTTCTTTTTGATCCTGCTCATTTTTAATAGTTTCGAGTACACCTTCAAGAGCTTCAGCCCACTCTTTGAATAACATATGCTTGAGTTGAGAGCTATCATCGACAGACCAGGTGAGCTCGGGTGGTGGAGGATATTGCTTCCACCATTTCTCTGAACTGAGGTCCTCGGCTGATAGAGACGTCAGATCAAGGCCAGAAATATTTTCGAGGTCGAGGTAGGTGTCGCTGTACGTGATTGACGTAGCATGATTCTCGTGGTCTGGTTGGTGGGCTATTGGGGTGATGTCGATTACTTCGATTCCTTTACCTTTATCAACAGCAACCGGGGCACTCTGTGCGACTAAGGTCGTAGTTGTAGCCATCTCGTACTGTGTATTCTTTCGGTAAAAAGAATAGAGAAGGAGAAAGAAAGATACTGTGCAAGCTAGAGTCCCAAAAATGATAATGGACATCGTGGAATTCGGTCGGTAGCTGTGAGGTATATGAACCAGTTTGAAGACGATGGGCGCAATACCAGCTAGCTCATAGTGGTGCATAGCCATTATTGAATTTTGTTTCCTTGCGGCTGTCAGTGGGTAGGGCATGCCCTGGGATGGAACAAATTGATTGGCTATTTTTTCTATTCGATGGGCAATGCACAGTTTCTGCCTTGGCTGCCAGGAATTGGGGATAACTTGATATAGTTACACATGCCAGGATAAAACCGTTATGGTTACTGTTTTTGTACCGGGGGTTATTGGTTGGTATGAAGAGCACTTTTTGGCGGATGACTGGTTGGAGCTGCAGAAAATGATACTTGGCGCCAGAGGAGGTACATACTTGAATAGGCTGCCCCCCATCTTTTGTAATGCAGCCTTCAAGACTGCAACCTGACTGTTGTTTGCCTCCAGTTCCATCAGAAAACACTCCCCACAAGGGCTTATGGGCTCACAATATTATCTAGAGGAAGCCGGGAGCCAGCGCTATTCCGCAGTGATGTTTTTGTGTTTTTTTAGCAAAATATATAGATTTTTGAATGAGGATATATGAAAGTTCTTCAGACTTTTTTACCCCCATACAAATTGGGTGCGCCAAGGCCGGTGTGGTTGATGATGGTTGGTTGCCATTTCTGGCCCCCATATAAAATCCCTGCATTTCCAACCAATGAAGCAGAGTTCACATTAATGGACACCCGGTACAACATCATCCAAGGCTCTTAATGACTAAAGTCCGTAATAAGTAGCGAGATTTAGGCCAATTTCGCCAGACTAGACTTTATGTCAATGTATAAATAGAAGTCACCTAACAACAGGTCTGTGAATACATACATGTAGCTCTTGACTCCCACTCCAGTCAACAACGGAGGCGAAGTCTCCACGTGGGTAAGTAAGGCAGAGCTGCGGTGACGGTGACCTGAGTTTTTGTGTTACAACTCAGGCTTGGCCGCACCATCAGGGTTACACGGGTTACACAAAATTAGTTGTGAGGCTCATCTCTTCAGATCGGAAGCCTCGGTAGGGTGAGGCTCTATATACATGAATCATATTGTAGACAGCGAAAACGTTGAAAATATATTACCGAAAATATTGTTCAGTTTACTTTCGAATTCCAGAGGTCCTACAGATCGCCCACTCAAGCATGAATACTAGCGCGGGAGTGTGTAGAAAGTAACTACATTTTTAAGTGCCACTTGGCACGGTGTAACAATATACACGCTAACCCTATCCATTATATGCCCCAACCTTGAATCCTAGTATCCTACCTGCCTGTCGATCATTTACACTGCCTTGCCCTTTACCCCACATCACAACTCTCACTCCAGTCTACATAGCCACAAACCCCCTCTCTAGCATCTCAAGCTCAGGATTGACGGGACAAACGAGACAATGTCCTTCCTCAATAACCTAATCTCGGACTTCCGCGAAGCCAAAGCTGCAGCTCAATCCCATAACATGGCATCCTACGAGCCACCTTCCGCGAGTGGCACGAGTGCAACTGCTGAGGGGCCTGTGGAGGATTCGCATACGCAGACGAGCGGTAAACCAACTTCGGAGGGTTATATCCCCCCACCACCTCCCAAGAATCTGCCACACGGGTGGACGGCAAGATATGATGAAAAGGAGGGTGGGTTCTTGTATTCTAAGGGGGTGGATACCAGCTCCGAGCAACGGGACTTTCGTAAGTACATATATGGGATTTGTTTGGTGATCTGATAAACTGACTGATCCGTCCTCATACTAGCTACCGAGAAGAATACTGGGGGATCTACGGTTATAGTTACTGGAGAGACTACGGAGCAGGTTACAGCGAAGCCCGTGTGATTCCGATCTCTCGCACTCTTTTTTCCCATTTTTGGGCAGGCGAAGATAAAGGCTGGACCTACATAGTTAGTTTCTTATATATGCTTGTCGAATATATCCTAATTTCTTCTCGTTGATGGTGACCAAGGGTAATCTATTCGTCCCAAGGATCATGACTTGCCCGTTCAACTGATATCTGGCGAAGCTTGTACAAGATCCCATAAATTCTGCGAGGATATACAATCGCTCCACCTGTATGCTGTAGGTAGTACTCATATCGCTTCTAAAACATCTCGAGGCTTTCAAGAACACGTACTTCGCTAAAGCACCTTAGACATAGTGCGCTAAAATCGGCGCCTTGTCTGCCTACCTTACCATACAACTTACACTGATTCTGCCTGGTGAGGATAAAGAAATCAGGAGTAGAGCCTGATGTAAGGATGCTCGACCGACAAACGATTTACTCCGAACCTTAGTTGTATAGGTTAACTTAGACAAGCTTTGGCTGTATGTTAAGGTCATAATTCACAGTTAATCACTCGGTCTTTCACTGCGCACATATTTTAATAGCGTCCAATATATGTAATTCACAATCCACCTTTCCACGGGCGACTATTAAGACCGAATTTCAACCCGCCAATACAATACATTATCACAGTGCATAACTACGTGTTCACTTTTAGCCACAAATACGGCGATACACTCTATCTTTTTGCCTGCTATTTGACTAATGATGAATCGGGCTCCACCGGTTCTGCCCCTACCTATCCCCTGTACGTTGTTTCTTTTTAAGTCTCCCGATATGGTTTAATCCTATTATCCCGCGATCACGCTCACAGTAAGCTCGATCCCGTAATTCCACAAAGCAAGGCTACCACACAGTGAAATTATGGAGCATGTACCATGAGCTGTACCGCTAAATTATGCATATAAACAGAAATCGAAGAATTCTGAGGTTGGGTAGTCTAGGCCTGGAAAACCGAATCAGCAGATGATGTAGCAATCCGATGTCTGTAGTGGAAATAAATCCCGCCCAGCCAGACATTAAGAACAGAACCTCTACCCCGGTGTAAGTTCAATTTAATCAATCTTCTCACATAAGATGTGATATCAATTATGCCATCTAACTTAGGGTGCCGACTTAGCTCCAAGTTCAGTGCCCAAAAGTGTAGTTCCATAGAATTCAAAATTAGTTGCTAAATCCAATTACCAAACATCTGGGAAGCTTTTCGGAGTAAATTCTTCTCAACTAACTTGAGACAGTCTTGTTTGTTTTCTAGCCGTTAATCCTGCAATTCTTAGTTCAGACAATATATCAATTGCTCTTCGGTACATACGCGGTTGGCTAAATAATTTCCTGGGCCCACAAAGTATTCTAGTTCTGAATTCGCCCAAATTTCATCGAGGCTGAAGGCTAAAAAAAGCATCAAGAATGATAAGAGTGTGCATATTGTTAGAATTATATATCTAATAACATAAGTATAAACCATACGCACTGCGCTTTTTATGATTGGATGAATGGTTGACTCTCAGGTTTCTTTTAAACTCCAGGATGGTGCAATCAATGTTTCACTGAAAGTCCATGTGAATAGGCCAACTTGGTGTTTTTCGGCATGAGGCGACAGTGGCTTAGGTATGTACAGCGTAGGTACATGTAGTGAGTTTCTTCTTTCTCAATTCTTTAACTACATTACATGTAGTAAGTGATGGAACGGGCTGAGACAGAGTGATACCTGTTTTGGGCAAAACTCCATCAAAATACGGTTTTTGTAGGTATAACTATATCTCAGGACGCTCCATCACTTATTACCTATCGCTATACAAAAAGGTCTGGTTAGAGAAGAGATGAGGGCGAATTAGGAGACTTGGGGTTAGTGAACGAGCTACCGATAAGAATGTGTTATTCCTAGAATGGTGGTTAACGCGTTATCCAGACGGAAGGGCCAAATTGATTGGAATGGCAGTATGCCTCATATCAAGATAACTTCAAACACTCCTTCTCGCTCCGTATTAGGAATTAAAATAGAACTGGGCCCGGGTACTTCCGCTTATATAAATACACCAGTCTACACACACGTGTTAGCACACACACAAACCAATCTTATCTCTCTAATATTGATAAACCTCCATCCGTAGGCAAACCTTATATCATAGCGAGTAATACTAATACATATGTTCATTGCAAGGCAGAATTTAGAGCCCCCAAAACTTTGATCGGACATCTCTTGATGTCCTTATTGTTCTCCGATCCCAAGAATCTAGTATAATCAAGTGAGGCAGTGCGGCTTAGACTGAGATAAAGCCATCTGCATGTACATGTAGTTATTGTAAAGACGACCCATAGATCTATAGAAGAGCCATGCAAGGCACTCACGCACATCAGCAGTTTACAGCCGAACCAATTTGTGTGAAATCAATAGAACTGTCCAAACGGTACTAGCTAGACCCATGCAGATTCAATGTTAACCTGCGTACGTTTCTAGCAACAGCCCGCCATTCATACAGTACGTCACTATTCCAGTACATAGTAGATGTGTAGGCATCATGGCCTTATCAATATGGATACTCGGCCTAAATACACTGATAGGTACCTGTATGTAGCCTTGGAGGAGGAAACGACCCGAGTGATCATTTATGATCACTTTCTCAGCTCTATCCAGCAACTAAGAGGTTTGTTTTATCACCTTAAATTTGTTTAGACAGTAGAACAAGCGATACTTCATTGATGAATAGCTATGTACGGTTCACTTGAGATTGTGCTGCAATGAACCAAAACCACAAGGTAAGAGAAATCCCATTAATCCTCCTGTGCTACACCAACCAGGAAGTTTGCTAACATTAAGATTAAAAAAGAAGACAGAAAGAAGAATCTCTCAACCTGTACGAGATTTTCTGTCATGGGTATATGTTTCGCTAATTAAAGACGCCGTACAATCCTCCTCAGTTTTGGGTACCATACTCCAGACAATCGAACCCAATAAAGACAAACTGAGAATTACTGATCATTATAGACTTGGGGAGATGGAATCTTCTCGGGCTCTCCAGCGGTGGCGATAACAGTCGGGACAATTGCATCAGAAGTGGGGACAAGGACAGTGAGGGCAGTGGGAACGGCAGGGGTGGCTTCAGCTCCGACCACAAGCTCAGAGACTACCGAAGTCACTACAGGGGCTGTAGAAGAATCAGTCGTAGCCTCCGCCGCTGGAGCTGATGTAGGACTGTGGGCGCTAGCCAAACTAGGTTCCTCAACAGCCTTGGTAGGAGTAGCAGCCTCGGGGAGTGCAGTAGCTGCAGCAGAAGAGGTAGTTGGCTCTTCGGGAGCGGCAGCAGGGTTTGGCACGGCCTCAGTGGCATTTTCCTTATTGGATTTGTCCTTATCGTTGTCGTTATCGGTGTTGAGTGTATCGGTATGGTCTTCGGCGGTGCCATCTTTAAGATCACCTTTTTCGTCATCGTTGGCAGCGTCACCCCCGCCAAGGTTCTCTTTAGATGCATCTTCATCCTTTTTCAAAGGTTCGCCGGTCCCGCCGTAGGCCACAGGGATAGTGGTAGATCCCATGCTCTTGGACAAATCTGCGCCATAAGAAAGCATTGAGAGCTTCTTGAAGGTTTCCTTTGCAACAAGGGCTCTCATAGTAGTGTACATCCAGCTCATAAGAAGCGGAACGTTGACAAAGAACTTCTTATCAAGAAGCTCCGGGTAATATTGCTGGAAAATCTCGATAGTTTTCTTCGAAGCGGTTTTGACTTCGGCAGGGCTACGGAAGAAAGAAACACGGAGATAATCGTGGACCTGAATTGTCTTATATGGGTCGATGGTCACCTTTACGGGGTCGTAGTCAGGAATAGGTTCTTTGGCAGAGGCGAGATCGAGGAGCTCGACAGAGCGCTCCATGAGGTCAACCCTCCAACGGAGGAACCTTAGAAAGGAGACGTTAGAAGGTGGTCGTGCACCAGTTAACAGTGGAACTGAGAGACTTACTCCTGAACATCACCGAATGTTTTCGCAAAATCTTTAACATTTCCATAGATATTCCAGGTAACAACAACCTTCCTCTCATCTTCTCCATCCTTGACTTTTTCTGTGGTGATATACCCCAAATCCTGATACTTCGCCCCATCCCAGGTACCGATGACTTTACCCTCCCCATCAAAAAACTGCCTGCGCCACTCCAGGGTTTCTTTAAGCTGCTTAAGAGCCAATTCCTTGTCACCCTTGTTTGCCCTCAGGAACTTCTGCAAGATGATCTTGGTAAGGAAATCGTCCTTATTAGGCGAGAGAGTGATTCCCCAGATATTGTGGGGGGGGTGTTCTGAGAGGGTCGAGGCAAGCTCGGTATGAAGCCAAGCAAGCGGGTGATCTTCAGCAAGAGCAGGCCAGATTGGAGTTGCAGTAGTCATTTTTGCCTGCACACCTGCGGTTAGCTGGCACAGCAAATCAGACAAAAAGGTATGGCTCGAGAAGCTATGGTGGGTAGGTGTGTAAACTTTGGCGTTTGCAGCCAATCAATCTATAGAGATTTGCTAGCGCCTAGCCTGGAATTTTCTCCAATTCCCATACAAAAGAAGTTCCTCTGAAGTTGACACACCCACCCCCTATACTTTCTCGCGCCATATGTAAATAATAATAAAGAGTGACTTACTAAATTCGACAGGGGTTGAAGATGGAGATGATTACTTCAATGTTTGTAGAGATAGGGGTTTTTTTCCTGTGTGTGTTCTTGTATTTGTGTAGACGATGATAGGAGGGGAGGAAGGACGGCATATAAAGTTAAGCGAAGAGGCGCAAAGCTCAGGCCATTTCACGTCACGCCACATAATCTCCCCTAACCCTATAGGTCCTGCAAATGCGAATATGATACATGTAGGTCCGGTACTGAGGGCCTATTCAACAAATTAGTCAAATAAAATGACAGTCACAATATCATTAAAAAGAAAATTATAATGGATGTGAAACCGCGAGATTTTACAAAGTGGCCATGGGTTGACCCCAGATGTCACTGACGGGCGTATTTTTATTTTGATTCAGGTACCGATCTCGATACTTTCAGGCACCGATTTCTTACTCATCTTTCTAGAGGCGTTATCGATAACGGTAATTTGAGCCTCCTTTCAATTCTGTTATGTAACCTACATGTGTACATATGCATATGCACGACGCCAAATCTTGTCCCTGCCACTGATGTAGGTACAGCCACTCTGCAAAAGCGTTCGTGATTCAGATTTCGGGGTGAGACATTTCTCTATGTAATCGTAGACTTTCCCTGTGAACAATGGCACCCGGCCGCGGAACAATGAAGAATAGGATCAATGACCATGGATCTTCAGTCACGAACTATTTTTCATTCATCAACATTTCTGTGCGCCACACTGTGACATTAAAACCAAATCACGAATACTTTTGCTGGGGCTGTACCTACATGTATGTATCTCGTTGTTTCCTAGCGTTTTTAGACGGGCTACTATTGCATACACCCAAAATCAGGATCTTGTGTATCGTATGTAATATTAGTCGCGTTCAAAAACGTCAGGAAGTTACGACCTCCCGGGCCACTCGGACACCCCCTCACTCGGGCAGTCAATCATGATTGGTTTAAAAAGAGGTACTAAAGCCACTTAAAACATTGATCTTTTCTTTCATACGCTAACCGCCCGAGCAGAGGGTCGTCTACTATCATACTGTCACTACTAGATCAACTCCGTTATCTAGTTCTTGGACGTAAATCGCCGTCCTCCCGCCACCAAAACACACCAAAACACACCAAAATGGGTAATCTCCCTAAGGTTCAAATCTTTACCACCGAATTTTCAGCATAGAAAGATACACTATAAAATAGCAAACACCTCGAGACATAGGTCTGTTCAACAAGTTATTTGGCTTCGAATTTACAAATTCTCAGCTAGATTTGGTCGATCTTGGCACATTTTCCGAGAACAAGCGAACAAAATTCCCTACCATCAGTTTTACAACGCCTACGATGAATATTTTTAAAATTTAAGACTGTCAATTGATTTTCCTAGTGATTAACTTGTATTTAACCATTTTATATAGGTTATATCCTAGGTTGGAAGTTTATAAACTCTATCCATATCTGATCGAGTTCTACATCTTCTGCGTTGATTTACTATGTATCTACAGTATACATCCATATACCACCACCCATTAGATCCATTAAGACTCCTTCCCGCCCAACCCCAACAAACTCACGCTCAACCTATTTAACAGCTGCTCTCTGCAACAGCAACACTCACTGCGACACAGCCTTCTGCCTCCAAAGTACTCGCACCGTCCCAGTACAACTGCCAAGTTCCCTGGACCTTGCTCTCATCGACCTTGCAGGCCTTCCAGTTTCCACTGGCTCCATTCACCGCGAAAAGTCCGCCTTCTTGAGTGATTCCAGTGGTGACAGCACCGGTGGGAACAGCCGCGGAATGTGGGACTGTAAATCCAATGGGCTTTGACTCGGTGGGATAGACATAAAGACGCTGGCTACCAGTGGGGGAGCTGTGAAAGGACTGGAAGGATGCACCGTCGCCGCCGGAGGTCACTATGAGATGTTAGTTTATTTAGGGCTAGGATAGAGTGAATGAGGAGTCTTACAGTCAAGAGATTCCGAATAAGTAGAGTACTTGATGTTTCCGATGTATGCGGAGCCTTTAGTAGTTGTTAGCTGGTTATTCTGGCAACTAGATTAGCCATGAGGTTACTTACTGTTGGCGTACATGAGGGTGGGGTAAATGAGCCCGTCCAATCCCGTAGAGGTGGAAGTAAGGGTAAACTTGGCCGGGAGAGCGTCGCGCTTCTCGATGGCAGCTCCAGAGACCATAGTGGTAAGGGCTGCGGCAAGAACGGTGGTCATGGTGAACTTCATCTTGAATGATTGGATTGCTGGAAAGAAAAGTAAAGCGAGTGAATTTGTTTTGATGTGATGAGAATGAACCGATTGATAGTGGTGAAGTAGGCTTATGATGGGAGCTTCGTGGAGGTTATATAGAAGTTGGAAAATATACTATGCATGGAGAAGTATCCGATTTAGATATTAAACATCGTCATTATTGAGCTCGTATCTGAGATTGCTAGCTTCATTGATCCGGAAACCCCGGATGAGAATAATATAGCCTGCCTACATTCAGAATGGGACCTGAGGTATGCCCGGATTAATTGACTAAACTGAGCTCTATCAGCCAGGATAAAAATAATTATTTGTTCAAACAACCAGGGTATGCACTCAGATTGGTGCACCACTTATTAATTCTACCATACGGCCCAAACCTTGCAAGTCATCGAGTATCCAATAGTGTAAGAATATCTCCGGCCCTATCCGATCAATGTCAGCTAATGTACATGTAGTTACATGTATAAGGCTCAGGCTCAACGTATAACACTACATAGCTCGAGAAGCTTTAGTGGTGGGTGTGTAAACTTCGGTGTTTGCAGCCAATCAATCCAATTCCCATACAAAAAATGTTCCTCTCAAGTTGACACACCCAACCCCCGGCCCTATGCCTTCTCACACCATACCTTCCCGGCCCTCCACAAGTTATACAAAGTTACCATACCCTGATTCTTCCCAACCTGACGTAGCCAAAATATTCCATAGCAAGGGACCGTGCATCATGCAACCAAGTTTAGAAACGCCACCAATCTATGGGGACAGCCGATGTCGATCAATTGGTCGAAACCCTTCCAGAACCAGCCATTTCTCGGATCTCGGCTCTCGAGTGGCGGATTGAGTTCAGCCTGAGTTGAATCAATCTAATGCTTATTCCTGCGGGTACTCGCTCGCTAAATGTGACCAGTGGCGGTGGTACAGAGGAGCAGCTACCAACCAGTAAAGATGGCAACGTCAGGTCGTCTACTGAACACCTACGGGAAGAACTCATGATCAATATTAGGTTGTGAGTGTGTAATTAGGAATAGCTCCGGAACCTCGCGGGGTTCTTCTCGGCATATATCGGGAACTGTCAAAGTTGGATTGACAGGTCAGCTCGCGATCGCTGACGAGATTTCTGGCCTTGCATACTGTCAAAACAAAAAATAGTGTATCATCTCATATTCAAGAATTTCCAATTGCCATCTTACAGGTTCTGTCGAAATCACTACCATGACTTTTTAATGGTGAACGAGATTCTCCCCCCCCTATATCCTGGGCTGCTATAGGTTCTTTTCTTTTCTTTTCTTTTCTTTTCTTTTGTTTAATTGCTATAGGTACTTGATATATAAGGGGACCTCCGAAAGGAAGGGAAGCTAATGGATCTAGGGAATTCTGGGTAATTTTGGGTTTTTATTAAAATAGATAGGCCTCTGCAGATCTGAGAGATATAAAGATTTAGTGTTCCAAACGATCATCATATCTGAACACTGGTTGAAGATTCATTGATATCTCAACTAGGTCGACGATTAAGGATGGCCCCAAGCTGGTTTAATGTTTTTAGAACGGCTAAAACGGAGTTCTAGACTCTATATACCTGAAATTCTGTTCTAGCGAAAATACTGTTCCCGAAAAATTTCTTGTGTTTGGTGACCCATTTTTCGGGTCAGAAAACAATGCCAAATATTCATGAAAACGCAGTTTTCCAATAAGCAGCCCTAACCACCACAACCAACGTCCTATACAGTCTCGTTGTGCAGGAACACCATCAGCACCAAAGTTTCAACCAACCCGCCTTAAAATCTATCCATTGCCCGGCCCCCGGGGCCCTACCAATAGAGGTTAAAGTTAAAATGGGCTTCTACAGCCTGGGCCCCCAAGCGGCGCGGACCCTAAGGCATTAATCAGGTAGGTTTCCTAGGATAGTATACCGAACCGGCCATGTGATTAGAGATACCTCGGTTCAACGCTTGAAGAACTCTTCCGACATTTTATGATGTAAGGTATATAGCTTAATGTATTTGGCGAGATCATGATCGCCCAGCCGTATCATAGAACATCACTCGACATTTCTTGTTTGACTTTCTAGTTCCCTCCCCCCCCTCCCCCACCCTTTGATGAATCCGCAAATTTTTATAACCCCCTTGAGTGCTACTATGAGTTGTCGCACTCCGAGTTCTGTATCACAGTTCTTAACTTGCATTGGCTCAATCCTGTTCTATTCTATTCACGGGTTTCAATCCTAAAATTCCGTATCCTAATGTTGATAAGCTGGCAAAGTATCCACGTGATTATGGCAGTGTGGTGGAGAGGTTAACACGTCAGCCTGCTATACAGTTGAGCTGATGCCTTCGGGTTCGCGAGTTCGAATCTCGTCGCTGTCGTTATTTTTGCTCCCTTGGTGGTCAGGAGAGTTCTGGAAAGCCCCCTTCACCCCGCCTTTAATGAACGCAGGCCCCATTCATAATTTACTGTATGTATAACAAATTCTGATCATCCTTTATCTAAAACATCTTCGATCGCAAGCATGATTATCACTGCGGTCACAAGGGAACTGGTAAAATTAGAAGTACATAAATGTATATAATTCGAGTGATTATACATGACCTAGGCCACAGAACAATAGAGAACGGCCACAGGTATGACACAACCAAGTACTTGTTATATTAATGCTCCTTATCCAGTATCTCCTAAACGATGGCTGCTGATAGACGCATGATGAGCTACGTGTACGTATGTACGTATATTTTCAGGAACGTCAGTCTCAGCTACCAGTACCGCGATTCTCAGCCCGGTGTATCCAAATACTTCCAAGTACTCTTCTAGATCTCGAGCTCCCATATGACCATACAAAGAACTCAATGGATGGAGGATGGCTTCATCAAGCAAACCCAGGAATTCCATAAGCTTATATTCTTTCAAGCTACGGAGAGATTGTTCGCCGGTTGATAGCTCGTATCTCTTGATCCCTCCCTGCATAAGCTAAATACATGTAGGTACATGTAGTTTCTTCTACTCGACTTGTTTACGCATTTTAGATGCACAACGTACATACATCCCCTTCATTGGCGAAACGAAACATCTGCCGTACGCGCATGTACCCGATGTATATGCGACTACGGCCACTCAACCTCTGTGTTGCTTGCCATCTGAGATTTACTCCGTAAACATTCGCGGACTATGCCGGGTTTACGGACAATACTCCTTCTTTGTGGATGGGAAGCCGTGTTAATATATCGATACGGAAGAAGGTTATGGTATCCTGTGCCGGACCCTGGGCGCGGACCACAGGTGGTGGAGGCACGCGACCTTCCCCAAATGATGCGCCTCCGAGACCTTGCCGGCTGTCAAACCATTGGGGCGTTGGTGGCTTCCATGCGGGGTGTTCAGCTCATATTCTCCGCCTCGACCATTCATCGTGAGATCTTCTGTTGGAGGAAATGGGAAGAATTGTACTAATTTACTTGTCTCTACCTAGCTTTATGGGATCTTTCCTTCCTCCATGATGAATTCTCGCCAAAAATATCAAGTCAGCTTCGGAGGTTTCTGCAATTGACCCCTTAGAACACAATCCCGAATCGAAGCAAAGGTCTTCTCCCCCCCAATACAACTCCGGATACGAGCCATGGCCATGGGCACCCCAAACAGTCATTCCAAGCGACAATTTGTGAAGTCAAAACCAGCTACAGCTATTCACAGGCATTTGGCGAATATACCCATTTGGCGAACTTGTATGTAGTAACTAGCTAGTAACTAGTTAAACTGAGAGCGCGAGTTTGACTTAGATACCCTGATTCTTATTGACCGTAATCCCTGTTCGTCAAATGGGTGTATTCGCCAAATGCTTGTGAATCGCTTTATAGCAATACGGTACGGTGCGATGACCGTGCTGAAAGGAAAGTCTCCTTATTACATGTAGCTAGCTACATGTAGCTAATATCAAGAATAAACAGCCACCCACACAACCATGCAACCGACCTGCCGTTCATTTTGGGTTGCCTTCCAGCCGTGAGCTGAACCCAGCTTGAGATCAGTTGGGAGCAGTATATTAGCTCGTCATAACAATTGCACTTAATTGAAACTACCTAAGCCTGCACTTCTATTTTTGTCTCACGTATTCGCTCATTCGGGAGATCATCTCAGCTCGATCTCGGCTGAATCTGGTTCCGGATGGTGCAGAGTGGCGCGAATTAGACTACTTTCTAGCTGCTTTTAGAGTAGAGAGGATGGAGTATTTACGGTAGAGGCTTTATAGTACACACCTTTGGAGCTCTCCAACACGGTTTAATGTGCCGTTACCGAGGCACTTTTTTCTAGAACATATGTACCTACATGATACATGCATGGGATTCTATTTCGGTCTAGAGTAATGCCTGCTGTTGTCTTGGCTAACGCAATGTGTACCGGCCACTAGCCCTTCAACTTCAACTTGGAAGTAAGTACCTAAAGAGGTACCTAGGGATACATGTATATATCCACGAAGTTTGTGTTGAACCTCCCAACCACCGGTCTTCCCCGAGAATCCTCCGGTATTCTGCCCGGCCCCCACATTGACCTGGAATAATGCTTGTTTTGTTGTATTTTCCGATTGGAGTGGTAGGTTGGGGAATTAACCTTGGTGAATCCGATCGTTGGTAGAGTGATAACGCACGTCTTGGAGGGTTGGGACATGTACCGGTACATATGAGGAGAAGACGGTAGGTGGAGTGGGACATACTCGGGTACCGGAACATGAAATAGGGTTTATTGTATGGTAGAGCGGCGCCTCTTTCTGTATATGTGTAGCTACCAGCTGCATGCAGCTTTCATGGCTACATGTACCTACACCTTAAGCTTTGAACGAACAAACACTGGTTCATGTATGTATAATAATAAGTACAGTACCGTACTCTAGAGTAGATGGGTATATTGTGGCGATTTTATTATTAGATCAAGATGCCACCTGCCACTAGAGTATAGCTGCCATGGCTCGAGGAATGTAGCTGGCAGTATAGTACCAGGCACATACTATACATGTACCTCCACTTAAGGAAGCTCGTGTCGCCAAGTGTAGGAAGGGTCACTCGACCAGATCTCAATACGAGCTATCCAACTAACCCGAAGAGTGTATGTATGGCCGATTACATGTACTCTAGTATGTGCATGTATCTACATGTATTCAGTACTGCTCCCTGGTTCACCAAACGTCATTGAACGGTAACTACATGTAGTACGAGACTTCCGTATTTGGCTCATTAAATCTGGGTGTGCTGATCCATGGTGCGAGGGACTGTGCATACGATGCCATGTTATTATCATATCCAACACCAATATACCATTAGCTATAAGGAGGACATGTACCATACAGAAGTCTTTATATACAGCCCTTCCCACCGTCCTTCTTCTCTCCTCACCAACAGCTTCCTCACCTTCGCTCTACATCAATCCTCAATACCTTCACTCGCTTTACCAACACATACTTTCGTTCAATCCACGATACCAATAATCAAAATGCAGTACACTCTTCTCAGCACTCTCCTCATCGCCGCTACCGCTGCCGCGCAGACCACCTACCGTGTCGTCGCCGAGCCTAGCTCATACCTCAACACCAACTTCTACCAGATCTCTTGGGTCAACCAGGGAACTAGCTCTCTCTATGCCGGTGATGCAAAGCTCAACCAGGCCGCTGAGCAGTACGTTGGTAAGTAATATCTTCAGGTTCCCATCAACTCTATAGACAGAGTGCGATACTAACAGTATTACAGTGAATATCTCCGATGATGGTTACTTGAGCTTCCTCTCGTGGCATACGGAGCGTTACCAGCTCTTCTATGTCAATGGGCAAGCCACTGGCCCCGTCAAGGTCGATATGTGGCAGGGGATCCCGCAGAATGCGACCCAGAAGGGATTTACCATCGATGATGGCTACCTTGGGTGAGTTTTTATGCCAACATTCTGTTTGTGTTCTTTAAGCAATGCTAATAGTATAATAGGGTTGCTGGTGATGGCAGCAAGTGGTCTTTGTGCCCTACCGAGACTGGTGGAAGGACCTACCAGTTGTGGTATGTCGATGGCGATGCGGCATCAACTGATTGTGTGAGCACCAAGCTTAAGATGCAGGCTTACGGACTCTGCACCTCGGCTTAAACTTGGACAGCAGGTTCCAATATGAGATGGAAGAGTGATGGCCGGGAGAATGGTGGGAAGGTGTGATATAAAGAAGGGGTGGGATGTATAAAAGGCGGTCAAGATTTATTGAGACTAAGCTAATGTCTGTCATTTAATTATTATTTTTTTTTCGATAGCTAGATTAGTTTACAATAGAGGGCATCATCGCTCTGCCATATAATTCTTGAATTGGTGTTAGAGCTGCGAGTGATGGGTGGTGAAGAAGTCGGCAAGAAACATATTCTCTTCGGGAATTAAATTTAAAGGCAATGATACTCGTGTCTCTAGATTAATGAATAAGAGGCTTCAGTAAATATAGGACCTGTACAAGCTTGTAAGATCCAGAAAGAAGATCGGTACTGTATTTATCCAGATACTACTATACGCACTGCAGCGCGCGCACCCATATACCTACACGTATACCTACTAGTCTGTACCCTATCCACTCACACAATATATACCCTGCACTCGCAGTAGGTCTGAAATACCTGAAAATCCGACAGCGAGGTTTTGGTTACCAGTCGTGAGTACTACATGCATGACTGGATCCTTTGAATTTAGATTACCGAACTCGGCAGTTTGCTGGGAACGTTAATGAGTTACATGTACATACATAGGGAAGCTGGACGCCATGGTCATGAACTAGTGAATAGTGGGAAATGGGTTCTGAGGTTGATTAGGGTAATTTAGGGAATTTCTTTATTTTTATTTTTATTTTTTTTTTTATTTTTTTTTGGGGGGGCGGTTGGTTTAAGACAATTGGTGCTGCTTATGACAGGCTGAGTTCGTGATGCTTGACTCGAGCTCTAAGTCCGTCATATTTGGTCCATACGAGTCAAAATGAACACCGTTATCCGTACATAATATGAGACATGTCGTGTCTAAGATCGCAAAAACGTTGGCGGGTGCATAGGTACATGCACTCTAGCAAGATGCCCTAATTGTCAAACAGTTTTTGGTTGTATGGCTCGATTCTCGATAGTGGGTGGGTGTGTAAACTTGAGTGGCAATTGATTTTGTAGGAAGAGCCTCAAGTAAAGACCCTAATCCACGCTTATTTCGAGCTAAAGGTCGGTTTCTGCCAATTGAAATT
The DNA here is from genome assembly GCA_024713855.1 of Morchella sp. 2016-41. Classification (NCBI taxonomy): domain Eukaryota; kingdom Fungi; phylum Ascomycota; class Pezizomycetes; order Pezizales; family Morchellaceae; genus Morchella; species Morchella sp. 2016-41. The sequence continues at coordinate 174,079 of JAMGZD010000021.1, forward strand.
CAAGTTGGCACACCTACCCTCTCTCCAAACTCTCGCCGGTCAACTTTTTCTTTTTCGGCAAAGTGGTTTCCGAGCTCGGATTTACGTGGGTAATGGCAAATTGGACGACTTTACAGACGACTCTATATCTACTTGCAGCATTCGCGGCTTTACATATTGTATCCCCTCCTTTCCCCGATTATATCTCGCGCATAGAAAATAACGGCCTACGCTTCATTTGCCACGGTATTAATAAATTCAATCACATTCTTCTTTTTAGGATCGAATGTTCCTGCATGCCCACGTTATTCTTTTTGGCGTTCCAGGACTGAACTGGCTCTGCCTGCATATGGGCGTAAACGTGCATATATAGCAACCACATTTGGGTGGTATGCAGACTCAGTTCAGTCCGAAAATGTCAGTGGCCAACGGATAGATAATATCTCTTGCCCCTATGTCATTCTCATACCTGAGTACTCAATCTTCAACGCTAGATCCAAATCTATCCTATCCCTGCAATAGAAGCTCCAAGTGTAAATAAACGACTTTTGTTCTTAATATATCCGCGTCTGTAGAAATTATATAGGGAGAGTATGTGCCTTACAGCATTCCATAAGTTATTCAAATTGTAGCAGCGATTGCGGTCCTCGTGGTGGCTCAGGAAATATGTACCCAGAGTGTTGGAAAGTGATGCACATTTTGGCCTGACAACGCCCGAATACATGACACAAATCTCTATATCTTGGCACAACATAAAACACTATCTAAAGTCAGAATTCGGATATGGAGCATCTCTGCTATGCCTGAGGGTGCATTGGCCTGTGTTTGGAAATAAAATATCCACTTCCAAGACAAAGAGTCGCTGTGAGGTATATAGCGAAAATATATAGTAAAAAAAAAACAGAAAACATTGATGACGGACATCCTTTTTACTCTTTCGTCATCAAGAGTATAGGCGCACTTAAGTTGACCTTGGGACACCCTCATGTGAACATTCGTTCTCACTGTTGAGACATCACCGAATGTGCATCATTTTCCGACACCCTGGGTACACATACCTTCTGAATTATGTTAACATCCTTTGCAAGTTGGAGTTTTCCGTATGTTCTATCTATTTGAATACTATAGGGATTATTGATGAAGTATTATTATTATTATGTTTTAGAGGAGCAATTCAATATACCGATAGAAAGAAACCCTTCACGGACGGTTGTGCGGGAAATTAATGTCCCTTCTGATCATAAGTTTGTTTCTCGATCAAGCTTATACATAGTAAGAGCATGACATAAGACGACGAATTACAGCTAGGTAGGTACCGAAATGTTCTTGATAACTGTATACTTTACCGCCCTAAAAAGAATTTCTTTAGCCACAGTAAAAATATGGCATTTGTTTTCCTGGACAGACCTGGCAGTGGGGCGATCCGATCAACAGAGACAATCGCGGGCAAGGAAGGCACGATCGAGATCCCCGAGAGTATGTTCGAGGATCTATACAATTTCTAGGCAATAGGACGGAAGGATCCACTATTGTTGTTATTATTATTATCTGCCCCCCCCTCCCCTCACACCCTTGTTTTATTTTATTTTATATTGTTTCTTTTTGTTCTACGTTCTTTTATTTATAGAGTTAGTCTTATCATAACCTCCGGGTTGCACACGAGTAATGAAGTAATCAATCAAAATAACATGCATATAGAACGAGTGATAGGCTGTGAACAAAAATTGATGTCGACCCTGCATGCATGATAATTGGCTAACGGCGCCTCAAAACACAGCAAGCTAACCGCTTTGCATTAGCCTCGGCCCCAGTCTCTGGATTAGGTGCGCGCAACGATACCATCTCAGGGGAAGAAGTTGCGCTGAGGTAAGCACAATTTACCACCCACACAGGATACATGTAGCTTTGCATACACTTCGCGACAGGTTAGACACCTTACATAATTATTCGCGATGTCCAATTATATGAGAGATGCCCAATTATTTGTTGTTGTTAGTCAATCCAATTGCGCAGATCCGTACCCCCCACGTAAAGGCAATGTACCTACTCTAGTATCTACATGTACTAGTACTTATAGATCCACACTCTATTTCCGAACACCCCCGAGTGGCGGCCATTGTGATTAGAGAATTTCGTTCAGGCAGGCCGTTGGTGTGTTGGTTTTGGTTTTGGTTAGCGATTGGGGTAATCGGCTTTGGGAGACCGCGTGTACGTGAGGATAAGCTTTTTCCCCTTGCTTCTTTTTTCCTTTCCGCTTCAGTCATAACAAATCACCTTATCCCAATATGAACTCCCGCCCTCACCTGACCAGTTGCATCACTTGTCCAAAATCCACGACATCAATCCGACGTTCCGGATCATTGGCACATCGAAGGTCTTCTAACAACTTCTGAATCAATGATGGTTACAGTTTTCGCCCAAATTAAAACTAACATGCTCGGGAAAGAATTTTCTATTTGGGTATCCATTCTACTTCTATAGCTATGTAGTTTATCTCCCTTTGGGTATGCTTAAAATTTAGAAACCAAATGACCGACCATTATGCAACGTGAAAGACCGACAAAGTAAAAGCTCGAATAAGAAGAAAGAAAGATTTAGCTTTCAGTTTTAGGAACAAGGTTGCCTACACAGAGTAATCATATCCACCATTGGGAACAATGTTCCAAAATTCCTCAATGATCTCCTTTTGGCCACTTGGAGCACCGCGGACAGCCATGTACCTACGACCATCGACTGCTGGAGTCCACCCACCAGGGTTCGTGTCAACCACGAGACCGCCGGCTTCGGTGAGAATAAGCCATCCCGCAGCGACATCCCACGCCCAGCATCCACCCTCCTACTTTATATTAGCTAATGAAAAAAGCAAAAAGCGAGGTGGTCGACATGGAAGGTTGGAAGCAAAAAGAAACTTACCCAATACAAATCAATGTTTCCAGCTGCAACAGCGCAGAAATTCAGGGCAGCAGATCCCATGCTTCTGAGAGAATGAACCATCTTACCACCTTCCTCGGGACCAGCAGCAAGCTTGGCGAAGGTTTCATACTTGATTCTCCAATTATGACCCTGGCGGTCACTGCCCCATTCAACGGCCACAAGTGCCTTTGAAAGTCCTTCAAGCGGCGAAGGGTAGGTCTTGCGAGGAAGGCGAATCTTGTGGGGGGTCGGAGTGGCGCCATTGGTAGCGCCACTAACACGAACAGGCATACTAAGGTAGGAGCCCTGATTCTTGATAGCAGTGTACCTGTGATGCGGCATTAGATAAAGGGCAGAAAAAATCAGATGAATGTTTTATTAACAACTTACATGTGAGTGGTATAGGGGTTGTAAACAACACCAACAACTGGCATTTTGTAGACGCAAAGAGCCAGAGAAATGCATACATTTGGGAATGTGTGAACCTGAAGACGTACATGTAGTTAGCATGAAAGGTACCGAACAAGAAAGGAACTGAGTAGAGAAAGTACTTACGAAGTTGACTGTTCCATCAATGGGGTCACAGATAAAAGTGGGTTTATCTGTGAGCTTCTTTCCGGGAACATAACTTTCTTCTCCAAGAAAACTAGGTTTTATCAGCTCTCTATCTGTGAAACTAACTAGAAAAGTAGGTGCACTCGTGAAGCTTCAATGGAAACATACTCGTAACTAGGATATTTCTCTTTGAGCTTTCCAAGGACAAACTTTTCAACGGCTTGATCAGTTTCTGTGACCAAATCGGCAGCTGAGATTATAGTGTAAGTAGCTATTCATTACCGATCAAATCAACCGAGATGGAAACTTACAGTTCTTTTTTGTTAAAGTTGTGCTGACCAGCGGATTTGCATTGGTTATCATATCTCCAGCGAGGTGAGCAACGTCGATGAGAAAGTCGTGAACCTCTTGGTGGTTGATTTCGTCTGCCATTTTGCGAATTTTTCGAGAACTGGTAGGAAGAATCGGGGTTATAAGGTCTGGGGGAAAAAGTGAGCTTTGAAACTTGTGATAGAATTATGGATCGACGACGAGAGAAATCTTTTTGAAAGGCCGGAGGTATTTGTGGCATATAAATACATCCATAGTTCCTGCCAAGCCAGGTGTTCTTTCTTTACCAGGGATAAAAAAACAATTCGTACGTACATACCAAGGATACTACACAAGCCGGGCATTTTTATAAGGCACAAAACGAACAACCAATAAAGAAGCACAGAAGAAGAAAGGAAGCGGGAAGTTGAATGGAATGAGCTACAGCAAAGGAAGTAGAAAACAGCCAAGGGATTATATGCTTACTTTGTTTTGATTTGTGGCGTTTAATTAAGGTGCGGCTCTGAAGAGGCTCTGCTATGGCGTATTCAGTTTAAAGTTTCGTGTCTGTAGATGGATAGAGCAACACAGTTAGCTGGTCACCGGGGACCTCCTCGAATTTGGCGATTTTAATAACTAGATCTCTAGACTTATATAATAAAGATAGATTTCAACAACAACAGCAGCAACAACAACAACAATAGCTCGATGAAGCTCCAGGGGGAAGCTTTTGAATTATTCTCCGGAGGTGGGGTTTCTCTCGAGCTCACATACAGGGGGGGTGGGGGGTTCTGTTAGCGGGGTCGTCAGCGGGGTCAGTGGAGCCCACTCAGTAGGTACATGTATCTGCAGTATCTACATGTAGGTACATGTTGCAGTTACAAGTATCGATAGAACCTGGATCTTAGTTATTCCGGGATTCGAAACCCCGACCCTTCGAGAGCTGTCCCTGATGACACTCGATGTCCGTCGGTTATCGATTTTACGAGATGCAATCGGAGATTCATCAAGTCATATTTAAAATTTACACCAACTACGGCAGTTTCTGAAGAGTTTATCTCACGGGGAAGGGGGAAGGGGGAAGGAAGATCTAGACAACTCATGGCGTCTTTGTGCAGTGGGTACTGTATGTACGTTTTGTGTCTACATGTAACTCAGGGTTGACTGACGTAACTTTGCGTTAGTTTCGCCCGCAATTGCGTGCAGGAGCGAAAATGAGACATGGTCATTCGCAAATTCAATGGCTCTCCCTGCGAGTCTATCAAAGATAACACGTGCCTCAAGGCGCTTTCTATCACAACTTTCTGGTGTCTCGGTGAATCTATCTCCGTGCCTTCCCCTCCTCCTCCTTTTTCTCCTCTTTGTCCCATCGATCCCGATAACCTACCTATCTACATACACAAGTACCAACCTATCACCATACCTATCTACAATACTTACCGGGAAATAGAACAGTATCAGCAACAAGAAAGAGGCGTTCAGATACGCGTATACGAAACATGTGCTGTCAGTCAACCGGGTTCTCTCGGGAAAATTCGTTGCCTACCCGGCATGTTGCATTTTGATTTTACGTCAACATCAGCAAGTGGGAAAGTGAGATTGCGATGTGTGTTGATAAGGGAGATCCGGTAGATGAAGAAACGGATTGGCCCTGGCCCAAACCACGTGGTTGTTGGTGGCTTTCAACCCTAGCCCAGTTGGTTGCCACTGCCGCAGCAGGCCAACCAACAGAAACAATTTCTGGGAGGACATGGCCAAAACAATTGGTACAACCGGTGTTGGGCCCTCCTATATTACATGTATCTGCATGCAGGCACTACTGGTAAAGAAGAGAGGAACGAACGGGTATGCACGGAAACCAACGGGTTGGGTTTCTCTAGAATCACGGGTTACCAAGCCGTTTTAGAGATGTCGACATTACATGGACGGAGCGGCCGATAGATAGCTCAGTCTTCACCCTGTGGGCTCAAACAACAAACTCAACACCCAATTTATTTTGTTTGTGCGTGGAATTTATAATCGAGAAGCGCCGAGGCTTTCCCCGCAATACCGCAGTATGACCTAGCCGTCCTTCCAGATGACGCCATCCATCTACCTCGGTCCGGTGGTGCGGCCTTGTACTTCAAAGAATCGACGAGAGAGGAGAACTGCCAATTCTTTCAGCCAGTCAATTGAACAGACACCCTACCTATTCTAAACGCCTCAAACAATGAAAGCTGTCACCATCGAAAAAGTCGAGGGAACGCCCGGCAAAGTTTACTACCCGTACGTAAACCTCCCGGGCTATTTTTTTTTTTTTTGTGTTTAATTCATTAGTTTTCCCAAGCACCTCTTGATGGGGGGGATTTTCTTTTCTTTCCCTTTTTTCGAGAACCAATATTTACGACCCTATATCCAGGCTCAAACTAATTGACCTCCCTATCTCGACCCCTGGGCCTACGGAAGTCAGAGTAAAACTCCTGGCAGCTGCTCTAAACCACCGAGACCACTTTATTCGTCAACATCTCTACCCCGGAATCTCATTCGATTCAATCCCCCTCCTCGCGGATGGCGCCGGAGTAGTGAGCTCTACTGGCAGTGCCGTACCCACTTCCTGGCTTGGGAAGCGCGTCGTTCTCGCTCCCGGTCGCGGCTGGGACTCTGACCCCGCCGGCCCCGAAAGTGAAATCTATGCCATTCTCGGTGGAACCAAACACGCTCCCACCGGTACCCTTCAGGAATACATCAGTGTTCCCGTCTCGGAGGTGGAGGAAGCTCCTCTCCATCTCAATGCCGTTGAGTCGGCTGCTCTTCCACTCTGTGGGCTAACCGCTTTCCGCGCGGTTTTCACAAAGGGACAAGTGCAGGCCGGTCACAATGTGCTCATCACAGGCATTGGCGGGGGTGTTGCCTTGATGGCGCTCGCATTCTGCTGCGCGAAGGGCGCGGTGGTGTTTGTAACCAGCGGGTCGGAGGATAAGTTGGCCGCCGCGAAGGAGCTCGGGGCGAGTGCGGGGGTTAATTACAGGAGTACGGCGTGGGAAAAGGACCTCAAGGGCCTTCTGCCGAGGAGTAGGCCGTATTTGGATGTGGTCATTGATGGTGCCGGAGGAGATGTTGCTGGTAAGTTATTCATGCTTTCTACATGGGCGTGTGGGTGCGGCGCGTAGTGCATTTTTTAGCTAATGTAGTTTATGTGGGAGGACAGCACGGACTGTACCGTTGCTTAAACGTGGTGGCAAGATTGTCTCATACGGCATGACACTTGGCCCCCAAACACCCTTCACGATGTCAGCCGTGTTAAAAAATATTGACCTCGTGGGCTCAACCATGGGCTCCCGTAAGGAATTCGGGGAGATGGTTGAGTTTGTCCGCGACAAGCAGCTCAGACCCGTCATTTCGAAAGTGGCAGACGGCATTTCAATCGACAGCCTTGAGCCTTTGTTCGAGGATATGAAGGAGGGGAGGCAATTTGGGAAGCTCGTTGTCAAGATTGCGCCGGAAGACGCGGCAAAGTTGTAATGATTTTTCTTTTCTTTACAATTACTGCGTTGTTTGTCTATTTTGCTTATATCCCTTGTATGTACCTTTACTTTTACTATCACAAGACCCAGGAATTGGCATGGCCTTCATTTATTATGGTACTCGAACACTGTTTTCGGTGCTTCGATATTGACAACACTCGCTGGTAGGTACGTGGTGCGGATCATACAAATAAGAATAAAAACCGAAATCAAAAAAGCCAAAGAAGACAGGAAAAATATGTTTATTCGTCATAGTTCAACGGTTTGCGTGCAGCGTAGAAGTACCTATCATCTCGTTAGAACCTACCAACATTTATGAGGTAAGAGAAGGAAAACGAGACTTACTGTTTTCCGTAGGCGTGTATCTTCCTGTTCTTTATTTCCTTCTTAATCTCCCTCAACAGTTCATTGACATCTTCCACCTCCATTCCAAGCACTCTTGTCAAGTACGCCATCCCCAACGCCTCAAACCCAGTCTCTGCAGCCAACATGAAGAATGCGCCAATCTCTTTCAACTTTGGGTCTGCGGGCCATGTTCCAAGTGGTAGTTTCAACATTTTTACTCGGATATCTTCGAAACCGCACGCCTCAAGTATGGGCGCGATGTGAGACGCGATTCCGAATGGGCGGCCTATGCGTAAGATGCACGTTAGTATGCGTGAAAGCAAAAGCGAGAAAAGCGGAGAACATACCGGACTTGTCGGCAGCCTTATTGACGAGATCATAATACTTGTACATGCCGAGGTCTTTGTGAAAAGTGCCGTCGTCGCTGTAGAGGTGGAACTCATACTCTGTAATGTCGACCCAACCACCCGGTTTTGTAGTTCTGAATGCCTCCTTCAAGAGGAAGTTCCAATCCTTGATAGCACCATTGAGATTCCGGATATGGACCAGGTCGAAGTTGTTTTTAGGCCATGTCCACTCTTGTTCGGCGTCATCGATTTGAAACTCGACGTTTGGTGGGACCCTTGAAAGGATGGGTTAGCTATATGTGTCCGCCCGGCAGAGTTATATCCAAAGGTGTCACTCTTACCAGTTGGGTTGAATAGGACTAAGATCCGTCCCGATGACCTTGGCAGAGGGGTACTTCTCGCCAGCATCAATCGCCCAAATACCAGTGCCGGTACCAATATCTAATATCATTTGTGGGTCTTCGGGGATAGGAGCGGTGATTAGTTCCCCATTTAACATCAAAAGACATGTATGGTGAATAATATCAAGACGATCTTGTTCAGTCTTCAAACTAGTAAGTTAGTAGCCACATACAAACGGTATACAGATATATGGGCCTTAGGCAAGGCAGTCCGTACCTCATCGTTGGGGGCCAAGTATTTTCTGCATTTTGAGTCCTGTGTTAGCTCTTCCATTTCTATAACATGTTGGACAAAGAAAATCCGATGCGTTGGTCTCCGGGTTTATCGCACAGAGTCAAACCCAATCCTTTGGTAATGGGTCATTTTCCGGCCCAGAAAACCATCCTAAACACCGTTTTTCTCCCAAAAAGGAAAAGAAAACCTCACCCATCCTTGTAAGCATGATATCTCCGACCATTTTCAAAACGATATCTGTGGGGGAAAAAAGCTGTTAGATCATTTTGTCTTCTTCTACACAAAAAGGGGCCCAAGGGGAGGCGTAAGAGCAGCTTACTCATAGATTGAAGATGCAAGCGACTCGGTAGAAATCTCGCTATTATTTTTTTTCTTTATTTAGTTGGTGCCATATGTTTCGTAAATAAGAGTAGCTACTCACGATTCAGCTACCGAATCGAATGCCGAGTCGTTGGCCTAAAACATGCGGGTTAGCATTGGTACTAGATAATAACGCCCATATTAATGTTACTTACAGCCTCATCGACAGAGATATGGCCCTCACTACTACTGTCTGTCATTTTTTTTGGGAGAGGGGTGGGCGAATTGAGGTTTGCAGGTGATCGTGCGTGGTAAGCTGAGATATGCTTTTGCGCCTAGGTGGTGGTGGGTTGGTTGGTTTGTCGGCTGGTGTGTGGTTTTATTAGAGGGAGGTGCGATAGAGCTTTATATCCTCTTGGCCTGGAAACTGTTAGTAGTGGTCATTAATTTACTACATGTATTCATCACTCAACGGCTTACCCCGCGCATATGCACTTGGGTAGGCGAATATAGGAGGGATAGAACCTATTAAGAGCAAAGCAAGTGGGGGTTATGTTGGATTGGCGCGCCACGTGAGCGGATGGGTTCAAAAGCTCCTGCTTAAACGCCAGGAGCAGAGATATTTTTTTTTTTACCAGAGTCCCCTTCTGTCGTCCGCGGCCAGGATCTACGATGAAAAAACACGCTGCACCCAGCTCGGAGCGTGTAGGTACATATGGTATATATGCATGGCTATCATAGTACTCCAGGGTATGTAGAGTAGGGTACTCTACATACATACAGTAGCTATATTATATAAGTTGAAGATGGACGTGGGTCTGGATTGGAACTTTGCACAAACTTTTCGTTTTTGTGTGGACTTTGCTAGGGGTATTCGGCGATGTAGAGTAGGCAAGCTACATGCACATACATAAGTTAATACCCCCAGTTCCTCCCAGGGCTTATCCCATGAAACCTTACATATAATACCGGTACCACACACCAAACCCTTAAACCGTCGGCCAACACGGGTCTGACTTCTCTAGTGCTCTCTGTTCTAACCGTCAAGCATTGAAATTTTATATATCACCCGAGTCTCACAGACACATTGTTCCGGGGTTCTCTGAAACTAGTCAGTTGAACGCCCTAGGGCAGCGCAAACAACCTAGTTGCCCACCCACCAACTGTTTGATATGTATTCGATCCGACAATAAGGTACAGGGAACTTCCCAGCAGATCAGCTAAGCGATGAACCAAAATCATGGCAAATAATAATCCAGCACAAGGGGCGAGTTCGATTGAATTTCCCGAGCTACCTCAGACGACACATCACATTATTCGTGATACTCGAGGACCCATCCCATCACCATCACTCTGGGTTTGGGGTAACGTATGTATATGTACTCATCACCCTCTACCTTGAAATAATTGCGATCTCAAGATGCAACATTCACCTTACTAACTCGGCCTCGGCTGGGAAATCCTCGCTCGTTATACCTTCCTTGATCAAGAGAGCAGCTGAACGCCATCGCTCTAGAGTACGTACGTACATGCCTTGATGCACAGTTTGTAATCTGCCGATGCAAGTTTTCTCGGGCAGCTGAGCTTCCGTCCTTTGGATGACACAGTACTCCACCTAGAACAAGTTGCAAATGGGCAGCAAGTACTTTACTCCGAGTTGCTGCATACAGTACTGTAACTAACTTCCAGTTGAAAACTCCGATAGGTTTGGGTGATGGGTCTGAAGGAGCCGATTAACCTGCATTCATCTCTACATCTAACCCTTTTCTTTGGAAGAGCTGAAGGAATGGGGGTGGGTTTCAACTCCTCAAAGACTCGAACCCCGGGTAAATCGATGCACTGATTGGTCGTTGCATATTCCATCACTTTCGCAAATCAAAGACCCTCGATATTGGTTTGAGTTCGCTGGTACCGGTAACAGGCTGACCGCGTTTTTTTTTCCTTCTTATCCAGGTATATACTGCGGCACCAAATTCCGTGCCGTCTAGGTGCAGTCCCTAGAGTATGCTGTACCGTACATATCGCGCATGTCTTTGCTTCTATAAGATATTGAAATGACCGGACATACTGGGTCAAAGAGAGCTTCACTTTCAATTGATCGGTAATCCTCTCCCGAAGAATCGGCTGATGGTACTGTTCTGTCTACTGAGATATTACCTGGGATTGAAAAAAACAAATTATGACACTGGCTGGTTATGAACCTTTGGGTAGAGAAGGGTTCACTCCCCGAGCGGCCGAGAGACAGCACAACCGCAACAAGCGAGCCTTGGAGTGGATTTGACCTTTCCCCACCTGTTCGCAGTTTTGCGCCACATGATACATCTACGGCGCTGTCCCCATTTTCTTGAAGACTAGGGACGGGTTGTGCCAATATATCCTGGCCGCTATGTGTAACCATCACTTCTGTCGGTATCAGGACAGATCTCACTTTGTAGGCCCCTCGATAAATTAATTTACAGTGATGTTTCCCGGCAGTATGCAATCCAATAAGATTATTATATAAGCATATGGTGGATTAACTTAAATGCTTGCGTCCAAGTGCAACTAGTACTTCTACACAAAGAACGTCGAGGGATCCAGAATACATAATTGTGGCCTGAGAAATACCTTCACTGGACTAGCATTAAATCTACCATGATACAAAAACCCATCATAGATAGATGGGTGGGGAAATGAGGAATACTCCGGGCCTGCTATGTTTGGTTCTGTGTAATGATATACTGGCCATTGAATATTTTATGGTATTTTCTAGCCCTTTAAGTCCGCATGCAATTAATGAGTTAAAAAAAAGAAAAGAAGGAGCCAGCCCTCTAAACTAATTATAAGCATACGAGTCTCCCTGACTCTCCCCACAGTGCACCATGGGGGAACATCATACCGTATCAATCATTCAAGCATGACTAATCAGTCGTCAAATGACGGTTCCTATCAAAACGCTGTTTTGATATCACATCCCGCAAACTTTAACCCGTTGTTGATGACCGTTGGTCGATACAACTGTACAACCTTAATACATGGTGCTAGGTTTCTGCATCAATTTCGCCCCGCTTTTCTCAGACAGAATGAACTGATGATTGGTTTTTCGTGAGGCGAATACTCGCCATAGGTGGTAGACGCAATATACATCAAGGCATGATTAACATACTGGCACTGAGTTAATTATCACAAATTATCAATTATAAAAAAAGGCTATCTAATCTATAAGTACATGTAGATGCCTTGATTCGAGGGCCAACATCCCATTTTTATAGGCTGCTAATGATGAGTCATGACGAATTTCCTGTCTATGAGGGGCATCGGCATATATATCTCGCTCTTTTATTATAGATAATTCTACCGTAAGGTCTTCGGGAATGTTTCAGTGAGACAAAAAGTAGTACAGTGAATATAAATATAAGTATGCACATGTGCTTAATGGATATTAGAGAATAAGATAAAGAGAAGTGGTGTGTTGATACTGGGCGCTCCTTTGAAATTTAGCGTGGGGTGGCCTAGGCCTACGAGGAGTAGCGTGAGAATATAGCTACGCACGTACAATGGTGGGTAATAAGTTATCGGACGACGTATGTACGTAGGCGTCCCGTCTGGTAACTTATTATCCACCGCTGTACAGCGATTGGCAGATTACTAACCCGTAGTGATACATGCACGTTACATGTATGCTTAACGGTTTCTAGTATATAAAATTTCTCTAAATGTTTAATTCGGTATTTAAGCTCAGTTCCTACATTGCGTATTAAAGCAATACGGCCCCAAATATAGATGACGATTTCATGAGACCTATCGCTTCATTCTTAGGTGTGTTAGTTATAGGTACTGGTCGGTTCGATCAGTTGCACTGTAATTAAGAAATCCAATTATAAAGTCACCCCCCCCTTCGATTCTAGTAGACATTCAAGTAGACATTCAATAGAGTGGCTTGGATATATTGAACATGTAGCCGTATTGAATATACTCATAATTACAAGGGAGAGGTCGTTATTATATCCGGTTTAAACATACAAGTTGATTGCGCTTATTTTTCCCGGTATATGTTATGAGTGTAGTACTGTGTGGTGATCCTTGCACAAGGTATCACTCGCAGCCCCTTCATGCGCTAAAAGCTTTTCTCTTTTTTTTTTTTTTTTTTTTGTTTAACTCATTAATTAAAAACCTTTGCTCGCGTGGATTGGGATTAATAATGGACAACTATAAATAAGCCAGATATATCGTGCGATCGAGAGAGACAATTGCCGGTTGCTAGATACTTGTACCCTTGACAACAATAATAATTAACATCAAGTCTTAAGTACATACAAGCACATGTAGTTACTTTCGATCTACCAGACTTAGGAGCTACGTCCTAACTTATTCTCTACCGTGACACAGGTCACTTACCACGAGTCATTTACCTATAGTCAATATCACTGATCACCTTAATCGTTGCCAGATACCCGCAGCCTTGATAACTCTCTATCGATCGGGCACGAGGCGGACGCATGAAGACACATCAAGATGATATGTTGAGCCACTGTGCTGTTGCGTAATTGCTCATGTCGATGCTGTGACATCCATCCTACATGCATAAATTCCAAGACATCCACTGATCACGGGTGTCTGGTGTCAAGAGTACGAGTACCTTCCTATTAATTAGCTCACACCGTATATTGACCCGCCTCCCTTTTCATGTATTCAAAACCTTATACTCTATATATTACTACAGGGCAGAGTTAATAGGTCAGTCTCAATCTATAGCTTCTGGTGTTAATTAACTGGCTTCACCTATACAGTGCTTTAAGAGACAGATAACACTATTGAGTGTAACTTAAGGTGACGAGGGTTTAGGTATGTTTCTCCACACATACGCAAATGGGCACGATCCCACGACATATTTGTCCCGAGACTTGCCAGAGTTCACCTTTCGAATCTCTCGAAAACAGAACATCGATTCATCACCGACCGCCCCCCACTCCCCATGACCGGCTCTTTGGTGATTACCCCAAATAGATATGGGCATATGTTATGGTAATGGGCTACAGCATCGTAAACGTACCGCCATAGTATCTGTTCTTTACCAAACTACGATATGCAAAGCTAACATTCTTTCGAAACTAGAACACTCCGGTGAGAAATTCATTCACCGGTGTTCCATTTCAATAGCATTAATTATGATCATGACTGCCAGCCTTAAAATTAGATCAGTTCCATCAGCTCTCTAGAGACCAGTGCAAGGTGCAATGATCGATTATGGTAACGTATTATTATTGCAATCACCTGAGGTCCTGCACGTAGCTAGAGCGGTAAATGTGTCACCGGTAGTATAAGCACCGAATTTCAGTATTTATGCTGTGGTATACTACGTAAGTAGATATATGTTCAACTGTTAATGTAAATTTCCCACCGTCGATGTGGTGAAATACCTGCCGCCAGTGACGAAATTCTCCACCAGTGGACGGCATTCATATATATATATTGGCATTATATGGTATATAGCGCTTTTATCACAAAAGTTGCCATTACATATAAGGTATAAGTGCTGGTGTTGTTTTCACCACGTTTACCGCCCCATATAAATAGGGTAGGGCGATCAATCAAGTTGTGGTAAAAATAATGCGAATTGAACCATCCACCAACCCAAGCTTGACGACATTAATGACGATAGTAAAGTTTTTGCATCGCTCGGTGATCGGCCGAGCGAATACAAGCACGTTTCGTAGAAATACCTACATACGCGTACCACTATAGGAATTCCAAAACGACAGCACCGTATCTCCGATAATCTTCAGAAGCCGACTACAAACGAGAATCACAATCACCTTAGCTCCGCCAGTCGTTATTTACTAGCAGATTACGCCCCCAATGGATCCCCCCACAAAGCTTCCAGAACTCTAAGCACTGTTCGCCATGGTAAAATTGGAAGTAACACTGGAGCCCCCAACCCCCAACCCCCGCTAATTAGCCAGTAGCTACTTTTTTAGGTAGCTGAGTCCCAGGCAATAGAACTAGCTAACGAGCAGATCCGAAATGACAACCACGCAAATTACGGCAACGACCGCACGCCACTACCGTTTACGCAGGGCATGATGAGCCCAGCCCAGCCCTATGTACCTAGAGTACAATACATGCCCCAAGATTGGAAGGCTTAGTGTGCTGCCCACCACGTTGTAAATGTGCGGGAGATCTATAGGGGTGATCGATCATTGGGCTTGCGTCGCGTGCAGAACGCCAAGAGATATTCAGGGGCAGAAATCTCTCTCCTAGGGGCCGAGTGAGACAGTGTCTAGCTCATTTTACGTTGTTTCGCTGCTGCCCATCTTTCTGACAGCTGGGCAACACAGCAGGTGGTGGTGATGCTGCAGATGGCAGATGGCAGATGGCGGATGCACTTGAACGAACTTGAACTTGAAACTCAACCTTGATTTTAAGGGCCAAAAAAATGTGAATAAACATAAAAACTATGGACAATGAAGTAAAAAGGGTTTGAAAGAGGGTATTTGGTGCTGAGCACCAAAGAAAGGATAAAGAAAAAGAAGGGAAGGAAGGAAGGATCGAAGACAGAGAATAAGAAGGAGCAAAAAAATAAAAACACCAAGATATCCCGGACCCATCTATGTAAATGCAAGTCTATAAATAAAATAAACAAAGCGAAAAGACTTCTCTAACCCGGCTGGCGACCGAACTAAAGTAATAGGCCAGAAGCGACTTAAATAATCTAAACATCAACGTCCTCCTCGCCAGAAGCGCACTCCGGCCTCTTGATGTACGCAATATCGTCGAGCACAAAGGCCGCCGGGTTGCCTTCCCTAGTGCTGTTATCAAAGCTCTGCCACACTGCCACCGACACATCCACCAAGTCCTCAAAGTCGCCAATAGGCGCCAACTCAACCTTCTGTGCTGTTACAGTAGCATTCAGAGCTCCGTTCTGCGTATGGATATAGTAAACATCAGTTGAAGTGTCCGTTCTCAAAACCTCAATCTCCACCAACAGGGTCTGTGTCGTGTTGGCGGTCGTGGCCTCCTTGGACGTGAACGCAAAGAACGAAACGGACGTCAGGTCGAACGAGAACCCGCGGTCCTCGGAACCGAACGAAACAAGCCCGTAGGAACGGGAGAGAATAGCGCTGGTAGGGCTACCAATGCCGCGGAGCTCAGTGCTGTTAGCGGGGTATGTGGTGTTGGAGAAGTATTGCCAGCCGGCGGAGCCAGAGAACTTGAAGTCCTGGTACTCGAGTGGGAGGGCGGAGACGCCGTCGGTTTCAAGATCATCAAACTAGTGGATTTGTCAGCATGGGCGTTATAGGCGGTGAGGTGCGGATTGAGAGGAGGAACTTACGTTCATGACGCCGGCCTCGCCGGTGGGGCAGGGGACACCACGGGTGCTGGTCGCTGTGGTAATGGAGGTGGATGTCACGGTGGTCTTTACGGTGGTTGTGATGGTTGTCGTGACATCGACGGAGGTTGTCTCTCTATGGTTGTGTTGTTAGATTAATTAATCGAACCAATATATAATATGATCAGAGGCAAGGAACCAGCGGGAATGGGGAATGGGGAATGGGCAAGGATTTACTTACGGGTGATAATCAGATGTAGCCAGAGCACCACCAATCAACATGGCAGTTGAAGCCGCCAGGAGCTGTGTGTAGTATGAGAAAAGCATTTTGTAAAGGATAACCGGTGAAGAATTGAAGATGAGTATAAGGAGTGTGAGACTTGGTTAGCCAACGAGCGATATCAGTTTGATAGCTTGAAGAGAGGAAGGGGAGGATATCCGTTCTTCTTATATATTCCGCCTCCACAGCTGATCCTCCTCCTCATGTTCGGTACCGGGCTTGTCTAACTCGTCTATAGAACCTGAAATTTTATCGGAAAGCGCAATGCAGCTGGTACCATGGCCAAGGGGAGGTACAAGGCAAGACAAGACAAGACAAGACAAGGCACCCGCACCACGTATTTATTGCCCCATGGGTTCACCTCACCATGCACCCAGCCTTGATCCAGGCAGACCCAAATGCTTCTGGGGAACTAGAGTAAACAAGCTGACTGCTTAACTTCCCGTGCCTGGCATGCAGCCAGGAAATGCCGCGTTTTCTCTTTTCTCTCTTTCTCTGCGCAGATACGAGGATTTTGCTTGCCACGTTACTAACCTTCCGATTACCTGCCTTGGCTTGGGTAAACATACATGTAGTTGAGTTTCCACATAGGTACGCCGAGGACGTGCTTCTGGGCGGATCCCAATATACATATATACATGTACATACATGTACTTATGTACATACATACCTACGCTCTTCTTCAGCTTTGACTCCTCCGCACTGGGCGGTATGTGTGATTAATCTCCAGTGGGCAATTCTGACTGCGCCGGCCGCGGAGAGGGAAATTGGGGAAATGAAGAGGAAATGTAATCAACTGTTCTATTCTCAGGCACATATCCCGCGGTTTCCTTTGCCAGGTTTAAAGTTGTGATTCAGTTGAAGTCATTGAAATTGCGATGCGCAAACACATGTAGGTTGAAACATTCATGGAGAGCTAGAGTGGCATGGACAGAGTATCTACATGTATACATTACATCCATATAATGGACGATATACATAATATCAATGTATCTCGTCGTCATCACCATTTCTCATCCAAGTGCCGACGACAATCGGGATTTTTCTTTTGTGTTCTCTCCTCGCGATCCCACTGGGCGCTCGGAGAGAGAGAAGAGGGGACGTGCTGAGATTGAACTGACGCACCCACCATACCCTACCAAGATTTTTTTCTCGAAGGCGTGGACATCTCCTACTCGTTACTCGTCACAGATCCCGTTCCTACATGAGCTGAGGCTGGAACAAGAAAAGCAAACGTGCATGAGCAGCGCATGTGGCGTTGCTCAACTTTACACAGATGGCGTCAGATGGAGGGGCTCGCATCCGATGGATGGATGGATGGGTGGGTGTGTTGTGCTTGTGCCTGTACCTGCAGTTCTTTTTTCTTCTTTCTTTTGCTTCCTCGGTGCCTGCGTTGAAAGCAGGTACATTATGCAGTTCAGCCCTCAGGTACCGCCAAAACTCGAAAAATTGGCTATCTCCGGACAGGGTTGTGAAGTGGTACGGAGGGGCGTTTGCTTAGTTACACTCATATTAAAAGCGCGAAAAAACATGAAGAATCACTCGTTTTTGCCCAAAATTGACTTCCCGCATGCAATTCGTCACTTAAATCCTTGTCCGGGGATAGCCAATTTTTCGAGTTTTGGCGGTACACTTACTAGCATACGTGCCGGTTGCGATCCCAATACGGACGATAAGCTTCAGGAGAGCCCTACTAAAATTACAATGTAGGCATCTTGATAGGAATTGTTTTATCGATAGCGATATCAGAGAACTCGGTACCATTTAGGCTGAATAATTTAGGTGCTTGCTTGGCCAGAGTAGAGTGCTCATGTCGAGAGCAGATCTAGAGTGAGTGCTCACGCCGAATACCGTTAGGATGCTTTGTTGCATGTAGCAACCCAGTCTGGTACTAGTGCCTATTTAACAGAACTATCAACCTGTGCAGGGAAACGTTTTTCGATGTTTGCATAAGTCGCGCTCTTGGTACGTGCAAGGAAGGCTTTTTCCTGGACAAGGCATGCGTCCTGCACACAGGGGTGATGTAAAACTTATCTCATAGGCGGACGAACCGAGGATGAAAAATAAAGTAGGAGAAGCTGTGCTAGACTTTTTGGATCTTGGGGTTGGCAGTGATTTTGTTCGTTTAGTTGCAATGGGCTCGGCCAGGTAGGTGTGGTGTGGGTAGCTGGGGTACATTGAAGTGGTATGGCAGTTGAAATAACCAATTGCAACTGGATGGCGGAGAGACCCAGAGACGAAAGATCCCCCTCCCCTCTGATATATATATGTAGCTTCCACGATATATACCAACACCTTTCATCAAAGGGACCTCTCTATAGCTATCTAACTATATGTATACTTCGGGGTAGCAACAGACCTGGATTGAATGGTACATGGGTTATATTTCAAGAGTAGGGGGAACAAGCTCCTTTTCAGCAAAAACAACTACATGTAAACTCGTTCTTGTAATTTAGTTATAGGAGCAGATAAAAATGAACACGAAAAATAGCAACACTTGACACGATATAGAATGCTCCCTTGGATTCAACACCCTGGCCTCCTGCATTCTACAAGCCAAGGCGCCCATAGCCATACTGACCTGCCGGGCCGGCGCTCTGTGTTCAACCACAATCAACCCAACCCACGACCACACCGGCGCTAGACAGCTCGGCGCCGGCCCGAACACACATCCGGAATTTCTCACTCGAGCCCGCAGCTTCGACTCCCTTCAACGGCACGCTGAATATCAGAAAGCCGGTCCCGGTTGAGTCCATCATGGGCGGGATACCGGAAGCCGGTACGGTACCATCACGGGTTCTGGTAATACAGGAGTGTCTCGCTAGGGCGATAGGAAGACTTTTCTACTAGGGCTACTGGGATGTGGAAAGGGAGGCCGTTGGGACTTAGTACTGGCGCATGGATTATATAAATGGAAGGTTATGCGCGTGGCGGGGGCGCCCGGCATTAGCAGCCAATGAAAGGAAGATGCATGGAGAAAATGTTTAAGATCCCAAAGAACCAATCACAAGAGAGACTAGGTGGGAAGTATCTACTCTAGGAGAAGAGAAAGAACGGGAAGGAAGATAGGTCATCAACTGATCGAACACATTGGACAGCGAGGGCTAAGTATTGCCTGCAATATTGCCGCCTACCTTTCTTTTGCCCATTTCTGAAGTAATCAGAATATTTGGGCTGGGTTTGCTCTTTATGAATTTTAACTTCATTATGTTTGATGATTTGTCATCGGTATATAGGTTTATGGGTGTTAGCATTAAATTCTTTCATTATGTTTTTTTTGAAGTAATGTTTTTCTTTACTTTGTATTACACTCGAGTTCGTCTTGTCGTAACCTCCGGGTTGCATACGAGTAATGAAGTAATCAATCAATTATGCAGGAACGAGTGATCGCTCATGATTAAAATACTTCGTCGCGATCGTCGAACAAATAGAACGCGTATGCCGCGGATCAAAACAAAAGATTCTAAATTGATAGTAGATTAGTTAGCAGGCTTGGAGTTATTAATTATCAACTATCCCAAAGCACACAGTCGAATTACAGTTGTTTTTTACATCATTACGAGCTGTAAGCCCAATGTAATTAATGAGTTAAACAAAAAAAAAAAATAGCTGTAAGCCCACGCGGCCGAGTTTCGGCTTAATAATATAAATGATCTATGAGCAGTGCGACAGCCTGTGAATTAGTAAGTCGAAGCTCGGCCACACGAATGGAACGATATCTCTTGCAAAATTCTATGGTTGCAGCGATCAGTGGGAAAGCTGCACTCTCAGTGGTCGAGCCAAATGTTGCGGGGATTGAGGCTTAGCACCAATCTAACCAATCTTGAGGGAATCCCCTATCCGATTAAACTCGCTTGTTATCTTTGAGACTTTGCGTTGTTGGTCATACATACATGTATATAGTATTTACCGAGTGATGGCTTGTGATTCAGTTATGTTTGAGTTTTTTCTTTCTTTCTTTGTTTAATTTATTACTTGCAGGTATGTTTAAGTATATGTAGATATAAGTCTTCTTAAGTCCGGATTCTTGCACTGCAAAGGGTCTGAGATCTTGCATGTAATGCGTGGTATTTAGACCTGCTAGATTTCCCTTGGATGCATAAGACACTTGGAGAATCTCTCTCATACATTAGCGTGGCCTATCTGGGAAACGGTTTACTTTAATAATGCAGTAATTTTTGAGATCGAAGAGGAGTGTTACTTCAGTGTGTGGGCGAAAATGAGAGAAGGCACGGAGATCGGTTGAAACTACATGTAGTCGCATGACTGCTAATTCGCGCTAATGTATATCCTAAATGTTTCATGCGTCTAAGGGATAAGGCTGGATGTGTATATAAATTATAAGTATTTGGTCATGTGTAGTGGTATGGCCAGATCTCGATATAGAGTGAACAATTGGAGAAATTTTGACATATTCACCCCATTCAAATGTGTAGCAATAACACGATACACTGGGCCAATTCGAACCGTACGCGTATATACCCAGGTAAAGGGGGGGAGGTGTGTGATCGGGATTTTGAATAAAAGCTCTTTTTGTGATCATTGGCCGTGTGCATGAAAAAAAAAAAACATAAAACATTGCAAAACATAAGCATTTCGAGACATAAGCATTTCGAGGCATAAACATTTCGAGGCATAAACATTGCGAGGCATAAACATTGCGAGACATAAACATGGTAGAACGAAAAGAAAACGAGGGCGGTTTTAAGCTGCGTGGTTCGGTATAGGAAATAAAACAAAGAGTGATATTTTGAACCATTATTCGGATCAACATACGGAAGAGAGTAGTTTCAAGCCTGCAGATGACCTGCATAGCTTTAGGGAGGAGTAAGAGAAAGAAAGGAAAACATGAATCACTCCCCCACATTCACAAAACATCACAAAAATTCCCAACAAGCGAATTCTGCTCGGGGGGGTTCGCCTACTGTGTGATTGATAGGTAAACCAGGGATGTCATCAAAGTCATTCCACGTCTCTTGACCATCATCGAAGGCTAATTCCCCAAGACAGAACTCCGGGGAATGTCCAAAGTCACTGAAAGTAGCGCCTCCACGATCAGGATTAGAGTGTTCTCCCAAAGAAGGGCCAAAGTCACAGAAATCCATCATTTCAGTAGCGGACGTGGTGTGATCCGATTCGCGTACATCAGTGACCCCGGTGTCCAATTCCTTATCATAATCGGCCTCGTTACAACCGTCATCATCGTCATCATAATCATCATCGGAGGGTCCTTCAGGATCGTTTTCTAGGGGACGGCTGGGGTCATATGCCTCAGAACTGGCGGCTTTGGTAGTAGGACGGATAGTGTAGGATCCCCCCAGGGGGGCACCGGTTGTGATGGAAATTCCATTGGGGCGAGCTGGCTCTCCGTGCCCCCCGTTCCCTATTGAGTGACCATCGTCAAGTTTAATGGACCACAGCTGGTGGCTGATAGTGCTGAGATGTGGTTCGTTGGGGTGATCCTCTGAAGATGTAAGTTCAGTTGCAGGAGAAGAGAAAATGCTTATGCTGTCAATGTTTCCCGGGTCTATATAAAAATAGTTTAAATCAATTAATCAACAAATCCTTAATTAATTGAAGGGTGTGAACAAGGTATCAGCAGTGCTAATAATATATATGACTTACCTTGATAATCATATTTAGGTCTTCCGTTTTCGAACAAGAGGTCATCCCAATTCGGGAATTTGCAGGCTTTAAAGCGAATTGCTAGGACAGAGACATATTTCGGGACCGGTGCTTCTGGTTTAACGTTTTTGCATGCACTTTCTATGCGTATGTGTCTTTTTCTCTCGTACTCATTCCCAAACCGCTTGGAACACCGATCGCAGTGCAAATGCTTTATATGTTCTCTCATTATGTGACGACTTGATTTATATTTGTGGTCAGTAATATATAATACAGACATAATATTATGAGATGTTGAAAATACCGTAGAAGCTTCGGAATCACCCGAATGCTCTTAAGCTTGCATTGGTAGTTTGGGTCTTGAGATTTCTCAGCGAACGGGCAAGGGTAAGTACGAACAGCCATTGATTGCGCAAGCTTTTAGATGTACAGCCGCACCTCGTTATGTCGTTAGC
Organism: Morchella sp. 2016-41; assembly: GCA_024713855.1. Taxonomy (NCBI): domain Eukaryota; kingdom Fungi; phylum Ascomycota; class Pezizomycetes; order Pezizales; family Morchellaceae; genus Morchella; species Morchella sp. 2016-41. The sequence continues at coordinate 196,635 of JAMGZD010000021.1, forward strand.
GTATTCTGGGAGCTTAACCCATATGAGATAGCAAATATACCAAAATATACGAGACAGCAAATAGATTTATGTGGAGGAAGGCAGTACCTGTCCCGCAAACCCGTACGAGACAGCAAAAGAGATCCGAGATATCGGATTACGAGATAGCGAGGTGCAACTGTACTATGATCTACCACGTGGATGTCTGGTCTGGCCGAACTGTACAAAGATCAAGTATATTGATGTTGAAAAGAAGATTGGCAGATGCAGAAGCTGAGTGAGAGGAAAAAGAGATGAATAGTATAATATATATAGCTTTTGGTGTATTAAAGACATTAGACCGGCGTACTCAATATCTACTCATGACGGTAATATCTGAGGTACCTCTTTGAAGCACTTGAAAGTATTTGCGTTCTAGATCTGCGAGCCCACGCGCGGTTGTGAACGTGATCGGTTGGGCGTACGTGCTGAGCCCAATTTGACTAGTCATAATGTGTGTACCTGAGAGCTCTGTTAGCTGCTAATTATAATCTTTAATGAGCGTACCTAGCTTGACCAGCGTTCTTCCGAAAGTTGTTCTTAGCTGGTGCTTATTATAACTAAGAGTGGTTTTCAAGCGTAGAAAAAAACTTGACTGCCTATATCATTTTCATGTATATTTCTTTCACTTTGTTGGAACCGACCAGGTTTTTTTCCAATCACAATCCTACTCAATTAACTAGTATCAAACCAACTAATTGATCCATCAATCAACCCAATCATAACATCCCCTCCCATAAGTATGTGCCCGAGTGATTTTCCATGAATCTACTGTACCTCTATGCATGAAGGACGCCAGCGGAGTTCCATACGCTAAAATCACATGCCCTACATTATTCAATTATTGGGTTCACGTGTAACAAACATTCTTCGGTCCGGGTTCAGGTTGGAAATGTAGGGTTTTCCCTCTCGTTTCTACACGGATAACCGAGAGTAGAAACCAATTTTTTCTCCTATATCCGGGGACGCCAGGAAGGAATTAAAGGGAAAAGCCACTCACTGGGGAAGGAAATAAATTAGGCCTTAGTCTTAGATAGGACTCGCTTGTGGGTAGTCCGAAATGGGGTTCTGACAATCTCAGTGTAGTCGACGATTCGAGTCCGCTCGAGTTCACAGTTCAAACTTTACCCCCAGCAGTGTCGAGCAGGAGGAGTCACGACTCGAGAGCTTTTCCGAGCAATCGTTCAAAATCGACTCAAGCTGCTTGAGCTTTCTAATTAGAATTTGAGTATATATCAATAGATGAAACACCATTTGGCCCAAACTCATGCGAAACCAATCAGGGACCTATTTTTTATAAGACCACTCTCAACAATTTGCCTTTTTAGGCATTGAGCAGGCATTATAGTAAATTCGGGGGAACGCAGCAAACATAGTCTTCTGAGCTACCAAGAGCGCCCCCCCCCCAAAAAAAAAAAATGTACTAGTTCTAAAGACTTTATTCTCCGCGTTCTCTAGATACCGAACCTGGGATAATTAGTATTGGGCACTCAAGTTCCGCCACGAGCAGAGGGCATCTCACGAGCCGGGAAGAGCAGGCCGCCTAATTAGCTAAACTGGCAAGCTGCTCGTCGACCACGCTAGGTTCTGCAACGTGAACTCTAGCTCTGTTTTAGCGATCCATTAATGATCTGGGTAATTTTTTGTTGGTAGCAACTAACTCCATGAAAATGGAGTTTTCAAATACATGTAGCGCTCTGTTGCCTTTTCTCATTATCACTGCTCAGGCTTTGAGTGGAAGATCGTATACCTACAAGCACATGTATGTATCCTTTTTAGATTTCTCCCGTTACAAGCCCTAACCCCGATATTCAACACCTAACCATGATGCTCGTAACAAGTCTCGTAATCCATTCTGTCATGTAATCATACAAAGAAATATTAAAAACAAATGAAATATAATTTTCAATCAAGCTTACTCTCTGCCTATACCAGATAGTCCCTAAAATCCCTCTTTCACTCGAGTCCCTAATCCCAGATCCAGTCCCGTTACACCCTCCCTCCTTCTGCACCCAGTGATCAACACTAACTTTGTCTTAGTCTCCGGCTCCTATATAGATTCTGCTTATTACCATCCTAGTAGTTCATGAGTTCAATAATATCGTGATGTTCGTTGTTACGTTCCGTCCTATTACTTTTGAAAATTAACCCACAATCTAAGTTGGGCTACTGATTCCTTCAAACTCCCACTGGTCGTTGACCCATACTGCAGCAGGAAGTTCATTATATATGGCGCGTTCATTAAAGCTATTGGTAGTATCTGCACTTTCTTCTTCGACTGTATCGCTGGTGAGGTGCTCTCCTTCATCTTCGTCTTCGGCTATATTGATCGACTGGGGCTCTTTTTGAGGAAACATAACAATAATTAGTATGCTCCTAGGCGAGTGTGTGAAGATGGTGGATGACGGCTAACCTTTCTGATAATTATACACTATCGTATTGCTCTTGGGCTCGATTATGGCACACACTAGGTCTTGCAGGCTTTTGCAGTTCTGAATATCTTTTTGCAGGTTGATGGCTTCCTCAGGTACCTTCGCTTCTCTGTTCTTCCCCTTGCAATCTAGCCTCTTGTGCCTATTCATATCACGTCCAAGCCGTAGACCACAGCTTATACAACTCATGTGTTTGATGTGTATCCTTTCCATGTGTCTCCTATACGACATGAGTTTATAAATTAGCAATTTCACTATATATATAACTATATGAGACTAGTGTATACTTACTTGACCGCCTTGAGTTCACTAAACTTCTTTTCACAGCATTTGGGAATGACATTACCCGCAGAAGCGCTTCCTGAGTAGTAAATAAGATACGGGCAAGGAAACCCCTTAGGGATCGCTGGTTCATCATAGTTGTTTGAGGCAGTAGATATAGCTGTTTGGCCAACACATGCAGGTTCAGAATCTCCCGCCATTTTAGGGAGGTTTGCGGGGCTTTTGTAGATGACGTCTATTCTGTTGAACTCGCACAAAACCGTTACTGGTATGATGTTTCCTGTTGCTATAGCGTTAATTATAAGTCTCGATGTGGTATGTGTATAAATAAATCTAGGATCGGGGTGATATATTTTTAATATCAATGCCTACCTCAAGAAGTTTTGATTGTGTGCCGTAAGCTATGTAGTTATATTATGTCTTTATGAATATGGTCGGGGCCGGTGTTTGTAGGTTATAATTCTGTAGAACACCGCAGATACTGGCTTGATGTATCGACTATATATATAGCGAACTCTTCAGATATAGAAGCGCCCAGTTCCTCTTGAGATAAAAACCATATCTGCCTGCGTCCAGCTCCCAGCGTACCGGTACGGGCGTTGAGGGTAAATACGAAGAATCTCGTAAGGGAATCTTGCTGTGAAATATATAGGTGTATTAATTTTATCAGATTCTCGGTACATGTATTTATGATTGACCCCCGGTACACTAAGAAGTATCAACGAGGGAAATCAAAAGTTTGTCTCAATTCTCAATAACCAACTTACATGGTCTCATATGATCATCTGCGTACCAGATATGTTGCGCGATTTCCGGCATATATAGCGCGTAAAATCATAGCTCGTGACTAATCTGAGTTCGTGATGTGATCCATTATAAAAAATAAAGTAAGACTTATATATATGTACTTAAGTATGTAAGCTACAATTCGATTCTCCACGTAAAATTGGAAAAGTTTTAATTCGGGTCGAAGTATGTTAATATAATTGGAGGAAAGCGTAAACCTACCAATTGCCCATGGGACGTTCCATTAGGTCCATCATGGATCGAACCCTCCAGGTGAAGCTTAGAGAGGATAGTACGCCGCCATAGACTACGGTCTGCATGCGAGTATGAATTAAACAAAAAAAAAAAAAAAAAATTGCCCATGGGACGCTCAAGTTGCTCGTTTCAAAGATCCAACTTAATAAAGACATATGTGTATAATTAAGATATAACCGGTCCTAGTACTATATATTAACGTTAAGCTACATTTTACAGCGGCCAATGATATTGGTCAACTTCTGGGCCGCCAAACTAGCGGCAACGATTCCAATCGGCCAACTTAGAGATATACCAGCTAACTGGTGATGCATGTCTTATATATCGAATTTTGAGCTAGTAGCGATGATCAATGGATGGTCAATTCCTTAGTTCATGATGTCACGGTTTCTAGCTGGGTTTAGTAAATTTACACTTGTCATAGGCCTGACAGCTAGCGGCCCAGATTTCCATGATCCAGCGTACAATGTTTGGTGAACAGTCGAATAACCCTTATATTGCCAAAGATCGAGAACCCATAAGTTATCACCCACGACCTATTCCTCACCACTAAGATTTAAAGGCTCGATTGCCTAATCCCGACCTAAGAAATTTATATACCGTACATGTGATATATAGATATATGTGAATGATCATATGATTATGAGCACCGGTTAAATGTTTTGAAACTAGTAATATAATAGTGCATAAATTCATTCTAGACTAGCTAGATTAAAACAAATAAAACATTTCCTCCAATTGCAACCTTAACGAAAGAGGCACACAATTATACAAACATGTTAACAACCCTCGGCCTCATCAAACAGGTAAGTAAAACTCTGGCACATCAGAAAATTCGACAGAAATAGAGCCTGCATAAATGTCGATTCATAAACAGAAATCTGCGTTCACACATAATATATCTTCCAATGGGAATACTATCTCCGTATCCCCATTAAAGTTGGCGAATCCCTCTATTATATGACCTCCATACCAGCGCTCTTCATGACCAATGTAGAAATTCCTTGTCAATATCTCGAATTCAAGTTCTGGAGTTATGTGTCCTAGCACTCGGTCAAATTCTCCGGCGGGTACGACATCCATTATATCATCGCCATATTTAGAACCTAGAACTTTGATGTTAGTTTATTTACGAACCCGAAGAGGTATTGGATTGAACGGGCTGGTTATTAGGTTAGGGATTAGAAAATAGAAGGTAAATAAAACCCACCCCGAGTTTCTGTCTGTAGCATTTCCCCAGGTGGAGGGCCATTGCTGATGTGCGTCTCGGTGTGTTCCGTGTACTCCAGATCCAACTCATAATGGCCGTCCTGATCGCCTTTTGCAGCGTCAATATCAAGTTTATGACAGGTTATAGGTTTAGACGGGAGCGAAAAAGATCCCACTTACTGTCTATGTGCCTGTAGTCGTCGAGATGTTCTCTATCAGCCTTAGGTAAAAGTTTATTACAGCCGTGGAGATGCCCTCTATCAGTTTTAAGTAAAATTTTATCGATCTGGTATTTGTCCTTGCATTCCTTGATCTTGTTGGCTAATGCCGTGGTATGGGACCCCGGATTACTGAACGTCTGGGGGGGTTGTTTTCCTTTACAGGCCCCGCGGCCGTTGATATTGCTATGTCGATTGAGTTCATAGGGTTTACCGAAACGCAAACCACATAGATTGCATCTCAGAGGCTTGATATGCACTCGTAAGGCGTGGTTCCTACAGAGATTGTGAGACAAGGACTGCTGATATAAAGCACCAATGGAGTTATTTGGTATATCTTACTTCACCGTTTTCAGGGAGTCCGATATCTCCTTCCCGCAGAGACAACAAGGCCGAGTCCCCTTCGGGTCTTTGGAACCATCACAACCCATATCGATTAATATTGAGAGTTGGATAAATCTTGATATTCTTCCTGAAAGACTAGTGTGGTATACAATTACAATATCGATGGATGTAGCTATCAAACAGATATATTAGTTTAAAGAAGACTAGAAAAATAAAAGACATCAGACGGATCATGTAGGCTAGAACCATACCAATAAATCACAGGAAGTGGTAGTGTTGATCTATTCAAATTTATCCTCTAGTCCGCATATGTATGAGGCAGGCAAGATGATGCGAAGGAAGAATTTTGGTTTATATACTCTATTCCGACCCTATTTTAGTAGCCAGTATTGATCTGAGCAATTGAAACACCTCAGTTCGAACACCTGGGAAAGAAAAAGAGCTCAGCGTCCCCCGCTATCTGAACTTAGTCCTCAAAGCTGTCCCCGTGAAACAACCCGCGGGTCGACTGAGCTCTCACCGCACGTACAGTATCGATTCAGTCATACTAACTCTTCGATTCCGGGATTGATAATGAGAGCTCATATGATCAATAGAATCAGTTAATACAGTTGGTGTTACCCAAATAGTTGAGAATATTTTTTCTGAGGACTCCTTCGATTCTTTCTAACAGAAAGCTGGTTCAATCATATCACATGATCATGATGCATGCGCTAAGCGACAATTAACCAGAAAGCTCAGTTAAGATGTAGAGATATTTTGGTTGCACGGTCTGCGTCCTTGATTGTATCGTAAATACATAGTGGGTGTGTCAACTTCAGAGGAACTTTTTTTTGTATAGGAGTTGGAGAGAATTCCACCGTTAGGCTAGGCGCTAGGACCATTATGGGGGTAGATCTCCAAGTTTCTATTGATTGATTGGCCGCAAACGCCGAAGTTTACATACATGTACCTAACCACCATAGCTTCTCGAGCTTTACTATCACTACCTGGGGCTCCCATGAGTGAAAAAGCAGAATTACAGTGCATAGAATTTTTGCTATCCACACGCGCGCAGACGGGAACCCCAAGAGCTTCTTGGGGTCAACAATGCAGTATCCATCTTTAAACAACCCGCCCTGGAAAGAACTTACTGCAAACCCGATTAGAGTGGATATGATCTGCGTTTGTTTGTGCGAACAGCCCGTGAGTTGTGCAGTTGGTTAGGTCACGACTTAAGTCCCGTCCTAGCTTGTGATACAGTACCTACATGTACGTACATGTGGGTACATACATGTACTAGTAACAGTAGTAAACGTATACATGTCTGTCTTTTTATATTGTGGATGATTAATAAATATATTCCGAGCGCGAGACGGGATATCTCGAGTCAAGTAGGTACATGTATGGTTGGGGAATTCAATCCAGAAGTTTACTGTCGGTAGTGTTCTTGGCATAGCGACATTCACCCTCAAAACCTCGCCCAAACAGCTCCATTCACAGAACCGCATCCAAATCACTTCGGGCTCTGTGGAGTGATAGATCAACAGTCAAATCGTTGGGGGATCATTAAGATAGGGCGTACTCGTAGTAGTTGTGGAAGCTTGCAATTGTTACTTGGGAATTCCGACGTCGCGCGTCCCCATTGCATCCCTATCAGGGATCGTCAGTGTCTAGCGCTTGGTTCTTTTCTTTTTTTATCATGTCAATTCTGCTTCTAGGTACAAAATGGTCGCATAAAGTTAATACTATGGCGTAAAGAAACCTGTCCCCTAAACGTAGTAGTGCGCGTCCCCTTAAAACACAAATATCGGAAAGAACTAGCGCTTGGTTCTTGTATTCACGTTTAATGTAATTTGCCTGGCCCGAGTAATAGGCCATGACCCGTAGTGACCGGTCGGTGTTAGAATCCGGCCGAGGCCCCGACCTTATGAGAGTTTCGGATTTGTCATTTCTGCAATGGAGACTCAATTAGATTCGTGACAACTAACGTCGCGTACGTTGTGTACCTAGCTAGCTACCTACATGTATATATTGTCTCCTTCCCGTACGTGCTAAATAATTGCCTACATAATCTTATACATGCAGAGAATATTAAGAATACATATAATAATTTATCGAAATCGCTTGAGCTTCACGTAGTTATCGACTGAGGCTGAACAGCAGCAATCATCATCCAAGGTGTACTGCCCATTAATTCACTTGTTTTCCGACAATATTCATACTCAAAGGCTCAGGACGAGATCTTGAGAATCAGCTTTAGGGATCGCAAGGTTTAAATTTTCTTGTATAACCCTATGGAGTGCAGTGTTTCCGGGGCAATGGCGAACCTGGCTGGATGGCGAATGGGCCAATACAAGCCAACAAATGCGCACCGGCCTCGCCATTCGCCATCGAGCCGGTTTCTTCGTTGTCCTGGGGGTGACTATAGTCGACGTTTTCGACCGAAAATTTGATGAGTAAAGGGAGCTGGCTAGCGCTATTGTCATTCATCCAATTAATACGTACGTTGATATTACCAACGGCCAACACGTTTGAAATATGATTCGTGCGTTTGAAGCATGGTTCGAATCTATTGCATACATGTACATACATGTATCTATATCTCAACTCCTAGTAAATAATGGTACGACTGCGCATGCTGATTTAGGTGTACTCGGGGCAGGTAAAAAGTACCGGACAATGCAGGTTTTGTCTCTGGGCTTTTTTGCAGTAGTTCACGCATAGCACGCGCACCCATTGGTGAACCAAAAACCTGCATTGTCCGGTACTTTTTTTACCTGCCCCGAGTACATACGTACATACATACATGTATGTAGACATCGAGTAGAGTACTCGTATTTTCGTGACGTTTGTAAAAATGACCGCTATTGCATACCATACTAAATTTTAGACTTGGCGCGTATTTATATAGTATGCAATAGCGGTCATTTTTACAAACGTCAGGAAAATACGAGTACATGCATACATATCTACATGATATATGATATAAAAATCTAGATACATCTATATAGCTATACATACATGTACTTGTATACATGTATACAGTACCAAAAAAGGGGGTGGGATTACCACGGTATTCTCGTTAATACGCTAGTAGTGCGGTAAGAATAAGGTATTGGCACAGTTTTCTTCTTACAATGCCGGTTTAACTCGTTAGTCTTCACTAAGTCCCGTAGTCCTATGGTAGTGATTCCACGCCGTTTTTTTGACACTGTACACATACATATAAGTATCCACAAATGTCACCCATGGCCAGAAGACAAGATTTACATGTAACCTCCCAAAACTGGTAGATGTCTACATAGAGAGCATGACCTCTGGCCGATAGTCCATATCGCTGTACGAATCCATTAGGGCCTAGCTAGTGGCTAGTAATCATTGGTGTTCTGTTGTACAGCATATAATACAGACATGCTTAGTACTCATATCTTAATTTACACCGTACCGCAACCCAATAAATTTTGCTACCAAGCACATGTACCTACACAGCCCTATATCCATGCAGGGACTGCAAAATTAACCGGGAGTATGGTCTTACTATTTTACCCTACCGAGAACTAATTCTCCAAAAGGAAATTCGTACGACATTAGTTGTGATACACAGCTGTAGAACCACTTTGAAGTTAATTATGTATCCCTTGACGATTTCATACCATATATAAACCCCGGAAAGATTTCGAACCACCCTTACGTATAAACATACACCTCTATGAGAGATGATACACTCGGTGATCTATAGATCTATATCTAGTCGACATCGACACATAATTGGCCAAAATATGGCCATATCAGTTACAAGCCATGATCCCGTCGCCAAAATTACAAAATTAACGTAAAGAAACAAAGGCTGGAAGCACATTAGCAGATTAACCAAACAACAAGAAAATATTATAACCTTACATGTACTATCATAGTTATAGAATAGCTCGCTAATTTTGCACATAGCCTTGTTGATCCCCCGGACCCTACTTCATTGCCCGAGAATCGAAGCCCAACGGCCTTGTATCATCGGAAATTACAAGCGAGTTGATCATGATCTGGGGAGAAAATATCATTCCTTCGGTACCATATTTATATATGTGTGTATATATATATATACGGGTATCAAAAGTGCAGTGCCAGCCCAATAACGTCTATATTATTATGCAATATGCCTATGTACTCTCATATCAAATATTAAATATGTATTTGCGTAGCCATCAAAACACACACAGAATCCTGAGAGCTTTCCCATCTCCCTTGAAATCATACATCTTCTATATAGGCATCTGTAAGTCTCTACAAAGAACAAATTCCGAAGGTGAAATGTGTCTAAAATGGTCTCTTTACTGTAGCTTTATGAATGTCTCAATTAGGCCAAGAATTTGGAGCATGAATCTCCCTTGTCAAAATTATACTATACTTGGTCGTTGATATTTTGGTATAAGTACAGGACCTTTTATAAGTTGTTGAAAACCTCGATTTCTGGTGTGTTTTGCTGGTTGGGCAGATACAATATAGTTGACAAGCGAGTATATACGGACAGATATAAAATTCCGCAACCCCCACCTCTCAAGACGCGGTATAAACTGCACGTGTTAAATAAATCGTATACGTGTAGATCCACAATAGCCCGTTATTCCTCTGTTCTGCTTTCCTTTGCCGCGTGCGGAGTCCTACCAAGTCACAGCTAAAATTTCCAGGCCAGGTCTCGTGGGTGGATTAACGGATTTGCGGGTGAACAGCTCAGCTACATTCATGAAGTTAGACAATAGACCCTTTGCGCAGATAGAGCTGGCTCTAAATTCCGCTTGTATGGTTGGTTGATGAGAGGATCGACGCCAATCGGATTACCAGAATTTGGAGCTGGAGTCTTTTGCGCAAAGGGTCTAATTTTTAATCGAGCCCCCTCCCCCCCTCTTCAAACTGACGGTCGATCGATAACTGCGGGTCAAGGATACGGAATATTTTGCGCAGTTAGTCCAATATATTTCTCAGCCTTCTTTCGCTCAGCAGGTCACTGCCCATATAAACCTCGGCTCCTGATAGGGCATGAGTATGCTTATGTGAGACTTATAATACTGTAAGGTACTTATGGCTTGAGAGACTATGTGGGAGGTGTGTAAACCTCGGCATTTGCAGCCAATCGGCGTTTGCAGCCAATCAATCTATAGAAATCTGGAAATCTACCCCCATACTGGTACTAGCGCCTGGCCTAACGGTGGACTTTTCTCTAATTCTCATATAAAAAAAGTTCTTCTGAAGTTGACACACCCACCCCCCCTATGCCTTCTCGCGCCATATGTATCAACAGCTCGGTATTCCGGGCGGTTGGTCTCTGAACCACGTGGTAATTAATTGACTTTCAAGTTCGCCTAGAATATCGAATGCGAACCAAAAGTTCGGCAGCTAACTTGTCGGTAGTTGCTCCTAGCAACTCTCGTATTAACTCGACAACTCCAGAGTATGTATTAATAGTGGTGCTCGAATGAAGCGATCGATCGCGAGAGTAGCAGAGGACGCCCGCTTATTCCCTACGGATTGGTTGTTCATGTTAGTTTAACTGAGCGCCCAGAATTCACTTATCTATTACGTCAATCAATCATGGGAGCTCACACGGTCTATTTTACATATTATCTTGAAAGAATGAGGCCGATGTTCCTGCATTTACAAGCTTAAGGGTTTGCGCAATTGCTGAGCTTCCAGGTACAGCATGCGCGGATTAGTGTTACAAACATACCCTGTACCGGGTGCTGAGGGTAAGTGATCAGAATCTGATATGTATTTCTCTTATCACTTTTCGCTACACCCTAGTACCCCCGCATTGCGGGACGCCTTGCCTATATATGTACGTATATACTTCGAGGACTTCGAGGACTTTATGCAACCCAGCAGCCTCTATATTGGGAACGGCGCTCAACGACGCTGATTAGATGCATATGGGGTGTATTCGGCGTTCCCATCATGTAATTTGTAACTTAGTGATTCTAGAGCTCAAGTCTCTTCACCAATCAGTGATCCACGCCGGTTCAAAATACATAAATCGCACGCCAGCTGTCGATATCGCTAACTGAAATTTTGCTCGAGGTGTACTTCATCCTCAAACTATCTGATGCGGAATCCTTGTGTTATTGATGGATGAGGTACGCAGATACAAAGTGCATAAACTGATCAACTCCGAAACATCCACTCATTCCTAGTCCGCCGGAGAGCTCTCAATGCACGCGGCCAGCGTCGCCAATAATCCCGGTCATTTCTTTCCCTCTATCAGCAGTGTATGATTAGAGAGGGGGGGTGAACATACCGGTCTTCGTAATTATAGATCAATATACAACTATTAGTATGTAGCGTCCATAAGTTGTGACATCACGAGGCCCACATAGTCAATTGCGCGATCAATTGAAAACCGATTTTTTTCCTCTTTCTCCAAAATTCACCTGCTTGCTAAATTCACTCATGAGTAAAGATCAAAGATTCGTAATCCTGCAAAACTTGTTAAACTTGCAACTGTGCCTGTATGTACTACATGTGTTCGGCGAGTCTGTCTTACCGAGAACACCCATGACCCTTCACAACTCACGCCTTATTCTTTTGGCAAGACACTGGCATGATAGAAGCAGGACTGAACAAGTAGGAGTGAAGCGAGAGTGGGTGTTTCTCTCCGCTACTACCCCTCCTTCGCGCTCTACCAGTCTCCCTGATCATATCGATGCGTCTCGATTTCATTGCAACATACGATCCAAAAACTTCTCTCCAGCGTTCATCGCATCGACTTTCTGGGAAGAGCAGAGATATAGTCACAACAACCATATCATCACGAGTAATCTTTATTGACGTTCTTGGCATCGATGGTCGGTTGGCAAAGTTGAGTGCTTCGATCAAACAAAGTATCCCAGTATAGTACCTAAAACTACAGTTGCCCACCGCTTTAGCGAACGTGGGTATTGAGAAAATCTCCGCTCGGTATAGCAGATTATTCGGTATGGCAGACCAAACTCTTTGCTAGGGGGAACAAAAGCTAAGTGGTTCGATACAGCAAATGTTAATTCGGTATAGGAGTATTCGTTACAACGGCGGACGACTGTATTATCGATCAGCTACAGGGTACGCAGACGATAAAAAATCAAAATCTGATTTGATTATACCTATCTTAGTAGCCACCACAGATTTTTTGTTTCCTTGGTGACCTCGGGGGTCTTCTTGGCTTTTTGTTGATGATGATGAGGCCCAGACGTAGGTGGCAAATGCCCATTCCTTTAAGTCGCCCGAGCTGTCCTATTCCCGGACCGATCCGGGAAATCCCTGGGGAAAAATAGGACCGGTCCGAAAACTAAGCCGGAGACCGGTTACCTCAACCCAAGACATAATTTCCGTCGTAGGTGTGAATTACCACCAGGTTCAAGCAATCGTGCATATCTCGACCAAAAATGTTGGAGCTCTCCTTTTGCTTGAGACCGCTTATGAGCTGTATTTTTATGTCGTCAATGAGCTATTCTGAACTGGCAATTGGGTTTTTTATATGTTGCTAGAACTATAGCTAGTGGGGGCCAGCTACGGGGGTATTCAGAAGGGATTCATTAGCCACAGGGGTCCTCCCGGTAACTTTACTATTCCCTCGTAGTTTCTCTAGCATTCGGCGAATTTCAGAAGAATATCATCACGTTGTGGGATCAATCTCAATGCACTTGAAGGTTGATTTTGGTATAGGCCATCGATTGATGTGGTCAGAACCCACCAATGAGATGCCGATGTCATCATAATCTCTCAGCTTTGATGTTTACTAACCCTATTTGTTTAGAATTGAACGAGTAATTTTCAAAACCCGGCTGCTTCCACGTACCTTTTCTTTAGGGACTGATGAATTACAGACTCCTCTTCAACCCAACCACATGTATGTACATACTCTAATCTAGGCACATACATATGCCTACGTGTAGGCGCACTTTATTAGGTGGAATTCTTGTGAGAGCCCGGGAGGTGTTTTATCAGGTCTAAGCTTACCTGCTAAATTATAAAAGACTTTGAGAAATACTTCGGTTACTCAATTGATCAATTAACAGGCCCACTTCCGCATTAACAATTCAACCAGAAGCCAGACGTACGGCCATACTTTCTCTGCATTCATACTTACCGTTAAATCGCAGATTATACACTTTTGCATAGCCTTACTGTTGATGCTTCCGAAATGGGGGCTATGTGAAACAAACCGGAAGGCAAAAAAAAGCTTATCTCATTTAAGGGCAAACGGGAAACTGCGCCATGCATCGCCAACACGTGTTTGACCTGATACACGCATAAGAACTTTAATCCAACGTCTCTTGAACACAAGCCTTCCTGTCGGTGTTGTTCAGCGCGCGGCGCCTCTTCTTTCCCAAAAAGAATCACGCGTCATAGCTAGCCTGGATAGGGTATTCAATGGCTGGCTGGGGATAAAGTTTTGTGCATACCTAGGCTACTAACTATTCAGCCGTGCGAAAATTGGTTTGCTGATTGGTCCGGATTGGATCGAGTCGAAGATGAGGCGAATGGGGAGAGGGATGTGCTACATACATACATGTACCTATATATGCCCAGCTCGTCTCGTACGTTTGTTGTGTTTAAAAAGGGAAAAAGAAAGGGGGGGGTTCAATGAGACCTGCGGAGGCATCATGAGATTGAGGCGCGTCTAGATCCAATTAACGGCAGCCAACATACAGCAAGATCGACATGTCAAATACCTTTATATTTCCCCCCCTCCCCCTTTTTTTCCCCGCCCCTCCAGAGAAAGCTAACACCCACGACTGACCCGACTTCACCTAAGTATAAAGGGCTTACAGCAATTTGCCTTCGTAGACAGAAATTTAGGGTATATAGCAGTATATACAGGTTATACAACATACATGTATATGTGCGTTATACCAAAGAAAAGACAGGAAAGAAAGAAATAAAGGATTAGATAAATACCGTAGTACTCATTGAGATAGATATCATATCACAAGACCTTAAGAATAAATAGGTACACAAAAATCAAAGTTAATCGGGAAATTAACTAAACGCATTTTGTACCCTTACGAAAGGCAAACAGATGTATTTTCACGTCCATGTCGGGTAGTAAATAAGAGCACTGTCCAATATTAAATGTTAAAACCTAGCGGAAGTTACCAATAGTTAATTACACCAGCCCGGGGGTTTTGAGACGAGCCTAAAATGTACTCTACGTATAGAAAGTATATACGTATACCCGGGTCTCACGGCACATTGCATATTCAACTAAGATACGCGTGCATCTTTACCTCGAGTTCTCTTTCCGCTCGACACTTCTCCTCTCAAGCTTATTTCTGACACTTTCCTATTCTCTCTCCTTTACATACCCGTTAGTTCATATATCTTTAGTACGTATGTAGACATAAGTTTCAATTATAACTAGCTACGAGGACATGGAGGAGGATCGAAGGCAGGGAGGCAAGAGGCGAAACAAGGATGGGGCGGGCTCAAGGACGAAGAGGAGGGAGAACAGATTGGATAAACGAGTTAGCTTTAGATGTTAAATTTTTAGTACTGGCACTTGTGCGAGGCGGTGGTTGAGAACGGGCAATATATATAGCGGCAGTGCGATATTACCATAGACTACGGTCTGCATGTAATTAATGAGTTTAAAAAAAGAAGAGAAAAAGGAAATTACAACTAGCTATAGAGGGCTTTTTGTAAAAGGAAACATGTACAATAAGGAAAGAAGTATGCAAGATATCGATATGTCGGATCCGCGGAACCAGCGAGGTTAGTATCAGATGTATAATCGACAGGATCTGGATCCAATATTTGCTTTCCGGTTATAACCTCATCAGGATACACCCCTTGGCCGCTCCCTCGTACCACGGCATCATTATTTTGTCAAAAAAGTTGAGTGGATTGAAGTACTTAGTTAAGCACTCTAATATAGTAGTGATGGGTACGACCGTACGAGCCGAGAAAGCCTGAGTTTTAGAAACGTATTGCTAGCTACATGTATGTAGTAATTGGAGAACGTTATATATGACTGGGTGATCTACGCAAGAAAATATATCCTCCAATGGTTATCTTGATAGATAAGCACTTCATATACCGATTGTGTGGATGCCGCTTACTAGGGGTGTTCTTAGGTATAGCTATGATTACACTATATAAATATTTATCATATGCATATATAGGACCCCAACCCTCTTAAATCCACCGTACAGGTCACTGGGATTATTATATTACACAACTTCACTAATGCAATCATTTAATAACCCCACGGCCCAACATCCATGATCCAAGCCACCCACTAACGTCCCTACACAATTGAACATATATGTAGTGATCTTCAATTACCTAACCACCACCAAGGTATCAACCTTGCATGTCAGTTCCCGCGCCCGGTAAGCCTATCAGATCTGCTCCTCCTTGACCAATTAAACACCAGAATTTTCCGAGATACTAGCTAGGATCTGTGGGTCAACAACCTATATATACATCAGGTTTTATGCTGTTCTGAGACCCGGGCCTGTCGTCACTGTGGCAAGACCTCTCCTCTGAGATCGATCATAGTATACGTATCGGTTACAACCAAAGGCAAATACCCGACCCGCGTATCTCCTCACGCCGCTATAGCCAACATAGTAGCCGTCGCCGACAGCACGGTTTGCCGAGGTTGCGGGTGTTAGTCATGGACGATCACTCGACCCGTCGTGCCGCCAACGACACGATATCCGCTGTGGCCACTGCAGACCGACTCGATTTTAGAATCACATAGCGTTTACGATATTGTAGAACTCTCTTTGCCCCCCGCCCCCCTCCTCCCACCTTGAGAACATGCATCGGTAGTGGATGTTGGGGGCTATGCAACCAGTGGGTGTTCCCCAGAATATTCTATGAAGGTAGACTTCTGATGCAAATTCCCTTATTATCACAGAAAGGCCGGAGAGACAAGAATACGTAGACTTGTTCCGGCACTATACTAGGCGGGAACTTCTTTTCCTCGGCGCTCGCGGGAGGGGATAGATATCGGTTGAAAAAGCGCTAGAGAGAAGGATGGCTGAACCTCTATCTATCTAGCCGACAAGTAGCTAGTATACCTGAAGTGAGTTATGTGTGTCCAGATAACTAGCTAGTCCCTCCCCTATAGCTATATGCCCCTACCAGGCCAGACAGGCCTGTAGTACGGTCCAACGCTCAAAGTCGTTATGTATAGCATATCACTCGGGGTTTTTTTTCTCTTCCTCCTGGGTGCTAATCATGAAGCAGCTGCACATACGTATATGTGCTGTTTATAGATTTTTACCAATCTCAATTAAATTCCTTAGTCAAAATAGGGAATCTTGAGGTCCGCAATATAATAACATCCTACCCATATCGTCAAACTTGCCCGACACGGCAAAATTCCACACGCCCGCCTTCTCTGTGTAATTCCCGAGTCAAAATGGAATTTGAATAACTCTGCCTTCAGTCGACGGGCAATTAACGGCGCGCAACGGCCCCAACATATAAACCCATCCAATTGCAATTATCAAGGACCGTCTCAATGACTTTCCGCGGAAGGTAACTTAATAATGCAGTGGTCCACCAAGGTCCCTACCACCTCAGACTCTTGAGGTAGTACGTCCTGCGCCTAGACTTGACCTGCATATATAGTGGTGCGCAGCTAGATGCAGGTCACGAGTGCACCTTAATACATGTATCTTAATCTTGGTTAGCACGGCTCATTCTCTAAAAACATAAGCTACATACACGCGCGGTGGTATGTACGTGGAATAACGTAGAGCATTGGATGTGGATTGAGCATATGGAATGGTGGTCTACCAAGTCTAATTTTCAGGTGTGTAATATAATTGCCGGCGCCATCATCACGTGCATATGAATATAGTATGTACTAGAAGTCCATTCGCAAGAACTACATGTAGTCACCAAAAGTAAATCTAGAACACCTGTGAAGAGATATGTGATACCTGGAATACATGGAGCGTAGGCCTCGCGCGGCAACGTTGCCGCAAACGTTGCCGCAGAACAAGGCCGGCAGGTAATCACGTGAGTGGTTTTTCTGTTGTATTTTCAGAACGCAATTTCCAGTCCATGATGTTTGTGCCTATGCACAGTACAACACGTGCTTTCACTTTTGGAATGAGGAGCGTAAGAGCTTCCAAAAAAAGAATCCAACATATTCCCCAAGAATCTACCCAGCAATATCGCGCATGTCGTCCCATTTAGATTAGATATAGTGGTAGAGCAGCGCAGTAAGCCTTAGCCACGATACATGATCCCTAAATCTAGGTTAACATTCACCGGAGTGCTGATGCCTGTATGTCTGTATGTCTGGTACCTTCATGAGCCGCACACCTGCGTCTTAGTCCTGGTCACAGTCCCTCACTCGGTGGCAGTGCGTCTTGGCAAGCAGTCCTGGCTGTGTAGGTACATGGAGTGGATCAGCAATGATTGTTTGCTCCACCGCCGCCGCGCGCCGTGAGATCTGATTATGTATGAGTGAAACACAGCTATTTATGCGATACGATCATTACCCCACTGGGCCACCCCCCGCGACTTGTTCAAGCTATAAGTATCGAATGCCCCGAGCATTGAGCTTCCTCTCTCCCCTTTCCCCACCACCGCCATTTGTTGGTTTTCTACGACACTGGGTTAATTGGTAACATTAGCTACTCCCTCAATCCCCCGGTTGATCTACCACTTTATACTTCAGCAGCAATCACAATGAAGTCCTTCACCTTCGTGTCTGCCCTCCTATTCGCAGCAGCAGCTCTCACGGGCACGTCTGCCCTCCCCCTTGCGAACCCGCAGACCGAGCCTGCCTGCCCCACATCCACACACACAATCACAGTCACAACCACAGTCACTCCCACCGTCTCCCCCCCGACCCCCCTCGAAACCTCCCCTCCCATCCCCCTCTCCGACTACCAACAGCCCATCACCCTTTCCAACACCACCGACACACTCCTCGCCGCCTCCCTCGTCATGGCCGTCGACTCCACCCGCCCCGACACCCCTCTTCCCCGCTACAAGCAAATCGGACCAAACGTCTACATCTCCATCCCGTTTACGGCCGCCCACGCCGGCCGCCAGTGCCGCTTCCACTTTGCCTTCTCGGCGCTCGCCGACGGCGGAAACGGCAAGGGCGCCGAGGAGATCTATGCACTCAAGCCCGGCAGCGTCGTCGACGAGACGCTGACGTACAATAAGCGGCCCGCAGTGGAAGATGCGCCGGTGGCGAGCTTTTGGATGAGCGAGGCGACGAGGGCGGGGAGCCCGCCCGTGGAGCTTTACAGGGCGGAGAAGAGGGCTGATTTTGCCTGTCCAGGCGTGCCGACAGGGTTTGAGGTGAGGGGGAGGGATGGGGCGGTGGCGAATTGGAGTTGGAACAAGGGGGCAGTGGTGGAGGTTTTGGGGGAGGGCGGGTGGTGGGATGATGGCAAGGGGGGGTTGTTTTAGAGGCGAGGTTTGATCATGTAATTAATTATACCGCCGGTTTTGGGTGGAGATATATAGCTAGGAAATATCGACGGATGGAGTTTTGGGAGGGTTTGTAAGGATGGGTTTCGCTATATTGGACTGTTGGCTTGAAGTATGGTGTTTAAATGTAGTACGATAATATATCCTTTGTCGCATGATATGATCTATAGCAATCCAGGCCTGTGAAGAAGCTCCGTGATAGAACTGCATCTCGAACGATATCATCATCAGAATACATAGACTTCGAGTAGATGAAATGCAATGATCGCATCAAACCAATCTCAATAACCCGCCCAACACACTCCAAGCACCAAGCTGCGTAGCTGCAATCGATGAGCGCATATACCTAGATCTCCTCATTAATGTTCACCCTCCCCCCCAAATATGTCGATATTCCCAAACCCACACGCACACCACGGCAGTCAGCAAAAGGACCACCACTCGTCATCGATCCCCAGACACCCATCGTTCCGGATTAACGTTAAACACCTGCATTTAATTAAACACCGCCGATCGCCAGTCTTTAACGCATAAACAATCTCCCCCCCCCCCGGCTCCCCGCGCTGCAGACGCTCACCGGGGCGATCGTCGGGAGCCGGGTGTGGTTTAGATCCGACGGGTATGATATGATATGCTTACGCAGTCCAGTGCTAACCCCCATACGTGTATGTACCTTTGCTCTATCTAGTAAACTTTTCGAATTCGTCTTCTGGAGGTTCGTCTTGCAATTGAGGCGGGGGCGGCGAGGTGGGGTGGTGTGTGGGCGGCAAATAATTTAAAAGCTGACTACATACATGTATATACCCGTAGAAAATAGTACTGCTAGTACTAGGAATGCTTGTGCTACCCCGCTAGCCATTTCGGGACACTCAAAGTAACAAAGTAAATAATGTGCCCCCAATCGAGTAGCGAGCGGATAGTAGAGTGCAATTAGTAGACTAGTCTGGTAGGGTTTAGATCTACTAATTGTACTCTACGGTAAATTACACACAACACGAAAAACATGTGAGATGAAAACGCAGTCAGATGGTAAATTACATAGTACATGAGTAATAGAAGTACATACAAGAGAAAAAAAATCCGCCTCGTAAGATCATGATCATAGCTAGTATTCTAGTACTCCGACGTTGACGCGTTAAATAAACTACTGTTTTCCCAGCAAAAAAAAGACAAAACAAAGGAATGAAGCTCCTATGCCCCGTGGACAACTACCGTGTCCAGAGGCACGAAAAAGATAGTTTCCCCAGAAATGTGGTGTCAAACCGATGCATGTACCGATAAAAAGAAATTTGAACTGCAGTATAGTGCAGCTCAAAAATGTCCCCAAAAATATTGACAAGAAAAAGGTTCTGTCATATGACAACAAAACAAAACTATGAAAGAAGAAAAAAAACTATGCTATAAACATTTTGGGCGCACCATATTTCTTCAACACACAAATAAGTTCTCTAATTCAGAAAATTGCAAAAAGTTGAAGAAAAAAATAAGGAAGAAATAAAAAAAATAATGAGAATAAAAAAGAGTGTATGGTGAAATAAATCAAGTTTCGAATGTCGTAATCATCAAAAGGCAGACGCTCCTTCCCAAATGCATATAATAAAACAAGGCGTATAAATCGTAAAAAAGGTCGTAATATCCATAATTCGTGGTGAAACATTGACTCGTAAAATCAATAATCAGTAACCGCGATTTTCACTACCCCACTAGGTGCCGATTTAGTAAAAGTTCTAAACAATACTCCTTGAGAATGTTTAACTCACCCTCCATCCTCCAATATTTGTCTCTACTGGCATTCGGCTCTGGTATCCCGAGTGCTGCTGTCTCCAGCGATGGTCCATTAAATTTCCGCTGATAGAGGGTCTACGGGCGGCATAGGTAGTTTCAGTCCCTGCTCTGGTACTCTCCGTTCCCACCCTACTAATCTCCGTCCCAAGCCTGCTCTCGGTCCCTAATCTACTCTCGGTCCCAATCCTACTCTCAGTCCCTATCCTGCTCGCACGATCGATTGTCGAGACGGGAGAATGAGATGCATACTCAGGAGAAAAGTCCTCCTCTCTTCGTCGTCTTGGAATTCGTTCGGTGCGAGAGCGTCGGAGCTCCGGGATACCGGGGGTGAAAGCCCGGGATTCATGCGGAGATGGAAGAGGTGGCCCAGGGGCGACTGGTTCAGGATCCTCCAGGTTAATTCCACGAAGGTATTGTTCGATATTAGCGTGTTGTGCCCCACTCAAGTATCGGCTTGGGTTGATGGATTCCCGTCGTCGGGATCTCTGGGAAGGCTGCTCCCGAGTCTCCGGAGCGGTCTCTGTGCGAGTGACTCTAGGACGGTGGGGCGTTCTACTCCGCCCTTCAAGCTCCTCGACCTCCTGTATGAGATTGGATATGTTTTCTCGAATCTCCTCCCGACTTCGTGTGCGGGGCGCGATTCTGGCAACTGGCTCGACTCTCCTCCTTTCCAACCTTGGTTGCGGTGTTCCGCGAGGTTGTGGGGTCCCACGAGGTTGTGGAGTTGCGCGTGTAGCTGTCTCGACATAATCAGCAGCGATTCGTCGAATCCCGTTCCTCAAACCGGATCCGATAGTACCCAACGCTGCGAGAGGATCAATTTGGATTGGGCTCGGGAGATAGTATTCATCATCTCCATGAAGCCCTGGTGACAGCGAACCTTCTTGTTGAGCCAATTGTCTAGCAAGTTCCTCATCTTGACGAAGCTGTTCAGCACGAGCCCTGGCTCTTTGTTCTCGTCGCTCAGCAACATTGGCGGGAATTGCAGCTGCACCCTCTTCGGCATTCCATACAGGCACAACGTATTCCTCATCATCATCAGGCTCGTAATTGAACCAAGGACATTTACAGGTCTTCCATTTATCGCCGCAAACATAGCAAAATTCGGCGGTGCAGCGACAACTATGTAGTTCTATCAGCTTTTCAGATTCCTTAGATTTACTGAGAAGTTTACTCACGTCATATGGTTGCAGCCCCTTTCCAGTTCCACCATTGCTCTGCAGCTATAGCATCTCTGAAACTTGTTTTTCTTCGCTATTTCGATAAACCTCATTAAATCTTCATCTTTAGGACATTCACCATCGCCATGAGCTTTCCCATTACACATTGCGCAAACTTTCGTCCTACACTGAGAGCATTTCCCAACATTGTTGTGTATCTCCTTCGGTTGTATCCATTCACCACAATTTGGCTTCGGGCAATAAATACGATTTGACGATGTGTATTCAATGTATTTCTTGTTCCAAAGCTTCTTTGTCTCATAATTGAGAAGTTTATCAACATGCTTCAAGGGAACATGTTCGTCTGTGCAGCACTTGGGAGGCATATGTGCGGGATCGGTCAAAGAGAGGATGAATATCCGTTTTAAGCACTCATTGCACCAGTAATGTCCACAGGAAAGCTTCGCTGCTTCTCGCACCGGGACATCATCTGAAAGGCAGGTAACGCACTCAACACTAGTTTTTATAGGTTAGTTAACCGATTGGTACATAATGGATAGGATGGTCCCACAGCTTTTCTGGCCTTTTCTCGATAACAAAACCTAGCACGGGCTTCGCTTTGGTACCGGCAGCAGCAGCTTGCACAGCTTCCTTCACCCTCTCTTTCGCTTCAATGATGGTTTCGTCTTCGCTTTCCGGCTCCACCCTTCTCCTTGAGCTCTTTTTCACAGTTTCCGTCCGAACTGCTTCACGGACCTTTGGTGGTGGCACAATCGTAATGTTCTCCAGCTTCTCTTTTTTTTCTCGCTTTCGCAAACATCGTATACAATTTGCGCGAGCTTCGGGAGTCGAGTGATCATGGTGATCTCGGTGGCGATGTTTTTCTTTTGAAGATTCCTTTGGTGCTTCAATGGCCAACGGTCTTTCCTGAAGTATTTCTTGGGACTTTACTTGGGGTCTCTCTTGGGCTCTTTCGTAGGGCCTTTCGTGAAGTCTTTCGTGGGGTCGTTCCTGGGGTCGTTCCTGGGGTCGTTCATGAGACCGCATCAGAACTGTGCTCTTGCTTCTTTTGATAGTTAATCTAGGCCGAGCATCGCTAGGTCTTCTGGAGATAAGCGATTTTGATCTACTGTGATTGGATAAAAAGATTAAATCACGGCTTCCATAAAAAAATCAACGCACAGGTGCTAGAAACAAGTGGTCAGGGGAGGGGTAAACAAACCCAATTCCACTAATAAACTGCTCAACTGATATTTTTGGCATTGTTTTCTCTTTGGCCCCCACAACGCTTTTCTTCTCCTCTTTCCGCTCCCGTCGTTCTTGTTTCTCTCGCTTTCGTTCTGCCCGCTCCGCTTCCTCCTGTGCTTCCTTAGCCTTTCTTTCTTCCCTCTCAGCTCTACGCTTCCTCCGCGCCTCTCTCCTCTGCTCTCGATCTTCATGTTCAGAGTCCTCATGCTTACGCACAGACTTTTCTTTTTCCTTTTCCTTTTCCCTTTCCCTTTCCTTATCTTTCTTTTCTGACTTTGATTTTTTTTTCTCCTTTGACGAAGCTGCAAGCATGGTGCCAGCCATATCCCTATCCCAGGGTCTCCCCCTTTCCTCTGGAGACTCCTCCTCCTCCCCTTCGGAATCAGTAAAATATGCGGCCGCCTCGAGCGATACCGTGCTGTCAGTATGCACCGAAAATCTAGGCGACGCCCGTCTCGGGAGATACGACGAGGACGATTCGACTTCGTTATTGATGAACAGCAGTTGTGCGGCGGGTCCGTGATTATGGTCGAGGGAAGAAACGTCGGAGAGATAACCTCCGCTGCTGGTGTTGTTGTCGCTGTCAAGCACACCACCAATCCCAGCATCAGAACTGCTTCTCCTCAGGAAGTACTCGAGCTCGAATTGCGCGAGGTGTTCGGGCTGCAATACGCTGCCTAGGTCACGAATAACCCTTTTAGCGGAATCGCAGAAGGCATCCAGCTCACAGCTCCACTTGGGCCACTGCCAGCCTCCTGCGGTTTGGTCTGAAAACGTGGTGGTTGACGAGTGGGAGCCGTTGGATAAATAAACGGAGGGTGACAGGGGGGAGTGTTGAAGCAGGTGATTCGACATGTTCTGAGACAACTATGAAGGGGTTAAAATCACCAATGCTATTTGATATAGGACTGGCCCAGAGATACGCACTATTGGGTAGAAATTGAGTCAAAAGAGTGTCACAAAAAAAGGTTCGAGAAGGAAGAAAAACCCACCACTTGCTCCAGGCTTTGAAATCGGGATTTTGCTTTCTATCCCGATAGTTCAGATTTGTTTGATTTTTCTTTCTCTGTCTCTACTCCTCTCCTCCCCCTTATTGATCTCAAGCTTATGAGACTTGTTTGATACAGAGAATTCCTATGCGTGGAGTAAATGTCGGTATTGCTGGGATAACTATGGATCAGAGAGATAGTATTGGAGGTAAAGATAACTGTTGCTTCTCCGCTTCACTCAAACAATGGCCGCCCTCCATCACAGCGGATGGACGTATGGTTATTCTTATTGTTGCGATACATGAGCGAACAACAAGACGAGGTTGAAGCTGACCCTGAGAAAAACAGCACACGCTGAGTTGGCCTGCATGTGGAAGAGTGGCAACAGGGGTGGGCACCAGTAATAACCTCGTTAAGGTAGAAGGCTTCAACTGAGGTGCCGTATATCCTAGGTGATGATGAGCATGTATGTGCCATACCGTGCCTACCAGTAGCTACCGCTAATACTCTACTCAGCCATATTCGCCTCGTCAGGAAAACTTTGGAAACAATTGACTACATATAGTCTATTAGCAATAACGGATCAATGAAACAGTTTCACGAAAGAAAGAAGGGTCCTCGGCTTCGATCATGACAAGATCGTTTATGTCTTACTCTCACATATTGCTGATGTCTACTCTACTTCTTAACGCTCTGGCAAAAATAAACATCTCAAAATCCCCTGGCATTAAGTAAATTACCAAATATCCAACTTATTTCGGCATTCATGAGTACATATATCAGAAATCGTCATTTGAGCACCGGTTTTCTGTGTCCGAACGAGTGGGGGTATAACCATACCTCTAACAATTCCAGATACGTTGGAGGGTCTTCTGCGCGGCACTTCAGGGACGAAGTTTATTCTTTCCTTTTTTCTCTCTGGCCTTACATAGATAGTAGAGTAGAGCTAGAGCTAGGTACCTACTTTAAAACGAGGCTCAATATCCATCTGGACGGTAACGGACGCAAAGACTTTGCTTTTTCAGAAATGAAGCCCAATATCAAGTTAGTGGAAGTGGGGTCTTCACGCGAGGGGGCGGTGTAGTACATACACTGATCTGATCTTTAACCCGTTCCCCTCTGTTGTCGCAGTCTGATACCTGCCTGCACGGATAACATGCTCAAGCTCATCATCGTACGTCCAAAATCACACCGTTGGGATGGATTGTCACCAAGCCCGGTACCGCTGCCCAATCGGTTTCTCGGTCGCCAAAAGAGAAAAAAAGTACAGCGCTACTGGAGCCACATCATCGGTTGCGGTTCGGCCCCGCAGCGCAGCAAGACTTTTTCTTTCTGCCCAGCGAGTTAGTCGTTTAGGAACAGCGGACGGCAAAGACATACCGTCTTTTATTTAGCGGCGCTTCTTTTTGCTTTCTATATATCGGCAGTTTCCAGGATATCCACGTTATTCCATTTCTTTATTGCTAATGTTGCTACCTACCCTAGCTAGAGTGGAGATGTAGTTAGGGTGATAGCATGCAACTACCCGCTGTTCGCTAGGTTGCTATACCCTCCTTATGCATGATTTTGGAGAAACCCCGGAGGCCCATGTTTACATGTAGTTGTGTCATCCCTTCCTTGGCAACGATCGAGTGACGGACCATGAAACCACCTTTACACTCTCCTTCAGAGTACTCTGGATAAACTCCTGCAGCTGAGATGCACTTCCCCACGTTCGTACGCCCGCGATCGATCTAGAGGTAATGTAATGAGTGCGGCATCATGGATGCCGCCGCTGTCCCTCAAGCTGTGATGAGGTGAAGTAATATAATCCACCCCCTCTGAGATGTCCGAATTCTCGGGACAGTAGTTATTCCCATGACGACATTCAAGCAGGGGAGGTTTGTTTCCCCCCGGAAGACAGAAATAAACGTATCTCTTTTCCATTATGTTATAATGATTCCTCGGGCCGTGTAGCAACTAGCTGCCTTCTTACAGGCCGATTCTTTTCGCTTTGTGGACAATGACGTTTCTGCCTGAGCTTGCACATAGCGGGCCGAAAGACAAGTAAGACATGTCAGGAAAATGTACCTACAGGGAAGTGTAGATCTGTTCCATGGTTGAACCTTGTAAAGCAGAAGTTGAAAGCTGGTGAGATTTATGCGTATGCGGCATATCCAAAACGGTATTAATCATTCAATATGACATTGCTATATTGTGAAATATCAGGTAGAATCATGATTTACGGTTATCAAACTGCCTCTCGGGTCATTTTTATTGGATCCAGATACAAATCCAGCAAGCCAGTTCTGAAACAGGCCATGAAAATGGAGATGGGATTGAGAACAGGTTTTTTCTTTGCTTCAAAGAGCATCGAGGCTTCCGTACGTGTATTCTAGGGAATCGAGAAGTGCAGTTCCCAATCAAAGGTCAGTGACAGGCTTGCCCAACCAACTCCTTACTCAAGCAACCAGCCAATAAGTTAACTACCGTTCTTTACCTGTCCATCTTCTCACCGCTTCCAGAGTTGCAATCTTCACGGGACAGATAACCGTCAAGAGCTCCCACCAGGAATTCTTCCAATCGGAGATATACCGATAAAAACCAAAAGAGGGATCCGCAGCATGGGGTGTAGATTGATTGTGATGCAGCCTGATTGATGAGCTAAGGAAGATTCCTCCGATAGGACGGAACCTGTGTTGTCAGAATTAGAAGGTCCGAGCTGTTGACAAGACCGCGGTGGGCCAATTAAGCTTTTCTAGTTGATTCATGAGATATCACTCTTTCTCTGCGACCGCGTCCGAAATTTGGAGGTTTGTCTCGATGGGTAGTTTGGGGCATGTAGGCGTTACTAGGGAAGACGAAAATTAAAATGGCGTCAATGCAACACCAAACGGAGCACCTATGCCGAAGCCGCACTAACGCAGCTAGGGCGCGCATTGGTGCCGACATAATCAAATGGTACGCGCAGCAGACAACACATCTCGACATGAACACTGCATCAAGAGGGAACTTTAGTGCCGTGTAGCTGAAAACCCAGCTGGGTTTTCGAGATGAAATTGGAAATCCTATCACGGAGGGATACTGATTATAGTCGTATGGCAATCACTGAAATCTTATGCGCATGCTAAATTATTATAAGATATATATATCGTATCAACTTGCCTTTGAAGGATATCCAGAAACCTCAAATTTCTGAAGGATATTTACTCTGCAGCCTAGACAATAACGTAGTGCCTCTTCTGTTGAATCTGGCATTTTAAAATGCTTTCGAAGATATAACTTCGTAGTTAATTTTGGGGATTTGGGTTGACATCTTAAATATGCAAAACACTTCTGCTAGTGGATCTCAGTATTGATGTGAGGAATAAGAAGATATGAAGTCTGGCAGTATGAACGATAAACATCGTTGGTAGTTAGTTAATATGGAGACAATTATAATATATAATATGCTGTGGGGTTGAAAAAATGTAGCACTCTGCGAGGCACAATCGTACTCCAAAGGAAATCCTCCTACTTTTCTTGTGTTTTCAGGGTGAGAACACGTACACGGCCTATATGTCTCGCAAATCTAGATTAACTGTTCGGGTATTTGATTGATTGTTTGGGCACAATTAAGGTTAATTAGGCTTGATTGACAGTTGCATGTATATACTAGAGCTCGAAGATATAATTCCCTAACGGATCTGCTAATAAAAGTAAGCGGCAAAGTTTCTTCAAATACCTTAAAAATATACGGTGCCCATGACAATAGGGGCACTTGAGTTGCATGTGATTACCTTGACTACATTGATTCACCGAGGCTTAACTCGATCTCAGAGACAGGACGAATCAATAGAAAACAAGCATGATTATATATACACGAGCATATCGTGCCATATAGATAGCGATCCGTTCATTGAAAAGTTGATGGCGACGTACTTCGGCTTCCTTTCTTAAGTCGCACGCACTCTTGAGAATAAATGTTTCGTCCCGCTACATCCTGTATATACGGCGCGCAGCAGCACCACGCTTATCAGAATACTGCAAGAGTACGGTGTTGTTACGGTGTAATAGGTAGCAAGGATTCTGATTTAATTCGGAAGCTCTGCACAATTCCGTACTGGTACCGCAAAATCTCAGGAATAACGAATCGAACTGGACTGGAATCTTGGGCTTCGGATTGGTCAAATGCTTGTTGAGCCTCAATCCGACAGACCCAAAGCGTAACTTTTGGTCATTTTGACCAATGGGTAAGTGGTATTCCAGCCCAGTCAGATTCGTTATTCCTGAGATTCTGCGGTATGTACATACATGTACTACATCTACATGTAACTTCTAGTTGTTTAGCTAAAAATTTATCCTCAATATTGATCATGATAATACTGAATACATATGAGTGGAGAATACATGCAGTTACATACGTCATGTAGGTCCAAACCAACCTTACTCACGCTCAATCACTCGTCCAATACAAACGTTCTTGGCGCCGTCGAACTGTCGATGCAGCCACAAAGTTCACTAACTACAAGTACTGTCGTTCACAAGGTATTGACGGACACTGGGTGTTGACGGACAAGCCGAAGATAAGACACCCAAGCCCAGTTTTGCCTCCAATTATTGGTCAAAAGGCCCACACGGTGTCCGTCAATAGCCCGTGAACGACAGTACATGTAAATCTAATTCTTTCCCCACCATCTGAACTTTGGTATCTAAGGAAGTGCAGTTTCCCTGTCGCCCATCACCGATAGTGCAGTCAGCCCCGGCTGATTGTAGGAAAAAGTAAGCGAGCGAGTCTAGTCAGCACATAAGATTATCTCGACTCCAACAAGTACTTTGCGAGTCTACATTCTTGTCTGAAATTGGGCTTGAACTTACAATGCCAGACCCCAGACTGCACAGACACAAGATGGATTAACATACATAAGTATACCGCTGATCTAGAGTAGAGTAACTTTGAGAATTCGTTTATTTGAGGAAGTTGGATGCGAAACGAAGGATTATACAGAATAACCTCGCGCCACAGAGGCTTAGGATAGCTTGGCGGGCTGGAGAAATCAAGATCCATCGGGATAATCTCAGCCGCGGAGCAACAACCTTCTCACCTGGATCAAGTATCACGAAAAGACCTTTAATCTGACCTCAACTCTCCCCCTCACGGCGAGATCTCGTATCCCTTCGCTTTGTCTATTTAAGGGAATTCCTTAACAAACGCCTGGACCCTCGCGCGATCGTGGTAAGCCCATTTTCCCCGCCAAGAATATACCTTCCCAGAAAAAACACTTTTGGCCCCCTTTGTCTCATAAAACCTCCATTTGTAGCGCCTGGAAGGAGTGGCAGCGAGGGGAGCCGAGAGCAAGAAAGGGTCTTCTTCCATTTATTATCTTTCCTTGTGCTGTTCTGCCTATCCTCCTTCTTCTTCATGCATTCTTCCCTTCCTTTCTTTTACGTGCATGCTACTTATCGTTAACTCATCGGAACACTTCGCTGGCTGATCCACTCCTTCCCCCCTTCTCTTCTCCCTTTGCTGCGCTTCTTCTTCAACCACTGTTCTTTATACAAACACATTCATCATCCATCGTCAATCAATCAATCAATCAATCACTTACGTAGTAATAGCCGATCAATCAGCTTGTCCAATAACACCAAAACACCTGCAGCCAAGTATCACCAGCACCGGTGAACCTGCAGAGCATGGCTCCCAGAGCAGCTCCCGACGGCGGCGACGACGACAACAACACCAGTGAAACTAGAGTCCAACCACCATATGGTGCCACTCATCCACCAAATCTATTTCACCATGAGGTTGAGGGAATGCCGATATGGGGCGTTATAGTAATCGTTGCTCTTATCATCTTATTGCTTGCATTGATTTCCTACATTGTTAGTGCCCCTATCCACTGTGTTTCTATCGATATCTTTAATCATCTATCGTTTCAATCTCACACCCTTTCTCAAATTGGCACTATAACGATACTGAGTGTGGCTGATACTGACATGTAACTATGATAGGTCTACACACAGCTTCGAGCTCGCCGCCTTGGCCTCCCGGCCCCTAGCTGGCGAACGTACGTCCCCTTCATCAAGAATAACAAGCGTTCGGCCCCCTCCTCCTATGAGCCTGCTCGTGGAGGTGCCGGCTTTGTTGGTGCAGTTAAGGGTGTTTTTGGAGGTGGAAACACCGGTTACTCCGGCGCTGGAACCCGTTCCGCACGGACTCGCGAGACTTTGGACCCAGATCAAGCCTGGGATTCCCGCATGGTAGACGAAGAGGACATCTCGTACACTGGTGGCGGATACGGCCAACGCTCGACCCTCGACAGCAGGGGTCGCGGACATGAGGAGCCGGAGAGAGGCCGGAGCCGAAGCAGGGAGCCTCCGAGAAGAAGCGTGCCGCCACCATATCCCACTGATGATGCGACAAACCCGTTTGCGGGAGATATTAGAAGGCCCGAAAGCGAAGGATTCGTTGGAAACAATGTGAGGGGTGGACGACCAAGCGTTGAGAGCGAGAGGAGGAGTGTGTTCAGGGAGAGCATCACTTAAATGCCTGGGGCATGATTGGGCATGGTTGGGCGTGATTAGGAAGCGGTGGACCGGGCGGGGTCTCGGAATTTGTTTGTTTTTCGGAGGAATTGCGTTGATGCATCAGAGCGCTTAGTGACTAGTCCTAACAGAAAATTATCGTCTGTTCTATCTCTTTCTATCAATCATTTCCTTTGCTTTTAAGGATCAGTGGGAGCTAGATACCAGGATGGGGTTTTCAATTTGGTTTGCTATTTTTATTTTGCGTAGCGTGGGATAGGTTCATTTGTACTTCAACAAGTAAACTCGTCTCCCGATTACCAAGGCTTGGCTCGGCTTGTTTAAAGTAATGTTTTGTTTATCTTTTATTTTATACTCTGGTTCCCAAGGGGTGTAAGTATACACCAACACTGTGCAATCTTTCTTTCTTTCGTGTTTTTTTTTTTTTTTTTGGCTCTACCATATATTTACTTAACTCGTATTGTGCCATTTTTTTTCTTTCTTTCTGCCTAAGCAAGTTCGTTTACGAAATTGAGGATCCAATTAGGCACTACTAAAGCACATACAGTCACACCTCACTCTCTCGTAGTTTGATATCGGATCTCTTGCTGTCTCGTACGGGTTTGCGGGACAGGTACTGCTTCCCTCCATATAAACCTATTTGCTATCTCGTACGGGTTGGGCTCCTAGAATACGCTAACGATATAACGAGGTGCGACTGTAGGTACATGTAGGTATGCAGAGTAGAGTACATATCGCTAGTCTAGAGTAGTTGAAATGCATACATCGACCGACGGTACCAGTCTCAATCTGAGGCTCCAATGAAATGAATGGTCCAGATCACCCGCTCCTGTAGCACTGCCACCCCCCGAGGTTAAAGTTACTACCAAACATCGCCTATTTGGATTTTGATAATCAATGTTGCTGCCGCCTCCTACTCCCTGATATAATCTTGATAAAATTTGTTGTGGCTTGCAATGGTGCGTGCCCTCGTACCAATGGGAGGGTATTTATAGAATGTGGCTTGAACCTCGGACCTTCGTTTCTTCCCGGAAGAGCGTTGATCCGTGCGGCGGATCATATCAGGTGTGTTATAGGGAGTTTAGTCCTGTTGGCTCTTTACGGGTGGGATTTTTATGTTCCTGGTCAAGACTGATATGCCTGAGACAGTGTGGCTCTTGCGGTTCTTGCAGTTTTGTATTTGAAATTTGGTGGACTCCGTGTTCTCAGGCGGGACGTGGGTTTATACACATGGGTTGTACTCATAAATCAACGCATGCATACATGTATTAAGTTATAGTGAAATTTATACTCTATATATTGTGTATATATAGATACAGTATATATTTAATCCTCAAGCTCAGAGTGAGATTTAATAACGAAGATCTGAGTGCTAATATTTTATTGAGCTACTGGGTAAAAGCACACGCATGTCACCGATCATATCTTTCCAAACAATATTCCCCTGCCTTGAAACACTACCATAGATGGAGCTTAACTCAGCCTATACCGGATGTTGCTGCTTGATTTGATTCAAAGATTCGGACAAAAACGAAACGACCGTTTGATAATCCTCATCAGTTGCCGATGCGAACTTGACCAACCGCACGTGATCTCTCGCAAACGAAGTAATATGGTGCTCCGTACTTGGCGTGCCGGTTATACACGCAGACTCCTTAGTAACCATGACCTCCTTCTCTCCCGATCTGGCCCATTTTCCCTCCTACAAAACGATCCATCGTCAGC
Source organism: Morchella sp. 2016-41 (assembly GCA_024713855.1). NCBI lineage: Eukaryota > Fungi > Ascomycota > Pezizomycetes > Pezizales > Morchellaceae > Morchella > Morchella sp. 2016-41. The sequence goes on from JAMGZD010000021.1 coordinate 229,007, forward strand.
AAACAATAAATGAATACGAAGTATGGCTCCGTTTCTTACCTTTTTCGCAACAACAGCTGTTCCTTCTGTCTCGTAAACACTGAGCACACGGCGACCTTTTGTTATGTATACCTCATCATCTGCCAATTCCTCCAGAAATTTTGAATTCCCGGTGATCGCTTCAATGACTTTCTTTCTACTTTCTCTTTGGCCCAGTGCCATATCAGCATCGTCTACTAACGCCATCAGTGTTTTCGTCTGAGTGAGGCCTTTGTGTGGTGTTCCGAAAAATATAAATGAGTGCGTTTCATCCACGATGGACCCCCCAGTTTTCGACTCATTGAGTCTAGAAGCAAGCATCTATAGGAACCCATCTTCAATATTAGCTCCAACTCTAGTACCTATAGTACTAATTCGTCCATTTCTTTCTCCACTCACATTCAGTATCATAATGCCGCCAAGGCTGTGTCCGAGGAAGATAATAGGTCTCCTAGCCTCCTAACAACACAAGTAGTCCACATGTTAGATTGCCATTCGCATCCAAGATCTACTCCCCATTTCACAGCGTTTTCGAATATAACTGCTATTGATACCATATAGGAATGCGGCTTGGTGGGTTCAATTTTTCGTATGGTATGTAATAGTGGTTATATTCGAAAACGTTGTGAAATGGGGAGTATACATCTTCCACATTGTTACCTTTTCCGAATCGTTCCTAGCGGTATAAATCCGTGCCGCAAAAATATTCTGGTAATCAAACCAGTCCATCTCACAGCCTCGTGGATTATTCGGGGTGAGTGCGGTGTTATATCCAAAGGTCATGATCCGTACATTGGGGGGGAGATCGTTTGGGAGGAAGTGTTGCAGCCACATCTTATGATTCCCCGAGTGACACCAGGAGCCCCATGGATGACCAGACAGTCCAGTCACCGCGATAATACTATAACCCCATAATATAAATCGAATTAGCTCCCAACCTATATATATAGCTATGGGAGAGGTGGGAAGGATTAATGAGCTACTGACTCAGCCACTATGTTTTCCGGATCCCCAGGATCATTGACAGGCGTCAAATTATGGAAATGGCAGTCCACTGGTAACCGTACTCCACCTCTCTCATCACCCTCTTCCTCCCCCAAAGTTAACATCATACGATCCTCCTTGCCATCGAGCTCGCGAAAATACTCCAGTTCCTCGCGGTATATCAGCCCAACTTGATAGCCGAAGACAACAACTGAAGGGAAAAGCTCTAGATCTTCGATTTTCAAAACCGATAGAGATTCTTCGTGGTTTTTCAAGCGTTCGAGTAACTTGGTTTTGGTCCACCCTTCGGGCACACCATTTATGCGGTAGCAACGCCAGATGGGTTTCTTTGGGACGGTCATGTCTGATTGAAATCACTGTTTGATGCCTCCATCTCCGTCTTGTGGATTTCATTATGATTTATATACTTATTTCTACTCGTAATTTCACAACATTTACGAGTAGATGTGTTGGCAGGTAATGCTGGTGTTTCAATAGGTACATACCTAGGATGAGTGGTAAATGCTGTAATCTGGAAAGATGTGCAGTCTTGAAACTATATTATGTGCGTCCCTCCAAATTTGGATAATGGTACATAAAACAGTGATTGACGATCTCACAGGCCATTCAGACACCCCCAACTCGGACAGTTAACATATGGCGGATCTACTAAGCGGGACCCCCAAAAATGTTATTGGCTGGAGAGATTAAATCCAAGGGATCGCAACCCATAGATTAGATGGGATTGGCCCGACACTATTACAGGCCTCTAACCAGTGGTATTTTTCATGGCGGATAATGCGCCTACTCCCGCTCACCCTCTATGATTAGATCCACTATAGAAGAGAAGATCAGCCTTCGGTACCACTTTTCAACCAATTATGATGGCTGTCCGAGTGAGGGGGGTGTCCGAGTACTGGATAGGGAGGTCTGCTGGAATTCTCCACTAAGTTTTGAGCTTGTTGTTAGGGATTGAAATCCTGTCCGAGTATGTATTATCGTTGGTAGCTGAGAACGAAGCGATCTTATCCTCTCATCAGCATCCATCGATACTGAAGTTATCCTTATGCAATTATCACCAAATGTTGTACCTACATACCTACTCTACACGTAGGTACATGTAGGGTGCCGCGCGGTTTCCACGGAAGTATATATCCGCACAGGCCTGTATGAGGTACGGATATCCATTCAGCGAAGAACCTCCGTTTCCTGTTTTCGGTGTGAAGAAGGAGCTGTCATGGCCAAGAACGCGTCCTAGTCTCATTGAGCTGTTGAAAAACAGAGTAGGTATCTTATATGTAGATATGAACTATGAAACTCAGGATAAAGTGTAAGAATTAAGTGTGTATTTCTTAGGCGTAGCGATAAATACGAGATGCATAGCCTTCATCCGGAAAGCTTTAGGCCCGCTAAAACCGATTATTGACATCCGCATATAGCGCCCAGGGCTAGGGCTAGGGCTGTTCTATAAACGCCCCAATATAGACACCGCCCTTTAGCAGTTGGCGGTAGTACTCGCGACCAGCAACAAGAACCCGAATATGCAGCTGCAGGTCTTTGGTGTATTTTCGGCTTCTACTCCAATGGGAACTGCAGATTAGGACGTGCATTTTCGGGTTCTTGTTGCTGGTCGCGAGTAAAAGAAGGCACACATTCATGTACGCCCTATCATGACGTTTTATGTTATCCATTTTCGATCGAGTACGTAAAAGTAAATGACTGAATTGATTGCCGCCTGAATACATGCAGTATGTATGTATATGCTGTGTTTTAAATTTTCTGCTCGTGGAAGAGACCACTGGTCTGGATGGCGCTTCATGTGTAGATAATGTAGGTACAACCGCGTTCGGAAAGACTTGGCACCCCTAGGCCAAACCACGAAGGAGTCTTTCTGCTTCCTAATCCTCTTGTATTCAAGGTCATAATTGGAGAGAGCTGTAATATCTCCATTGTAATCATGCCCCAAACGTTATGAATATGCAGGAGCAAATATGGTTGTTTGTAGCTACAATTCATTAGCGGACTCAATATAGTAGGGTGCCAGGACTTTTCGAACGCGGCTGTAGGCGTGGTGCACGTTAAATACCGGGATTTGGTATGGAAACCGCGAAAGGTAGCCAATGAATTTTGGTCTTGGCCCTGAAACTTATATGGAGGAAAAAAATACCGAGATACCTATTTTATCTACTCTTAATTTCATAGCATTTCCGAACACGACTGCTATTGCATGACATACAAAAAGGCGCTTTTTTTGTATGGTATGCAATAGCAGTCGTGTCCGGAAACGTCATGAAATTAAGAGTATCTTCACTTGAAAATACAAATATTTTCCTTAAAATACAAAAACCACTGTATAGCTCTTTCTCACAGCTGCATCTGGGTACTGATTCGAAGTTATCAAAGGAGTTTTTGGTGAAGGTCGAAAAGAACAGGAGTCGAAAAAAGAGGTTGAGGTTGCGTTGCAGGACACACTACCGAATACCAGCTGTCAAAAACATATATATCAGCCCAATCAGAGCCCTTTCCAAACCTTCACTTTTAAAAATTACCCTTAACCCCCGGTACTTTACAAATAACGTCTCAATCAATTGAATAATGCCATACAGGATACGTGACTATTATCTACGTATGAAACTGTGAGGCGTGAAAACCCGTCCTGAATTATGTCGTATAGAGTTAGAAACATTAGTACCCACTCCTATCAGTATCATTATCGTCCCTTCTCTAATCCAGTAGTTTGGTCTTGCTATAGTAGCCATTGTAACACGCACTGGCTTCTTTTATGAAAGTTGAAATGTGGTTGGAGGTTGGTCACTTCCTTGTCGTGGGATGTCTGCAACCATGAAATATCCGGGCTGTGATATTTTGTGGACGGATGAAATCGTCGAATTCACAGCCTGGACCGCACGCACTGAGCTAGGTATATCCGTTGCTCTTAATAGCTGAGAATAGCCATAGAGCCTATCAAAAATAAGTGTGAGATATATACCTGCCTAGGCTAGGATTAGCTCAAAAAAGGCATGCTGCGAATTCGACAGTCTTATCCGTCCAAGGGATAGTAAGTGATAAAAGTCCTGTGAATGCCCTCTTTTCATACGTCTAGAGCGGTGAGGAGCATTTGCACATTCATCCATTAGGTCCGGGAGATAATTTGCCCCCGGGTCCTGGTATGCTAATATCATAGTACATAGTAATATGCCGCAGAAAATATTTTCCAAACAACACATCCACTGCATATCGGCCTCCATCAAGCACCCAGGGCGTGGCTTTCGGAATCTCCTCCACCCTTCTAGCCTCCCTCTATCCTTAGCACCTTAACACCTTCCCAACCTACCACGGCCCGACCAATCCCGCCCACAACTCCCGACGCAAAACTCCGCGAGTCCCCTTTGACCCACCGCCAGTCAGGCAGGCAGTCGAGCAGGCAGGTCACAGCCAGCCGTGCCCGGCCGGCCGCTCGGTGGTTATGTTTCTCCTTCGGGATATGTTTTTGATTCCGTTGCGGGGAGGTGCGGGGAGAGGGTGGTTGTGGACTCGCTTTTCTTTACCCAGCTGGTGTTGGGGTTGAGTTGGAGTTGTGCTACTCTCTAGCGTTGTGGATGTAAGGGGAGCGAGGAGGGATGGAGGGACGGGAGGAAGGGGACGATATGTAATAGGCCGACATGGTGCCGGAGGAAGGTGGCAGCGGAAAAACGTTGACACGGTAAGAAAAAGTAAAAAACTGGTGCAAGAAGTTGTTAGGCAGACAGACAGGCGGTTTAGCTGTGCATCGCTACTAATATTTGTACGGGGGGGGGGGGGTTGGATTTTGGGATCCAGATGAGTGAGATGCTGAAAATCCGAAAATCGAAAATGTCAGAATTATCATACTTTCCGGTATTGTTAGTGACACTGCTCGTATCCAGGCCAGAGCCTCTGAACAAAAAACCACAAACCATGGACCTCCATGGTTCCAGTCCTCCAGTCCACGCGACATTCCAAATACCAATATCTGACATATCCAGCTGCCAGGGACAGAGTCCACCTCCCCCGTTTAATTGTTTGTCCTTACCCCCCCCCCCCCTGCCCCCAGTGTCCTGTACTCTAGGCTGTCACCGCTCACTTCCCACCCACCAACCCACCCACCTACCCACCCACCTGCGGGAATGCCCGTTGTGGGGACCTATTTGCGGGGAACCTCCTTCTCGTGACCTCCCCACCTCCGCGCCGGTTGGCTGGGCTGAATGGGCTTGGCTTGCCTGGGAGCCGATCCTGCACAGTGACGTCTTGCTTTAGTAAGTGGCCGCGCGAAAGGGAAGATCTGCGATCGGCAGGGCCAGGGACTGGAAAAGAGTGTGAGAGCCGCATCTCAGTTTAGCCGTTGGCCTCGTGAGAGGGAGGGAGGAAGTCAGAAGGGCAGTAGATACAGCCTGGCCTGTGAATGTGAAGATTGAGCTGTTAATTTTTCGCTGGGTAGAATACATGTAAGGTTTACATGTGGAGAGAGTGAAATCTAGAGGAGAGATAGATTTTGTATATTACCCCCCGGTCTGTACTGTCTCTGGCTCAGAGCTAGCTAGAGTAAGTAGCTAGCTACTTTTGCCATTCTCCACTGTCCTCGCCCACATCATCTTCACTCCTCTAACCTTCTTCTCCCTAACATTATCCTTCCCATCCTCCTCATCCTCCTCCCCCCGTATCGTATTACTCCTAATCTTAATCCTGCTTGCTGCCTTCCTTCCCCAGGAAACGCGCCCCACCCCGGTTCTCGGTAGAAATACCCAGCTACATACATAGCAGGCTGTGCCACCCTTGGAAGCAAAGGGAAAGAACAGCTCTCGGCGCACGTACGAAACAAGGTCCAAGTCCAAGCAACACGAGCAGCACAGCAGACAGACAGACAGACAGACAGACAGGACAGTCTTAACAGTGACCCGAGTAAATACCGCACACATACATACAGAAACATAACATAGCAGCACACCTACATACTTCAAGCTTAGCCTACCGCCCCCAAAACCAAACCAAACCAAACCTGATTCTGCCAGTCAGGAAAGCCTTAGCAAAAGTGGCCGCGAAGAAATCAGCGCCCCGGAAAGTAGTGCTGGAAGAGGAGGGGGGGGATGGCGTCGCGACAGCACTCGTCATGCACGGCCTACGAGATGATGACGGCTACAGTAACATCAGCAGTAATTATAGCGGGACACTCCCCAAGAAGGGATATAATGAGCGCTCCTACCACACATTCCCCGCCATAGATCAATCTTCTCTGTCGTTATCGTCAAGAGAAAAAGGTTACGAAAAGAAGACTTGCTCCTTTTCATTACCATCTTCAAAGATGGCGCGCGCGATGTTAATGTCACTGATACTCACGCTCGCGCTGCTGCTGACGTACTCGTCGGCGCTGCCGGTGGTGTCGAGTGAATTGCTGAGTCTGCTACGGGGCCGGCAGTTATCGACACCACCGCCGTCGGACTGGGAGGATAACACTGTGCCGCAGAATATCACGACATTTGATGAAGAGACTTGGGTGCTGAGTACGACTAGCTTTCTGCCGAACCATTATCAGAACCAGCCGTATGTTGCGAATGGATACCATGGCAGCCGTGTCCCTGCTGAGGGCGTTGGTTTTTGGGTATGCAGTTTTGCTTTTGCTCCGTCCCACCATATATGTGTGGATATTATCGCTGACACTCAATCCCCTCAGATCTCCACCTCCTCGCCCGACTACAACCCGACCGAAGTGCCCCCCATCAACGGCTGGCCACTCGACAACCCTCGGCAAACTGTAGCCACCATCTCCGGCTTCTGGGACTACCAGCACAACACCACACGCACAAACTTCCCCGAGCTGCTGAAAGACGGCGGCGAGAGCGTTATATCTGGCATCCCGACATGGACCACCTTCTACATCACCACACCCGACGGCGAGCACACCTACGCCCCCGGCGTCGACCCGGAGTCCATCACCGCGTTCTACCAGGGCCTTAGCATCCGCAACGGCGTGTTGACCACAGCGGTTACCTGGGTTCCTGTAAAGGACGGCCCAGAGTATCAGATCACGTTTACGGTCCTGGCACACCGCTCGCGTGTTAACGTCGGCATGATGAAGGTCGAGGTCACATCAAACATTGACAGTGAGGTATTCGTTACCGACATCCTGGATGGCGCCGGCGCACAGCGCACCGAACATCTCGGGAAAGAATTCGAGGCCAAAAACGACCTGATCTGGACTGCGGTGCAGCCACAGGGCATTGAGGATGTGGCGGCGTACGAGGTGTCGACGCTTGACTTTGGTGCGTGCGCGAGCGCGGTGGTGGAGGGGTCGCGCGTGGATGCGTCAGAGCGTGCGTATGTTTCAAAGAATATCTCTACTGTTACTCAGGAGTATAGACTCCACCTGGCAGCGGGAGAGACGGCAACGCTGTATAAGTATGTGGGCATTGCGAGTAGTGATGCGTTTAAGAACCCAGAGAAGGTTGCCAGGAATGCGGCGATGAAGGCGAAGAGGGACGGGTGGGAGCAGCTGCTAGAGGAGCACGAGGAGGCGTGGGACGAGCTGTGGGAAGACGGTGATGTGATTGTCGATGGTGATGAAGTTCTCCAGATTTCGGTGCGCGCAACGCTGTTCCATCTCCTAAGTAACATCAGAGGTGCCTCCGAGGGCCGCGGACTAGGCGATAACAGCATTTCTGTTGGAGGCCTGACTAGCGACTCTTATGCCGGGTTGGTGTTTTGGGATGCTGATTGTGAGTCTTATCTTCACTCTCCCTTTGAGGCGAGCCGAGTGCTAACTGGTCACAGTGTGGATGCTCCCCGGGCTGCTTGTTCTGCACCCCGACCACGCCGCAGCCATCAACCAGTACCGTTTCCGTCTCCTCCCACAGGCCATGGAGAACGCAAAACAGTACGATATGCCTGGTGCCATGTACCCGTGGACTTCGTCACGCTTCGGAAATTGTACAGGAACAGGGCCCTGTGCGGACTACCAGTACCATCTCAACACCGACATTGCTCTCGTGCACTGGCACCAGTTCTTGAGCACCGGCGACTACGACTGGCTGAAGGAGCAGGGTTGGCCCATTATCAAGGCCGTTACCGACATGTGGGCTGCCTTTGTCCGGAAGAGCAATGTGACTGGCGAAGACGGCCTTAAGGTCGGCATGTATACTGTCCACAACATGACGGATCCTGTATGTAAACCCCTCTGAAAATTATTTGTGGAGTTTCCAACTAACAGGCATAGGATGAATACGCAAACCATATCGACAATGGTGCTTTCACAAACGCCGGTATCAAGGTTCTTATGGGAATCGCAAAGGCTGCCGCTGAGCTTCTTGGATACTCGGTGCCTGAGAAATGGACCGATATCGAAGAGAACATCTTCATCCCGTACAACACCGAGGCCTCGGTCATCCCCGAGTACGGCGGCATGAACGGGAGTGTGGAGATCAAGCAGGCCGATGTCGTGCTGATCAACTACCCACTCGAATTCCGTCTCAACGAGAGCCAGGCTCTAGGTGATCTCGACTTTGTAAGTTCTCTCCAATCTCCAATTCCAGTTTCTGAAACCCCAATTCTAACACTACTTAGTATGCCCGCGCCCAATCCCCCGATGGCCCCGCCATGACCTGGGCCATGTTCGCCATCAACGCCGCCGATCTCTCGCCTGCTGGCTGTGCCTCCTACACATACTTTGTCTATGCCTCGCAGCCCTACATGCGCGAGCCCTACTACCAGTTCAGTGAACAAATGAATGACAACATTACCGAGAATGGCAACACCAACCCAGCCTTCACCTTCCTGACCGGCCACGGCGGCTTCCTGCAGATTCCCACACACGGCTTCACGGGGTACCGCCCGCGCCTCGACGCATTTTACCTCGACCCTTCACTGCCCCCGCAGCTCAATGGCCTCGAAGTAAAGGGCATGAAGCACCAAGGCGCCGTCTTCAACGTCCGCATTGAACTCGAGAACACCACCATCACTCGCGTGCCTCCGCGCAAGACCCTTGCTACTCGCAACACGACTGCGTCTCTCGATGCGCCAGTGACAGTGCGTATTGGCATGCGCAACCCCATGGCCGGCGACTGGCCTGTAGCCCTCGGCGAGTCGTTAATCATCCCCACCCGCCGCCCCGACCTCAACGGCACAGACCTACCTGGAAACCTTGCGCAGTGTAAGCCTGCGTACTCCGACGACACATGGGTGGCAGGGCAGTTCCCGCTGGCCGCCGTTGATGGGTCGAACCACACGACGTGGCAGCCGGCGACGAGTGCGCCAAGTTCATTGACGGTGGACCTACAGGCGCCAACGAAGATCAAGGGCTTGTCGTTTAACTGGGCGAGGTACCCACCGGAGGCGTGGACGGTGTTGGTAGCGGACAGGGAGGACGGCGAGTGGACAGTGGTTGGAGCGAATAATAGTGTGGGCATCAGTGATCCGTGGAGGAGAGATGATTCCCTGATCGTGAGAAGGCATATAGGGAACATAACTATACAGATGCTGGAGGAGGAAGTGGAGGCAAGATGGGTGAAGTTGGTGATTGAAGGGACCAAGGGGGATAATGCGGTCGGGGCTACGGTGGCGCAGTTTGGATTGCTGTAGTGGGTTTGGCCTACTATGCTGGATAGACCTTATGTATGCATGTTAGCTATAAATTTAGAGCTGTGTATGTTAGCTATGCTTTAGGGCATAGGGGACCTTTTAAGCGTTTATGTAGTTTTAGTTTTATACAGAAATGATATATGCTTCTCAAGCACAGCTTCCGAATCACTGACATGGCCTGTCGTCTGTGGGATAGAAACCACTAAATAGCGGAAGAAGTTCTGGCAGAGATGCCCATTGAGGACTTTATATATGACCTCCAGCGGGCCGCGCGGAGGTGTGATACGCCAGAATGATGCACTTTCGCTCTCGCCGCCTGCATAATCTGGGAGAAGGAAACGCAGGTACCATCACATCACATTTAAATAGCGCTATCTAGAGTGTGTAGAATTAGCAAATAGATAAAGAGATAGGTCGGTACCGGTGGATAAGTGGTTACGTAGCAAGATCTTGTGGTGATATGAGATATAGTTACGGGTGGTATTATATCTCTTGCATTATTATTATGACTGGTATTTCAGTATAGTACCTGTGTGCACACGACCACTATTGCATGCCATACCAAAAAAGGTTGTCTTCAGGGTTTTTTGTGTGTATGCAATAGAGGTCGTGTTCACAAACGCTGTGAAATTGCAAGTACATACTCGCGTTAGGGAACTGTAGGTACATACTTACATTGCAAAAGAGCTACTTGTAATATATGGCAGAACGGCGCCACTCCATGCAATAATTCCTGTAATTGTCGCTTGCGATGTTATGGATCTTTTTTCTCTGATGCGAGTAGTAGTGTTGTGGATGCAGTTTGCCATTTGGAGGCATTTACTAAACAACTCTCGATGTAGATATTGGGCAGAGAGGTATGTAGGTTATATAGAGAGGTGCATGCATGTAGAGAGATGGGACTCGGATAGACGGTAGCCAGATTGGCAGATCACAGATTGTAAGTCGCGCTTGGCGTATAATAGATTGCTTGTTTGATGATAGACGGGGAGTTCTCTGTATAACAACGAAGAAATGCTAGCTAGTCTGGTATATATATGTGTTCTATAGCTATAGATCTACTTTCGACGTACGTGAATACAATGACATGTAGCCAGCTTGACAGGGCGTAAATACAGTACCAGAAAGGGGTACCGTATTCCAGTAAATACGCTAGTGATGCTGTAAGAATGGGGTATTGATAAGATATATCGATATCGTGTTCTACTTACGATGCTGGTTTAAACCAGTATTCTCGACTCATGCTCAATACCGGCTCTAGTAGCAAAAGACAAGTGACTCGGTCCTTTAACGCAGTCACTTAATGGTAAATGACCAGTGCCCTTATATGACCACCGTTAATGAATGACGAAGCCATTTAGAGATAAATGCATGACCGAGTCCTTTATACATAAGCGACCTTCTACTATTACTACAATTCTATGTTCTAAGCTATACTATCTACTGTAGCTACGGTATATCTCTGTCCATCGATATCTATATGGCCTCTATCTGCGTACCTACCGCCGCCGCAACTGCCCACCGCTGTTACTGCTGCTTCCATCGCCGCTGCTGCTGCGAAACGTGTGGAAGCAAGGGGGTCGGGGACGAGCCTAGCTTTGATCCACATTGGTACGTACTGGTGTTGGCGTTGAAGTGGTGTTTAAGAGCAGAGAGTGGCTCGTGGTGGTGATTTATAGTAGTGAACTGACATACGCAAGTCAGTCCTTTAGTAAAGGTCATTTAGCTAGAAGAGCTCGCATTCGTCCTTTTCCGGGCTCACTCATCGATCCCTCAGTCTGTATTCAGGACCGGGCGCTATGCGGGGGGACTAACCCGATCAAGCAAAATCTCTGATAAATCCGCTACTCATAGACCTAACCCTCACTCCGTGAACCTCTCCCCCTTTAGCATGAATGTAACGCTCGCCAAACCCTTCTTTCGGCAGACCCCTCTCGATTTCGAACGTGTTTGTTCTCTGTTTGGCAGTGCTGCAACCCAATCACAGCTAGAACACTGAATATCGCCACGCCGTCTACAGTCCGGCAAGTTGTGAAAACCGGGAACAGACGAAAGTCATTTATTGTCAGTGAATGCCCTCTACAGTCGATAATAATTGAAGCCTTGATCTGACGCTCCGATGGGCACTACTAACGGATCCTCAATCAATCAAAAAAAGAAAACCAATCCGAGACCCGTCAAAACTCGATATCAGATCTTCCGAGTGAGGGCTTATGAGTCACCCCCACCCAGCCCCACATGTCTACCAACCGTAGTAGGCAATAGTCAACACATCACATATGATGACAACGTTGTGCTGCAGCGGGCTGCGTTACAAGCTTTCAGAGCTTGTGGATTGTGGAGGTCATCCGTCAGAGGCAAACATTATCTACATACTAGCTGCGGGGAAGAGGAAGAGGGGGGGGGGGAATATAGGCAGCTGGATCAGGCGAACCATCGCGACGGTCTGTCACCATCACGGGTAGAGATGTGTGGAGATATGCACTTGTCGGTAGCTAAGCCAATCAGGGCAAAGCGGCAAAATTTTTAAAGCAGGTACCTACATCACATAGAATGGCTGTTGTTGGTGTTTACAGCTAAGTTGGGAGAGAGAGGGGCTTGGTGGGATCATTTTCTTTTGCTTGCTGGATTGGGTATAAATAGCATGCCTTCCCCCTCCTCTCTTCTCTTTTCTGTATCTTTCATTTGCACTCTCACTTTTCTGCAACACTAGCACACTAACCTCATTCTCAGCTAATAGTCAGGGCTTAGGGCATAGGGCTAGGTGTACAGCCACCCTCCCCCCACAGCATCCCTTCACAGCCCGTCACCCGGCACTCCTCCAAGACTCCCCCCCCGAACACTCTCTCCCAGAGGGGCAAAAGGGGACCCTCGACACGTAGCTCAAGATGCCCTTCCCCTTCCCCCCCATCAGTCAGTCCACCCCCAGTCCAGTCCACTCAGGATCTATTGGAGCACCAGTACTAACCCCACAGGCCCCGAGGAAAGAGCATCCCTCAAAGTTTCCCTCAAAGCGTACGAAGAATACCGCCTCCTCCTCTACCTCCGCCAATGTATCACGAACGTCGAGAAGGCCATCAAGGCCGAGGGCCCCATGACCATCGGCGTCGCAGATTTTGCCACGCTGCGCCGCGTCCTCTCGCTCGCCTCGCAGGCCAAGTTTGACGACGACGGCCTCTACTACCGCGTCTCCGAGGTTGGCCGCGCGATGAGCCACCTCATGAAGCCGGACATCTACGGCGCCGACATCGCCTGGACAGCGAGTAAGCTGTGCGAGCGCTGGGGGAAGGGCGACTTTGCGCCGGGCCCCGTCCCGCTGGGCGAGGACTTTGAGTTTACGAGCGATGAGGAAGAGGGGCGCTCGGGCGATGATTGGGACGAAGATTCGGCGGCGGATGACTGGGAGGCCGGGGGCCTCATGAGGGGGATCAAGGTGGCGAGGTCTCGGACCGGCGGCAGGACGTATAGTCTTGATCCGGCGTATCCACGCCGCGATGCTGCGGTGTTTGGACACAACGGGTTGGAGATTGGGGAGTGAGTTCCACCCCCCCCCCCCGACTCGGTGTTACTATATAGAATATGTACTGACAGGAACCCCCAGCTGGTGGCCGTACCAGATCTGCGCGCTCCGCGATGGCGCCCACGGCTCACGCATGGGCGGCATCCACGGCCGCATCCAAGGCGGCGCCTTCAGCGTCGTCATCTCCGGCAACGTCGACTACGAGGACACCGACGCGGACCAGGGCGACACCGTCTTCTACTCCGGCTCGCGCGGGAACCGCAAAGACGAGGAGATGGGGGGCAGCGACGCCCCCCCCGTGCTCACAAACGCCACAATGTCGCTCATCAAGTCCGAGGAGACGGGGAGGCCCGTTCGGCTCCTCCGCAGCCAGAAGGACTCGCGCTGGGCCCCCTCGGTGGGCATCAGGTACGACGGGCTGTATCGGGTCATCACCCACGACACGTTGACCACAAATGATGGCATCGGGTTCTACAGGTTTACGCTGAGCAGGATCGCCGGTCAGCCGCCGATTGACAGGAGCCGGCCCAGCCTGGCGGAGAGGAAGGAGTACGTCAAGATGACGCATAACCGTTAGGTTTTGCGGGCATCGGGGGTGAACGGGGGGGCGGGTGAACGGGTTGTGGGATAGGTCTTTTCTTCTTCTTTCTTCTTTCTTCTTTTTTTTTCCCTTTTTTTTTTTTTTTTTTTTTTATACCTTTTTTTTTTTTTGTCTAGGTTATGTTCTTTTTTATATAGCCTGTAGGTACGCTACATCTAATCGACAACCCGGCGTAAAAGGGGGGGGGACAAAATGCCATTTCCAAACCAAACCAACGAGCATTTCTGTATTGCGTTCTTGATACATACACATACACATACACATACACATACACACACTGGGTGACTACACACACGCAACTGTGTACACGTAATCGCCAACCTACAACACAGTACACCCTCCCATCCTGTGAAAGGGGTTACTCGTACCCAACCATCGCTCCAACCACCACCACCACCGTGTACAATCCACAACCCCCCCCGGGCCAACCCACCAGCCAACCAAACCGAGTGACAACCCATGACCCACCGCCTCCCATCTCGCAACCAGCCCCACCACCACCATTGCCCGCGCGCCCCCCCGGCAATACCGCGTGCCCATCACCACGCAGAGCAGCTATTTGGCTTGGTATGTATGCCTATATGCACAATACATGGCCAGCTTAACCACGGCGTGTACCTACCCACCTACCTACCCACCTAGCGTGACGGCCGGAACAAAGTGTCTACACTCCCTGTGTTCCTCCGCCCTTTGTACATACCCGAGCGACAGGACTGGAGCGCAGCTGCTGTGGTGGGTACATGTAGTATCGATACGGGGGGGGGGGTTAATCAGGCTGGTGTAGGTATTGGTACCCACTGCTGGTATTGGTATTGGCATTGGTAGTAGGACCGCTCCGCTCGGTCGGTTAGATCGGCATCTATCCATCCATCCAGAGGAGCCATGTATGTATGTATGTATGTACATGTAGCCAGCCAGCCAGCCAGCCAGCCAGCCAGCCAGCCAGCCAGCCATGCATAACCGGCCGGCCGCACCCAGCACTCCCACTCCCACTCCCACTCCCGCTCCCGCTCCCGCTCCCGCTCCCGCTCGATCAAAGTACATGCCCACCACTACATGATATAGAGTACCTAGGTACAAACCCACACACAGCCCCAACAACCCCATATCCACCCACCCCCCCCCAGAGCAGACCCTGGAGGCCATCCATTATGAGTACCTATATAACACCACCACCACCACCACCACCCCCGCGGTAAGCACCTCCAGCGTGTTTCGTCCTCCCTCCCACCCCTACCTCTGTTGCCTGAGTCACCATCTATCTACCCACCCATCCACCCATCCACCCATCCACCCCACAGAGCCTCATCTCACCTCACCTCACCCGCAAGGCAACCACCCACCACCCACCACCCACCACACAGCCAACCAACCAACCACTGGCAGTCACGCAGCTTGGTGTTACATCCATCCACACAAGGATCCCCCAGAGAGCCGCACAAAGCCCCGCCCGGCTCAACCCAGCCCAGCCCAGCCCAACTGGCCAGCCAGAGCATGTATGTATGTATGTATGTATGTATGTATGTATGTATGTATCTATGTATGTATGTACATGTAGCGGCACTTACTGTTGGGGTATGGCATGTATGTATGTATGTAGGGTGGAATAATTAAAGGCCATACTCTAGAAGCAAGAGTAAGTACATGTATGTATGTATGTATGTAGGCAGGTAGGTAGCAACCACGCTGCGGACCAAGCCTGCCTGCTTGTCTGCCAGGAGGCTGAGAGAAATGCAACAGTTCGGCATACACGAACGGTAGCTGTCCATCTGTAATCTTATATATACCTACACACAATAGCCCACCTGGCCTAGCACACCCTACTTAAGCAACCCCACGGAACGACCCATCGATCCGGAGGTCTGTCCTTCTGTTGATCTGCTCTATTCTCCTCTGTTCTGTCCTTGCAGACGCTGGATGGTGATACGGAACGACGGTGTTTCTGTTTCTGTTTCTGTTTCTGTTTCTGTTTCTGTTTTCTTGTTCTGCTTTTCTCGTTTCCCGTCTTCTTTTTAGCCATCCCACCACCACCACCATCGCCGCCGCCGCCGCCGTCCCCGCCGCGCAGCAGCCCCACGCCCGCCATGCAGATCCACACCCCCCCCTCCACAACCACGGGATCCTCCTTCAACCCCACCACCATCCCGCCCACCACCTCCCTGGCCATAACACTACACTGCCCGCACGCCCCCTCCCGCCCCATCTCCCCGCCAGCACCACCACCAGCACACACACCCACCCACCCCTACCCCCAAACCTCACGCACCCCCCCACCCCGCACGACAGCACACCGGCGCTGCACCGCGCCCTCACCTACCCGACCCGCCACCGCCTGCACTACGCCACCCACCTGATCAACAGCGGCAGCCCCGCCTCTGCGCGCGACCGCCAGCTCAACACGCCGCTGCACATCCTCGCCGCGCGCACGCCCTGCGCCGTAAACACGCGCATCGTGCGGCTGCTGCTGCAGCCGCAGAACGCCGCCGCGCCCGATGCGCTCAACGCCGCGGGCCTCACGCCGCTGCACATTGCCGCCAAGCGCACCAATGAGGATGTCGTGCGGGCGCTGCTCGTCGGCGGCGCGGGCGTGGACGTGCGGTACGGCGGGGGCGGAGGGACGGCGCTGCACATTGCGGCGCGGCGGAGGTGGGAGGCCGGGGTTGCGCTGCTGCTGGCGGCGGGGGCGGGCGTGGGGGTGCAGGATGGGGCGGGGGCGACGGCGCTGCATGTGGCGGGGAGGATGGGGATGCGGGGTGGGGGTGGCGAGGCTGCTGCTTGGGGCGGGCGCGGACGTGAATTTGCAGGATGGCGAGGGGAGGAGCGTGGTGCATGTGATGGCCATGGCGGGGAGCGTGGAGGGCATGCGCATGTGCCTGGAGCGGGAGGCGGATCTGGAGGTGAGGGATGTCGGGGGGAGGACGGCGGGGATGGTGGACTGGAGGTTTGCGGTGGACACGGTGAGGTTTGAGGAGAGGAGGAGGACGGGTGTGACGGGGGCGGGGGCGGGGGTGGAGTCGGGCTCGAGGTGCAGGGCGGCTTGTGCTGGTGGCGGCGAGGAGTGGGAGGGGAGGGCGCTGTTGAAGCCGGCTTTGTTGTGAGGCTTCGTGATGCAGTCCTTTTTGTAGTTTGTTAGATGATGTTCCTCTCCGTTTCTGTTCCGGAATGGTCTTGTTCTTCTTTCTCTTCTTCTCTCTTCTTTCTTCTTTCTCCTTTCTCTTCTTTCTCTTCTTTCTTCTTTCTCTTCCTCTCCGCCCTCTCATCATCAACCTCCTGCCAACAGCAGCCATGTGCTCTGTACTACACTATTCCATCCATCCCACTCCGCCATTTCACCTCTTGCCCCCCTCATGTCCTCTGGTTCGGGCGTTCCTCTGGTTCGGGCGTTCCATTAGGGTTCCGCCGAGACCTTTACTGATCTTTAACTCGACCTGTTGTCTGCTGCTCTTTCTTCTTCTTCTTCTTCTTGCTTCTCTTTTTCCGTAGGGGAGAGGGACGAATTGAGGCGAGGCCATGAACGAATTTATAGGATGCAGACAGATGATGGTGATGTAGCGTGTGTGTGTGTGTGTGTGTGTGTGCATGTGGTGTGCGTGTGGTGTGTGTGTGTGTGTGTGTGTGTGTGTGTGTGATTGTGATTGTGATTGCGTGCCGGTGATGTAAGGGCCCAGAGATCCAGCGCTGATGATGCCGCTCTTGTCTTGCTGGATTCGAGGACACACACCCGGCGGTGGGTGTTTACAGCTGGGCTTAAGCAGATGTAGATGTACATATCCCGTAGATGGATACAGGTACATACTCTACTGTGCTACATGCACGGGGAACAGAGACGAAACATGTGCACAGCTTGCAAACACCGCCCTCGTCCCCGCGCACAGCTACATATGACATATAGAGTACATGTATCCCCTCCCTACAATACATGTAGTCTTTGTCCACCTACATGTAGCTCTCCATCCATCCATCCATCCATCCCATCCATCCCATCCCAGGTACAGGCCCTGCTAGGTACAGACAGACATGTGCCGATTACTATCCACACCCATCCCTCATCCCCCACCCCGTGCAGCACGTAGTACCCACTCCCATGTACTCCCATGTAGAGTACATGTAGAGTACATGTATGTAGCCGCACTGCACAAGCGCGTGTGGGGGCCCTCCAGTCTCTATGTAGAGCATGTAGTGTATGTGGTGTAGAGTACCTACATACATGTACATGTATGAGAGCCCCCGGCTAATCAACACACCCTCGCCCACCCACCCACCACCCACCCACACCCACACCCACATCCTCACCCGCGCGCACTTGACAGCAAACGGCGGGCGGCCGGGCGGGACGATCCTGATTGACAACGCTGCGCTATCTGTCTATCTATCTATCTATCTGTGTGTGTGTGTGTGTGTCTGGTCTGTGGTCTGTGGTCTGTGGTCTGTGGTCTGTGGTGGTCTGTGCTGTGTGTCTGTGCTGTGTGTCTGCGGGGTGGGCCATGGGTGGACGGGGCATGGAGAGAGCCAGACATCAGTCCATACCCACAGCCAGCCAGCGATTGGGTACCGGCGCAGCGGTCGCTAATGCCCGGTGCAGCGGGTGGGGTGTGTGTGGGAGGGAGGGGGAGGGGAGGGAGGGGATCAAGGGGTGGAGGGGAGGGGGATCAAGGGGTGGAGGGGAGGGGAGGGATCAAGGGGAGGGAGGAGGGAGGGAGGGAGGGAGGGAGGGAGGGAGGAGGGAATGCACGCATATAGCTGGGCTAGCATTCGGCAATCCCCCTTCGAGTTCTCGCCCATTCATTCATTCCTTCCTTCTCGACAAGACCACACACACACACACACAGAGAGAGAGTCTACAGAGGGTTTAAAAGTCTATACAAGACCGTCCAGATCCACTCGCCGGTCGACATCCCCACTCACACTCACACTCACACTCACACCACACCACACCACACCACACCACAATACCCACACTCTGTAACTACCAGCCAGCTGGCTGCTCCCCAGACAACTATATACAAGCGCCAGACCCACCACCACCACCACCACCCACGCGCCTACCACCGCGCCTCCAACCCACAACCTCCAACCCACAAACCCAAGTCCACAGTCCACCCCGCAGTCCAGCCAGCGAACCCCTCCCCGCGCAATGCACGACTGCCGCACCGACGGCGGCCACTTCTTTGTGCACCGCCCGCAGGGCCACGCCTTCCGGTGCCGCCGCTGCAGCGAGCGCTTCGCGGACAGCTGGTCGCCCACCGCCACCAGCCCCACCAGCCCCACCAGCCCCACCACCCCCACCACCGCCACCGAGCAGCGCAAGCACCCCTGGCGCTGCATCATTGAGCGGTGCGAGTACGTTGCGTGCGACCCGTGCTCGAGCATCTTGATGGAGGAGCTGGCTGCGGGCGGTGGCGGTGCGGGCGGGATGGATGAGAAGGTGGCTGTGGGGGAGGAGTGGGGGGAGGGGGAGAGGGAGGGGAGAGGGGGCGGGATGGAGGTGATGGAGGTGATGGAGGTGGAGGTGGATGAGGAGGAGGAGGAGGGGAGGGGAGGGGAGGGGAGGGCGGCGAGGGCGGCGAGGGTGCGCGGTATGTGGTGCCTGCGGTGGTGTGCAGGACGGCGAGGCAGGCGGCAGCAGAGGCGGCAATGAAGAGGGCGTATGTCAAGCGGGCGCCGGTGAGGCATGGGGCGAGGGGCGAGTAGGGCGCGGGTTACATCTTTTTTCGCAGTTTCCTCGTATTCATTCATCTCTTCCTGTTCTTTACTATTATTATTATTACTACTGTTCTGCTCTCTGCCAGGCATTTATTTATCCGTGTTCTACATACATATTTCTCTTCTCGCTAGCTGCGTGTGGCTATCTCCTTTCTGCCAGCAACATGTATCCATACTCCGTCCTCCGTCCTCCGTCCTCCATCCTCCATACTCCATCCTCCACAGTAGGTGTTGATGTATCTCCTCCCTCGCGTCCTGCCTGCTCTGACAGCCACAGCCCGCTGGCTGCGCGGGAGTCTTCTCCCTCTAGCTGCATGTAGCCCACCCGCCCTCGCCTCGTAGTGTGTGCGCCTGCATGACTGCATCTACGCCCACCCCCATCACCCCCCGTCACTGCCCTCCCCCCCCCCAAACATGGCCGAGTGACAGCCCATGATGCTGCCAGTGACGAGGCAACGACGGAAATAGAACACTCCCGCTGCTGCTTGGTGCAACACGTCTGCCGTGCTGTGATCCACGCTCGCCCTGCATTCCTCTGGTCCACTCTCGCCCTGCATCTCCTCTGGCCCACTCTCCCACCTCCGTCTCCACCTCGTCTCCACTCCCCCACCTCCATCTCCACTCCCCATCTAGATCTCCACAGTCCCACCCCCACCCCCACGGCAGCCACAATGCCCCCTCCCGTTCACCCCGCCCTCCCCCGCTCCGCCACCACCCCCTCAACCACCGCCTGCTCTCCTCGCCGCTCTCCACCCGCCCGCACACGCACACGCACACGCACACGCACACGCACACGCACACGCACACAGCCATCAACTCGGACACCACCGAGTGGGACCCGTCCATGGTCAGCCCCGCACGCATCGACCCCTTCTACACCCCCACCACAACCACAACCACCCCCACCACCACAACCACAACCACAACCAAGCCCGCCGAGGGCATCTTCACCGTCAGCTTCATCGACCCCCCACCCGCCTCCACCGCCCCCCCAAAACGCAAAAGGCCCCCGCCCCACCCTCGCCCACCACCCCCCCCAAGAAGCGCCGCAAGCCGCCCTCCGACGCAGCCTACACCGCCGCCGCCGTCGTCGCCGGCATCAGCGCCGTCGCCGCCGCCGCCACAACCACAATCACCGCCGCAGCCACGAGCACCCTCAGCGCCGCCACGAGCACCGCCAGCACGCTCCTCGCCCTCACCACCGCCCCGGCAACGGCCGCGCTGCCACTGATCGACCTGTACCGTGCGCACGCGCAGCGCCGCCCGCACAGCCGCGGGATGAGCATCCTGCACACGAAGCTGCCGTATATTGGCGAGCGGGCGCTGCTGGACCTAGACTTTTCGGGCAGCGAGGCGGACGGCGTGATGGGTGCTGCCGAGATGCGGGCGCTGGTGGATGCCGGCGAGGGCAGCGGCGAGTGGGCGAGGTTGGAGAGCGTGGTGCGGGACAGGGAGGTCGGGGGCGTGTGCAGGAGGGTTGTGAGGTTTGTGGAGTGGTCGTAGGGGCTGGGGGTGGGTTTTTTTGCTTTTATTTTTTTTCTGGGGATGGAGGATGGTGGGTGGAGGGGGCGCGATGGTTTCTAGGGCTGTGCTGGCGGGCGTTTGATACCCCCAGGACAGGATGCTGCCTGCGTGCGTGGGGCTGTCTGGTTGTTATTAATGGTTAGTAGCTGCTGCTGGTACGGCTGCAGTCCGTATCAAAGTATCACAAGTATCGAGCATCGAGCATCGAGTATCGAGCATCGAGCATCAAGTATCAATTAACTGGTAATCTTTAGTGTTAGTCTTCTTCTTCTTCTTCTTCCTCTTCTCTGCCCTGCCTCCCCTCTTTTGCCTCTTCTAGCTATGCAGCTATTGCTGCATCCCCCCCGCCCGGCTCTCTGCATATAGTTTGTCTCTCCCGCGTCCTTGCTTTAACCCCCCAGTTCTCTGGCTGTACTCTACTGTGTAGCTCTACCCCTCCCTCCCTCCCTAGCTGTATATATACACATAATACTACTACTACTGCTGCTGCTGCTGCCACTACCACTGCTGCAGGGTATCAGCAGCGGCAGCAATCAATCCCTACATCGCTCGCTGTACACTACACTACACTACACTACACTACACTACACTATACTAGCTACCCAGCGTACGGTACACAATACAACAACCCAAGCACCCGTCCGTCGAGTCCCGGTCATGAGCCATCACTCGCTGCCCGCCCCGGCGGTACGTAGTCCACATGCACAGGCGGCAACACCAGCAGTAACTCGCAGCGTGTGGGATATACTCGGGGGGGGCGGGGCGGGGTTGTAGAGGTTTCGGTCTGGCCTAGGCTGTAGCTACACTGGTATGGTAGCTTGCGGTGGGGGGGGTTTTTATATATAAGGCTCTGTATGGGTGTGTGTGTGTGTTTCAAGCAAGACATAACGTACATGTAGGTTGTCACTATATGGTATATGGATATGTATACCTGCCATACCCAGGGCGGCGGGCGGCGGCGGCGGGGTTGGGGGGGGGGTGGGGTGCCGGAGAGTGGCGGACGGCAACGTTACCCAACACAGCCACGGTGCCTCCTCCAGGGGCCCAAACAGACAGAGAGATAGATAGACAGACAGACAGACAGACAGACAGACAGACAGACAGACAGACAGACAGACAGACAGATAGGTAGATGTGTATTTCTCGCGCACCGCTGAAATCGCGTCGCTGCAGCATGCACGCTGGACTGGGGTCTGCAAACCCGTTTTTTCAGGTCACGGTGGTGCGGGGGTTATGTATGTATGTACATTCTGGTAGCTGGTAGCTGGCTGGTTGGTTGGTTGGTTGGTGGCCGAGAAGTATATACGGCATGGCATGGCATGGCATGGCCGGGCTGTTTAGTCGTTACATCACCCCGCCGCCGCCGGGTACATATCAACAGACACGGCACAGCCCGCCGCGCGAGCAACCCCCCAAGATGGGGCTGGCGGGGGGGGTTCTGGGGGTTTGTGTCCCTTGTGGGCACTGTGGGCACTGTGGTTGTTGGAGTGGTGGTTCAAGTGTTTTTGGTTTTGTGTTGCGGCGGCGATCAAAACTTCGTGCTTGGGTATTTACTATGTAGTTCGTGTTCTCTCCCATCAGATGAGGTGGATGAAGTGGATGAAGTGGATGAAAATAGGGTAATCATAGACTACAGACATCCAGAGTACGGAGTACAAGCGTCTTTTGCCTACAGCATTATTGCTAGCTACACTTCTGCCCTCGTGGCGTTGTGACTAGTGGATTTTGTGGTTTGGATACTTCTGAGAGATTCAAATGTACATATACACTAGCCAGACAATTCCTGCAATTCAATCAAGGGTATCCAGGGCCATATAGTCGACATGGAAATTTCTACATATGGCGCGAGAAGGCATAGGGGGAGCGGTGGGTGTGTCGACTTCAGAGGAACCTTGCTTTTGTATTGGAATTGGAGAAAAATTCCACCGGGGGGTAGATCTCCAGATTTCTATCTGCAAACGCCGAAGTCTCCACACCTACCCACCATAAGTCCAAGTAAAAAAAAAAAATCATACTGCATCATTTGGTTGCTACCCATGGCGCTTTTACAAAAAATCAACCAATGGACATGGGGGGGTGTCTCCATACTTTAGGTGCGCCCCGGTACATACATGAAAGATCTGACCGGGTCATGGGCCATCACTCGGAGGCAACAGATCTTTTTTCTTACCAACCGGACCGGGTCTGCTGTCCCTTGACGTGGGGGTTTTTCCGATCAAGGCGCTGTGTAGGTATGTACATGTACCTACATACATCATGTAGTCGGCGGGCTGTTGATCTATCTGCGGACTCTTATCTTTTTTTTTTTTCGTTTGTCAATATCGATACCCAGCTATAGCAGCGCACCGGGAATCACCATACACCGCGGGCGCTCCTCCTTCCCTCCTTGTAGTTACCCCCCCCCAAACCAAAATCAAACGCACAGTAATATATACAGAGGCCGGCGCCGGGCACTGGTATGTAGGAGGAACATTTGCTATCGTACTAGCGCCACCCAGCACTGCGGCTAGTTATCCTTGGCGCCTTTGGCACCAAAGGTTCTCTGCGCGAGTATCGTGTAGGTACATGTACATAGCTGCGCCTGGCCGGTCTGAAGGGTCTGTGGCCTAACCCGGGGGTGGGAGGAGTAGGTTGGCGGGCGTTTGCGGTGGGTGCCTTTTGCTTTCCTGTTTTATTTTGTCTTTTTTTTTATTTATATGGTTGCTCTGTTTCGTTGGAGGTGCATGCTGGGACCGGCGAGTACTACTGCTAGAGTACTGCTCTGTATGTAGGTACAGACGCGTTCGAAAAGACTTGGCACCCCTAGGCCAAACCACGAAGGAGTCTTTCTACTTTCTAATTCTCTTGTATTCAAGGTCATAATTGGAGAGAGCTTTAATATCTCCACTATGATCATGCCCCAAACGCTATAAATAAATATGGTTGTTGGTAGCTACAATTCATTAACGGACTCAATATAGTAGGGTGCCAGGACTTTTCGAACGTACAGCGATAGGAATGATCTATGGAAAAAACAGTTATATGGTGCACAGACATCTCGCCATACAATTTCACCCCCCTGTTTTTCCATAGATCATTCCGGTCGCTGTACATGTATGCACCTACTATATATTAGATATAGGGGGGGTGCCATTGTCAGACGGAGATTTGGGCAGAACGGCTTTCGTCGGTGGTGGCTGCGCGCAGACCTAGAAACAAATATTGGTATTAGAGTTATATACAAAGTGCATAATGCACCAATCTGACCAGCTGCCGGAGCAGAAAAAAAGAAAAGAAAGAAAAAAGACAACACAGAGTATACTAGGATGTATCTGGCCGATTTATGCCGTCAAGATGATGATATGTGTTTATTACTCTTTCACACCGTGGGGCGGGGCGGGGCGGGGTGAAAATTAAGGTTTACCCCCCACCTCGTGGAAATGATCAAAATGCCCAAAACCCCATCATGCCAAGCATAATATTTCTTTCTTCCACCTCGCTAACGACAGAACAGAACTCTCCATCCCATCCCAAACCACACAGCAGCCTCTTCCTCCAGTGAGCAGCAACCGCAGAGACACCTTTACCACTTCCAACGCGCACCTGGCGAAACAGCTCCCTAGCCGCGATTCCCGCAAACACGGTTCTAACAAAGACCCCCCCACACGGCCACTCCATTCTATCCTTTGATCCTACTAGATCCCACACCCCGCCCCATAAAAGGCCCCATACCCACGCCCCTCCTTTATCACCCGCATTCCATCACACCGCACCTCACCCACCTCACACCCAAAAGTCCCACCGCACCCCACATATAGCTAGCCACCCCCCCGGCCCCCCCCCCAAAGTAATGAAACCCATGACCGCAGAGCCCTTCGCCGACGTCCCATCCCCAGGAAACCTTCTTCTCACCATTTCCCCCGCTCTCAAAACCCTGCGGCGGCGGTTACGGGCGTGGCCAAGGAGAAGGAGGAGGAGGAGGCCCACGGCCATTACTATCAATGCTGGTTGGATACGGGCGCTGTGGGTGTGACAATAGCGCCCCCCCCCCCCCTTCTTGTCTCGGTATACCGTGTTCTATACCGCTATGCTGAGAGGTGGCTGCACTGGCTATGATGCTGTAGTTGGGGGGGGGGGGGGTATGTATGTATTGCCGGAAGGGCCTACATGTATATATGCGCGATACAGGCTGGACGCCGAAGACTCGCAGGGTTTCGGATAGATAACATTGGTTACTTATGGGGCGCGTGACGTAGCGGAATATCGATACTACTACCGAGTGGAGCGAATCTTTTTTCATTGTTGAGTGGTGGTATATATCTTCATACGCCATCACTCGATCTCATGTACTCCAGGGACCGTCGTACATTACGGTGGCCATTCCACATTAGGCCGATCAATATGAGGTTACTTCACGACCAAAAGCTCCAAAACTAATTCGCATTCCCACACCAAAACTAATACCCGCTGGCATAATGAGTAGTGAAAGTTATTCAAAGTTGATAGCTTCAATTCCAACAAAATCTATATACCCCGTTCCATGCATCTTGGTATCTGAAATAAGGAATAAAATGTTGCAATGCATAGTACAGACGAGAAACAAAATTAACGAAAAGAAACACAACTGCCGCCACAGAAAACCAATGAAAAGAAAAACCAATAAGTATTTAAGTCCCAATCCCGAACCCAAACCCAGCCTTCGGTATTTTAAGAGAAAAGGAGTGCAAGAAAGAAAAAAACATTTACATAAAAAAATCCTTTGAGATTCACAATTAAGCAGCCGGAGAATCTTCATATTTATCCCAGTTTGCAAGAACCTGCCCGATTCTAGGACTGTTCGTCAACCTGTAAACATCCTCAAAGTATTCCTTGGTCAAAGCAAACGGTTTCGCAGTGACGTTTGGAATATATTTTCCAATAAGCTTGCTGGGGTCGATAGAGCTCTTGAGGATCTTTTTCATCAAGAAACTTCTGAATGGCTTGACACCGCTGCGCAAGAAGGTCGAGTGGAAGGGGACATCGATACCACGAAGAGGGATTGTAGCAAGACCGCGCTGGAGTTCGAGTGGCTTCGGCTTTGCCTCAGTTTGCTTGGCACATTCTTGAATAATCTCGACCAACTTCTCCTTCACACTCTCAAGTGACATTTTGGCCATGAGAGCTTGGATATCAATTTTCTGAACCTTAAGGAAGTTGAGGACATTGGTAAGGCAGTCGAGGGCACGGAGCTAATAGAATTAGGAGCGGTTCAATAAAGATCATGAAGGGGGGATAAACTCACATCTCCAGCGCAAACATATTGCTGATTGGCAACGTTGTAGTTGACAACTTCCAGTAGCCACTTAGTCTCCTCTGAAATGTTATCAACAACATATTGAAGAGCTTGCTCGTTGAAGGTTTTAGAGATCCTGCTAGGATTGACTGCAACCATCGAATAGTTACTCCTTCCCTCAGCGTCACGTTCAACAGCGACTTGCATAGTTAAACCACGGTAGAACACAACAGAAACAAGTGACTCAATGGGCATAACTTCGGCAAGCGCGGCAAGTGCAGAGTATTCACCAAGTGAGTGGCCAGCGAAGACGGAGTCACGCTGAACCAAACCTCGGGATCTCATGTCCTCGAACGACGCCTTCTCCATGAGTGTAAGTGCGGGTTGAGTAAATTGAGTGGCGGACAAGAGACCGGTAGGCGAGCGGTAGGTGTAGGAAGTTGTGCTTTCATCGATTTCTTTGAAAATCTTCTCAGACTTAGTGGAACCATCGGCCATGACACTCTCGAAAGTCATTGACATATAATTCTGTCTGATAGCCTTTCCGCGCGGACCACCAAAGTGAACAGTGAGCTCATTCGGGTTGTTCCTGACGATGTTTGTAATTGAGAATCCTTTGATGAACGTTAGTCAATTTGAGCTTGTGCATATAAACGATTTTCAACATACCATAGTTATCCATGAAGTGCTTGTCAGCTCTCTGCCAAACCTCTCTGGCAACGGGTGAAGAATCATACAGATCCATTCCCATTCCTTGCTCCTGAGAACCTTGTCCAGTGAAGACATACGCTGATACCGGTTGCTCAACCTCCGCCTCCCCGATAATAACCTTTTCCTCTGTCTCCTTATTGGTTGTTTCAACCCTGATGATCTTCCTACCACTGACCATACCAATGTGGTGTAACTTGGTTTCGATATCGTCATTCGGCAACACCATCCCGACAAATGAGCAAGAGAAAGACCTGACACGGCCGATATTATTCTCGGCAGCCCATGTCTCAACAAGGGAGCGAACAGCTGCAGATGAGAACATTCCGTGAGTAATTGTTCCCTTGAGGTTGGCATATTTGGAGAAAGTCCTTGAGACGTGGATCGGATTGAAGTCTCCAGAAACTCTTGCATAGGCCTCGTTACTCGCAGGAGCACGGATGATAAGCTGTGTCCCCGCGTTGAGAGGGATGGCGTTTTCGAAGTTGACTGGCTGTTCGATACTTGATCCATGACGTTCTAGGTAATCAATGACTGGGTTTCCGTGGCTCTGACCGGCATCGTACACCACAGACGCGACCTGGATAATTTCCTTGGTAGGAAGTTCAATCAAAACCTCTCCGACAGTCTCAACAGAGCTAAAGACCTTCTCGCTCTTGAAGCGGATAAAGCTAGAAAGACGGAAAGTGAGAGTCTTGTTGAGGAGTTCAGTCTCCGGCTCATCAAGCTGGAACCATTCCTTGGACTTGAGAACAGCGACATCCTTACTTGAGGTCAGGGTCACCTGCATGGGGGTCTCGACCTTCCTCTGGAATGTGTTTTCATAATCGGTGTAAACACCACGGTAAAGGAATTGGGAGATGACTTCCATGACTGGGCGCCCGTCCCTCGAAATCGTTCCACAAACCTCAACCATCTTTCCTGATGGCTGGTTCAAGACAGAGTTGATATGAGCTTTAGTGTCAACAACATCGTCTTTTTGCAACGGATCAGCTCCTGGGAGCATGCGGAAACTATTTGACAAATGCACAAGTCTGAGGAGGTCTCCGTCAATGGTTCTTGGGAAGATGGCCTTGATGATAGCCTTCCATCCGACGACAATCGCAAAGTCCATGGGGGCATATACAGTTTTTCCGGGTCTCTCCACAAAAGCCTCACCATTGTTCCCAACAGCATGAACAAAGTCAGCGATTGCCTGTCCAGTTACCGTGCTCTGGCCACCCTCAAACATGTCGGTAACAGATGCGTCCAAAGGAACCTTCTCATCACCAAACCAAAGGCGGTAATAGAACTCTTTGATTCTGTCGTTTCTGCCCTCCATGACTTCACGAATCGGGGCATATCCGGTCTCTGGGTGGTATTCGAGCAGAATGGGCAATCCAACCGACTTTCCGAGGGCAGTCCGCTCCTCATACATAATAAGAGAAATTTCCTTCTTAGCAGTCATCTTCACCTCCATTGTCTTGACGTAACGCCCACTGCCTTGGTGTTGTTCCTTGACAGTGATGACAGTCTTTTCCCACTTATCAGCATCAGTAATCTCGACCAGCATACCATGTGCAGGTGAAAAAATTCGCTTCATCGGGTTGTCCTGGTACTTGTTGCCCTGAACAAACACAGCGGTGGTGAAGAGTGCATGTCTCCATGAGCGTTTATTTCCTGCAAGCAACTTCAACCACGAGTCCGCATCGGGAAGGGCGCCCTGCGATGGCGAAGAGGATAATCTATAAGTGATCTTGTTCGCTTCCGTAGAAATGGTTAATCCATCCACCTCCTCAACATCTCCAGCTGCGGTCAACTTCCTGCCACCAAAGTACTCAATAACCTGGATAGCTGCTTCATCTCCATTATAGAGATCCTTGGTCAATGAAGCGATATGGGCGTTATGAACACCGTCCAAAATTTCTTTGATGGGTTCATTGACGATCGTAGAGTACTTTGCAGCCATGGGACCCTGAAGAATACAAGTCCTCCCAACGTCCTGTCCTACAACCGCCTCAAGATCCTCAGACTGCCAAAGAGAATCTTTCTTGAACCAATATTCAAAATTCTCGTCAAGAGAAGGAACAAACGGTACTGGCTTCTGGCCCATCCTCTGGCAAAGTAACAAAAAATGTTGCATGTCTTGAGCATTTATAAGCTGTGTGTTGGCTTCTGGATAGTGGCTGAGAATGCCTTCAACGGTGGAGAAAGGATCATCCAAATCGGCATAATTTTGGAGAAGTGAAGGTTGGCCTAAGGCGGTGGTGAAGCGCTCTTCGACACGACGGATGAAGTCACCAGTGAGACGTTTCAATGAGGGGTCGATCCAACGAGACTCATGCTTCACGTACATGAGCTCAACCATGCGGCGAACAACTTCGGCATAAGTCATGTCCTCAAGATCAACAGCCTCGCCCGCGGTATTGCGACCAAACCATGTCTTCTGAAAGTCGGCATTAAGACGTTTTATGATATAATCACGTTGTTTTTTGAGCTCAACAAGACGTTTAGCTTTGTCGAGAGCGAAAATTGTGCGGTCAAACTCAGCCCTGCAGGATATTAGTCATGCTCGGTTTAATCGGGGCTGTGGACTAGTTACCAAAGCTTCACACCACGAGTAGCAAGCTTGTGAATAGGTTCACCCATCTCCGACAGAACAGTAATAACACCTCCTGCTGGACCCTTGTAGGTTTTTTCCCAGTCTTTGTCATCCAATCCTTCGGCTTCACAAATTGCTTTCTTGGCCTGTATCGATATAAGAATGCTAGGTTAGTGGTTGCTCATTGAGATCAAGATGGGGGGAGAGGTCTCTTACATTCAAACTGGTGTGGGCCTCTTTAGCAGTCATTACTCTACTGGCGAACAAAACACCGTCGAATGGCATCGGGGGGTATTGGAACCTCTCGGACCACTTGCCGGTGAGGTATGGGTATGTGTCTTCAGCGCCACCGAAACCAGAGCCAGCAACAAGTGCAATGTTCTCACACTTCCTGATTCTTCCATACATTTGCAGAATCGGCTGATGGAAATCTTCAAAGGAGTGATGCCCTCCGCCACGTCCACCAGTCCACTGAAGGATCACTGGGAAGGTTGGATTCGCCTTGGCAATGTTGATGACCTGCTGGATGGCGTCGATAGAGCCGGGCTTGAAAGAAATGTGCTTCAACCCAATTTGTTCAATATACTCGTTGGCAACCTCAATAGATGGTACACCGGCGCCAATAGTGAGACCTTCGATCGGTACACCTTCAGAACGAAGCTGCTGGAGGAGTGGAATTTGCCAGGCCATAGCACGTGGGTTTACGTAGATCAAATTGACAGTAATACCAGCACCTGGTGTGGTACCCTCTTCAATCTTGCGCAATGCTTCGGTAAGTCCTCGTGCATTGTAATATCCACCACCAGCCAACTCAATCTGGTACCCAGCATTCATCGTAGCAGCAACAAAGTCCCATGGGACAGTACAAGGAGTCATTCCTGCAACCATTACAGGCGCTCTTCCCAAAAGCCTAGAGAACTTAGTATCCACGAAGGTTTGGCCTTGCTTAGTCTTGACAAGCTTTGGTCCATGCTGGTCGAGCCAGTTGACAGCGTATCTTACGGCGTGCTCGTCATCCCTATCGAATAGTTCCGGTTTATATCCCACCTCACTATTGGTTCCCTCAAATGCTCCGGCAATGATTATTCGGACACCAGTGCCATCCTTGTTACGGTGTGTGAGAACACCGAGGCCGGAGATACCACCGGGGCCAAAGTCCAAGATATGGGTTGCTTTAGGGAACACCGTAGCGGCCTCCCAATGAACTGGAAGCCTAGTGATCATATTAACCAGTTCGGAAATTATCGATTCGTCGCCCTTGACAGTACGGAGATCCTCGCCGTTATATGTGTTATAGACTGGAATTGCAAGATCTTTTCGGTTGAAAGATGCGATGCCCTTGAGATCCTCTTCAATGATTGATGTTGCTGCCTCCAAGTATGGTGAATGGAAAGGCGCAGAAATGGGCAGAAATCGGTTGGTGAATCGAACCTTCCTCTCGGTGAATGGAACTCGGTTCTGATCCAAGCCGGTCGGCGCCTTCACCTTCCTGAGACTCAGATTGAGACCATAGAGAGATTGTGGGGGACCAGTAACAACGACGTTTCGAGCACCATTGATCAGCGAGATGTGAATATGCCTGTCTGAGGGCAAATGGTGATTTGTAGTATCCACATGTTGTTGTACCTGAGCTTGTGAAAGATCTCGGACAGACAACATGGGAGAAGGCGTGCCTTCACCAGCATTGATTGAGTCCTGGAGAACGTTGGGGGCGAGTGATGTACGGGGGTATGTTTGTTGCGAACGACATCCAATCCAGAATAGAACCGTCAAGGAATCATGTGCGACCTGGTAAAATGATTCCCAGGATGATGATGAGGCGATTGCAGCAGCCATAATGACACCCTGCGAGTGGCCAGTGGTACCGGAAAACCTTTCCCGCAGTTCGCCCGGCTCTTTTCCAAGAATCTTACAAGTAACAAAATAATGCGCCAATTGGACCAGCCCAATCAAGGGAAATGAAACCGGCGCAGAAACAAGATATGTGAGGTCCGGTGTTGCATCTTCATCCTGCAGCCATCTCATAACATCCAACCCTTTCGAGTATACCTTTGCTGCCTTGGGATCTCGTGACAACGAGCTCAATACATGGGCGCAAGAGATCAAAAACTCTTCAACCAACCCGCCATAAACATTGTGCAACTCTCGGAGCTCGTCAAAGTACTCCTCAATGTTTCCCTGGCCGCCGAAGACGGCATAGATACCAGCTTTTCCATCAGTAACGGCGCGGAAAAGGGCCGATTCGTGGGCTTTGATTGGGCGGTTTGTAGCTTGGCGGGCAGCATAGTAATGCTTTACGACATCAATTCTTTTTGATGGGATACCGGGTAATTGAGCGGCCACAGCATGAACTTCATTTCCTCTCAGAAAGCGAGACTCAAACTCGCTCAATACAAGTCGCAGGACATCCTCATAGGTTCCCTGAGCATCATCCTCTCCCTCAAGAACCTGCTGTGTAACATATCCCAAGAAGCGGGCAAGCAATTCGGGCACGGATGATGGCTCATCATCGAGAGCCAATTCATCTGTGGGGTTAGGCAAATGAGTAGAGAACCGCTGACGAAGCTCAGATGCATGGTAGTGGAGGGCTGTTGGAACGAGGAGGGCATGCTCCAAAGAACCATGGGTGAGCACGAGGGGACGCAGAGAGGATGCAGAATGCGGGGTAGAGACACCAGTGGTTGTTCCTGTAGTGCCGTACATGATCAAGTGTGGTGAAGTGTTCTCGTTGGGTGTAAGGAATTGGTTGCCTCGTCTTAGAAGCTAAGAGGTCAGTCAGTACGATGCAGGCAAAAAAAAAAAAAAGTCGAGAGAATTCCTTGATGGCAAAATCAATTGCACCTGTTATCACATATTCTAGGACGGAAACTCACGAAGGAAACACAAAGCTCTAGTTTAATTAATACTGATTCCTCAATTAAGTGGAAAACGGGATGAAAGGAAGAGAAAAACTTGTTCAATTCCTAATCCTAGGTCGTGATGGTTCGTGAAATTGATTAAAGAGGATGATGGAAAAGGATGGTAGAACTAGAGGAGAGAGGGGATAGAGAAAGAGGGGGGAGAAGAACTGAAGTAATTCTAGAGGAAGATATGGAAATGGAAATGCGTGGCACGGATTAGAGGAGACTAGGACGCAAGGACTCCGCCATACACGAGAGCTACCAAAGCATGCAGAACAGAGCTATTTTCTTTTTACAAACGCGCGCACCTACATGCAGCGGCTTTCTCAGAAATGTTTTTTTCTTCTTACCCGTGAGGGGCAACAACCCTGACAAGAGCTCAAATCGAGGGCAAAATGTTGAGGGGAACAAGTTGGGTCAGGCCAGGGCCCCGCCCTCTGGACCCAACTTGCCCCTGCAGCCCCGTTGCCTATCGCTGGTCGATCCAGGACCCTTTGGCCCTCTTCCCAACAACGGTCTGGAATATTCCTCAACCTTCAACAAACAATAGATAAAGGTGTGTGTTCCAAAGTGCTTCATCTCATCCCGAAAAACATCGCAATCGATGATCACTATGTGCTCTCTTTATCCTCGGCTTATCGATAAATACGACTATTAATCTCATCGACGAAGATTTATTACGATGACATTGATTACTATGACAATATAGGTACCGACCGAACTTTGATGGGAATTGGTTGTATGTATTACTTGTTGGGAGCAGCAAGGAGTCAATTCTCTTATCAGAACTATAACCGTGCTATGCTTGCCACTCACAGACATCGCGATTCAAACATGAGCTCATACCTGCTTCCGCAATATATATTTACATACCTCTGTAACACAGGGCTTGCGGTGATAGTTGCTTATTTCATGTATGCAGTTCTCTACCGCGGTGGCGGGTCTGTAAAAGAAAGTTTCAACTTAAGCCTATTATCGTCGTCACCGAGATTCGGGCCGAAAGCAACCAATGAACTTTCTTCCGGTGGGCCGAAAAACTGGAATTGAAGCAAAAGCAAAAGCTTTAGCGGCAGCCCAGAAAATTTCGATAGGTGAGATGTATCTACCGTACTAATCCTTAGAAAGGGGAGGAGGGGGGGAACGGAGAGGAAAGGAAGCACAGGGAAACATTAGGGTATATTTGCGGTGAAAGGTGCGGTTTCTGAGTACATAGGTCTTGACGCTTGATATTCCAAACTAGACTGGGTCCCAACACTTTCCGATCCCTGCGTTTGAAAAACTAAGAATCTGCGGGTAGACCCCACCAAGGGGGGGTAAAGAGCTTCTCTTGATAGTCACTGATAGAGCGATAAAGTGTCCTGGTGATAGTGCCTGCAGCAGTCCCTGTAGCCCCAGTGTTATTGGCCTGAGAGAGAGGACCTGGCGTTGAATAGCTTCTCCTCCGTTGCTGCGTGAATTGCCTTTCTTGACTCCCCTCACTCTCCACGTCTTCTCTTTACCTACTTCAATCCATTCTCTCCCCTCCCCGTGCGTATCCGCCGGCCAATCTCCATTCCCTTCTTACCGTTGACAAAAACGAAACCTATCACCAAGGAGTTTAGCCAGTAGCTACACGCTGCCCCGGAACGGCCATTAATTCAAGTCTCTTTTCATCATTTTTTCCGTCGAGGATTTTTACTTTCATCTTCATCAATCCTCTAGACAGGTTTTGATTCACGGGCTCCACGATTCTCACTCTTAATACGCTGCCCTCCCCACCTGGAAACCTTTTAATTCCGAAAGCTTGAACATCCTCATCACAACCAACCATGAGACCTGAACAAGAACAGGAATTGGCTTACACCTTAATGGTGGAGCTTCTGGCCTACCAATTCGCCAGTCCCGTTAGATGGTTTGAACTCACCCCGATATTCACTATCATTAAGCTACTAACTCACAATTTTCAGGATTGAAACCCAGGATGTGATTCTCTCTCAGCATTCGGCGGAACGACTTGTTGAAATTGGTCCCTCCGACACTCTTGGCGGTATGGCCCGGCGCACTCTTGCAGCGAAGTATGAGGCGTATGATGCTGCCCAATCTCTCCAGCGTCAAATCCTTTGCTACAACAAGGACGCAAAGGAGATCTACTACGATGTCGAACCCGTTGAAGAAGAGGCAACCCCAGAAGTTCCTGTGGCCTCGTCCTCAGCACCTGCCAATGCTTCAGCAGCGTCAGTCCCCGTTGCTGCTGCTACCCCTGCACCATCTTCAGGCCCAGCTGCTCAGGTTGCAGATGCACCTGTCCAGGCCGTAGATATTGTTCGGTCACTCATTGCACAGAAACTCAAAAAATCTCTGGCGGAAATTCCATTATCAAAAGCCATCAAAGATTTGGTCAATGGCAAAAGTACATTGCAAAATGAAATATTAGGAGGTTTGTATTCCAGATAAATCATATTCGAACGCAATTATATTAAAAAGATTTTAGATCTACAAAAGGAATTTGGCAACACCCCCGAGAAACCGGAGGATACCCCCTTGGATGAATTGGGTGCGGCAATGCAGACTACATTCAACGGCCAGCTCGGTAAGCAGTCAAGTTCCATGATTGCTCGCATGATTTCTTCCAAGATGCCTGGTGGCTTCAACATCACAACGGCAAGAAAATACCTCGGGGACCGGTGGGGTCTTCAATCAGGCCGACAAGATGGTGTCTTGTTGATGGCAATTACAATGGAGCCAGCGGCAAGATTGGGAAGTGAAAATGACGCAAAGGCATTTTTGGATGATGTATCGGCAAAGTATGCCGCTGCATCCGGTATCTCCCTGTCTGCGCCTACAGCAGGAGGTTCTTCGTCAGGTGGCGGTGGTGGAATGATGATGGATCCTGCCGCCATTGATGCTTTGACCAAAGACCAAAGGGCATTATTCAAACAACAGCTTGAGCTCCTGGCAAGGTACCTGAAAATGGACCTCCGCTCTGGGGATAAGGCATATGTTGGCTCTTTGGATACCCAGAAGGTTTTACAAGCACAACTTGATCTATGGAATGTCGAGCACGGGGAGTTCTACGCCTCGGGGATCGAACCCTCTTTTTCGCCACTCAAGGCCAGAGTTTACGATTCATCATGGAATTGGGCCCGACAAGATGCACTCCACATGTACTTCGACATTGTCTTTGGTCGCCTGAAGCTCGTTGACCGTGAAATTGTTTCGCGGTGTATTCATATCATGAACCGCTCTAACCCCACATTGCTTGAGTACATGCAGTACCATATTGATCACTGCCCTACTGAACGCGGTGAGACATACAAGCTTGCTAAGGAACTTGGGGAACAACTTATTGCGAACTGTCAAGAGGCCCTTGGCACGGCTCCCGTTTTCAAAGATGTTCAATACCCTACCGCCCCTCAAACCACTATTGACGCCCAGGGTAACATGTCATACGCCGAGGTTCCACGACCTGCGATTCGAAAGCTTGAGCACTACGTTAAGGAAATGGCTGCTGGTGGAAAACTGAGTGAGTATGGAAACCGAACGAAGGTCCAGAATGACCTTGCCAAGATTTACAAGATCATCAAACAGCAACACAAAATTACAAAATCCTCGCAAATGCAGATTAAAACACTCTACGCAAATATCTTCAAGAGTTTAGCAATGAATGAGGCCCAAATCCTCCATGAGAAGAGTGACTCGAAAGGTGGCGCCAATAACAAGAAAAACAACAATTCAGGGAAGGGCAAGGTTGAATGCATCCCATTCCTTCATTTGAAGAGAAAGGAAGATCATAGCTGGGAGTACTCGAAAAAGTTGACTGGATTATACTTGGATTGCTTGGAACAGGCTGCTGCCGTATGCTTTCGCCACCTCTACTTCTATTGTCAGCAAATGCTAATATATTCCTAGTCTGGTGTAACATTTGATGGAAAGAATGTCCTTATGACTGGTGCTGGTGCTGGTTCTATCGGAGCTGAGGTCTTGCAAGGACTTCTCAGCGGTGGCGCTAGAGTCGTTGTTACTACTAGTAGATTTTCTCGGGAGGTTACCGAGTACTACCAGACTATGTACACGAAGTTTGGAGCCCGTGGTTCCCAATTGATTGTTGTGCCATTCAACCAAGGTAAACACTACCACCCTCACCTACTACTGAATTAAGTCTAACACTTTTTTTTTTCCTTTTTTTCCAGGTAGCAAGCAGGATTGCGAAGCTCTTGTAAATTGGGTCTATGACGCAAAGAATGGACTTGGATGGGATTTGGATTTTGTTATTCCCTTCGCCGCTATTTCTGAGAATGGCCGTGAAATTGATGGCCTCGACTCCAAGTCCGAGCTTGCGCACAGAATCATGTTGACAAATCTTCTTCGTCTCCTTGGAATGGTCAAGACAAATAAAGCCTCTCGTGGCTATGAAACCCGTCCTGCGCAGGTCATCCTTCCTCTTTCTCCTAACCATGGTACCTTCGGCAACGACGGCATGTACTCTGAATCCAAGCTAGCTTTAGAGACATTGTTCACCCGATGGCACTCCGAATCATGGGGTAACTACCTCACAATCTGCGGAGCTGTTATTGGATGGACCCGTGGTACTGGTCTGATGGGTGGCAACAACTCTATCGCCGAGGGTGTTGAGAAACTTGGTGTCCGGACTTTCTCGCAACAGGAAATGGCTTTCAATCTCCTGGGTCTGATGGCTCCAGCTGTCGTCAACCTCTGCCAAGTCGAGCCGGTCTTTGCCGATCTTAACGGTGGCTTCCAGTATATTCCCAATCTTAAGGAGGTTTCTGCCCAGCTCCGCCAGAATTTACAAGAGACTTGTGAAGTTCGCAAGGCTGTCACTGTCGAAACTGCCATCGAGCACAAGATTGTCAACGGCGAGGAGTCGGAGAAACTCTACCAAAAGATCACTATCCAACCACGTGCGAACATGAAGTTTTCATTCCCGGAACTTCCAGATTATAAAAAGGAGATTGAACCCCTGGCTGCAGACCTCCGTGGTATGGTCGACTTAGAGAAGGTTGTTGTTATTACCGGATTTGCTGAGGTCGGTCCCTGGGGTAATTCGAGGACTAGGTGGGAGATGGAGGCCTACGGCCACTTTTCGCTTGAAGGATGTATTGAAATGGCTTGGATCATGGGTCTCATCAAGCATTTCAAGGGACCAATCAAGGGCAAACCATACTCCGGGTGGGTTGACGCTAAAACGAACGAACCTGTCGATGACAAAGACGTCAAAGCCAAGTACGAGAAACACATCTTAGAACACTCCGGTATCCGTTTGATTGAGAGTGAGCTTTTCGGTGGTTATGACCCTAAAAGGAAGGAACTGCTCCAGGAAGTTGTTATTGAGCAAGACTTGGAGCAGTTCGAGACTAGCAAAGAGAATGCACAAGAATTCAAGAGACAACACGGTGATAAGGTTGAGATCTTTGAACTTACAGAGACTGGTGAGTACACTGTGCGCCTAAAGAAGGGTGCGTTGTTGTACGTTCCTAAGGCATTGAAATTCGACCGCCTTGTTGCTGGCCAGATTCCCGCCGGATGGGATGCCCGTAGATATGGCATCCCTGAAGATATCATCACCCAAGTCGATCCAGTCACTCTTTATGTCCTTGTCAGTGTTGTTGAGGCTCTCCTGGCGTCTGGTATCACCGACCCGTACGAATTCTACAAATACGTGCACTTGTCAGAAGTTGGTAACTGTGTTGGTTCTGGTGTTGGAGGTGTGAGCGCTCTGAGAGGGATGTACAAGGGCAGATGGCAAGACAAGCCGATCCAGAAGGATATTTTGCAGGAATCTTTCATCAACACCATGTCTGCATGGGTTAACATGTTGCTTCTCTCTTCAACTGGCCCGATCAAGACTCCCGTCGGTGCTTGTGCTACTGCTGTCGAGTCTCTTGATATTGGTTACGAAACTATTGTTGAAGGCAAAGCAAGAGTGTGCTTCGTTGGTGGTTTTGATGACTTCCAGGAGGAAGGCTCTTACGAGTTCGCCAACATGAAGGCCACGAGCAACGCTGAGGAGGAAATTGCGCATGGAAGAACCCCAGCTGAAATGTCCAGACCAACTACCACTACCCGAAATGGTTTCATGGAATCACAGGGATGCGGTGTTCAGCTCATTATGAGCGCGAAGTTG
The DNA here is from genome assembly GCA_024713855.1 of Morchella sp. 2016-41. Classification (NCBI taxonomy): domain Eukaryota; kingdom Fungi; phylum Ascomycota; class Pezizomycetes; order Pezizales; family Morchellaceae; genus Morchella; species Morchella sp. 2016-41. The sequence continues at coordinate 267,504 of JAMGZD010000021.1, forward strand.
GCGTTGGAGATGGGTGTTCCAATCTATGGTATTGTTGCACTCACGGCGACTGCCACCGACAAGATTGGGCGTAGTATTCCTGCCCCTGGTCAAGGTATTTTGACTACCGCTCGTGAAGCCAGCAGCAAATTTCCAAGCCCCCTCTTGGATATCAAATATAGAAAAAGGCAACTCGATATGCGCAAGGCTCAAATCAAGCAGTGGACCGAGTCCGAACTCATGTATCTCCAGGAGGAGGTCGCTGCTATGAAATCTCAGGGTACAGACTTCGATGAGAGCGAGTACATGCAGGACCGTGCTGGCCACATCGAGCGCGAATCCCAGAGGCAGGAAAGCGAGGCTCTGAACGCGTGGGGCAACAACTTCTGGAAGAAGGACCCCAGAATTGCGCCATTGAGGGGAGCCCTAGCTACCTGGGGCTTGACGATTGACGATTTAGGTGTTGCCAGTTTCCACGGAACCAGTACTAAGGCCAACGATAAGAATGAATCTGATGCCATCCAGAAGATGTTGACCCATCTGGGAAGGGAGAAGGGCAATGCCATCCTGGGTATCTTCCAGAAATATCTCACTGGCCATCCTAAGGGTGCCGCTGGTGCCTGGATGATGAACGGAGCCATCCAGTGTTTGAACTCTGGTCTCGTACCAGGCAACAGGAATGCAGATAACGTCGACCAAAATTTGGAACAGTTTGATTACATTCTTTACCCAAGTCGAAGCATCCAAACCGATGGGATCAAGGCATTTTCGGTCACTTCCTTCGGTTTCGGTCAGAAGGGTGCTCAGGCCATCGGTGTTCACGCCAAATATCTCTTTGCCACTCTGGATGAGCAGACATATGAGGCGTACAAAGCTAAGGTCAACTCTCGATACAAGAAAGCTTACAGATATTACCACACCTCACTTGTTGAAAACAACATGTTTCAAGCCAAGAGCGACCCGCCGTATACTGCCGATCAAGAGACTCAAGTCCTCCTTGACCCTCTTGCCCGCGTACAGGCTGATAAGAAGACCAACAGCTACATGTACCCCGCACAGATCCAAAAGAAACCTGCAGACCCGTCGGTCGAGAATACTCGCAAGCTTGTTGAGAACCTTGCTAGCGCCACTGCAGGTGATAATAGCAAGATTGGTGTTGATGTTGAACTGATCTCCAGTATTAACATTGACAACGAGAATTTTGTCGAGCGCAACTTTACTATTGCTGAGCAGGAGTACTGTCGCAAAGCCCCCAGTGCGCAAGCGAGTTTTGCTGGGAGATGGAGCGCGAAAGAGGCCGTATTCAAGGCGTTGGGTGTTGCGTCAAAGGGTGCTGGGGCCCCGTTAAAGGACATTGAAATTCTCAGTGATGATAAGGGTGCTCCTATCGTTCAAGTATGTTTTCGCTCCTCAATCCTTCCACAAACAAACATCTAACATAATACAGTTACATGGCGATGCCAAGGCAGCAGCGCTTAAGGCTGGCGTGAAGGCAGTGCAAGTTAGCATCAGCCACAGCGATGCTCAAGCTATTGCAATTGCGGTAGCGAATTTTTAGAATTTTTCTCGTTATTTTCTTCCTCCACTAGTTTCTATGGCATGAACATAAAGATACGGTTCGGGTTACATATGTAATTTTCTCTCTTTTCGGTACGGGTTTTCCTGTTAGCCTTTCATTTGTTTTGTATTTCTTTTCTTGGTGACTGGGTAAATCGGTATGTAGATGATACAACAAAAGCGGTGGGTTTCATTTGTCAATACCAATAGAAGACGTTTTCAACTCAATCAATCAATCGTATATATTTTGGCGGGTGATCCGCTATGACAACTAGTCAGCTTTGTTTTAATGGTGACCCGTTCTGTGACTTGTGACAGATTAACAGAGATATAAATAGAGAATACGATCAAAGTATTGGCTGCTAAGTTACAGAACTGAGCTCCAATAAGACATATCAGAAGGTATATGTATGTACAACAGTCAATCTACAAGAGGCGCCGGCTAGGCAAATATAACTAAACACTGACATGGCATCCTGGGCCTTTCTATTGATACAATTAGTGAGTTCGCTACCAATCACTCACTGACTTGACCTTGTTTCCGAGTGATAGATCATGATGTGATCAATCACTCTTTTTTCTTTTTTTCTAGTTTAATTCATTAGTTACAGTGGTCAATCACTCTAGAGATTCCTGATCCAATTGACAAAACTTAAAGACAGAGCTAAATATAGTTTCGGTCCAGCATCTAACCCTTGTTTCACAAACTAACTTGATGACAATAATTAGACCGGACGAAAAGACGGCAGCAATCAGATAGTCCAGGAACACGAAAGTATCATCATCTGTCCAGAATTATGTATAATCGATGATTTACCACTCCAGAATAGGCCTTTTTACGATAAATTATGAATAGATTTAACTACAAAGGCTTACTTATAACTAACGTGTTTCATCGGGATCGAAAGCGATCATCGCCGGGAAAGCAACCGAACCCCACAGAAGGACATCATGAGCACTAAAACAATACCTATAAAGCCATACATATATAGGAGAGTTCTTTTGGTGCCTTTAACTATTTCTTACGATCGTAGTGAGTATATAGCAGTGGGGAGATTATCAAGGCTTAATGACCCTCGCACAGCTAAATACTCACTATCTATTAGTAACGATCATCAGAAATGTTCGAAAGATATCTCAGGGTGGCTTTAGTGTATTTAGCTCTGTAATTCTGGGTCATTTTGAATTTTCACAGCAATTTGCGATCCCGTTCATGTCATGCTTTATTGGTTTCCCGGTGACAATTACGTTCCCGGAGAAACACATTACTAGCTAACTTTTTCAGAATCTCTTTACATCATCATTCAAAAAATTTGGGAGTTTACTAGTCATCATACTCCCTACCATAACATCCTCGTTCAGTAACTATCAAAATACCTAAACATGTTACCCATCCTCTTGCACCCCCCTCCATCTCCTAATCCAAACGCCGTAGTGTATGAGGGAGGCCAAAGAGGGGCTTCGCCAACGATCTACCTCTCCTCATCGTCCGCAGCCCCCATTCCCCTCAGGACCTTTGAGCAGCGGCAAGACCTTAACCCTCATCCTCCTAAGCCCAAGCCTGGGCCTAGGCCTAACCCGTTTAATCTTGCTGGGAAACATGCACTGCTGAACGTGGGCTGTGCTTACCCCACCAACTCAGGACACCTTCTTTAGCCCACCAACACCGGTGTTCGTCCTGGCTCTGGGTATGCTCGTATTGAAACCAATAATAGCAGCTATAGTTGCGGCCGGCTGGAGGGTAAATAGGTCTTATATAGTCGCTGGGTTGATGGGTTATGTTATTGAAGATAGGAAATACCAATCTTCGCAAGAATATTATGCCATCTTTTTTTTTTGTCTGTAGAGTAGATCTCGTATCACATACCTAGTACCGATTGAGATAGTGCGGACTTGCGGACCTGCAGGTCATTTTGTTGAGTTATTTGCTTTTTCTTACTACATGTAGCATGGTACATTTACTAATTCTCAACTACTACTTTTGCATTAGATTTTAGAGAGCGCGCAGCGCTTAACTACATGTTGATGCGCAAAATTCACTTCTATTTTTTTTATAAAAAGAAACGCGGCTATATATCATCATTTTATCGGGATCAAGTAATCAGATGAACCTTAAGTTGCAGTTACCTCAAAGAGTGGCATTTAACACTGGAATAGTAAAATATTTACTAGTTCAGTTCTTAATTCGCTAAGAAGGGTACCCCTGCGGTAATGGTTTCTTATCCCCTCCCACTACTCTTAAGTTTTGGCGTTTCCGGACTAGAATAGGTCTACATATCACAAAAATATAGTTCTCACGCACGATTTATGCCCATAAGCAGACCCGGTCCAGTCCGGAAACGTCAAAAAAACTACGAGTAGGGTCTCTGGGGCGCCATACAAATACCAAGAAGATCTTAGATATGTCAGGTTTTTTTCTTCTCCATTCATCAATTGCACGCAGCGGATATGCCGGATCAAAACAGTCAGGGGACTGAGACGTTAAGGATGCCTCCAATCAAGACCTTTGGCTCTATACCAAAGCCACGGGATCTACCTATAGTACGGATTTTGTTTACGATCTATTGATTCTCTAGCCTAGGCTGTATTCCTATTCGTGGAGCCTAAAGCCCAAATTGGAACCCATACTCTATCGTTTTCTACTATTTTCCATCACGGGCGCCGTCGGTTCCACCTCTAACTTCAGAATAATCATCGCTGCATGTATTTATTGGTTCAAAGTGCGCCGGCGTCTATTCCATCCTATTAAGCCTCATTTCCTGCCACCATTCATCTATCAAACTTATACATTGCGGGTTTCCACAAGTAAGCGAACGTTGAGATGGTAACCATAAGATTTCTTTGCTCCACCTTCTTACGGTTGTGGAGAAATACGCTTTTGAAGTTGCATTCCCATACAAATTTTGGTTGCAACGTGAATGTACGCTTGCTTGTGGAAACCCACAATACATGTACTTACTACTCATTCCGCTGCTACTCTTCCATCTGCTGGCGGTGCTAAATAGCACTCGGGTCATGTGACCTAATTAAGCAGAAATAGGAGTGAGATCAACTATAATTGGGTTCACGTGACCCGACGACTTTTCGGCACCGCGAGATTCAACTGGACGGCTTGGCACAATGCTGGATGTTTCATTTCACAACATATCACTCGCACGGCTTGGCACAAAGATCTCCTATTATGTTTTGGACTACATCTACAAAAAACACCACTTCTCATATCCCCATCTTTTAGATAAACAATAAAATTTAAACGCACTAAATCCGGATATGTTAGCCATTTGTCATAGGAATAAGATGAAAGCACACTACTAACCTGAGAGTAGTAATCGTTGAGCTTAGTACAAGTCGCTCCAGACACACAAGCAGTCGCTCCAGTCCATCCGACACCTCCGCACTGTGCCCACTTAGCTGCTAAAGCACCAGTAGCCGACGCGGTTGCTGAGGTAGAAACGGTAGTAGTGACGGCAGCGGTAGTGGTAGTAGGAGCCGTGGTAGTTGTTGATTTGGCACTGGTTGATGCGACAGCAGCAGTAGATCCACTGCTAGTTCCCGACCCGATAATAGTGTTGAGTGATCCACTCTCAACATACACACCACTGTAGTACCAGTCCTCGGCAGCAGTAGAAGTAACGCCACTGCCGCTAGCAGGTAGACGGAGAACACCCAAGTGCCAATCGGCGGAGTTGGTGGACGTAGATGCAGAGAAGGGACCAGCAGTCTTAACGAGAGGGTCAGAACCGACAGAGTGCCAGAGAGTTACGGTGCTGCCACTAAAGTCGATCTCATAGGCAAAATTGTGCCAGACATCAGCGACCCAGTCAACGTTCCATTTCGAAACACCACCGACCATCCAGCGGAGGTTGTTGTCGGGGTTGGTGTTGGTGTTACCATTGATCCAACCATATTTCATTTCTGTAAAATGAGATTCGCTGGTGTTTGTTAGATATTAGCATCGAGTATATATATGGAAGAGTATTGAACTTACAAGAAGTTGACCTGGTGCTCAAAGTTGGCGTTTGGTGCGTTTGTGTCGGACCTCTTCATGCTGAAGTGATAGTACAGTGTACCGGTTCCCAGGTTTGCAGTAGTCTGAGGGATCAACTCGGTTCTCCACATCTCGGAATTCCACTTTGCTGTGTCATCGATGGTAATCTTAACACCCTGGTTGGAGGTAGTATCGGCGGGGTTCTTGTAGTTAGCGGAGAGGTTGACATAGTCGGTTACAGCCCCTGTGCCGTGAATGTAGTACTGATAGGACCCGACCTGGTTGGCCCAAGACCAAGTGTTTAGGTCGGTACTGCTGGAGTAATCACTGTTGACTTGTTAGTATCACTGCAAATCTTGTATATACAACTGGTTTTCTCAGCTATTGGAAAACTCACTTAAATCTTCCATCCCAGATGACAGTGCCAGCACTGGCAAGTCCTAGCAGAAACGAACTGACAGAAAGTAGGCCAAGCATATTGTTGGTAGCGGGTCAAAAAGAAATATGGATCAACTCAATTGAACGAAGGAATGGAAGCTAGGCGCTGGTAGATAGACAAGAAAATCTCTTCAATCGCAGCGACGTTGATGGATTATAAGTTTCTTGACAGGAATTCAGTTCAGTATTTATATGAAACTTACAATATTAATAAAGGGTCTCTAAACAAAGACACCCTAGTAAAGTTGCGGATCATATATTGAATCTACTATATCTACAACCCAAACCCCACCCAACCTAACAATTACGGTACTCCTAGAAGGCCCAAGAGGATAGACGGGGCGGAAATCACAGTCCCGAATCCCTGATCCCCGTCTCGGACCCCTGGACGTCAATAAAGCTTAGAGTCGGAGATGCGGGGCGCCGGCGGAAAGGCCTAGCTGTCCGTCCGAAGTAGAGTAAGTGACTTTCATGGATCATTGATGATTACATATATGACCATGGAGGTTTAGCCGCCATCTGGAATATCGGCCCTGTATTGGCGAAACGATACCAAACGAACTAATCCGGGAACGCATCCCGATGGAAGATTTGCACTCGTACCTGATTATCGAAAAGTTGATGTATGTTTATCTGGCGGAGAATTACGAAACTTATTCCTTGCGTTTGTACGCGCGCGGCATGCATGGACCGTACCTTCATGAATAGTAATCACTACATATATATGAAAGAACAGGGGAAGCAGATATGGCCTTCATAAAACTAATTAGTTTAGCGTTAAGTATCAAGACGATCCATATACACGGGCACATGTAGGTACGGTTTATTACAAACAACGTCCTCTGGAGGCCAAAATTGAACATGTCTACCAAACCTCTCTCATAGTCCTTGATCCTGTACAAACTATAACTCGTTCGCACTGAGATAACCGATTCGGTTTCCTCAGCATATGGATCAAATACAATCCTGCAGTTACAATTCGATATTCACCACCACAGCCGCCACGAACGCGTTATAATAGTTGCAGACAATGCCAAAATTACGACGCATGGGAGGCCTAGGGAATTACTCTACTCTAGTACCTGAGTACATGAGTATCAACCATCCGGACAGACCAACCCGAAAAACCGTTGGCTGGCGCCTGTACGCCGCCACTTTACCGCTCACCTCTCCATTCCACATGTGCTGTTCCCCGGACGTCGACCACGAGGATGATATACCCCAATCCAATCAACGTTAACAATCCACCGGCGTTACCGGTCAGTCCAACCCAATCGGCACAGTGCACGACTTCGACTTCGAGGGGTGGGGTTAATTAGAGTACATACTATGGATGCATACATAGGTACATACCTACTCTATATACTACTCGTAGTTTCCTGGCGTTTTTGGACTGGGCCACTATTGCATACATCTAAAATCAGGATCTTGGCGTATTTTTTGTATGGTATGCAATATCAGTCGCGTTCAAAAACGTCAGGAAGCTACGAGTAGAGTTCCAGAGCACAGCACCATGACTCCAGTCCCACGAACGGGGTACGCATAGTAGAACATACAGACGGATGGATGCAGAGCCCCCGCTCCACCCAATCCCCAGCAAATAACAATTTTACCAGACAAGGCAAAAGGAAAAGAAAGCAGAAGGCAGAAAAAAACAAAGTCTCTCTATTCGGGAAGTGGCGGTAGGGAAAGCTTAGCATTCGATTATCGTAACCAAGGAAACTTGGCTGGTACGGTTAGACGTCACTTTAGTAGGCAACAACCAACGACAAACCAACATCGTGAGACATAACTACATCGTCACCCGTCACGAGAACTGAATCCATCCCACCCCTGAACACGAAGGTACATACAATGTTGTCAACTCACTCATGAATACAATAACTCTCCTTAGCACTTCTACTCTAGGTATTGGCAAGGAGGTAGAGAGGCATGACCAAGCAGCAACACGAATAAATGCAATAGGACAGAGTAATTATATTAGGATCGTCATTTATATTACATTCTAACAGTTTCTCTTACGTCTGCGTCTACCCCCACTGAGTGCAAGTGAAGGCGGGGTGGGAGGCCCTGCAACTTAGTTGTAAACAATTGCAAATAATAATGGATAAAGATAACCCACTCCCCTCATGCAAGTCAGGCCCATAGAAAATATGCCGTTTGCAGCACCACAGTACTAACCAAGCAGGAGGAAAAAATGTGCATAAACACGCGCAAGAGCTGGACCCGGAGTCATAAAGACGCTTTTGTGCGTAACCGTTTTGGATAGATACTAGCTGCTCCCCTGGTGTAGCCTCCAAAAGCGAAAAAATTAAAACAAATCCGAAATCGTGAGTTGGTTTCTTGATTTTATTTATTTTCTAATTTCTCAACTCGTGTCTCGTTAAGTGCCAGGTATATAGCTCTAACGGACCAACCCAACCACATATCCCCCCTCGCTTTCTCTTTCTCGGTGTGCATAGAATTCTATGCGCGCAATAATTTAGACCAAGGGACTAATTCCGAACGGTATTAGAGAGCAAACGAAATAAAACGCCAAAGAAACTCCCATCATCGCAACTTTTGAATAACTATACTGAATGACTATGTTCTGGGCTATGTTTGGGGTATGCCTAGTCCGCAAAATGTTGGAATAGAGCGGAAATGCTCTCGCCTGTGATTAGTGTGACAAGGGTCAGCCCACTCGAGATTTTATTTGGGATTTAATAAAACTCTATGTTCGAGTTTGAGATGGGCATACCATGGTGATTCCTCCTGATAGCCTCGCTGAGAAGTTGGCTTAAATCGATAACGGTCAATTTTCTAAGACCTCTCCTCTCCTCCTCTGGGATAGGGAAGCTGTTGGTGACAACAATCTGGTCGATGCAGCTACAGTCCTCCATTTCCCTCAAGCAGTCACCACCAAAGACGCCATGGGTAGCAATACAGATGACCTTCTTTGCACCACCCCGCAATTTTACGTGTTCAGCAGCAGCGATCCACGAACCAGGACGATCAATCATATCATCAACGATCAGAACGGTTCTATTTCGAACATCACCAACAAGGGTAATCATCTTCTCGGAGCCGGGTAATCGGTCAGCTTCATCTTCGTCGTCAGAATTATCTGCGTCGATGGATCCGCCCAATGCATTGTCGGCGGGGTGTAGAGATGGAAGTGAATGAATCGAGGACATCATCTGATCGTCACCATGGCTAGTGGATGCTGCCATTGATGGCGATGGGGAAGGATAATCATCATCGACAATATGGCCCGAAATTAGACGGCCATAGATGACTGAGTGAGCATGACCATCTGCATACTCATCATCATCCTCTTCATCTTCGGCACGGCTTTGATGCCCATTCGACAGTCCAGTGCTTCCAATGGAGGGTGAATTGGTAGCAACAGTTGAGATTCCAAGGCCTGCAATAGGAGCCGACGCTCTGGGGGTCGTTCCAAAGTCGATGCTATTGCCAACAGTTTCATCGTATCCAGCCCCATCAACTACGCCAGTGGTCTCCTTACCATCACCATCGACACTTTCGGCGGGGGAATGCCTATGACTCTGGAACCTAGAACTAGCCCAGCCATCCCTATTGATCCTTCTTCGATCGGTTGTGATCAATGCAAAATTAAGCTTCAAAACATCCGCGAGCTGTGTCACTCTCTTCGTTCCCCCTGGGTTCTTTGAGACGACGACAGACTCGCGCCAATTAGGAACGTTGTGTCTAATCCATCTAGCAAGAAGTGGCTCCGCGTATAGGTTATCAACGGGTTTCGTAAAGAAACCTTGCATCTGAGAAGCATGTAAGTCGACGGTAATGACATGGTCAACGCCGGCAACTGTTAAAAGATTTGCGAGCACTACACCAAAGCCTCTAGTTAGCTTCTATTCCTAAATATTGCTTAGTATAGTTTATTACGAACTTCTCGCGGTGATAGCTCCTCGATGTGACTTCTTCTTTGATTGCTTTGAGTATGGGAAATACGGCATAACAGCTAGACGAAAGAAATGTCAGCTGATAGGCCTCGCGACATTAGCTTTCAAGAGATCATGCCTGTAATCTTATTGGCGGAGCCTCCCTTGCAAGCTGAAATCAAAATCAAAAGTTCCATGATGCTGTCGTTTGCCCTATTAGGAAGAAATGTCAGCATTTTCCACCGATATTGTTTTTGAGAAATCATTTCTAACCTTAAAAAATCTCAGAGAGAGGGACTCACTTCTGACTCCCACTCTGCACAATGAATACGTCCTGATCTCGAATGGAGCAACCAATGTCCACACTGGTCTCGCCATTGGAGAACTTCCGCAAGTCGCACTTCCCAAGAGTGGTACCGAGACGTTCACATATTGACTCTGTCAACTCCGGGTGCGATGAACCGGAAAAGATTTTGACACGACGCATTTTGCGAGATGGTGATGGCAGGTGATGGATTAAAGAAATTTGAAAATTTGCATAAGCTGTAAGGGTATGATTAGATCACACTTTTAGGATAGCTAGGCCTCTTCTCCAGCTAGCTGCTGACTTTGAGAGCAGGCGATGAAAGTTTCCTCGTGGGATGTCTGAAGAAATAAGATATGAAGATCGAAGGTGGGGTGCTAGTGTTCGGGAAGAATTTTCGGGGTTGCTTGGTGCCAAGTCTTCTCAAAATGCGTACTTCATGTCACAGCCTTATGTGACAAAACCCTAACCCACATGCGGAGGCACAACTATGATGTACCTACACATACATGTACTTATCCAGTTTCTCTTAAAATCTTATCGGCCAGTCTATTACCGTATTATCTGGTCAAATCACCACAGCGCTATCAATCAATCGAGTGTTTTCCCGGAGGGTTAGGGTTCTCTTGTTACTAGCTTCGTGGTGGGTTTGGCCAATTAATATATATTATAATGCGGTATATGTGTTTATAAATGATCGACCCGGTACGAAACATACCAGATTTTCCTAGGTGGGCTTTACTCCATCTATGCTACAGGTATACTATGCATTAACCATGGCATGTATCTTATAAAAGGGCATTCAGAGTATGATCAAAAAGACCAAAAGTGCGTATAAGCAGACCGGTAACCTATTTAGATACCACATCTTCAATTCGAGTGACAAGTTATGAACGAGGTTACCATTTGTTTAAACCTCATTATTTCTTGCCTCTTGGAATCAGCAGCACATGACCCTCTCAATTTGGTCTGTGGACGGTGACAAACAGGCGCCCGCTTGGGCCCGATCGCAACGACTCTCCCTCATAATCACGATCAAAGTTTGGATTCAATACTCCCAAAGCAGTGAGTTTCATAGAGTTACGTTCCTCTTATGACTATCAGTCGCACAGGGGTTGAAATCGAAATGTTCCGGTTGATACTCTATCTGGATTGACTGTCTTGGATGCTGCAAGTCTCCGAAACATAACGCATAGCGGAGTCTGTTTTTTTTGATAGGACAAAGACACGACAGGTTTCACCGCATCAGGGCAGAAGAAACCCTTCCACATCAACCCAGTACTTGGCGATGAAGTCTCACATATTTGTGACCTATCGTTTCCAAGACTTCATCTGATCATGTACGACCACGGCCATCCAACGTCGAGATGACAAGGCAACGTCGATTTTCCGCCTTTTCTGCACTGCAATACATGGAAATGTACATTTCAGCTTAACGTGCCTGGGAAATAATTGACTGGAGAAATGTGTCGCTAGCCCAGTAGGTACTATCTTTATTTTGTAACGGTATCGTCTACGCACAAGAACCCGCAGCTTCGCATTGATCATTATCTAGTATTGCCCGTGGAAATCGTGAGCATCGGATTCGGTCAAGTTCAAAGATATGTAACATGGAGAGCCTTTTGGCTTACTATGTGCGTAATCTAGAGAACTTCACTGACGCTTACATGTCCACTAAAGTCGTTCATCCGGCAGCTAGATATCACCGAGACTCCAATACACAGCCAAAGCATGTCTTATAGCCGGGATGATTCTTACTCCCGTCGAGTCTATAATAGAGAGTAGTGTGCTTTGATAAAAAAGAAATCTGTGGCAAAATCAAAACGCTGGTCCTCGGCCATTTGACCGCAGGGGGATCCCGGGAGGGAAAATGGACATTTGTAGGTGACAACGCTTTCTCTTTTATGACATATTATTGGTACCGGTTGGAGCACAGGTCTAGCAGATTCTATTTCTATGGATTTGTTGTCTAAGTCTGCTGGTGGGATATAGATTGATTTTAAAAAGTGACAAGTCTCATAATCAACTTTAGTCTGACGAGTGATATCTCATGAAGTTGATGGAGTATCAAGATTGTGGTTGTGATTCGGGCGGCCAGAGAAATGGACCGACAAGAAATTTAGTCACTGATATTTGAATTTGGGGAATTTAGTCTAGAGGTGTGCTGCCGTTGCATTCTACCCAATTGGTCAAATACCATACACTTTCCGGTATTGGCGCTGATAACGGCGAGTCGGCCACGTCCTTCGGCCCGGGCCAAGATACATATGCTTCACTCCTTTTGAATTGAAGTTCGCTGCCACCCAGTTACTACCCCCTAAGCATCGATGCATGGAACATGATGATGTCGATGGGTGGAAGGAGGGGGTGGAGGCCCACGCAATCAAAATCAAACGGCGAGACCTTAGCACGTGTGTCCTCGTACATTCGAAGCAGAAACTTACTTGATAATCCTCTGCTCAGAGCCATCTTGCTTATCTACCATTATTTGCGTGCAATTTAGAATTTCACCGATCTCCAACAACAAGGTCTACACCAATCCATATGCGGAATCGCGACCTGCATACGATGTGTTTCCCCGAGGATCCTTCAGCGACAGGGTCATGCAAACTCAACTCCATCAAGCGCATTCTCACTTACCCGCAACAGTGCCGCAACCAAAGCCGAACCACGGAAATTCTTTCCTCGCGATATTTTATCACCAAGCTCAGCTATATATACATACATCTGTAGTCGTGTCAAAACCGGGTTGGCAGAGCTGTGCGGTTTTGGCGATATCTATTGAATGTCATCCAGCGGAGTTTGATATATTGTCCTTAGTGGTTGCTCAGCGGCGCCAAGAAAGAAAAATTTCCCCATGCTCTCATTGGTACTGAAGAAGCCATATACATGGAAAAAAAGCAGGAGCTAGGCTAGGTACAAAGCCGAATCGAGTGAAGGGGTAATCGGAAACCGCCTCCCCCGTGAAATCGTGAGATGTTTCAGAATTAGATGTTGAAGAGGTGGGGTCCCCAGATTCTGATTTTTCCGACATGCAGGATGTTGTGCAGACTAGGCTTCTACTTTCCCCAATGGAAATATGGCATCAAAGCAATCTAGTCCCTTGGGGAACGCGACCCATCTAACACATCCGAATGACCAAAGTAACGCAAACAGACGTGCAAGGGACGCCTTTGTTGATTCATCAGACATTTCCAGCATGATATCCGGGATGTACACACAGAGATCCCTGGGCTGAACCAATGAAAGCATGGAGCTTTATACTCATGCGAAATTATCGGGATGAACAGGTGTTTGCACACCTCAATCTGGGAAGATGCAGGACGCCAAAGACGTGTCATATAGTACCCGTCCGCAGATGATGAGTGGAGATCTTCAGCCTAACCAAGGGTTTGGGATCGGAATTTATTTCTGGATGCGAGGCCTGGGGAGAAATTTTTGGAGACGAAGACGTGTCAAGACTTATTGCGGTGCGAAAAGACGCTCACCACAATGACACATTACTGGCTTCTGAAACATTGTTTGAAACTTATAGAGGGCTAGCCCAAACACAATCAAGGGGAAGAAGTTATTGAAGCTATCTTCATCGGAGAGATGTTTTGAACTCATTGTTTGCGATGCGGCTGTCAAGATAATTTCCATGTCGCTCTTCGGAGGTCTGTCTGTGTGTTGTCAATAGGTGGTCTGGACTGCTGGTAACACGAGATGCGCGGAAGACCGGTGAGTTGTCAGACGGAGCTAGGACTGCTGCCTTTTCTGGTCAGGAACGGAATTTTTAACGTTCGAGAAGCACGTCAGTTCAAGAACGATTAAGGTGCTACATGTATGCACAGAAAGACGGATTAGTGCTCTTGATTTCGTCTAGGACAAGATAGACGCCCCTCAACCTATAAGTTAACCTTGATCGCCAATGGTTAACAAAAGCAGACGTTGAGGGCTGTGGTGGGACTAGGTTGCAGGAATCCTCAATGTACTGTAGGATGTGGCTAAGGGCACAATGTTCAATAGTGAGCGAACTAGTCTTTAGTCGTAAGTTCAGTGCTAGTGATAGTTAATGGATACAATGCGAGTATATCATTAACCTAGGGGATGATATATGTGATTTACAAAGCTCCATACATGTTCTCGACCAGCTGTTTGGGAGGAACCATAGATCATGCTTCTGCCGGGTCACAACATGATATTGTATGCACATACTTCAGGACGTACTATGCAGGCGATAGAAACCTGGAATATCACTCCTCGGCCTCCATCGGTCCATGCGATTATCATAAGAGTTGAGACTGCTCCAGACATTTGCGATTCTATAGCGCATTTTGGAGTGATGTTTGCTTTTATAGTGCTTATCCACCACATTGATCTACATGTACATGTAGTTATATGACAAATAGATTGTTGCCCAGGGCGTAAATGATAGCTATCAGACTGGCCGGATAAAAAGAGATGTTTTGCCAACTAATTGAGCTGCTGAGGGTGGAAAAGATAAATCTAGTATACAGACCGAACCCAAAAGAATAAAGACAAAAAAGGAATGGGAAAAAAAACAAAAAAAACTCAAAGTTCTCCCTCCCAAGGCGCCCTATCATACCCCCATATGATCCATGACCCACCCAAAAGATTCTAATAATACCTTGGTTATCGTCCTGTAAGAATTTAAAGAAACCCATCAATCAGTCGACTCAACGGTTATTACAAAAGAAACAACACAACAACAACAATAATAATAATGAACGCCGTTTCCCAGATAGGAATAATAATACAGAACCGTTGAACCATCCCATGCATCACCCCCGGCCTCTCCGCTAGACAACCCCAATGTGTACTAACCCATTACCTTGTGGGGAACCCCACAAGTATCGCAAAAACGCACCTCCGAGATGTCGAACTCAACCACGAATCCCGATTCCACTGCCATTATGTGTTTTTATGTTTCTAGTATCTCTTTCTCCCTCTCGTTGCCGCTAATGTCTTTCCCTCCGTAACATCCATCTAGATCCGCTATTGATATCCATCGACTCGGAGGTACGGAATAGGCCTTAAGCGTTATAGGTACATGGACGGCAGGTCTTGAGCTTGCAGTATTGACATTCAAACACAAACCAGTGAGGTCCTGATGCGCACATCCCACAGCGCCAGAGTAGGAGTGTGTTTTCGCTCTTTATGATCTTAAAGCTGTGGCGGCAGTATCCAGGAACGGCCATTTTCTTGGACTTAATTTTGAAAGATTTATTTGGGGATGTAGTGGTAATAGATAGGATTGATGATCAATGCGCAGTAGTAGTGGTAGTGGTAGTAGTAGTGACAGCAGTAGCAGTAGTAGGAGGAATCGAAAGAACCGCTCTTCTTTTAATTGTCTTGAAACTCTGTTTGCAGTGTGATCAGGAATCGGATACTGAATGAGAAATCAGGACCTGGGAGCGAGGGACGGCCTTCGCATTATATATCTACTCTGGGGGAAAGCTGGATCGAAGGGGTATTAAGTGAGGTAAGTGTCAGCATGGAAGGAGGTGGTGGTGTGGGCCTCAGACCTCTCTACCTTCCCCATTCTCCCTTAATCCTCCTTCCCTCCTACCAATCGCCGAATTTTATCGCGGCTCTATTCTCCCCATGACTCTTTTTTATTTTATTTACTTACCACTTGATCTCTACCAAAATTAACTACACTCAGGTCCCTGCTGTGAGATCGTCCAACTGATACGTCAGACAGGCACATTGGAGAAACTCGAAATAGAGGATCTGCCCTGTATGCATGCCCCGTCCGTTGGTTGGAATGGTCTGCTTCTTTGTATGTATGTACGAATGTATGTATGTAGCCCTGGCCGACAACACCGTCACCCCTCGAGCTCGAGGGCTAGTGGTTCATAAAGAAATGCTCATTGTGCTCAAGCAACAGATCAAGTCGTTAACCACGACAAACGACGCCTACACCCGCAACGACCGCACCAAGTGACTTCTTAGATCAGACCTCCTCCACCTCACAGGTGACAAAAAGGAGTTCCGTAATAATTCCCCTTTCCTCTCCTCAACCCTCCCTCCAAATGGTTTTGTTTATAGCCAAGGCCAGTCAAGGGTTGCGTGCAATTGCAAATGTTTAACCACCCCTCTCATCCTAATCGAGAAAACTTCCACCACGCCCACCTTGCTCCGTGAAATTACTTTTTTAGTGGCTGCTCCACCCTCCATACCCCCTCCCCCTCCCCGTACCAAGCTATCGGGAATAAAAATCCAACAAGTTGGTTCGGTGTTCTATGCCTGCAGCACCTACGCTTTGACATTTCTGCGCGTTCCTTGTTGGTATGGGGGGAGGTAGGAGGGAGGTTGAGGTGACTCGCGCGATACCACCACCCCTAGCTTGCCCCGAAGGGATAGAGTGCTTCGCTGCTGCGTTCTGCATACGTACAGTGGATCTTCCAGACGTCTTACTTGGGCAAAAGGAAACAAGGGCACGATCAGCTGGGATAGTTGTTTCCTGCTTGTTTTATCTATCATGATCAATCTCGTCATTATTAGACGTACTGTCACGTACACCCCCAAGCAGGGAGTAGCTGGGTAGGTAGGTAGTACGGGTGGAACGAACTTCATATAAAGGGGAAAGGATATAGAGGGAAGTTCTTCTATCCTTCCTATGGTCTTGTTTCCTTTTTATTGCCTACTACTTTTTCTCATCATCGATCAATTGGTAGCGTGTGTGTCTTTTATTTTTGTTTCTCGGGGGTCATTGTAGGGGTATAAACTCAACAATAATGATGGATACTACCTAGCCAGGTAGATATGGTAAGAGGTGAGGTCGTCGCAGAGGGAGGTACAAATGACTACAACCAGGAAGCACCTCGCCTTTAACGGACGAAACATATGTTTCATCCTGTGCCCCCTTCCCCAAAACGAAAATCCCGGGCGATGGGATGTGGTGTGGGGGTTGTGGTGTTTCCTCTGGTACCGCTAGGTATTGCTACGGACGTTAACCCAATTTAAAGGACCGTGGAACCCCCCGGCCCACCCCCCAGCAATCTTGTTCAAAGTTGCACAACCACTACTAAGAACAGCACCACCACTGCCATCATCATACTGACTACATATTTGCTCACCCGCCGGAATTGGTAGACAGGATAGACGTTCTTGTCACAAAAAGGTTAACTAAGTATTCGGCGTTTGTTTTTCCTGACATGACCGATTTGAACAGACGGGGGTAGTGTTTGCTTTTTCTTACCTGGCTATGGAACAAGTCGGGATTTAATATGATCGATTTAATACTCACCACGCAAAGTGAGATTGCAATACAGAAAGTTGCGCCGAATGCAGTAGCCAAAACTAGCTTTTGAAACTGCTTTGCTAATGGGTTGATTCTTGCTGTCAGGCTGGCGTGTATTGACCCCAACTTCTTACACCTGATATGAAGTCCCAAATTCACCTGGCCGGCCGGCCGACACAACGAACCGGCCATGAACAGCATATTCTCGAAGCTGCGGTTTCCCACTAGTAATGCACCCACACGCTTTTTTGCTTGCTTGCAGGAGCTGAACCAATCCCTCGGTTGTGGTGCTGTGAAGCGGTCTGTGAGTATTGAGGTGAGGTGAGGTGAGGTAGGAACGGTTTTAATATGGCTGATCCCTGCCCTGTCTGTCGGGTATCAATTCCTCTCTTTTCTCGGCGCGGCAGTTGTCACATCTGGGTACAAGTACGGAACCGATTCCCTCCCAATTAAATAGATAGCGAACAAGAGACGGAAAGAAAAAACGCGCAGGAACAAAGAAATTCAGGGAGCCGCGTCGCTTGTCGGTTTATTTGGAAGAAGAAACCGGGCAAGGGTTGTGAATCGTATGTATACGTAGGTGAATGGATAGAAGCTCGAGAAGAAACAGAAGGCTCAGTTCCAGGTATGCGGGACCGATTGGATTGGGAACATAATCCCAGCTCTTTTTCCTTGCTGAAACCTCATATCATAACCCTGGTCTAAAGTGAAAGCAAACTTGGGTCAGGTCCGCCCGAATGATGTCTTACCACCCTACCAAATGACATAGCTTACACATGAGCAGTTACATATCTATCGTTAGCTCACGATTGACATTGATTATATTGACTTTCCAAACATAGAATGTCGCCCACAACACGACTATGGTGATGCCTTCTTATGTATCACATAATGAGAAAAGTAATAAAAATTAAAAAATAATAATAATGAAATATCGAACAAGACCTCGCAGGATGAGCTTGACATGACATCCAGGCCTTTATTGCTCCAGCATGCCTGTACGACAAGTCCGTGCCTTCAAACATATTTTCCATTCTTTACCGCATTTATAGCAGAACTCCGCTTTACATTGACAGGTAATACTAGATAGTTAGACGAGATGATGAGGCGGATCATATAAGACAAAACTTACTGCTCACACCCATATGACTTCTCTACTAGGTGCTGACATCTGTGACACTGCACCCATCCAATGTTTTTTCCAGCTTCCAAAACCTATCCATCAATAATCCTCACGATAATTAATGCCGGGAAAGGGGAGAAACATATATAAATTAAATATAAACATACCTCCATACTGTCACGATCCTCGATGCAAACCCCCCGGTGCTTCCCCTTCTTGCAGTGCGTACAAGTTACCCGCCGGCATTTTCGACATTTTGCACCATTCAGTTGGATGTTTGCTGGCGGGATAAATGTGCTGCAACGCTTGTTGTAGCAGTAGGTTTTATCGACTGTTTCGTATTCAAGCATCAGTTCATTATAACGCGCAATTTTATTCGCATCTAATAGAGCACCCGCCACGGAGACGTCGATTGTGGTTGTTCCGCAACACTTGACCGGGAATGAGCCATGGGGATCATCCAGAGCACGGGTAAATAGAACTAGACGCCAGCCCATGCCCATACTATGTAAGCTATCTCCTTTTTAGAAGCATAAATGATTCCCTATGAAAACGGTAGATATATAACGATAACGTACTTTTTAAGCATCCTTTGCAATAAGAATGCAAGCACCCTGTGGGAACTTGGATCACGGAATTTCTGTCGAACTCCTCAAGACAGACAGCGCATGCCGGCCCAATCTGAGCCAGGGCCCCCTCTGAAACTGCTCCCAGTGGTGTGACAGTGGCTTTACCGTCCTTCCCAGTGAACTTGTTCAACAAGCTCACCGAGTGTTTCCTTAATAAGCTTCTGATTGGTGTGCTCGGTGCCGAATTTTCTCGGGGCCGAGAGGTATTATTGGGATTGCTCCTGGCGGGATTTGGCAAAGATGAAAAAGCACTGGATTTGACTACATTCATAGCCGCTGTTGGAGCGCTCACCGAAGGATTGATTTGCTCAGATACACTACTCCTCGAGGATGTAGAATCCCACTTTGAGGACGTAGACTGACCGCTCGAGGACGTAGAGCCCCTCGAAGATGTAGAACCCTTTCCTCTGCTCTTCCTGGAGAAAAATCTCACGATTAAACCCCTTGTACTCTCTGTCATCGTCGCCTTTTTAACCTCAACAGGAATATGTGCTTGGGGTTCCATTGTTGATTGGCCTTCGGCCAGAGTGTCGTCGGTTTGATTCCGGGAGCTTGTAGAAGCTCGTGAAGCTGATTCTTCGTCATCGGCCGATAGTGAATGGGTATCAAATAGCCCCGGGTTGCTTCCTCCCCAAGATGACGTCACGTCCCTAGATATCGATGAGCAAGAAGACAGTGAGGATGACGATGATGATCTAGACAATGAGTTCTGAACCCGACTGCTATCCCTCTCTCTAGCTACTGTTTTCGCTTGTTCTTGAAATCCCCGTATACTTTCTTCGACAAATCGAACTTTCCTCTCCCCAATGCTACGCCGTCTTGCCCCAGTTGACATGGAGCTCCGGCGGTTTCCATGGCTACTCTCTGATCCAACTGAGCTCTCACCAGCCATTGACCTTCTATTCGCGGTCCTTGCATTGTATTGGTTGTAATGTTGCACTTCCTCAACAAGGCTGGAGGACACGCTGGCCGATGATGTAGGCGATATGACCTCAGGCGTAGTAATCTGATATCGGGGGGTTGTAGTGGCTTTTGATAGGTGACTTCTCGAATGTAAATTTGACTCCGTGTTAACGGGGCGAATATCCCTCGATCTCACGGGCCTCTGCATAAGCGGCTGCCTGTCCATCGCTGATTGATTTCTCTGTTGCTGCTTTTGGGTCTTTCCATTCGAAGAGCTCGAGGAGGGATAAAGCAACCGCGGGTCTTTGTCAGCTGTTGGAATCCGCACGTCCGAAGAGCTGGAGTAGGGGGGACTAGTGGATTGTTGACAGGTGACCTGCGGTAGCACGGCAGCTTCACCAACCCTTCTGAGCCTGTGCCGTTGGGAATTAGCTTGCTCTTTCTCAGCTTGAGAATATCGCCACTGTTGTCGCGAGCTCTGTACATGTCGCGCGTGTATATTGTTGAGATCCCGTATGTCCTGCTGTAAAACCTCAAGCTGGTCCTCAAGCGCCATAATCTCACTAGGACGGAGATGCTTCTTCCATGCATCATCGTCATCTTTCGCAACTATCTGCCCCCGTCGGCTGATTGGTGTTACTACCGTGCTACTGTCGCTGTTGTTTCCTCCAAGCTCGAAAGCTAACGCAGCGGAAATGCTCTGAGTGCTCCTCCGCCGGTTGTCGGGGAGTGCCTTTTGAATATTCTCAAGGCTCCGTACAACAGTTAACCTAGCAGCATCAATGTCGGACGTATATCGTGGGGCCATCATAGTTATTGTCGTTATCGTTATCCCCGCGTCTGCTGTGTTGATTAGCAAGCTAGACAATAATAGTTATCCCATCTAGAGTTCAGTACGTACCAGATCAGTTATTGAAATGACAGACTTTACTCGTGACTGAAGTAAAGGGAGATGATGTCGATACCAATCGCATGCAAGGATGATGTATCTATCATCAAGCTAGGTACTCCATACTGGCGATGCGGGGGGCTGGCTGCTGCTGCAAGGCTTTCCCGAGCTGTCTGATCTGTCCCACCAACCCATTTTTTGCGGGAAATTCCGAAGTTGGCGTCCAATTGGATCATGGAACGTTCGGTAGCAACAAGATACATAAAACGATTAAACTCCTAATGATATCGGATCAATATTTGGTTTCGGATCTATAAGCGAAATGTACGAGTGCCGTTGGGACTTTGGAAAGGCCATTTCTGGTCAGGCTAGAGATGATGAGAACATTTATGGACAGAATTTGAATGTTTATGATGAGCTGTGAAGGACGGTACCATCCTTTGAACAACCCGAGCCTATCAAGTTTAATTGATCTATGTATTTTTTTTAAGTGGGCTATTTAGTTTCTATAGGCGGGATCTAATATGTTTGACTATTCTGAGTGGTGAATTATTTAGAATCATGGTTTATCACTCGCTCAACTGTTAATGTGTTTTTTGAGGGGGGATATTAATCGATATTAATGAGATATACATGTAGTTAGCTAGATATATGTACATGTAGTTATATTCGTGGATACAAAGTGTCTATATGACTGTGTTGTGTAAATACTAGAGGGATACATTTACTTTCGCAGCGAATTTTCAGATAAGAGGCGCACCTACAGGCTGCGGACCTATGCAAGGTATGCCTAGAGTAAACTAACTACATGTATGTGCATAATTTACTCGTAATTTCGTGACGTTTGTAAAAAGGAACCACTATTGCATACCACACAAAGACGCCTCAAGTCTACGATTTAGTATGGTATGCAATAGCGGTTCCTTTTACAAGCGTCTGATGCAGCCTTTAAGCTGATACATATGGCTTCATGTGCGCAAGTAGGTCAATTTTTTTGTTGTCGGATACCAAGCATCAGTACTCGTAATTTCACAGCGTTTCCGGACTGGACTGGGTCTGCATATGGGCGTAAATCGTGCATAAGAACATTATTTTGGTGGTATGCGGACCCAGTCCAGTCCGGAAATGCTGTGAAATTACGAGTATATCATAAACGGATGTATCAGCTTAAGGACCTAGACCATACTATTAACTTTATGCCATGATTGTACCTAGAATCAATTCACTTGACTTAAAAAAATCAGCTTAAGGACCGCATCAGACAATGCAATTTTGCGCATATCAGTTCACTCTAGGCGCACCTGGCGCATTGTCGGATACCAGAGAGCACTTCAAGGGGCGAGACCTAAGTTTTATTCTCTGCTTGTTTTTTTTATTTTTGCGCATAGGTCCCCCAGCCTATAGGCGCACCTCTTAGCTCTCTTTGGTATCCGACAACGAAGAATTGACTTGCTTGCGCATATGAAGCCATATGCATGACTTTATTCACCTGAACTATGCGAAAACCCCGTTGTCGGACGCTGCGAAACTTATTGAGCCAATTTGAGATTCTTATAATTCATTTTTTATATGTATTGGAAATCAGCTAACATGCAGTCATCCCCTCTAGGATATAATCAAACTTTGCCCACTCCTTCGGTCTTGGCTCAAACTCCCCCAACTCCCATGACCACTCGACAAGCTCCTTATCAAACCTCTCCAACATCCACTCGGCCGTCATATCCATTCCTGCCGTAATCCCAGAACTACTCCACACCTTTCCATCCACTGTCCACCGCCCCTTTAGCTGCCAATTTACCCCATTTGGCACAGCGCCCAACTTCGCCATCATCGCTAAAGAAACCTTGTTTGTCATGGCGGATCGACCATCCAGCAACCCAGCTTTTGCCAATATCAGCGATCCCGTACACACCGTCAAGATACTCTCAACCTCATCGTATCGCTCCAACAAAAATTCTTTCACTCCAGGTTCAAGTGGGGCAAGGGGGTCCTGGCCGGGAATAAGAAGGTAATCAAGTTTGGGACAGGTTGTATAGGTGCAGGTCGGGATCTGGAGAGGCCCGCCCGAGGGTTGCATTGGAGAGAGGCTGTGAGAGATGAAGTGAAAGGTGATGTGTGGAGATTTCGCAACGATTGCGGGGGATGGGCACACAGCAGTGACGAAGGATGAAGTGATGTTATGGATGAGATCTATGGGGCCAATTGAGTCAAGGACTTGGTGACCATCGAGAAGGAGCACACCGAAACTGATTGGGGTTTCTTGCGTCATTTTGGTTATGGTAAAAATTTACCGGTGGGCATTGATCTGGTTGAAACTTGAGATAGTAAGTAGGATAGTAAGTAGGCTGATATATCGCTTTATATAATTGAGCAGTCACATATACTAATCACGTATGTACCCCGCTCTGAGAGAATTATGCCATGATTGTACCTAGAATCAATTCACTTGACATAAAAAAAAAGAAAACCCCGCTCTGAGAGAACCATATGACCTTCCCTCCAGTCCTAACACCGATGTCGTAACATTGCTCAAAGCCGAAAGCCGAAGTCCGACGGTTATTATGTAGTATAACGAAACCAAGGCGGAGTTAGGAGTTGGAATTCCTTCCTACGAGAATTGAATACGGTTCTTGTGCTATTATGATTAAGAAGTTTAATGGTTATCAAGTCAATCAGTGGACTCACTCGCTATAAAATCACATATATAAATACCCAAATATCAAGTGACTAACCTCAAATATTAATATTGGCATCGGAGGATCACCACAATCGGACCGCTGGAATTAACTGCAGCCTCGGCTCCTCACTACATAGGTTATCGTCCGGCCCAAAACCGGAGCTTAAGCTCGAAGGCAAAGTCAAAAGTTCCACAAGCTCGTCATGCGCATGCACAAAACGCCTAGATCGGGTCCCTTCGGATAAAACCTGGCGAGCAGCACCGAAACCTATCCAATCTTGACCACTATGAAACATCCGAGGAAACCACTGAGAGAATTATCATACATACATATCGGCAGCTGTACCGACATCTCAGAAGACATATCCAATCGGACAATTCTTGCACAATCTTGTACACGCTGATCGTCCCGATTCCGCACAAATTGGCTTCGATGTTACGGGCACCGTGTAGACTTCCCTACCTACATGTACTCTATACAGAATACACATAAATGTATGTACCACTATCAAATTATACTGTAGGTACAAAGACGTGTCATATTAACCTTTAAATTATCCACAGAGCAACACCCTGTACCACCTAAAGTTCCCTGGTAAGATTTCAGGGCACACCTAAAATTGCGGACCAGGATCTCTCCCCGCACCTTCTAGAAGTGCTACGATATAGGCTAGGCGTTGATTATTTAGCAGCTGTCAGACGGGAGACGGATATCCCAAGGACCGATTTCATCCCTTACCGGGCTCGGGTAGACACGTACTGTACATACTCTAATGATCAGGCTACGGTCTGAGGGTGGGTTCAAGCAGGTAAATAAATCATTAACCCCTAACCCTATGACGATAAGATAACAGTATTTCTTTTTTTTTCTGTTGAAATCGGATAAGGAATAATACGTCGACCGGCGCCGTCGGGCTTGACTCCGAGTTTGTAATTGGTAAGACTGTGATATAAGAATATCATGGCGTCCGACGCAAGAAGACCTGCGGGCTTAGAAGGTCTTTAGCTCCATGTGGTACAGGTTTCAAACACCTATTGAAAAGGAGTCGCATTGAGCTCGGATGACAATTACACCACATTTATATGGTCGTCCAGGAGGTCAAATTCTCGCCCAAAAGCGTCGGCGCTCATACGACTAATTCCGGGTATATGAGTCCTCCCGGACAGTTATGTGGGGTGAGAAATTTATGCTATTCAGCACGTGACTACCACTATTTATTGACTAGGCCGTATTATTAACTACAACCCCCTCTTTGGGGTAACCCGTTGTATGTGTCCGTTGAACTTAAATGAAGACATCCTGTTCGCTAATATTCGGCTCTTCTGATGAATGGCGCACTCTGGTACTGGTGGCCTATGGTCCATTCTATCAAGTTGGCCACTGGGGTCATTCCTCCGCAAAAAGGATTGAATCAACCATAAGTGGGGGTTCCTAGGCAACTACTCTAGAGCCCATAAGCCTGCCCCTACGCTATATGCACTCAGAGATCAGCATAACCCCTCATCCCACTCGCAGAAAGTGCGGCAGGCTTCGTTGATCACAAATGAGGAACGGCTGTAGTGGTGGGGGTGTTCTGTTATGACAAACAGCAGATAAGCTTGCTAGCGGGGAGCTAGCCCTCGAGTGACAAGGTGTGACTTGATTAACGTACCTACTACTCGCATATCAAATATGCATTTGCGCAGCCATCAAAACACACGCAGAATCCTGAGAGCTTTCCCATCTCTCTTGAAATTATGCATCTTCTATCTAGGCACCTGTAAGACTCTACAGGTCGCCTTTAGACCATACATGTATCTACCAAGAACAAATTCTGAAGGTGAAATGTGTCTGAAAAGGCCCTTTTACTACACCTTTACAAATGTCTCAATTAGGCAAAGGATTTAGAGTATGAATCTCCCTTGTCAAAACTATACTATACTTGGTCGTTGATATTTTGGTATAAGTACGGGATCTTTTATAAGTTGTTGAAAACCTCGATTTTTGGTGTGTTTTGCTGGTTGGGCAAATATATAGTTGACAAGCGAGTATACATACATGGCCAAGCAATAACAGTACAATTACACCTCAATATCTCGTAGTTTGATATCTCGGATCTCTTTCTGTCTCGTACGGGTTTGCGGGACAGGTACTGCCTTTCTCCACATAAACCTATTTGCTGTCTCGTATATTTTGGCATATTTGCTGGTACATGGCCTTGTACTGTTTGCCCGCAGTTCAGACTAGGCCGAGTAGAAAGGCTTCAGAAACTGCACTTTCCACATCCTGTAACGAGCCGTCAATACCCAAGTGCTTTCCAGGCCCATGAAATATTTGATCATTGATATGCGTCACTCATCGTGCCATCCTGTGCAGAGACGGAAATGCATTGGCAGAGATGATGAGAGCGGGATCCTGAATCCTGAATCCTGAGATTCGATGTCAAATGTGGTCCTGGGTTCTAGTATCTGTGGTTACTTGTCTCTCATCTGTGATGTTGTGTCGTTCTGTGGTGTTGGGATTCTGCTCTGCGTAGTTGAGCGTTGTCAGTCATATAATATCACTCGGCTTAAGAATACTCATTTAAAGTTTTGAGAAGCATTTCCATCCGCCTTCCTTGCTACAACTACAGCTATTCTAGGTGTCGGGAGAAAGGAAAATTTAGACTCTCGAAGAAATGTCAAGATTTATGATCTACCATAGCCCCATAAAATATATACTCCAGTTTTGTGTCGACCCAAATCAAATCGGCTCAATCATATCCAAGCTCAACAGACCCATACCAACCCCAAACCTAAAAAACCAAACAGCCGTCCAAAGTCCAAAAGCAAAAAAGAGTAGTCCAAAAACGCAAAACGCCCCACTCAAAACACCAACTATACAAAGGAATGTCCAAAGAAAAGGGAAAAAGTAACCTAGACACATAATTTTACCAACTCTAACTTCCCTCTCACCACCGCCACCTCGTTCTTCAAATCCTCCTTGACACTTCCCTTCTCATCATCGCCTTCCTCCAGCTCCACCAAAATCCCCTCCACTTCTCCCACCGCCGAGAAATATGGCAACGCCATATCGAGTAAGCACACAATATGCGCGGCATACTCCTTCTTCGATACCTGATAGTCCGTCATTGCGCCCTTGTCCTCCAGATCCCTGGCCATCTCGGTCAACGCGTCCATGAGCCGTTTTGTAGCGGCAATAGTCTCTCGTACGCTCTCGGCACGAGAACTAATAGCAACGATATTGACGGTGAGGGTGTCGAGCTGTGTGGCGAGATGGTCGTGCGCGTGCAGGGTTGCATGATAGTCGGCCTCCTTCTGGGTGAGGGAGGTAAGCTCGGTTTGTTGCTTTACAGCATCCTCTTCCAGCTCTTTAATTTTGGCCTCGTTGCCTTTAACGGCATCCCAGAAAGGGCCGTCGACATTGGCGATGTTCATTCCAATGCCGATTGGGAGAAGGACCCAACCCGAGAGTTTGATCTATTAGATGTATTAGTAAGTTTTCCACTATTTTCTAGCGTATATCAAAGAGTAAGAGGGCCCTACCAAGGTCTCCATGCTCTTCGCCTTCTCTTTGGTGGCCTGCGCTTCCTTGAGGAGAGCCTGGCTCGCCTCTACAGCGGCAGCAGACCCCTTAATCTTTTCCTGAAGTTCTGAAAGCGTTGTCTGCACGCCATCAACCTCAGTAGTGATTTCTGCCCTCAATGAGCTGACATCTCTTTGTAGTGATGGCAGACCCGACATCTGGTGTTGATTCGCCTATCCAATTAATAGTTAGTACAAAATTCCAAGATCAAACTAGTCCCAACACAGCCACAACTTACAAGCTGATAAATCTTCTGAACCAATCCTAGCGCCTTCTCCGTCCTTGTCGCCACATTCTCAAACGACCTAATCATTGGCCTCAACACCGCATCGGGATTTGATTTCGGCACACCGCCGTCCTTTACCTCCTCATCAAACTCGCCCCTGATACAACCCGCCAGTTTCCCCAGCCTCAAGAATGCCACCTCGAGCTCCTGCAAAACTAAGCGCTGGTTCGATGTAACCAAATAATCCAGCTCAAATGCCGCATTGTCCATCGCTGATTGTTGGCTTGTAATCAGTCCAGCTACAGCCTGCAATTTATCGCGCACGTCCGGCGAGATTGTAGTTTCACTTTCTTCCCTCTCTCCGCGGCAAAGAATACCGTCGTGGTTTTGTATATGCTCGGTCAGGTTCACGCATACGGGCTTATCTGTCCATGTGCCGTCTTTGCGCTGTAGGTTCGCGCTGAGGACCTTTCCATCCTGTAATTCGACGTTTTTGGCGCTGGCGCCAAAATTCATCGAGGTCCAGTCGAAGGTGCCTGCGTTGACGAGGGTTTTGTTAGAAGCTGCTGAAGGTCGACGTGAGTGAGCCGGAAATGATATACCGTCTGAATTTCCGAGGATGCTGTTGAGATCTATTGTTGAGCGGACCCAATCGCCATTGCAGGTTCGGCAGAGTGCAGAGAGTTCTTGTCGGCTGCTTAGGTTGATATATACGGATGTTTGCCGGTATGTTTTGCAGTCCATTTTGACGCGTACTGATGTTGAATATATATTACGGATGGGCGTGGCAATGTCAAGCGGGTAGGGTGAAGGCGGGCACTATAGTTGATATAGAAGCTTGATAGACTCCTTTGTGATAAGAAGGGGACGCAATTATGCACTTAATAATATTGATATGATTGAACCAAAACAAGGAACAGAGAGGAGAAACCCATCCCCTCTAATAGTCGAAAAAACTCTACACCATACAAGCAGGTAATCATGATCATCGATCCCAAAAGGAAAGAAAAAAGGAATCTAGCCTTGGTCGGATCCAACCCTCGACGCTGAGTTGTTCATTAGCCACAGCCACATCTAACTATCCGAACGAATGGGAGCTGCCTACGTTACGCATCCTGCAAGAATCCCATTGGGAATAGGCCAGCGAGCGATAAAGCTGCATGCAGGCCGACGCGTTGCAGCTCTGTCATTCACCCTTCCCGCGACACGAACAGATGGCGCCTATCATGCGAAGAGGATGGACGAACACGTTTAACGTTTTCGACCCAGTACTGTGTCAGACCCAGAAGTGTGTCGCATGGCAACGGCACCAAAACCAGACACAAAGCCTGAACACCCCACAACACCATAATAGAGGATAATCGATCTGGAAACCATCCGAATCCATATACGTTTAAGTGGAATTCATTTACTAAAAATCAGGCTATAAATATCTCAAGAGATAGTGAAGATAGCTTTGGCAACAGAAGTCCCTATACAAATTCGTATGGGATTGACACTCTTCTAGGTCTGACACGGTACCCGGTCTAAAACGTTACCAATGTTTCTCACCCCTCCTTCTTCACGTATTTTGCCCCTCTTTTAGTTTTCCAGGCAGGGGAAATGGTTCGGTCTGACGCCCTGAACTTGCGTTTCAACTCTTTGACTCTGCCGAAGAGGTGGGGTGCCGCAAGCCGTTGCGGCTCTAGAACTGTCGCTGGCTAAATGAGGAAATATGTCGGCTCACCACCATCGAAGTTTTGTTTCTTATCATCGTTGAGGGTACCAGAGGATTCGATAGGACGGGTTCGATTGTATTAAGCTAACTGATTGGGTATTAAGACACCAATAGCCTGAAACGATCCTGAAGAGCGATCTTGTGTATGGTCTTTGAATAGACTGCCTGTGAGTATCTTGTTTTCGGTACTCAAGATTCAAGCTTATTCGAAACGCTGACCCTCTCTGGTCTAAAAATGCCCTGATCCGCATCGCGTATCTAACGGGAGTTCCCGATTTCTAAGACAGACTAAAAACACGAGTGATAGCATATGATTCGCCGCCCCGGCTCGGCGCAAACTAGCCCGTTTCGGCGCCAATAGGGTACATGTAGGTTATAAAAGAAGTGGCTGAGTGTTTAGCTTGTAAATCTTCAGGTTCTCAAGTGAGTCAGGAAAGTGCATGGAGGTCCTTGCTTGGTGAGTAGGTACATGTAGTTCACGGAGGTACAGCCGTCTCCGGGAAATGTGCATACGGCTACTCTCCGTGAGAACCATTTCTTTCAAAGCGGCTCGATGTGGAACCGATTATTTTGCATTTGGGGGGGTGGGAGGCGTTAAGTGGTCGTCCGGCCATGCCCTTGGATGTAGATCTTAGAGTATGTACCGGGATAAAATGAACGGGGGTAAATACCTCTATGTTCCAGTTACACCTTGTTCTGACATCTCAGCCCGGGGTACATGGAAAATGCACTCTGGTATTGGAGCCCTAAGTACATATACGTATTTACAATCGCCAGAAACGCGCTTAGTTTTTTCCAGTGACCTGCGAACCGAGTAGATCTAAATGTAGACTCGCAGAGATGTAGGTGTACCAACGAGTGAGTGCCCAATGCCGTCCAGGGCGGGGTGGTGCCGTGAACAAAGTTTACTATGTACCTACTCTAGCATCGACGGTGCGTTCGATCCCGGTGACTTTACTGTCACTCCTCTGATGCGGGAGTTCCAGGAGTGGATAATGATGGGCAAGAAAAGTAAGAGCTCCTCTCAGGCATTTTACTTTCCTGCTCGAGAGTACATGGTATTGTGTCCTCTAACCTTATTTCCCGATGCCCTCATGCGCAGCTCATGTGTGCTCAATGCTCATCCCCATCTCCTTCCCCCCAGTGCATTTCCCCCAGACTGTCAAATGCACCCGAAAGAAAGCCAAACAACATCCGCTCCGCATTCCTTTGCAGATGACGTGTCGATTTCTCAATATGGATTCCTCAGTGTGCAGCTAGATACACATGTACACATACATCATACATGTAAGTACCGCGGTTGAGGCTAGGTTGCTTCACGTCCCAATGTGGTTACCCTGCTATCTATGTTCACGGTCACGATATCTCACTCGGAGTTCTGGATTTGTACCCCTGGGTACATGTATTTTTTTGTTGTTGTTTAATTCGTTAATCCCTAAGTACATATACCGCCGCGTCCGCAAAGTTTTTGCACCCCCCGTCTCAAGACTCATGGGTTGAGGTCGTGATATCAACAACTGGATATGCACGACTGCAAAGGGGAATTTATACCTAGATATTTCTATACTGCCGTATATCACAACACTTTGTATGTCCACCTTTCGAGGGGGTGGCCAAGATGTTTCGTCTGTTGCAATCGCGGCTGTACATGTATGTAGATACAATTTCGTCAACCTCCAGAGCTGTAATGAGACTATATCGAAGCGCCCCTACAGCTGAAATGCTATAATAGGCATTCGGGTAGGTTTTGCTTTTAGAATTGGATCCATGGGTGCATCAAATCACACATAAGCCTCATAGCGAGGTCTATCTATCTAGCTAGGTACAACCCAGGGGCCATGGTCAGTTCTTCCGGGAGTCCACCAATATCCTCACCCCAACAGAGCGTGAATGATTCTCCTATTTGGGAGCAAAAAAGAGAAAAAGGAAGAGTACTCTATGTAAAAAAAAGAAAAAAAGAAAAAAAGAAAAAAAAAACACAAAGTCGTAACTAAATAAACATTATTCGTAGCTTCATGGTGTTTCCGATCACGACCAATATTGCATGGCATACAGAAGGGTGGGTTTTATGCTTTTGTATGATATGTAATAGCAGTCGTGTCCGGAAACGCCATGAAATTGCGAGTAGATATTCTTCAATAATTATCTAATTAGACTACATGGGCTTCTCGTGCACTTTGCGTCCTCTAACCCACACCTTCAGCACATTTCTGTCGTCGCCTGAATATAACCACTTCGCCACTGTTTCCTCCCAACTCTCCCAACCAAAAAGATCTACTGGGGTCATGCCTCCGCCTACAGCCTTTTTCGTCTGCACTAGGTCATCGTCTTCATCGTACTCCTCTTCCTCAGGTACGAGCGTGAACCCTACTAGCAGCGCATCCCACTCCATCCCGACCTCAAATGCACCCACCGTGTTTTGCAGCCCCAGGACCTCCGCGCCTCCTCTTGTAGTAAGATATAGCGCTTCCTCCACGCTTAATTTTGCCTCCTCGCCCTCCGTAAGAGACACAAAGCGGCTTGTCATTGTCGCCTGCCTCGCGGCCTCAAGCACAGACGGCGAGTATCCCCCACTCACATCCGTTCCTAGCCCTACAACAATACCCTCATCCAACAGCCTCCTCACCTTTGCTGCACCCGAAGTTAACGCCGCATTCGATACTGGGCAATGGCTTATCTTCGAGCCCCTCATCTTCACGAGTGCAATCTCCTCATCTGTAAGATGCACAGCATGCGCCAACACCGTCTTCTCGCTCAACAGACCAGCACGGTCATATACAGTCGCGTAGTCCTTACATTCGGGAAACAGGTCAGCAACCAACTCTATCTCGCCCTTATTTTCCGAGATATGCGTCTGGCATAGCAGGCCGCTCTGTGCCATGAACTCCCCAAGCCCACGCATCAGCTCACGGCTACAGCTCGGCGCGAATCTCGGAGTGATGATGCTATGTACGAGTTCGCCTTTGGGATCCAGCTTCGCGCAAAACTCCGCGCACTTGATGGTATCGGCGAGCGACGTGGCGGCGTCGGTATCGCGGTAGTAATCGGGGGCCATGCAGTCCATGCAGCAGCGTCCAACGAAGGCGCGCTGGCCAGCGGTGTGGCAGGTGGTTACGAGGATGTTTGTAGAGGTGACATCGCGTGTTGCGTAGTATGCGGCTGTCGTAGTGCCGTGGGAGAGGGTCCGGGCTACGCAGCGGGAGTACACTCGGTGTGCCTTGGACGGTTCCGCGAGGGAAGCTTCGAGGGGAAAGGTATATGTGTTGAGCCAGTCGAGCAATGTCGATTTGCCGAATATCCCGGAGTTTGGGTATTGTGAGGCGTGAATATGAGTATCTGGAATTAACGCCAGAGGCTTAGTTAGCAGTTGCTCTACTGGGTCCGCCCACATGTATCTACGAGCTGTCCAGAGAGGGGGGACTGAATCATACCAATTAAGCCGGGAAAGAAGAACTG
Source organism: Morchella sp. 2016-41 (assembly GCA_024713855.1). Taxonomy (NCBI): domain Eukaryota; kingdom Fungi; phylum Ascomycota; class Pezizomycetes; order Pezizales; family Morchellaceae; genus Morchella; species Morchella sp. 2016-41. The sequence goes on from JAMGZD010000021.1 coordinate 300,106, forward strand.
CCCTGGCCCAGCCTCTACGATGGTTGTACCAGCCTCTTTCGCCCATATCTCAAGCGTGCTAGCTTGCACTGGATGCTCCACCAGTAGGATCTTCCCCGACTCGTCGTCCACCGCTACCGCAGAGCATTCTAGGGCCTGCAGCTCTGCCAGCGATATCGAGTGTATGAACGTCCCGACATAGATCGTCCTCTTTAGTACCACTGATTTTATCGCCATTTTCTACTCGGGGTATAATTTTATGTCTGGAGAGGTTTGTTGGGCGATTACGATGAGACGGGCCACAGGCAAGAGACGGGGAGGGATGGGAGCCAACAGCTATGTATTTAAACCCTTCCACGTTTACCAAGTATCTAGCCAAATGCCGGTAATCTAGATAGCCGTAGTTACCTTAGGATGTAGTGCCCCTGCAGCTGAAAAAACCGACGGGAGCCGACGCTCTCGGCGTTCGCCGGAGACCCTGGGAATGATCGGCGGGCCTATCCGCTGGATAGACCCGAACAACTGATTGGACAATAGACGACACAAAAGTAAGAAACAGACTCAGCTCATACATACTGGCCGAGTGTGGTACTAGTGAAGAATCGGGGAAATGATTGCCGGTAAAACAATTATTGCTTCAGTGTTTTGGCTACAACACGTACCGACACCTTACACAATTCGGTATTATCATGTAATTACAACACTTATAAAGTAATCTGGTAAGAGAAGTGGCCGATAGTTCCATGGTAGGAAGGGGCCGAGGATTAAAAGCTTCAAGAGAAGGGCCGTCTACAAACAGTACCGGAGAAATGGGTTCTAGCCAGAATGTTGTTTGATCCGGATATTGAATTTCTATGCAATCACATCACTCTCATCTACTCAAAAGGGGCGAGATCATATTCACTTCACAAACCCAAACCAAGATAGAATATCAATTTCCTATTCGACCCATAGTCATAGACCCTACAATAAACGCCAAATGCATAAAAAGGTATCATAAATCCACGTGCCCTCGTCCCCTCGTCCCCTCGTCCCCTCGTCCCCTCGGGCATTCAAACACTGGCCCTCCTTGGCGCCATTGTCCTCCTCAAGCCTCTACCCACATGCCCCGTAGCACTCTCGCTCGGCAGCATTCCCTTCGCCTTGATATCTTCCAAGAACTTCTTCCCATATTCATAACCAACTCTATAGATTTCATCAAACTTTGCAAAGTCAAGAGTCCCGTATGCGTCAATGGGGGGCCGCATGTAGATACACCCAGGAATCAACTTGGCCCGCTCTAGAGCGTCCACGCTAGAGACATAGGCGAGACGGGCTTGAATCTCGGCCAGCGTCGGCGGGTTAGCGTGTGGTGAGAAGGGGTTCCATCTATTCATCTCATTAGAAGATTCATCAAAGTCAACTGTAAAACAGCAAGACCTACCTATTGAAGAATGCCCAGAAGCCGCTCAAACTGTCTCCAAACTCCTGCGGTATGTTGTCATCGATACTCCCAACATCTACAGCAAAGATGACATCTGCGCCCAGGCTTTTCATGTGCGCGACAGTGAGGTTATCGACATAGCCACCATCCAGCAGCATATCACCTTCATCACACAAAGGTGGGAGAAGACCGGCGAGTGACATGGAGGCACGGATATACCGCCAGGCGTACCCGGAAGTGTGTATTTCCATCCGGGACTTGGAGATGGAGGTGGTGTTACAGTAAAATTCGAGCCAGAAGTCCTCAATCTGCGAGTTTCCAAAGGTCTTGAAAATACCGCGGTTGAACTCGTGGCCGGTGGTGTAGGATACGCTGCGGGCGGAAGAATTAGTGGTCCGTATGATGGTCTACTGACTATACCCATGGAGTACTCACGATGGATATGTCAAGTCCAAGACAAATCTCCATAAACTTGCCATTCTCCCTGCGAATTTCTTCGCGCGTCCCAGGACGGGTACGATATCAGCATCTCTTGAGTAAAGAGCCCCGACGAATGCACCAATGCTCGTTCCACCCACGATATCGATGGGGATTCCTGCCTCCTCTAACGCTCTGATTACACCCACTTGTGAAATGCCTCTCGCACCTCCGCCACCCAGAACAAGACCAATAGACTTTCCGCACAGTCTTCTCGCTAGCCTATGGAAATCACCCTTAACAGGTGTCTCGGAAGAATAAACAGGCGTATTGCGTATCCGTCTAGAAGTGTATTTAGTGATCTCAGCTTGCAAGATTTGAACCCGCTGCTTCAACGCACTAAACTTCTTGACTTGTGGATGGACTGGCTCTGGGGTGGTCCTGAACGCCATCTGGATGTGATGGTGTCCACCGTTAACCCACATGCGGTTCTTAAGCCATGTCCTGGTCAAACCGGGGGTGCAATATCTCTCCACATGCAGCAATACTAACTCTTTCCTTGCCGTTGTTTTCATTCCCACCAAGAACTTCTCGTACTCACCAATTGCAGGGTTTCCTTCAGCCAATCCTACTAGCAGGATGCAGTCCGCTTGACTGATGCATGTCTGTGTCCATGGAGCATTGACGGAGGTATCAGCAACGTAGATGACCATTCCGTATCTCTCCTCAAGATCAGCAAGGTAGCCTTGAAGTTTAAGCTTGCCCATGCGACTAAATGCATGGCGGCCAAGGTGGTTGAGAATTGCAGTCTGATTCAAGACCGTTACACCGTTAGGGGCACCAATCTGCGTGAGTGCGTTTGAGAGACGGTGCGAGAACTCGCCAACCGGCACGCCTGCAGTAATAGGCAGCACACAGACTGTTCGTAGGTTCATTGTGGAAGAAACCTTTTTTACCGCGGAGCTTCCGGTACGTTCAATGCCTCTACGTTGTTCTGAAAGCGGATCGTCAACTAATGCCCTCATCCTTGACGCAATAATCTTCGAAATTTGAATTGTGATTCCTGGATGTTCTAGTGCAAGACTGTTAAACAGAGACTTCGGGAATTTGGCGATCTCAGTATCGCGAATGGCATGGAGTGTAGCTGGACGAGTTGTCTCGGTCATGACCTCTAACTCGCCGACACTCTCTCCCTGACCGAACTCTCCGACGACCCTCATTTCCCCATCTTCATTCTCGAGTATCGCCCTCAAGCGCCCATTGAGAACAATATAAATTGCATCACTTCGGGATTTCTTAGCAAATGAATCTTGAAAAATAACGACTGTAAAAGCAACCTACCTCTCATCACCCTGGTGGTAAATGACCTGACCAGCATTGACTTGCAACCATTCAAGCGCGAAGTCGATGTGCAAAATCAACCTTGGTAGAAGACTCGTCAACCTCTTCGCCATCGTAAGTAAGACAACCGGGTGCCTCTCGACAATCCTTTCTAGCGCCGCTCTCGGCAAAAAGCCCACATATACATCGGTCTTAGCTCTAACGTCTATGAAACTTCTATAACTGCTGATGGAACCAATGTATCCCGCAACTCCACCAGGCTTAATCATAAACAAACTTTTTCTACCCAACTTTTTCCCTCTCCCCATTCCTGATGGGCGCTGACTTGAACTACTGGCAAATGAGCTCTGTCTCTTTAAAGGTGGTAGGCCCAAATCGGCCCCAAGAGAGCCAATATTCATTGGTGTGCCACTATTCCCTCCTCCCAAGACACTTCCACTGTCCTTCTCATCAACCGGGATAGACACATCAAGGAATCCATCAATAACATAATACAATCCTGGGTTTCTCTCGCCCTGCTCCACGAGCACTGCACCTTTGGGAAAAAACACAATCTCAACGTCATCCTTAAGATCAGCGTGTATGCCACTGATACCTCCACTGACGAATCCACTTGTACTGGCACCACTGACACTGGTACTGGCAATGGAATCAGTTTCTCCATCGTGGGACCCGTCATAAGCGTCAAAATGACCAAATGCATTTGTGAATACTGCCTTTTGGCGCATGGAGTCATATGATACTAGACGTGGTGATTGGTCGCCGGATTCAGTTCCGGTGATGGTATTGATCGTGGATCCTGTTAATCCAATCGCTTTGAACATGCATTCCAAAACCGCTTCCCGGAATATCATATCCTCATTCTCGGTTCCATCTGGCATAAACTTTGCAGCCCTTTTTGAAAACGGGTTAAAAGGTCGCTCTCCAACAGCCCCTGTAGTTTCTGCATCTAGCCCGGAAGGTTGAGATACTGCCCAGCCCTGGGAGAATGGTGATAATTGGTTTGCAATCGAAAGGCTGCCGTGGAATTTGGGCCGTAATGCGGGTGAACTTGGTAGGTCGACTGGCTTATTCCTTAATGGCGAAGAAGCGGTATCTAGCGCCGGCGATGGGATGCCTCTAGCAGCGGCAAGGCGGGCGTGAACTGCCACCTCTTTGCGCAGAGAGCTACTGGATCTTCTTCTCCGTGCTGCGGCAGCACCAGGATTATGTAAAACAATTCCTTTCATTGAATCCTCCAACTCTGCGCGTTCTTGCTCGCTCTTAAACTTTTCCTTTAACCTGTCAAGAGCCCCACCACGCAGGTGGTTTGGAAGCTCATACATAGTGTATCTATTCATGAACTTTTCGGTCCGTAATACCTCACTGGTCAGGCCAAGATAATTATATCCTGTTAGGAATGTAACCCTCTGGAACCTTGTAAGAATAACTTGGACGATATGGGCCGTGGCTTTAGGATATATCCTTGTGAGCCTTCTAAACGCGCTCGCTGGGATGACTGCAATAGTTGTATCAACTGTAGCCCGAGCCACAATATCTGGATGAACAGATTTCGATTTCTTCATTCGTGGCCTCTGTGGTCTCTGCGGCTGGGGTGGAGGATGGTTATGTGACTGACCCTCTCCGGGAGTAGCAGGTCTCGAAGCATTTCTCGAATCTCCACCCCCATTCAGCGAGAACGGAGGGACAGGTGCCATTCTCATTTGCCGATACCCCCCAGCACTAATGTCCGCTGTATCATACGGATTCAGGTCACCAGCTGACTGTAGATTTACCATACTACTACTTGTGGACATATTCCCCTCATCTTCATCTTCATGCCGCAACTTCACGTCCTCGGTGAATAAGCTTAGGATGGTAAACAAACTACTCATAGGCGCGCCATTCTTCACTTCTGTAAGAAGTTGGTAGCCTTGACCATCTTCCAAGGTTTCCTCTTCCTCATCGTGAAATGCCCCGCCATATCCAGCCGGCCCCACATCCGCCTCCATGGCGGCGGTGCGGGCGGCTTTGACAAACACCTGAACAAGACCATCAACGACGATACAAAACCCTTTCTCCTCCTCGAGTAGTAATGTCTCTCCTAGTAACTCTGGGCTTCAGTACTTCGTTCATCCAAGACCAGACGGGGAAAAAATATACCAGCAAGCAGTTTCCTTGTTTGCATACTCCTCGTGAGTTCATGGAATACGGGTCGTTCTAGATACCCAAAAACTTTGATCGCACTTAAGAATTCATCTAGATAGTTACTTAATCCTGGCTTAGAGTCCCCCTCTTGGCTATCCGGGAACAGATCGATTTCTGGCTCCTTCCGTTGCGGCTCGTGTGGGAGACGATTGTAGTTGTAGAGTAGTCGGTAACGGACGGCCCATGACACTATCGATCCAAATAAGAGTAGTATAATTAAGCTATATTCACCTCACAAAGATTAGTATTTTTATCGTTTTTGCTGAAGTCATACGAGCTAAGGGCCTAAGGGAACAAACAGCGTCGTAAAGTTCATGGTAAACGTCAAGCTCGTACTGAAAAGCGTAAATAACCATGTTGGAATAGTATAGCCGCTAAAGCTAATGATCCAAAAACTGATTCTCTGGAGTAGGTATGCTGCGCTATATATCAGCGATACTGAGAGCCAAAATATACTCTGTTGTGTTGAATCGTGCACCACATGTGAAGTCGTGAGGTCTCCCGTCGCGTTAGCGGTGGATGTGGCGGCGGCGATAAGGGAAGACGTTAGTGTGTTGACCAGTTCGGCCATGGTTGGTGCGGTATGTCGTTCTCTTGTTTATTTCTTTGGGATGTTGGAGATGTTTGAGGACGAAGCTCAAGGGAGTTACAGTAGTCGTCTCGAGGCTCTGTGGGGGATCCGGAAGGGATTGTAACACGGGTCATGGGGGATTTGAGACACGTGCAACTGCCCTTCCCCGCTGCCTTAGCTACCTGTTTTGAAACATTAAATATCTCGACTTGAGGAATTGCTGATTATCCGGATAGGTATTGAACAAAGATACATGTAGGTATCGAACAAAACGCTTTTGGAGTATTTCCCGAGGTTGAAACACCACGTCGAAACTTCTTTGCCGATGACGTCAGGTAAGGTGCACATGTTTCAGAGATGAGCTCTTCGTCGGTTCATGATTTCTCACTCGTATGCAAGGTATGGGCGCATATAGATACTTGTAAGCTTATCCCCAATACCCTACCCTCGGGGGATGATTAAGTACATGTATGCTAGAAGCGAAAAATTAAGAGAAGCGTTAAGAAAGCTTATGCTTTCTTTGTCCGAGCTAGACACATTGGCGGTTGCGTATTTCATGGACACTACAGTACCAAAAAAGGGGATGTAATACGTACTGTATCAATACGGAATTGTTTAAAACTTCCGAATTAAATCGGAATTCTAAACATTATACCGTAGCAATACCGTAGCAATACCGTAGTTTTGCGGTATTCTGCTAGGTGCGGTACTGGATCCACCCGCTTTTTTGGTCCTGTATGTATTATATTAAGATTGGCTAGTGATATCCTGCCCCGTTTGCCACAGGGCAGCCAAGTACAAGGTCTGTTGTAAAAGAGAAGCAGATAGCCTGTGTTCGAATACCCTTTGATTTGAGGGGTCTGATCGGGTTGTGGGGGTTGTCGTCTCCTGGGCTGCTTTACTGCCCATACAGACACAGGATGTACCTACATGTATAAAATTCTAGTTTATAGGGCTCATCTACAAAGATTGGATCTAAAGCCCCCTAAGTTGTACCTCCCCAACTTCCCCGACATCGGCATTTTTATACTCCTCCTTCTCACCTCTAACCTTCTCGGCCATCTCTACGATGATTCCAAACGCCCTTTCTAAGTGCCTTTTCCTTGTCTTGGGGCTAGCCCCTACCACACGTATCATGTAGATCTCATCTACAACACCACTTGTGATAAAGATCTTACCCTCTTCGTTTATAGATTCATAAACAGTCTTTGTAAGCTTGTTCCTCTCCTCTGGCCCACCGCCATTAATAGGGTTGACCACAAATACGGTCAAAGCAAATGCCGGGGGCGCAATGATAGTGAATAAATCTGGCCGGGATTTGATGAGCGAGCTAAAGTGCTCGCCAATAGAAATAATGTTTCGAACATGGTGTTGGAGACCGGACACTCCATATGTTCGCATCACAAACCAAATCTTCAGGGCACGGAAACGGCGTCCGAGGGGAATCTGCCAGTCACGATAGTCGGTAACACGACCAGAAGCAGTGAAAGGGTTGCGGAGATAAGCGGGGGTTATTGAAAGAGCATCAAAAAGGTGCTTGCGTTCTTTCACATACAAGCAACTTGAAATTGATACGTTAATAAATACTTGGATCTAGGTGGAAATGGGAAACAAACCTGCAATCGAAATTTGTGAGTAGCCATTTATGCATGTTCATGTCGAACGAGTCGAACTTCTCAAACCCAGCTGTGAGGTGTTGAAATTCTTCACATATCAGTGCAGCTCCAGCATACGCGGCGTCAACGTGGACCCAGATATGTGGATAATCTTTCAAAACTTCTATGATCTCTTCAAAATTATCAACCGCACAGGTTGAAGTAGTTCCGAGTGTGAGTGTTATGTAGAAGGGCTCCAAGCCCTGTTCCTTGAGCTCCTCGAGTTTTTGACGCAGTAATGGGCCAGTGAGAGAGTAGTTTGATGCTGGCGAACCAGCTACCTTAATTGAGCGATGTTTGACACCAGAAATTTGGCAGCCCTTTTGCGTTGACGAGTGCGCTTGATCACTAAAAATCGCCACGAGCTTATGTCGGTAGGCGTCAATTATTTCCTCCTTCTCTTCTTCCGTCTTAGCCCCTGCAGACAACATTTTAAGATATCTGTCCCGAGCCGTAACAACAACCGTAACAATCGCTTCTGAAGCAGAACCCTGGATGACACCCCCACCACCATTGGGAGACGTCGAAAGATAGCATTTTGGGAGATTGAGAAGCTTGCATAACCAGTCAAGAACGATTGTCTCCAGCTCTGTTGCAGCTGGAGAGCACAACCAGTTGAAATTTGCAGAGGTAAAGGCTGCTGAATACAGTTCGCCGAGGATTCCTGGGTAGGTTGAGTTTGCGGGAAAGAAGGCGAGGAAGTTGGGCGATTGCCTAGAGATTCTGTTAGAGCCTTGTAATTTATACTTCTTGGCCGAATCTGGGACAGGACAAGTAATTACCAATGTGTTATACCAGGTATAATTTTCGACTCGATGTCCTTCTGAATCTCAGCCCATACTTCCCCATCAATAGGAGGGCCATCTGGGAGGAGATTCTTCAGATATCCAGGTTCAACGCCAGACAAAACTTTGCGATCTTCAATGGTATCATAGTAACCGATTACTGCTCCAAGAATCAGTTCATGTTGTGGTTTACTATCAGGGACCAGGCTGGGTACAAACTCTGGTCAATCGCGGAATGTGCCGCAGCACGAAACTGAGAAGAGTCCATGGGTTTAAGACGTTATACAGGGAATGAATCTCTAGCGTATGTAGAGTTAACTTGGGAGCCTCTCACAGCCGTGTTGAGGGCTATGGTGGGTCTTTTATGGAAAATTATGGACCTTCCATCTCTGCACGAGGCTCAAAAGTAGAATAAACAGCCTGACGGCCGGCGGCGCCGTCAAGCTCTTCAATTTTAGTACTGAAGCCGAAAGACGCCGCATCCGTCAGCCGAAACTACTCTACATACTAGCTAGGCTTTCGACAGGGTTTAATTTGTTAAAGATCTGAATCTCACGATCGTGTTGATTCCCTGGTGTTTTTATTTTTCCTTTTCCTTTTTTCCCGACCATTCCGTTCCTACGTACGTCAGAACCCGAATTTTGTTTTTTCTGGCGCCGTTTGTTTCACTTACCCTGAGACAGATAGCTGTAAAGCCACAAACGGTCTTCAGTGCGGAGCCGAAGAGCCTCCTCCTGTTCATCTACGTCCTCCTCTTGGCTGCCACATACTCCTAGCGCATCCATAGACAAGTTACACATTACACTTATCACTATCGTGAACGGACAGGTAACAGCACTTATGGTACACGCCCGCTACAGGACACTCCTCCGCATCTGCCCTTCTCCCTTCTCCCTTCTCCCGCCGGCTGTTGTGTTTAATACCTGCCAATCGAGCCCCCGCTATGGACACCACCACACCCACCCACAGCCATCAATCCATTCCACCCCCCACCATTCCCTGCTTTCTGACTGCATGTATCCACTCTTAGAGTAGAATATCGCCTATGAGATACATACCTACATGCTTTTGTACATAACTTGAACACACCACCCCTGGTTCATACAGAGAGGGGCTGTGGGTATCATTAATGCTAGGGGAGGGGTAGACCTAACATGGAAATCATCATCATTATAAACGTGGTTGAAGTTATCGCCGTGCAGATAGAGTCAGCATTGAAAGCTTCTTAGACATAGAATAAATAACTTCAATTCCCCCCACCCCTGGACCGCCTCTTTCCTTTTCTCTAGTAATCGTATCCCTTGGTTGCAGTTCTCCATCGTTTCTCCTCTTTGGTCCTAGAGTCCCCTTCCTCGTACTCTCTATACTTTAAACTTCAACGCTCTACAAGCTTCAGACCCCATCTCAGGCATCCCAGCTCAGATAAGCTGCATAGTCGCTAGTTAATACTCTCTAAATCTTATCATCCAAACAGCCACAATGCCCCCAAAAGCAACTGCCAAAGTCAACGGAAAGGTCATCGCCGAGTCGGACGAATACGAGACTGTCGAAGGAAATATCTACGTAAGAGACCCCTACAGCTTCCTAGAGCTATCACAGCCCTTATATTTTTTACAGCTAACAAATCGTTTGAGGTTTATAGTTCCCGCCATCGTGAGTGATGCTCCATTTACTGCAATTCGATGAGAATTGCGGCCGAGGGCTTACTGACCAATACCACAGTGCTATCACCCAGAACTTTCTCACTCCTTCAGACACCCATACCATCTGTGGATGGAAGGGAACTGCTTCATATTATAATGTAGAAGTTGATGGTACGCATCTTGCCTCCTCCTCTCGCCTGGGTTTCCATTGCCACCGTTCGTTTCTTAATTGTGTCTGCTGTGAATAGGTGTATGCATTAAGGACGCTGCGTGGTATTATCCAGACCCCAAAGACAAGTTCAAGCCGTTCAGGAATTATGTGGCGTTCTGTATGTATGCCCCGCTGATGCTCCACCTGAAGAGGGTCCCCTTTCGTTTGCGTTAGTATCCTCCTCCGTCATTTTTTTCTTTCTTTTTGTTTCCTATTCTCCCTTCTGTCATCCCAATTTTGGTTTCACGACGAATCTCCGCTCCTGTCGAGTGGGGGACCTCTCGAAGAGAGGTTTCTTCCTCCCCCATCATATACACCCCATTTGGTCCTTTCATGGTCGCATTAGTTGACTTTTACCCGCCGCGCACTTTGATGCTTGGGGTGATCATTTGCAGGAGCTGATAAATCGCACTGGGGCCTGGGGAGGACAGATAAAACCAAGGCTGTCATCGAGTCGATACCGGAGTAATCCTAGGTGCGTTTGGAGCAACGTTTCCGAAAAATGTCTAGGGTGAAATTAAGGGTTTCGACGGGAAAGAAGAAAAAAAGAATTATTTGGGAAATAGTCACGGATGGGAAAGGAAAGGCTCGGTCGATGTTTTCATGGCGATAACCAGTGATAACTGGTATCGGGGGTTATGTATTTTTTCCTATTGGGTTTGGTTTCATGGCTGGGGTTAATTCTTGTTTTGCTTCCGCAACTGCTCCTTGTTTTGAGCAGTTTTGTTTGGCTATATTATTTCTTGCTGAGCTTTTTGATACCAGCTGATGATCTCAAGCTCTAAAAATTTGAAAGGGGCCGTTTCGAATAGAGAAGTCTTAACACTGGTACTGAAGTTCCGTGATTTTATGTTCATGGCGTCATTGACAGCAACCTCGCACAAGGGATGAGTACATAGTGGTAAGTGGTAAGGCATGCAGTGCACAGTGCACAGTGCCAGCTGAATTTGCTGCAGTATTCTTCTAGAAAGCTTGAAACGGGGATAGAAACTAGGGTATGTACTCGTAGTTTTCTAACGTTTCCGAACGGAACTGGGTCTGCATACCACCAAAATCTAGTTGCCAAGCTCGATTTACGCCCATATGCAGACCCAGTCCAGTTCGGAAACGTAAAAAAACTCCGAGTACACCGGTGTGGTGTGAATCATGCTGTGTAGCGGCCAGGTAGGAAGCTTATGCAGTGTATATTCCCGGCCAAGAACAGCTGTTATCAGTCAATTCCACGCACCTTGGCATCCACACCCTAGGACAAGTTCGGTATCAGTATTATTAGGACACGGGAATTAAACAATTTCTTTTCTCGGAACTGAACTTGAAGCCTAACAAGCGTGTTCTATGCTACTAGAGTATGAACCAGGGACAAACGTATGACTCCGTTAAAGCAATGCGTTTTAGAAAACACAAGAGATTCTCAGACGTGATATTGACGCTTATATATATGCTCAGTGATTACCGCACATGTACAGCAGAGCATGAATCGGCCTTCTTGTGAAATTAGTGTCCGTGCGAATACCGAATTATCTCCTACGCTGTTAAAGCTGCCAACTTTGCCAAGTGTCATGTCTCGATTCTGTGGCTTGCGTGTGAAGCTTGCCTGGTGTTACCATGTCTCATGTTGGCAGCATTTAACAGCTTAAGGGATAATCAAAAAGGATTTAGTTGAGACTGAAATCCTAGATCCTACCCTCAAGAGAATAGATAGTAATGTTTATACTATATTTGATAGCATTGGAGATAAACTTAGAGAGCAATAAGATCAGATAAAAAAAACGCTATCGATGATTATTTTCAAAGTTATCCCGGAACCAAAGATAGCATGGAGGGATTTGGCGAAATTATATTTTTAGGGGCTAAATAACTCATAGTAATATTCAACGTTGCAACGTCAAAACCATTCAAAAAGAGATTATTCCGATGAGATCTGGCTCCCTAGCCTCGCGCGGGGCACAAACAATATACATTTATGTACTAGAGACCGCGACAGAATTAGTAGACTGGGGCTTGGAACTAAGGGAACCGCCCTCTCCCGATATACTTGAAATATATTATCATATAGCAAAATTTATTGTGCAACCACCTGACTTAATATTGTTAAGGTGCTCTCTCAAAAATACTTGATTAGGGATATTGACATTGTCATATGAAAACTGCCAAGGCCGAGTGACACCTCATGAGTAAACATCTTCTCAGGACACACCCCATCAAAGCAGGGTTTTGGGCAGCAGAAAGTCATGATGAAAACAGTTATGATTATAAAATTTTACGGAAATGTTTTGTATATTGGCCCAAACCTCCAAAACACTGTCCCTTCTTCTAAAGTCATGAAGTGACATAAGAGCTACACAATATACTTTTCTAGCCGCTTTAAGCGTATAGCTACCACATAGCTTAATACTCACTGTCACTCTGATCCTCTTCATCCTTGAAGAATCCGCCTCTAACGATAAACTTCTCAAAATCCCTCCACCCTGGCTCATCGTCTTCTTCTGATCTCTCTTTCACCCTAGATCTTCTCTCATCGAAGTAGACAAAATCGTTCAGCTCAAATCCGTCCATCTCGTCTTCGAAAATCTCAGCCATACATTTCAGTAGATCGTTATCTAGACGACTTCCAAGTTGGTCCTCCGCCAGTACCGGAAATAACGCAAGGTACAATACCGTGTCCTGCCATTTACCGTGTGCATCTAGTGGATGTGCTTGTGAGATGGGATGTTCTAAGGTCCCTTCGTACACCTTTCGGAATAGGCCGTTGAAAAACCACAATATGAGGAGAAAGTTCAGGCCACTAAAGGGGACAGGACCAGTGAGATCAGACTCAAGGTCTTGTTTAATTGCAGAGAGAAACGAAGTGTTTGTTTCGCGGAGGTGCCGTTTTCCTTTATAACCTGAAACCAACTGTTGCTGGGCAATGAGGGCTGGAAATTTTGTGCGGTCTACTTTATCGGGTATCCAGTCTGCACCCCCAAGCAAAGCGAGCTTAGACAGTTCGTCAAAAGTACGGACATGGCGGCGCCACATGCTGGTTTCAACACCATCATTGACCACGCCCCCGCCCTTACGGAGGCGCTTTGTCGATGGAGGAGCGAAGTATTGGGCTTTCACGCCAGAGGCGGCGTTCCAGTACTTAAAGAAGTTGTGACGAGGACGACGACCGCCACGAAAGACCTGATTACTGAAGATCTCAAGAAGTCCCTCGAATAAAGGCATGGGCCCTTTGAGGTGTTTATTCGCAAGGAGGATGTTATAAAAGTGGAACATTGCTAATGAGATGCCTGAATTATCCCATAGGATTCTGCCCCAATCGAAAACAACATTGAGTGCCTGCGCAAGGCCCACTCCACAAATCCATGGACAATACACCCATAACCCATTCCTATTAGTGTCAATGAACCGAGATTGAAATGCACGGTGGGTCAATCGAGAGAGAAGAGAATCGCCAAGGACAATCCCAATCTCAGAAACTAATGGAGGCACATTTCTAATCGGGAATTCCCAACGTTCTGGGTCCGTTTTTTTGAATTCTTTCATGAGCAGCTCAGACCCGGGGATGAAGTCCTCTTTAAAAGCCTCCATATCCTCCATGTGCCGACCTAGCTCAAATGGAACCTCAGGGCCGAAAATGGTACGTTGTGATGCGATCGAAGAGGGGAGATGGAAGTGCCACTGTTTGAAAGTCGTCATGGAGTCGATCATTACCTGAACTTGGAAAACCATATGTGGCTGGATCTCCTCGATGAGAGGGCTATGTTTAAGTGACATTGCTAGCTGTGTCACCTCTCCTGAGAACTCGCTGGGGCCAAACAAAACTCGGCGACCAAACTTTGCAGATTTCCAATCCACTGTCTCAAGTGGTTGCACTTGTTTATCTGCTGTCAACCGTGAAGATGCAAACTGGTTCACCATGTCGTAGAGCCACATGATAGCAAAATCGGATCTCCATTTTCTTCGTTCATCATCAGTGCACTGATGAAGATCTAAGTTGGGGTCCCATTTGAGAGCAGCAATAGGTGGTGTTGGCTTGCAATTGCGACCTTTACGATAGTCGATGATGAACGTGACAAGATCTCGATACGCATTTATCAGGCAACCTTCAGTAATATCAAGGCCGTTGAAGGCCGGCACATGCTTTGCAGTCCCATCACCGGCCTCGTTTGTTTTCTCACCATTTGTCTGTGTTTCCTCCGAATTGCCGGCCGCAGTCTTGCCGGTCAGAGACTTATACTCTGCATTCCCAGGAATGAGTAAATCTATGATGGACTGGAAATTTTTACACTGTGGGAAGTCTGCAGCGATATCAAACTGCAGCTGTTTGACCATCCCTGCCGCTAAATTGCTGAGAGCACCTGCAACGGCAGTGTTTAATGTATCATTGGCAACTTCCTGCCATACACCGGCAATGTAGCTGTTTGTATCAGTCTACAGGCCAATATCAACCATGATGTTAGATTACGATTTGATTCGTATCCAAGATCACTTCATCACAGTCATAGAGATCACACACACCTCCGGAGATCAAAAAGATCCTTCATAAAGCAAAACGCAGCGAACAAAGCCTCAGAATCACTCTTAATCTTGTAATTCTCTAACCTCCGTGCCTGCGAATCCGCAGCCTTCTGTGCAGAAGACTTCCGAGCTTTTGATGGGCCTTTCTTCTGGCCGCTGTTCTGCTTCGGGACAATGTTCTTGAGCCACTCGTTCTGGTCCCCCCCGGGATCCTCGTTTTCGCCACCAGAAGGTATGTCGTCGATCTCAAGGCCGCCGAACATGTTATCCAGCTCGAGCTCCTTTGATTTTGGTACGGGACCTATCTTGTTAGTTGCGGTTTCCTTGAGCTTCTGCTCCCGCTCGAGGTTACATTTGAGCTCCCATTCTAGCCCGCCGAGGGTTTCGAACGCCGCCTGGAGTGCATCGATAAATGCTTTGTGGCCCTTATTAGAGTTCTGGGTTTCTTCGGACGGATTTGCAAGGTCTATATCAAGCCAGAAATTATATGCATCGGTTCTAGACCGAATGACAGATTCAAAAAGGCTGTAAACCGTCGATGGCACAGCTTTCATAGACGAGGAAGAAATAAATTTCGATAGAGATACAAGCTTGTTCGCGGTGATCTCTGGACTTGCACTGGAAGTGGGGTTATCGGTGACGGTGGGGGAAGGAGGCTGAGGCTGAGATTTTCTTCTGTGTTTGCCCTTTCCATTATTTCCATTGATTCTTCTTGCAGCTACTGGAGAAACTGGAGGAGTAGGTGGAAGAGTAGGATCTACAACTACTGAGGGTGAATCTAGTCCGAGATTCTTTGAAACACTAGTTGCTGTCGTGACGACCCAGCAGATAAGCCTAGCGGTGTTTCGTTTGTATTCAAGATATGTATTTCGATTAGGGGGACCCATGCCGGTAGATTGTACTGCCCGTAAAGACTGGGAGATGTTCAATTAGAGTAGGTAATATAAAGCTTTTCTAAAAGAATATAAAGATGATTCACAAACAAGGGCTTGAGGTTTCCCAGATGAGGAGCTAGATGAGTTGTATTAGGCTTGGTGCAAATCTAGATTCACGTGCACAAGGTCAATGTTCTTTTTCTGGCTTGGCAGGAATTCCATTTGCTAAGGTTGAGCTTCGAAATCTCTACATACCCAATTCATTGAAATTCGATTTTCACAGCACCCACAAACAACGCGTCTCATAAACTCCACACAATCTATCACGATCAAGAAGATGGCGCCTCAGCAAGCTTCACAAACAAATACCATCCTCGATGCTCTCGATGTAATCACCTCGCACACACGCCCATTCAAGTCTCCCTCCTGGAAGCCCGCTACCCGCCGCACCAAAACCCTCAAGCAGATCCTCACTGACGCGACACGCTCCCAAACGGCTACGCAGAATAACTCCGGGACCTCCACGCCTTTGCCGCCCGCTGCGATGCCCCAGCCTATCGGGGCTACTTACTCCAACATTGAGAGTGCGCCGTCGCTCCATCCGGCCCACACAAAGAAGTGGTGCGACATCACGGGGCTGCCGGCCAATTATACGGATCCGAAGACAAAGCTCAGGTATACAAATAAGGAGGTTTACTCGGCGATCAGGCAGCTGCCGCCCGGCGCTGCGGATCGCTATTTGGAGCTGAGAGGTGCGAATGTCGTGCTGAAGTAAGGGTTCGAGTGAGAAGATAGGGCGTTATGGGTTGGCGTTGGTTTACTCTGCTTGTAAGATAGGCTTGTAAGATAGGGCGGGAGGAATGGAAGCCCGAGTATAATATGTATCCCTTTTAAAGGATTTATGGCTCTGGGCGGATATAATAGAAGGCTATTGAACGTTCTTAAACTGCATTTACTCTAGCTCTACTGCAAACATGATACCTCAAGTTACTTGTTAAGTGACCGTTCTGTAGAAATATCCTATGCTATAACATTAAACTATTCCTGTACTCAGGGTATTCCTAATTTTTTACGCAGAAATAGAGCAAATATTGACTGAATAATTGTCTAAGTTGTAGGCCCAGTGATCGACAGTTTGGTGGTGCGAAATAACTTCCCTAACCAACAACCAATTTATCCCAACAGCTCATGTCATGCGTTGTCTTCCTGATACTTGTAATATTCAAATCTTTCTTGTATAAAATGCTATGCAAAGTTTCGTTGGATAGTGAATTGTATACCCACAACTGGTTTCGGGGTGCGCATAAAAGGGCTCAAAGGCGCTCTGGAGTTCGGGCGTGGGATATGCTGGTGCCAAGCGATCTAATCAACCTCAACGGGGTCTAGACAAACAAACCGCTTCTATCAGCACCACCAGAACCAGCACAGTACCACAATACAATATCAATATGGAGAGTCCTCACGAGCACCAGCAAGGTGTGTGGCTCACCCAGAAGCTCCATATAATACTGGCTAACCAGACTGTTCTTATACAGGGCTTTTGTTGTCCCGTATCATCACTAATGTCGTGAGTTGTCACTCTACAATAGAGGTTTGACATGGGTATTGACGTTTGAGTTTCCATGTAGGAGAAACTAAACGAGGCTGTTATGGTCCTGAACACAGCTCTTCATGTAGGGTTAAGTTTGTGGTGAGAAGATTGAGGATAGTCGGTTGACTTCTAGTCTAGGAAATCAACACCAAAAACATGAATACTGAGCTCGTTGCTCAGATGTGGAAGAATTATCAGTCGAACGTGCTCTTCCATCTTGAAGGTATTGTTTATGGGGTTTTGTCACTATTAGGCCCTTGCTAACTTGACAACAATACTAGCAACGGATAGTCTTAAGGAGCCTGTTTGAGGTGGGAAATGATTTTAGACGAAGCTGTAGACAGAGGAGCAGATAAAATTGTTTACATATTGTACCTATACCCGTAGAATTCAACTTCACTTCGCCGAATGTCATCGAGTCTGTACAACTGTTTTACTATCATCTGCATGAGCTCTAGTGATACTTATCATACATGTATCCATGCATACTGTTGGCAAGGGTCGCCTGTTGTAGATGTATGAGGCGACTCGTGATGTTTTGAGGCTCCCGGAAATCAGATTCACCACCCTCAGAGCCACTATTCGCCCAATCCCTTTCATAACCCCCATCGCCTCTCCTCTCCGCACAAAAACAAGCCCATGAGATAGGCCTGCCAACTCTACACAATGCCCACCACCGCCTCCTCCTCGCGTCTCCCATCCCCAAAGCCTCCCCCGAAGCTCTACACAGTCCGCGATACACCCTCGTACACCCCCGGTGCCAGCTCCACAGCAGCATTCGATCAGGATCACAAACACAACGGCGAGATTGCAATTGTAATAGACAACGGTACGCGTCCCCAACTCCAGCTCGCCACTCCCCCGAGCCTCAAACCCCAATCCCACTCCCGCTAACGGCCTCCGCAGGCTCATGGCAGACCCGCGCCGGCTTCTCGCACGACCCCTCGCCACGAATTTTATGCCCGCCCCTTGTATCGCGGTATCGCGACCGGAAAGCTCTCAAGACGTACACTGTCTGCGGGTACGATGTGTTTGCAGACCCGAACTCGCGCGCGCAGGCAAAGACGCCGTTTGATGCGAATGTGGTGAGCAATTTTGACCAGATGGAGACACTGCTGGATTACTGCTTCATCAAGCTTGAGATTGAGGGTGGCGCTTCAGGCGGTATAGGGCATCCGCTGGTCATGACAGAGGCGGTTTGTAATCCGGGGTATAATAGGAGGAGTAAGGTTTCCCCCTCTTTGTTGTGGGGACGGTGGTTAATGCGTGCGTACGATATATAGTGATGACGGAGCTGGTGTTTGAGTGCTATAACGCGCCTTCTCTAGTATATGGGATTGATTCTCTCTTCTCCTACTCCTATAATGGTGGCCAGAGCGGGTTGGTGGTGTCCTCATCGAATACTGCGACCCATATCATACCGGTTCTCAATGGTAAGGGTATTGTATCTATGGCCACAAGGCTTAATTGGGGAGGTTCCCAGTCCGCGGATTACATGCAGAAATTGCTGCAGTTGAAATACCCAACATTTCCTGCGAAGCTCCAGACATGGCAAGCAGAGAGCTTGATGATGGAGCATTGCTACATCAGCAGTGACTACAAGGAAGAAGTGATGACCTATCTAGATCCAGAAGTATTAGAGGAGAAGGACAGGGTCATTCAATTCCCATTTATAGAGACAATCAAGGTAGAGAAGAGCCAGGAAGAACTAGACAGGATCGCAGAAAGGAGAAAAGAAAGTGGGCGGAAACTACAAGAACAAGCTGCAAAGGCGAGGTTGGAAAAGGTAATTTATTCTTAATCACAGAACCATACTCGGCTCCGTTTGCTAACAAAACTCTCTCTAGCTCATTAAAAAGGAGCAAGAACTCGAATACTACAAATCCATCCAAGCCCGGGCAAACACAGACACAAAACGGGACTTCAAACGCCTTCTGGAATCTAATGACTTCCCCTCGGAAGCCCATCTTGCCAAGAAGGTTAAAGAACTTGATCTGACTATCCGCCGCGCCCGGAAACAAGATATCGGTCCCGAGGAAGAAGAGGAAGGCCCGAAAGAGTTCCCCCTCCTCGAAACTCCAGACGAAGATCTCGATGAAGAAGGCCGTAAGCAAAAACGGCACCAAAAGCTCATGAAATCCAACCACGATGCCCGCCAGCGTGCTAAAGCCGAGAAGGAGGCCGAGAAGGCCCGGATCGCGGAGGAGGCCCAGAAAGATGTAGAGAGCCGAGAAAGAGATTTGGAAGCATGGGTTGGCCAGCGCCGAGCAGCCCGCGAGGCCCTTCTTGCCAAAATCAAGGACCGCCAACGTCTCAAGGCAGAACTGTCAGATCGTAAATCACTCGCCTCCCAGATGCGGATGAAGTCAATCGCCAACCTCGCATCCGACACCCCCGCCTCTAAGAAACGCCGCCGTGGTGTGCCACCACCTACGGGCGAGGGCGGCGACGACGACTTCGGCCGTAACGACGACGACTGGGCTGTTTACCGCAATATTGGTACTGGAGGTGACGAAGAAGACGAGGAAGAGGAGGAGCTCAACACCACCCTCAAGAGCATTGAAGCCCAGTTACTCCAGTTCGACCCCGAATTCGACGAGAATGATACCCAAGACGCCCAATCCGACTGGAGCAAGAGCATGCTTCACGCATTTTTGCGGGGAACTCGGCCATTCGACGTCGATAACCAGGCAGAGGCCAATCAGTTCCATCTTAATATCGAGAGGATCCGAGTTCCGGAAGTTGTATTTCAGCCCGCAATGGCAGGAGTGGACCAGGCAGGTATCATTGAGATTGCGAGCGACATATTACTGCACCGGATATCAAATCCCGAAGACAGAGACAAAGCGCTAAAAGATATTTTCTTGACCGGCGGGAACTGCATGTTCCAAGGCTTCCAGGAGCGCCTTGAGAAGGAATTAATGGCCGTCCTACCCTACGGTTGTGGGCTAGGGGTGCGAAAAGCCAAGGACCCGATCGGGGATGCCTGGCGGGGCGCGGCACAGTGGTGCAGCAAAACCGAGAAGGACGCTGAATGGAAGAAGGCTATCGTCACGAGGGAGGAATATTTGGAGAAGGGTGTGGAATATCTCAAGGTCAGTTCATTATCATTCCTCCACGTGCTATCAATTAGATAAATTGGCTAGCGTTATTGCCCTTTATCACACCAAACAGCACTTTGGTGCATTTTGGTGCAAGCGGTACTCGTAGTTTTTTGGCGTTTCCGGGCGCAACTGCTATTGCATACACAGAAAAACCCCGCCAAGGCTATTTTTTGTATGGCATGCAGTTGCGTCCGGAAACGCCAGAAAACTATGGGTACTGTCATTCACGGGGTGTTGGCGGATACTGGGTATTGGCGGATACTGGGTATTGGCGGATTGAAGCTAAAAGTTGGCTTGGCTGTCTCTTTTCAGGCTTGTCCAATACCCCGTGAATGACAGTAGTGTGGTGATAAATTCTATTAATATCTCTGCCACTTTCCTCGGAACAATAACATATCGAAAGTGTGCTTTTGCTGACTGTATCATGACTGTGTTTTGTAGGAGCACCGGCTTGGGAATGCATTAGCGTAGAGACACAACCCGTAGAACCCAATCCCCAATCCCCGCCCCCAAAAGGCCTTCGAACCGGCTCTGGATGTATTCCACCGATCTATCCTCTTAACCTAATGGGACAGATGGTTTTGGTTTTCCGAGGGTGAAAAAAAACCAAAGGTAGAGAGGTTGCATGTATTAATCATCGATGGGTAAGAGGTTTGGATTTGTAATGTGTACTATTAGTTTTTTTCTTTCTTCTTCTAACCTATTTTTGTTCTTTTCCTTTTTCTATATTCTGATACTTTACGGTAGGTACAAGTATGCAGGTTATGGGAAGTGGGAGGTTGAGGAGGTGGGGGGTGATAAATGGCGGGATAGGTCAGGGTCTCCAGTATGCAATTTATGGCCTTTATCAGCACTATCCGGGCGCTCGCGCGCGCGCAGCAGAGACTCGATTCCCGGATTCCGGGGGTGGAGGCGGAGGATCATGATTTGCCCGCCCGTAAGCGAAAGCGAGAGAAGGAATGCTTGCCTTCTGCCTGTTCCAGAAATACCTACTTCATCAAACGCATGCTGTATAATCTGTTCACAGTGTTTCTAATGCCGAATAAATATGCTTACTCATCCTATTGCATACCCCTCGATTACGGTACTGTAGTTTGGCTGTGAGCCTAGTCTGTAGATACATGTAGTGTAGGCCTAAGATTAGAGTACCACTACCTACAAGTGACAAGTGTAATAATACTACACACACTCATCACTCATCCCTCTAGCATTAGCCATGCATGACTCAGTAGCCATATCTCAGTCACACATGATGTAATCCTAACTGACTTTAAATTTACCCACTGACCGCCTTCTTCCGCACCTTATGTAAGTAACGTAATAATCCAAACCACCACATCACGAGCCCTCACTCGCCTCGATCCCCAGCCCCCCCCACTGCCCCCAACCTCCCCCCCCTTGTTAAAAAAAAGCCTAGCCATGATCGCCGCTCTCTTTCTTAATTTATTATACAACCATTCACCCACGCACCACCCGCGCACTCACGTACCCTAGGGGCTCTAGGTAACCCCCCCCCCCCACCGCGATCATGAGGCGCCTTGGCGAGATCGAATGATTCAGATGGCAACAGATCTGGGGACTTTCGAGGTGTTGTTACGTAACCGTGTTTTTCGTGCGTGTGTGTGTGCGTGCGTGTGTGTGTGTGTGCGTGTGTTGAACTCACCTCAATTTAAGAGAATTTGTGGGTGGGTGGTAGTGGTGGTGAATGGAGGGGCCACAAGAGCGCAATATTTCCATCTATGTGTAGGTACGTACATGCAAAACTCTACGAGCTGGATGGAGCCTTCTTTTTGCTAAAGGAAAATAGCAACTGCATGACTGACAAGAGATATAAATAGCTCGGAAAGGAAAAAGAAAAAGACAAATGGGCGATAAGACTCCAAAACGGTAACGGACCGTCTCCATCTATCGCAATTGTTTCGTTCGTTAAATGACAGATGTACTTTGGAGAGAAAGGTCAGAAAATCAGAAGCAAAAAAAAAAACCAGAAAGCAGGAAAACAAAAACAGAAAAACAAAAAAGCTGTTCAATTTACTCAGCGCCGAATAACCCCCCAAAAGAAATTATGGATAGGAAAAAAAAGGAAAGGAAAAGGAAAAAAGGTCAGGTTTCCTTTAAGGAAGGAAATACTAACTAAAGGTCGACCTCACTATGTATATATGTTGATCCCCAGGATGAATTTCCTCCATAAACATAAACGTTCCTTTAGACTCGTTTCTTTCATCAATATATTCATCGATTGATATGCACGGATGAAGTGTCCCGCTCCTATGGTGGCACTACCTCATCTAGCCTGTGCTCGACTATGAGAAGACGAGGAGAACAGAGTTAAGGGACGAGTAATTAGGGTGTAAAAGACCAAGAAAGAAAGGAAAAAATGCTATAAAATACGGAAAACGTTTCGTACACTACTGCCCTTAACACTTCATTTTCTGCGTAAGCAAAAAAAAAAAGTGCAGAAGCACTGTAAGTCCTCAGCTTTGTTTTTCATTCGGTTCTCTATCTCGAGAAACTTAGTTCGCATTCCCATTAGTAGTTGGCTTTGGGGCTTCCTCCTGAACAACGCCCTCCATTCCACCATTGATGTTTTTTGCCCTCTTCGCCTGTACCGGGCTTGCGTTTCCCGCTTGCTGTTGTTGTTGCTGCTGTTGGTTGAAAAGGCCACTGCCCTGCACTTGTACGGCGACGTTCTGCAGGAATGCATTGTTAGGGTCTTCATCGTGTTGCCTCTTCCCGTTCATATTGTTCAAGTCCGGGACACCCGCAACACCCCCCATATTCGCTGTTGGTGCACCCGCTGCTGCCTGTGGTGGCGCATCATGGTTCAAATAGAGTGCCAAAGATGGGGACATTTGAAGCAGCTGTATAGGCGGCGGGGGAACGGCTTCCTCGCCCTGAGATTCGATAAGGCGCGATTGAAGGTTGATAATATAATCGCGAAGCTGGTAGTTCTCGGACTGAATCAATTTGTAGGATTCCTGCATTTGGTTTGCTTCGCGGACCTGTTCCTCGAGCTTTTTGATGTAACCCTCTTTACGTTGGCGGAACGCGCGCTGCGGATTAGGCAAAAAAAAGAAGGGAAAATTGCGGGTTAGTCAAATGTTCAGGTTGGGTTATTCACATTAGGGTTATTTTGGCGGTGAATAGTGGGGCGAGTAGCGGCATACCTGTGCAGCGCGATTCTGTGCAGCGCGCTTGGAGGTTGAAAGTTCCCTCTTCCCACCACGTTTCTGTCCGGAGCCTTCCGCGCCCGCTTCTTCTGCGCCGCTCTGTTGGTCTCCACCGCTGCCTACGCCAGGAGAGGTTCCTGCGTTGTTATTCAATGGTGGACTCTGCGGCTGCGCCATCATTTGCTGCTGTTGCTGCTGTTGCTGTTGCTGCTGTTGCTGCT
Source organism: Morchella sp. 2016-41 (assembly GCA_024713855.1). NCBI lineage: Eukaryota > Fungi > Ascomycota > Pezizomycetes > Pezizales > Morchellaceae > Morchella > Morchella sp. 2016-41. Next base: position 323,782 of record JAMGZD010000021.1, read on the forward strand.
GCTGTTGTTGTTGCGCCTGCGGAGCGCCCACCCCCGAGATCGCCGGGTCAATGTTCATGTCGTGAGAAGTCATCTCGTGAGGACTCGAACTACCGGGAGCGTTAGATTCTGGAAGAAGTGTGAGGATCGAAGGTTGTTCTGACTGTTGCCGCGGGGGCGGGGCCTCTTCTCCCAAAAGGAGATGGGCTCGTAAAGCTGCCACAGATCGCTTGGTTAGCACTTCGTCGTCGATGCAGGCAGGCTGTACAGGGAGAGCTATTTCTTGAGCTCTTCGATTGTGTGTGCAATTATAGTTAAGGGGTACCAACTCTGCTCGGTTGTTACTTCCTGGTGGGGTGTCAGCAACGATAACGAAGCGGGTCCACGAGGTGGTTGTGCGGGTTACGTGTAGACACGGTGGTTGGTGTGGAGGAAGGAAGAGGGAACAGAGAGAGGGGGTGGGGGGTGTAACTGTACCTGCGCAGTAGGAGACTGGAGGTTGCTAGAATGATGCGGGGCTGGGGCGAGTGTCTGTGGCTGTGGTTGCATGATTTGGTTCCTATGTTTAAATATTTACGAGTAAACTGGTCGGTCGATGATAGTGGATGCTGTTTGGTGAGCCTTCCTTCTTGTCTTCAATTCACCTTCCAATTGCTACGTCCCTTCTTTCGTGAATCCAAGAACGAATTACTTTTAAACTTTGCGATTATTTTGTACCTTTTTTTTATTTTATTTGTTGCAGGAGGAAGACGCGACTCGAAAAAGGCGGACGTCGACGTTATCTGGTGATATGATGACTAGATGGATGGATGGGTTAGGTAGGTGTGTGGATGAGATGGGGATAGGATGGAAAGACAGGATCTTTTGAGTACCTAGATGAAATAGGTCCGTGTATGGATCTATCGAGTCAAACGGCGCAAGACTGATTCGTCAGGCAAGTTCCGGTTGGAGTGGGCCGGGGTGGTTGCTCTTTTAGAGGTGTCTTGTTGACTAAGTAGAGATTTAGTGTAAGCAAGAGTAGTAGTTGAACAGGTATCAGTAATAAGTACATAAATAGCAGTGATAGCGACAGAAGTATCAGCAATAAGATAAACTTTTTTAAAAAGCAGGTACTTTGTTAAAGTACGGACGAGATTTCTAAGGGAACAAATAGTGGTATCTAACGAAGAAGAATAGAAAGAGAGAGATGTAGATGGATGTATGGTAAAACCTTGACTAAGTAGCGACGTCGTGGGAATAGATAGGGAAGGGAAAGGAAAGAGATAGTCTACGTAACCATAGTGCAATATAGAGAAGATGTAGCTAGTAGGAATAGGTATGATGCAATGAATGTGGGTATATTAGAAAAGTTTAGGAGGAGGGGAATTACCCACCTTGAAATCTTTCTAATAATTTCTGCTGACTTTTGTTTTCGACTAAAACTGGAATTCTGATTAGCCTTATTCTTTTTTTCCTTCTAGCCAGAAAGAAAACAAAAAATAAAGCGTTGAGAAAGCGTTGAGAAAGCGTTGTGAGATAAGTATAGGAAGGGATTCTGGGTTGGAGGAAGGATGGTATGTAGGGAAAAGAGATATTTTAGGGGAGGGCCTAGGTAAGGCTGGATGGGCTGAGATGTTTGGTTTGGTTCGCCTCTGTTTCGCTCTGTGCCTGTGGTTATGCGTACTTTATGTCTGAGTCTGATCTTTCCTAAGCCTTCGCTCTTTTTTCTATAAGTGGATCTTCTCTCTGCTTAGTTACCAACGATTCCCTCATTCTTGGTTACTGGTAGGTACATACATACGTCTGTTGTTGTTGCTGGCAGGCGGTAGGAAGGATGATGTGGTAAGTTGTGAGTAAGACGGCTTCGATGCTGGATAATGTAAGACGAGAAGGAACGACCCGACAACCCCAAAGAAAGAAAAAAAAAGAGTGAGATGGTGTGGAAGCGAAGGAAGGGGGGCTCCGTTTTTCTGATTGGTCCGGTGCTGTGATTTTTTTAGCCGGATTGGGCAATCCACTGTTTAGTCAATTACGCGTCATTTGTCAGCAGTTTCGGGTAACAAAGCCTCGGCGGCCAAGCCACCGCCAAAGGCTCCCTGCACTGGCAGCCGATTCACTCAATCTTGATGCCTGACCTCCAAATATGTACAGTTGCAGTCTTAGAATCAAGAGTGGTGTGGGTATGTATGTACATAGCTGCCACCGGAAGAGAATTATCCAGTAATCCTTGAAGGACAGCTAAGAAGGGATCTGTCATGTACAGGCATAAAGCTACTCACAAATTGCAAAGCTCGAGGGATACGGAACGGCCAACTCCATCAGATATTTGACAAGCTTGTCAGACTGTTATTGTGATGATAATATGAGCCCTCTATTTATTCCTCTTTAAAAGCCAGATGCTCTGTGGTTCTACCAAAGCTCGAGGTATAATTATTATACATATCAGTACTTGTAACTATTAATTTAGCGTAACAAATACGAACAAATTACCAAATTGAGTACTTTCTCAGCAAATTCCAGGCCCCCGATGGCTTCATAGCCTGGTGTTGGTCTCAATACACTATGAATAGATTTTAGCGGACTGTTCTCCAGTCACTGCAGCTGTCCATGTTAAGAGGTTACTTGATAGACGTGTTTTTCTGACTCAACGAGACGAGAGAACGACAGTTCATTCCGACGGTGGGTACGTGCGCGATGTGTTGTTGTGCATACTACTACTAGCGACCTTACCTGAAACGCCACTCTCGACACAGGTCGATAGTAGAATCGAAGCTTTCCCCGTCCTTCGCTGCGCCGCGTCGAATATTCCAGGTGAGGTTACTAGTACATGTAGGCACATGTAGTCAATATGTATATGATACACATCTGAACATCTTATAAGTATCCAAGTTCATCACTTAAGCCAGAATTATAAATTTAGCCGTACATGACCAAGCATGGATCGATTGGGTTCGTCATCATCCGCTATCACTCGGCTACGCCCAAATACACCTCATAACTACATGTAAGTTCTTTTTTTCTTTCCTTTGTTCACCGAATAAGTAATTTGAAGAAGCCTTACTCAGCTGCCGCACCCAAGCTTACACACATATATGCAAGCAACCCACCTAAGGCATGAGAATAATCAAAAGCCAAATTTCATCGCTAAAAACTCGAGTAGAAAGTACCACTGGTCTCTCATAGTATTACCTAACCCCATAACCGAACTTTTAGGATCTGAAAACATCTCAAATCACCCAAACACTTTTCAAGAAATAGACCTGATATCTGTGGACTCGTGATAAAGCTTACCCAAGACTGACATACTGGATATATCGAGCCCCTCGCACAATGTACTATGATGATGACTTTCCAAAGTATAATATGGCGATGGTCGACCTCAAATAAGTTCTCCGCACTTGTAAGTCCTCAGGATCTCACGGTGGAGTGATTCGTGTATATATATATAGTGAACAGAATATAAAACGCACGTCGAAGCTTCATGTGGACCTTCAAGGCTCTGAGAAAGATGTAGTATCAAGTTTGATTAGGACGTGGTTTATAGTCACATGGTTAGCGTGAGCTCCGATATAGTAAGGCAAGGTAAGAAATCGCATATGCCATGCAAATCATGACCTCATCACTTAAAGAATGGGATATTATAGTGATTATGCGGGGAAATCTGGCTACAATATGATATTGAGGATTTTATTCAGCTGAATTTGGAAATCTGTGATAACGTATTTCACCGGGAAAGCGATCGTCGCCGGGAAAGCAGCCAAGGGCGACAATAGGATGGTCCAAAATTGCTGCAGAAGGTTGGATTTATATACACTTATTTGGATGTCTCCCAACTATTTTTGACATGAGTTACCTCTATCAGCGAGAGTATTGTTTCAGAGAGGTCGTTGACTGGGTTAGGGAGTGTAAGCTTTATCGACTTTACCACATTTTGGCTTATATTCATTATATAAATCCAGGATTCGCAAAAGACATACTGAACCCTCTTATATGTGACTCCCTTCATATATTGTGTTTTGATCCCCACAACCTCTTTTTATGAGGTTCGGTTCGGTTGCTTTCCCGGTGATGATCGCTTTCCCGGTGAAATACGTTATGTGGGGACCTGATAGTACAATGTAAGTCTGAGATGTTGTTTCAAAACCTAGATACATGTAGTTACAACGATCGATCGAATATCATGAGATTTTTTGTCGTATGAGTACATGAACATACATAGTTTATTCGGAATAGAGTACTATGCGAAGGATGTATTCTGATGTGTCAATGATCATTCTGCGGAAATATTTGATTGCCCCAACGATAAGCCTACGTCATCATACCTAGGTACTTTCGTTGCAACTCATATACATCCCCATCCCCATTCTATTTTGCAGGCTTATGGGATAATTTAATGTAAGGGGAATCAGAACCACACACATCCCACATCAACAGTACTATATATTATCTACATGTATCTTATGAAAACAGCATTCAACAAATCTTATTTGACGCCATCTGCCAGGCTTCGCGTAGCACACATGACATATACCGATATTTCTGGTGAGTACGCCCATGGGCTTAAAGCAAAGTGGTAGGGGGAGGGTCAAGGAAAACTGTGGTGTATGCATATTCCCGTGACTTGAGCCAATCAGCAAGCGATTTTCTACCGCCACCTTGCTTTAAGCCCATAGGTATACTCGTCAGAAATATCGGTACTTCTAAGGCCTAATACTGGTACACGTAGTACACTACGCAGCACTCTCCTACCGGCAACTGAGATCCATCATCTTCGCGGATTCCCTTTACTCCATCATCAGCATACCCTGGCATTACTCATCCATGTGAAGACGATTTCAATTTGATGGCCTGACGGTAGGCAGCTTAGATTACTGAAGATTACCGCAAACCCGAATTATCTAGGTGATCGATTCGTGTGAGGCTTTTTAGAAACTCGGGGTTTGGGAGTAAATTCTTACAATCTCATACTAGCCTCTGTGTAAACAGTTGCATTTCTTGAACTCATATAGCATAAATACTTCGCCCTGTCATACTGGCACAATGGACTCGAGCGAGTTAAGCTTCAATTGTGTCGAATGATATCTCTATGAAGCAGAAGCTAATCATGTCTTTTCATTCCGGAGTGTATATACATACAACTCAAGTATCTCCAAAAGGGCACACTGTATCTTTGATACACAGTCGCGCTTACCCCGGGATCTTCATTATTAATACTACTTAGGTAGTGTGGTTCATGATCCGGCATATCAGCTCGAGCTAACTCGTCTCTTGGGAGACAGAGACTCGGAAGGCTCGAGCCTTGATGACAGGCTCGTAAACTGCCCCGAGCCGGTGGCCGGTCAATGATCATGATACAAAAAGCAGGTTACCTTACACCAAGTGTAGTAAAATGGCAGATGTAAGCTTCATTTCATGGAGTAATACCGTGAGAAAGGATTAATTATTTAAAAGATCATTCTGGTGGGTAGAAATCCCCCTTTGCTTCTTTTATGGCCTCTAGAGCCTAGTTCAGGGCGAGTAAACCGAGCTTGCCTAAGCTCCACCCTTAGAGAAAACGGCTCAAGCCGGCTCAGGGCACGCTGGAAAGAGAGGCTCACTGGGCTTAAGCCGAAAGCTCGAGCCGGGCCGGCTCATGGATCACGCTAAAATTTAATAGCAATGATTTTCTATATTAATACTTCGGTGCATTTATACCGGCTCAATAGAATTAAAACATTTATGCAGTTATTATGTATCATATAATTATAAGTATATACATATCTACATACATGTATATAGATAGTATAAACTTCCTCGTTGTAATCACGAAGTATTTATATTGGTTAGAACTGCATACGTAAACAGACAAAGAATTACTCCCGAGATAGATGCCGGGAAGGCCGAGAGCTAACATGGAAGGACAAACACTCACAACTAGAATTAACTACTATATAAACTCATACATCAACATTGAATTTCTAGATCTTTTTAAGAACTGGTGCGAGCGAGGAGGAGGGGTCGGGTGCTGCTGCACGGCACCCTACCCCGATTGTGAGCACTTTATTGAAAATTAGGAACGAATATAATACAACTACAGTTTCATACTCATGTCCAAGATTTTAACGATTGATCAACGCAAATAGATTGGACAGTATAGCTATTCTTCTCCTAGGCTTTAGCTAATCTAGATAGATACAAGTATTCAAGTCAGAATGGGTATTCCATTTCCTGATTACAGCGGCGCGGCTGGAGGCGCCGCACTTGTAATATAGGTCGGATCTATACATGTAGTACATGTAGTTTAGCTACAAGTAATTTCTAATTATATATAAGCTTGAATGACCATGAGAGCAGCTGGGTACTCTTTAACTCGGATTTTAATTTCTAAAGATACACTGAGCTAAGGGAGGCCGTCTAATAAGTATATAATTATAATTTGCATATGCATGTTCTTTTAAAAGATTCTGATTAGCTCGTTGAGAGGATTTTATTTCACTTGAAACATTTTGTGTTGTATATGAGCATATGGTATTATGTTCAGTGGTGTTAGGTTGTTAATGAGTTTTTTTGCCAGTTCTGGGGATCGAGTTTAGCGACTTGGTGGTACTTGAGGATAGCTTGAACTGATTGATATAGTACTGGCCGAATGCCGAAACCACTTGTCTTACTTTAATTGAGAGATAACTTCATTTCGATTAAGTACTACTTGTTACACACGGCAGTTGTCTCGGGCCGGGTTAACTTATGGCCGCGACCACTACATGTAGTGCATCCCGAGTGGAGAAATCGAATACAACCAGTCCCATGGACGCAAATTACCGGACCGGAGCTGCCCTGGCTAGCTGGTTGTTCAATAAAAATCATGTTACCCATTCCAGCAGCGCCAGCTTCAATCCGCGTATCTATTAGGACAAGTACAGCGATGGGTAATAAGTGATGGAACGCCCTGAGATATGATTATACCTACAAACACTGTATTTTAGTGGCGTTTTACTCAAAATAGTTATCACTCTGTCTCAGCTCGTTCTATCACTTATTACTTACTGCTGTATGTACACTCACTGGCCGACAAACCAAAATCTTTTTCCAATGCCATCACTAATATTTGATGTATACCTGCTTTTCATTTTCAAATACCGGTTTTCTCTCTTATAAATCATCGCCTTCGCCGCCGCTGCTTTAATACGATCCCTTCCACGCCAAGAATCATCTAGGTCCATACCTATGGAGTCAACGTCTTTCCTCTTGACACTTGAACATAGGCAGCTGAGACAATTTTAAGCTCATTAGTAGAAATTCATACGAACAGGATGCTCCCATCAGGTCTCAGTCAACACCTCGTGAGGGAGGAGGGGGGGGGGGGCGGATAGTAGTGTCCGGATTAATTACAAGCAAGAAGTTCTCGAGCTCCTCATGAATCCCATCTGAAAGGAGTGCGATGTTATTTATGACGATAGGATATGTTCAGGTAACTCAATTTGCTCCGATTGTTGAACTCAGAAGCTTCGTGGACGACACCGGTGCACTTCGGTAAAGAGGGTATGGTATGAGGTTGGTCAATTGGGTGGCACTACCAATCTTTATTCTCCCACAGTGCGCTCCACAAACTTATTCCAAACTAGTGTTCTCCATTTAAGGTCTTTTATTTCTCATCTTTGGGGTAGTTTCTTGACAGGGTTCTCTGTTCACTTATTCATAGGTTATCACTCGTACAAAGTTTAAGGCCAGAGAAATACAGGATTGGCTTTTTTGTTTTGTTTGTTTAACTCATTAAATACAGGATTGGTTGATTTGGTTAATCTTTATTTAGTACTGGTAGTTCCTCTAACTTTCAAACCGCTAGTACTATGATTATGCCAAAGATTATCCAAAGGTATATGAGATGTCGAGAGCAAGGCTCATAGCCCCTTCAATCACCTGTCTCAATCCTACTAGCCAGCTTTCCATATTGATTGTCATCACATGCAGGTACATATAGGCTGATATTAGCTGGAACGTATTTCAATCATTACTTACATGCGTTTACGTATAGTGACAGAGCCAAACACGTTTGACCTGCCTCTATTACAATTGGCATTCGCTGCACGCACACGCGTCATTCAACAATCGATAAGTACAGCAGATTGCATAATGATAACACCAAGAGACATGGGGGTCCCGGCTCCGTGGTATCATTTTATCACCCCTCGCGTGGGCTTTTCCTAGCTGCAGTACTGGTCCGGCCAAGGTTCCCCGGTCACTTTTCACAAATTTGATAATCTTATGCTGTACTATTGGGCCCATGGATGCGGCTGCTGTCAAAGAAAGCTGCCAAAACAACAAGATATCACGCAAGACCCACAAATGAGCCTTTTAATTTCAGCAACTCTCACCAGTCACAGATTATGAAACCAGCCCGCGCACAATCGAGATTGAAACCTCTGCCAAGCATTTGGTCAACAGGACAGAAACGTTTACAGAAGTGATGGCTATCGGCTCATCATTACCTATCCAGAGATACCAGAGCGATTTTTTTGGCGCTTAGTCGGGTTTAAGAAACCATAAACGTGCATATCAGAAGCAGTGGTGATAGAACCCTCTAATTATTTATATAAATGGATCAAAGCGGGCTTTTGAGTACTAAAACTGAGGGGCATAAAATTTTGGGCCTGTCTGTTTAGAACCATTGTGATAGCATTATGATATATGCCACGAATTCTGCATTTGTTCGCTGGATGCAGAGAATTTACATTAACTGCAATAATGTTTTTCGAAAATCATATCACAGGTGATTTTGGGTTTTCTTTTGTGTTGCTCGTCCAATGATGCGTGTAATCGAGTGATCTTTTATGATTAAGTAGTAATTTAGTCATGCAGCACGAGTATAGCATTAATGACACAAGCGCATAATGCAGGAGAACTATTCACACACTTTTATCTAGGTTCTGATTCAGGAAGTCAAGATTTTGGAAATGAGCTGTATATGCCACCGTATCATCTCTCATAACTCAGCGTCCTGAGACATCACTCGAACGCGTTGGGGAAGTTTCAAACCATGTTATTTTGTAAAATTTAACTCAATGCTGGGCACCTATTTGCAGACGACGGTACGCCGAGATTTCCGCCTTGCTCCTCGATCATATCTTGGCACTGTTACTAAATGTTTGTTATTGGCTATTTATAGTTGACTTTATTCAAAGCTTACGTTATTGCCCTCATTATCAATTGGAATTTATACGGTTTCAGGGAGTTCACAGGCATATTGATCAAATTTAATCTAATCATACAATGGTATAATCTCCCTCCTTATAGCTGCGGTTCGTTAGTCTCCCCTCACAGGAACTACTGATAGCTATATCAAAAGAAACAAATGTATTGGTCTTCATTCATATGCATTTCTCTATCTCATGCATCGATACAATGCGTGATTGGACTCGTTTATTTAAGGACTTGTAGAAGCCAATCCAGAGCGTACCGTTTCCAATGAGGAAGACAGTATTATTAATGGAATACCTATTATTCTCACGCGCGTGGGGCCAAGGCAGACAAGCCGCCCAAGCTAGTGGTTAACGGTGGTAATGATTGAAGCCCACCGGATCTTCAGGGTGGGGATTTAAAGGCCTGGGAATATTCGAATGAATAAGCAAGCTGCGTGGTGAAACCTATCGTAAACGCATTGGAGATCCCACGGTTGTTCTGCTAAAATCGCAGAAGATGATAGGATGAATTTGGTTTCAGAGAACCAAATGATCACTTTATTAGCACAACTTTGATATGTCTAAAAAAACACCTGCAGTGAAGTGAAGGTATTAGGGATGCATTTTACGTAGAGCATATGATGTGTAGGAATGGGCGAGGTAGACAATCCTGCAGCATGGAATTTTCGAAAACAGATTGTGGAACCACGATGTATCGACACTGCAGAGAAGAATACTGTGATTAGTTCATTATACCAAGAATAGCTAAAGACAGTGGCGGTCCCCGCTTCTCTTCTTCATCATCGCACGGCAGTTGGTCACACCAGATCCCGATAATCCGGAACGTTTTATGTAGCCTTGATATAAATCAGAAGCGAGATCAGAGTGTTTCAAGTGGTATATCAAACATGTCTCGAGACCCGACAGCAGACCGAGCCTTAGGACGGCTTGAAATCTACACCAACTCCGAACTCAGGCGGGAATTCGGAGCATGACTCTGAATACTGCACACATGTATTCACACATGTAACTTACAATTTGTTTGTACCTTCGATAAACTAGAGACCACGCAGAGCCGCCTGTTTTTAAATCTGATATATCAACTTCTTGTCCCGTGGTGCTATATTTGGGGTTCATATGAGCGGGATTTCGGGATTTCAAAAGTTCACTGCCCTGAAACGACAACTAGGTATTTGTTGCATATGAAGAATCGCGCTAAGACTTTGAAATAAATCATTGGCGTACGATCGTTCGATATTGAAAAGTCAAGCAGGCTGGGTGCCTGTTTTAAATACAACTTCCCCAGATATTTGGATTTTATTTCGCCAAGGGGCCCAGACCAAACCCCAAGGAAAATCGCCAACAGGGCTGATTGACGTAAGGCCGCTCTAGAATTTTCTCAGACTTTGGTCTGATACACAATATTTATTTCAACGTCTTAGCGTGGCTTTCTTGCATACAAGTCAGAATGCGTTGCTTTGCGGAGTGGCCTCCGCCCATTTATTTTTTCAAGATAGGATGAATCACGAAGTAATGCAGAAGTATCGATCGTGGCGAAAAGATCTCGATAAAACTTTATCCGGATCCATCATTGCCATTCTCGCTCAGCACAAGGCAACGCCCAAGAGATCTTCTTGACAGTCAGGCTGTCGGCTTAATCGGTTTCCACATTGCCCATTCAGCCTTGTAGCTATGGCGATTTAGCATCGCATTGATCGGTAATCGACCAATAGGAATAGATGCAGGATTGTCGTAAGCTTCTGTGGTCAAGATAAGCTAGATGGTGATGGATGGTGTGTTACGAATCGATAAACTTTACCGCCAAGAGTGTGGAAACTCTCTTTAAACCCCATTGACTCTCGAGTGTGGCCAGTGAAAGAGAGGGTAACTCAATATCCTTCTTTTGTTGAATCTCATCTGAAAGAAGACGCTAATAGATCATTTCCGCGTGAAATTTCCCTCCACCTTCTCGGAATTCTTTCTTGTGCCAGTTCCTCACAACCCTATGCGCTTCCGCCGCGTCTCTACACCTAACTATCCACTTTGCTTCCGCCCCGTTTTCTGATCCATCAAATCTGTCGACGACCACTGTTCCATTTGGCAAAACTCTTTCAAAGAGTATTCTTTCTAAACCTGCGTCACCCTGTGTTTCGTCTCCCCTGCAGAATTTCACGTTGTCGTTTTCGAGCAATTCTCTCATTTCCGCAGTTCTGGGAAGTTTTCCCTTTTCACGAGTACTCCCACCAAGGTCGGAGAGTGTAAGAAGTACACATCCCAGTCGGTCCTGATCACTCCTCCCACGAGAAAGAAAACCAGAAAGGAGCCGGTAGTCGTCAAATATCTTCTTGGTGTTTTGAGAGGGCAAAGTCAGAGTAGGTGTCTGTCCTGGAGGTACTGTAGACTTTGGTCCAAATAACCAGAAGTCACCTTGTGCGTAAACAAAATCTCTCGCAGCTTCGGGAGACTCAAATAATAGGTTGTAAAAAGGTTTACGTGCGAGACTTCTCGGGAATCGATAGGGTACCACTATTTGATGTAAGAAAATGAAAATGTCAGTGTACGTGTGGGAAATTAGATGAGCTTACCGCTGAAGCCCTCTGATGGGCCTTGGAATTCGGGAATATGCGCTTTCGTAGGGACCATTCGTCGAATGTCGCTCTCAAGCAGTGTACTACCGACTCCGCTTAATACCACGATTCTTCCGAATGCTGATAAGAAAAAACAAGATTAGCCGCAATCAAAATGGAAACGGCAGTTGAAAGTTAATATGTTGGCCAAGTATTCATGTGCTGTATCAATTGCAAATAAAGAGAGTAGATTTGAACAACTTCAGAAATAACAGAGACAGCAAATGAGCTGCCATTTTGATTTCCCGGAGTTTGGGAAAGCAATTGTAGGGGGGAAGGGGGAGAGAAAAAGTAAATTCATACTAGAAGGCCCGTGTTTTGTCGTCTTATTTGAATTCATGCGCTGGGTATTCTCGCGGCGGTCCTTGCTTGTGGTTATGCCGCTATTTTCAGCTGGTTCCTGTGGCGTGTACGTTGTTTCATCGGTGATATCAAGTCTACCAATTGGCCTTCTGGTGCTGTTACTGCCAGTTTTACCAGCTCCGCCTTCTGCGGGACTATTTCCAGCTGAAGAGTTAGGAGAGTTGGTATATGAGCGAGATTGTGAGATTGTGTATAATTTAGGGAAATTGGAGGAGTATGAGGTGTAGGAGTGGGGGGGGGGGGGGGGAGTGGATGAGCAGGATCGTAAAGGTAAAGTTTGTAGGCAGCGAAAAAGTCGCCGAGAAGGCTGCATCATGTGGTTGTGGTGGATGGTGGATGGTGAATGACGTGCTCGCCGATCTGAGACGGATAGATGTGATCGATGGGATGGGGGAGTGGTGAATGATGATTGTGGGATTGTGGTTCAGCAGTTAAAGAGGCTCGTAGCTACATGGATGATAGTGGGGTCCAAACGGTCTAATTTTGAGTTGCGGAGAGGGTTCGTAACCCTGACCCGGATACCTTCCATACATGCTCCTGCTTCCGATCCGCCGATTTACTTCCGCGCCCGCCGAAGGTACGGCCGCGGCTCCAGCCGACGTAAGTGTCAACCAATAAACTACTAGTCGACTTGACAGGCCAGAACCCCAACCCCGTAACCAGAACCAGATAACCACCACAACCAACAGAGTCGGACCAGGCAATCCAACTCCAAGACCGACTTGAGTCCCTGGCTGCCTTGTTACTATTGCTAATTTTTTACTGGAAATGGTTAAGTGACCGTTACTTGAAACACTCTACTAAACTCAAATAATTGATTCTGCCTGCTTCTCTGCCCTGCCCTGACACTATCCTGCCTGTCACTCGTCACTTGTCACTAGAACTTGTCACCGTCACCTGTCATGTCACTGATGTTCGTTCTTCTGTCCCTCACTCGGCCCTGTATCCGTAGAATGTAGAGTGAGCGGGAAAGGAAGGAATGGGAAGGAAAGGAAAAAAACTCAACCCTCCATGCCAGACCCTAATTTAATTCCCACTATGCCGTTTCTACTATACACCTTTTCTCACTTATCACTTTTCTCGTGCGCTTTTCTCCCTGACAACGCACATTCATCCATCACCCTTCTTGGTTTGTGGACCTGCACAAATATCGAATGGAACGTAGAGAAATATATGGGTAAGAATTGGATGAAAAAATTATGGAAGGGACGGGGGCAAAGAACTTGCAGATCTACCGTACCCGAGACTCTGGGTGTACCGCAGGGAATCCTGTCACTTTTTCCAGCGCTTACCTCCGTCTCGTTACTGCGATGTATGTACAGCAAGATAAACCAACAAAATAAAAACAAATAGAAGTACCTGAGGAATTTCTAATATAAAAACTCTGTATACCCCATCCCCGGTTCCTCTTTCTCTCTCTTCATTATCCTCATCATTCCTCAACAGCATGGGCGTTAGTGATAGTCTCTGATAACACTCTCTAGCTAGGAAAGCTCCATTTCTTACGACTTGGACTCGGGGGCATTTGTCTGTCACGTAAGATGGGATCGAAGGGTAGGCAACTGCTCATTCGATGCCATCTTCACGTGCAGACAACAGCCTGCCGTATTGATTCCTTCAGAAGGTATATTCTGCAACGCTGGAGAGATTGTGATTAGTATTGAATATGAGTGGTATATTATCTTCAAATATTGGCACCTGTGGGTTCGGAGGGTACCAGATATCCCATCAACTTGAAAGCTTCAAGGTCTTCACTTGAAGAATCTCAATTTTGCTAAAGAAGTGAACAGGAAACTGCAACCTACAACATACATAAACTAACAATTTCTAGCAAGTGCACTATAAGTGTATGTATATCTAGGGATATATCCGTGATGGGTATTTTGAGCCGATTCAAGATCGATTTCCACCTTTAGACAAAGTCCGGGCCTTCCCTCACCGCTAGCTTGGCAACTGTCTTCTTATTTGCCCCCGGGCTTTAGTTCCCCGTTGGTTTCCTGATTTTTGAATCTATCACCCCTGCTATTCGTCCAGCTGTTGTTGCAGGGTTTCAGTGGCGCAGGTGTGCATTAACGGTTAAGCCTCGAATTCTGTTGGTTGTTAGCCCATCTACTTATTCAACTCCAAGACTATCTTTAACCTGAAGATACCACTTGCTTTAGTATATCTTTTAGAAGTCATGATATTATGCGGGTATACGTGTGTGGCTCCGGGAACTCATTATTAGTTTACAGGGGGGTTTTATTTCTTTAGCTACCAAATTACAAACAGTTAATAAATACCATACCGTACATATTCCGAAACGTCTGAAGGTTGGTATTTGGAATTCGAAACTGGGGGATACGTGGAGGATGTTTGAACTTAGCTAGATATGTCTGTATGTAGTTATAATATCCAATTCCAAGATTTGCAGAAAGCATTCAAAATACTTGCTTCATAAAAGGCTTGCCCGTATAAACATGTACCTTTTGGTACTAGAACTTTGGTTTTCAAAACCCGGAGGTGTTGTGCGTGATGTCTAGGACCAACCTATCGGCTTCTGCCCCACACAAAAGATCTCGGTTGTTCAAGAATTTGAATACGGACTGCAGATGGAACAACAGCCTCGGGTGATCAACCGAACCAGGACTCTCAAAATTCCCACATTTAGGTACATACTGTAACATAGGTGAAGCCATTTTGCCCCTGATCAGAATTCAGACTAGCAAATGTAAACAACTTTTTTCTTTTCTTTTCTAGCTCTCCGTAATATGAGCTCCCCTGACACGTACCTTGTTAATGTTATAATAGATATGTATTCCTCTAATCAGGCTTTCTCGGGTCAATTGACCCACAAAGCCCTCTCGCCATTGTGATATATGCCTCTGGGGTAGTAATATATATTTTGAGATTCTCAGATGTGTCTGTATATTCAATGGTAGTTGTGCTTGTGGTAGTTGTCGGTTCCTAACAAATTGGTCTCAATGCACGCGTGCGTCATATCCTCACATATATGTGCAGCACATCATATATTCCACCCCATGATGTGCTGTCTTCGCCTTCCCGCACTTGCATTGTAATGCAGATTATCGGCAAAACGATGAATCTTGGTACCCTGGTATATCGCTCGGTTGGTCCCGGAGAACCCGGAAATGTGCATTCCCGCTCTTGCACCGGAAGCTACCAATGTGTTGGTAGATGAAAAAGTACCGGCGGTGTATAACATAGCAGCCACCGGCACCGTGGTACCTGCGCTTCCGCAATTACATCTGCGGGCACTCCCGCCGCAGGTGACCCAGAAATTCAAAATCGGCAGCGAAGAAATCTGAATGGACGTTAGAGTAGAACTTAACATGTATAAAAGTGCTTTATGGTGTGGTCACGCTATAAACGCTTACATAAGAGTGGCTGCCAACCATATAAATGATCCCCTTTGGGCCTTTTACTTTAATTTCGAGCCATGGGACCGCCATGATATCTCTCGTTGCTTTTTAGTACTAGATTTTTGCTAAATTAGCTAGAGATTCGACATGAGTGACGTAGTAGTTACCGAGTTAGAAAATAATATGGTGCAGTGGCGGCTGCAGTTGTAGCGAATTCCGGCCGCGGCAAGGGACCTCACCTGCGGCCGTTTCTACGACCACCACTGAGGATCTGCGCAGATATCTAGACCCCGTTATATCCATTATCTTTAGATAAATACTAATAGTATCGCGGCATTCTGAGAGCCAAAGGGCGGTAAGACTAGTGCCGAGTGATGGGGTGTGATTCCACCGCTACATCATACCTCCCAAGGATGACCCTTATCTAGGCCAGACTTTGATTGATTGGTTACTTCGTTAATTGCATGCAATATCTAGGCCAGGAAAAGTTATATAGGCTCATCAAGTGTTCTTTCATGACTTCAATGGAGATTTGGATGTTTGTCTTAGATTCGCCACTAACCGTATAGCGAAATTCGAACTGACGGTTAGGACTAACGTCATATGGTTAATTACTTATTGATCCACGAAGAGAATAATGGACCAACTAATTATTGAGGCCATCGTGAATCAGCCGTGTTCGTGCATAGGAACATGGCGTCCCTGTGGCTAACGCCCGCAGTAAGGGGAACTGAGAAAAGAACAAGGAAGATCTTTTTTAAGAGAGGGCTACTCTGGATAAGAAAGGAGAGATAGGATATTTGTTACACAGTTTGCGGGTTACTTTACTAGTGCCAACGTGTTTTGGCTTTATTTCCCATACTTTACTCAACTGTATCTAGCCTCCATAAATATACCCTGATCAAAGCATATATCAATATCGTTTTTGTACTATCATATTCCATCAAGCCGCCTTTGCATGAACCGCAAGAAAAAAGAAGTGCGTGTATGCAGCATATTGATCGGGGTTAGGGTTATATATCTTTCCTCTTTCTGTTTAGAAACTTTGCCATCACTATCGAATGATTGAAATCAATGATTAAAAAGATCTGTGTGCTCTCTCTCTTCCTCAATACTCACTTCATAATATGTTAAGTTTGAATATGTACTCACTTGTAATCGTGATAACTACATGTATGAGACCGTAGCAGCGTAGTAAATGAGGGGGGATAGCCAGTTGTCACGCCCAACTCGAGATCATGAGAAGAATATTAAGAGACTTCGGCTATAGGTAATGTAGATTGTGCAGTGTATATGGTCAGCTATACCTTTATCCGGAGATAAAAAATTGTCTCATGCGAGGTACGTATCCCAAAGCGGCTTTCCCGGTTAGAATGCAGCCAGGAGCAGCAAAATCACGATAATGAGAAGAGCCCAGGCTTGCTTCGAGGCCTCCACTGTTGCCACACGTCCCAATTGCCCAAAGTTCGTTACCCTTTTTCTGCCAGGGTCTTGGAAACTTATCGGCCATCTTATCTCTGCGCGTAAATCGATTAACAGTTTTCACCGTGAGAAAACTAGCTTGTACTCATCAGTTTACTGTTGAGCTGGGCTGAAGGAATCTTCACGCACAAGTCAATGATTATTTGTGCCATCTCTAACCACATTACTGATATAGTTATCTTCAATTTCCAAAGTAGATGAAGATACCAACAATTTCCTAGTCGCCGACTGTAGAAAAAGAAATGCCACCCAGGAGGGCAGTTGGCAGTGTGTGCATGTGCGCATATGTGTGTATGTGTGTATGTGAGTGGATAGGGTTCTCCCAGCTTAGCCCGTGAACCACGACATATCCTCAATAGCCTATATCAGTCACAGTTATAGGTTATTGTTCTTTAGAATTCGCAAATATGGCTTACATTCGCGAAGCTTCTAACACACATTACCGCGGAGGAACCCCCCGTTGTCGACATTTGATAGGTTTAGACTCTCTTCTAGTAACCGCATACTTATTCTACAATGCACTATAAATGCATAACATACACATATAGAGCGATGAGTCATGAGAACTAATAAATATACGCATCATCAGCCTACAATGTGACGTGGAGAAGACCAGAGTTGAAACGTAAACCCCTTCAACGACGCTTACATAAAACAGATTTGAATCTTACAAGTCTGGGGAATAAATATTGGAAGTTTACAAGCAGTTCTAAATCCAACTATTTGACACATACGTATCGATATGCTGTTTGCTAATTGTTTTGCCCTTCATGTGCAAAGTGACTTCACTGACGTACTCAGGATGCATGGCCCGAATAACTACTCGACTAGTTAGCATATTCCCCAAGAGCCGATTTTAAACTCTGTCGTTCTGAAGAATTCTGGGTTCCTAATGGCTTGATTTTCGCTCCAAGTACCAAGGATAGCCCGCACAGGCTCCAAAAAACCTTACAAGAACATATATAGGGCGGCAAGAGTTAACCTAAATTGCCCATTAACAGTTTTTATTTTTAATTCTCCTCAAGTCATTGGTCACATACATCCAGCTTACCGTCGCTGAGGAGGTTTGTATCGTTGCAATCGGAGGCTCCGTGTGACAGTCTCGATAATAGACCACTCCCTGCCCTTAACAAAGCTGAAGAGTTTATGATGCATGGAAGTGCGTTTCAATTGCAGCACGGACAACTATCCCTCCATCTGGTGCGAAATAGATGAGCGCTGCACTTGACATTGGATAATAAACATGTTATGCACCTAGATACACCCACTGATGCAAGGTTCTCCAGTGTTTAAGGAGCCTTATTCATGAAGCACTAGATCTGCCGTGACTGTTACTTGGGCCCCGCATTGGAACAGCTGCAGGCCTTCCCGTATCTAGTTAGAATTTTGTTAAAAATTTAGGAGGTCTTCTGCTCTAAGTTTGGAAGGGTGGGGGAGTTTTCAAATCTGCGATGTAAATCATCGTTGGAAGGACTGGTAACACATACGTATACACTGGGTAACAGAACAAACCTCTCAACTCCTTTGTAGCCTACGTATACAAAGCCGTTAGTTCCATGAGGGCGACAGTCTATCCGAAGCATAAGATATGGGCCTAAAATGAAAATGAAGATGCAGCAATAATCATTGGCCTTTTTTCCAGGCCAAGATAGCTCAAATGTAAGTAGATCGAGAACGGGGATCGTACATTCATAGATAGCCACATATCTCCATGATTATGATTCTCCTTTCTTGTTGCTATGGGTGGCTCCGGGAATCAATCCGTCCGACCACCGGTCAGCACACGTGGTTCAAGCCATGTGAACACGGCGTGGTACGAGGATACCAGCTATTCCTCAATTTTCGCCGACTGCATATTGCTAGAATCGTGGTAAGCTAGAGCTGTTTTAGTGATTGGTATTCGTACTGGTCTTTGACCGACAATAACACTGCGAGTCTCCTTCCACGTAGTGCTTGAGCTACCTCCTGGTGAGAAAAAAACGCGCCCCTTTCAGGAGAACTTTATCGGTAACTTCTTCCCATGAGCTACACTAAACATCCGTCAAACCCTCCAAAGTCATTCCTTCTGCCGGACGATCAAACTTTCTTCAGAATACACACCGGCTAGAGAGCCATGGCGTCCACAACGCCTACAACACTCATCAATAGCTGGCGAGAGCCACGGATCGAAGAACAGTACTTGGAATAGCAACGTGTAAAGGGAGAACTGGGTCTACTGTGCATATGTTCGGTCACGGAGAAAGTTTTTAGGCTTTGTCGGAGAACATGGCCTCTTTGCCTCGCTTGTGAGCCGGCTTTGGCAGACTTGAGTTGACCCTCCCTCCCCTCCATCCTCCCCGTTTACCCTCTCCACTTTCCCCCTCCCTTATTGCAGCACTAGTACAGAGCAATCCTCAACAGAGTAAGAAACATTTAACCCGACATGATATGTATCGGTGTGCTGATTTAGGATCCGCCGTCTCGTCTCGTTCATCGCATACTCGCTGATCACCTATTGGCCAAGAACTCCCTTTTCTCAACTCCATCTTTGTTATTGACTTTTAAGACTGACGGGAAGATGTTCAGTGTCAAACACACTAAGAACTGACGATCAACTTACAAAAATTCAGGCGATAAAGCTAACCCTTTAGGAACAGTTTGTTTGTGTTCCCCCGCTTCATACGATCTCACTCGATCCTTTGCAGCACTTTACCTGTTTTCGTCCGACAAGAAAAATCAAACCAAACAAGGATTCTCGACAAACGCATACGCCTAGAATTACTTATTTCATCTCAACTTCGAAAAATTTTCCGTCCCTGAATTCACACCAAGAAGTTATTTTCGATCCTCGTTGTCAAACTTTTGCCGTGAACCCCCGTCCCCCCCCTACCCCGAGTCCTGCGTATGTATAAGGGTGTGGAAGTTCAATATACCTAAGTAGAAGACTGAGATTAGTCCTAGATAAATTAAAATATGTCCGGTACCATTGATACTGTTATGTGAAGATTTGGTTCATACCTATAGTTAAGCGCAAAACCATAGTGCATGTAGCATAAATACATGTAGGTTTGCATTACGTACGTCCAATGGAAATATTACTCGGTACTAATATTATTTAGTGTCGAATTAAAATGAAAGATTGAAATTCGCACAACGCTTGAAGTTAGTAGTTCAAGGGATGGCCTTGTCCCAGGAGATACTACTGTATCAAGAGCCACCACCCTATCAATGGATGTAGCGACACAAGATATTCCCACTAAAGGCCACTCCATCTCCATCTAAGATTTCTCCAATCTAGGAACAGGGTGGGAGATCAAAGTAAAGGGCGGTTTCCACTTCCCTTTCCCGAAGTGGAAAAGAGGTCCAGCTGTGAGTTTCGACTAAACACAACTTAGGCATTCAGTCGAGTGTGCCTGTTTTCATGACCCTTTACTAAATGCCCGAGCATTATTACCTTTATAATAACCTTTATAAAGAAAGCCCTTCCGACCCCGTATTAGAAACCTAGTTTCTCCAAACTTCACTTGACCTCGGCCAGAGTATATTATTCGAATTTTCCGCTTGGGGGGACACTGTCTTGTGTGCGGGCTAATATATATCCATGTACGCATCCAACCATTATATGGCGGATGATAATTGGAAGGGCATGTTTGTCGCATGCTAACTTTGCTAAGGTGGCGAGTTGCTAGTGCTGCAGAATCTGGTTTTATTGATAGCGGGGCTGGTTCTCCCTGTAATTTGTGGCAACAAGTTGTTAATGAGAGCACCATTCATCTGTAATCCACCACATTTACTATCTTGACCATAATTCAGCGATGGAGGTGGAATGTTTAGAAACTAGTTTGAAGCTTCATGTATGGTAAGCTGAGTAGAACAGTTGTCATGGAAAATCTTCTCTTGCTCGCTTAGTCACTTACTACAGCGTTATTATGTGAGTCTCGAATCGAGACCAACAGTCTCAACTGCTGTAACTATATCGCCAGGATGAAATGTGATCTTGATGATGCCCATGAGGTCTGATAGTGGTATCGCCAGCTGGACTCGTAAGAATTGCTAGCCAACCTTTCGCGGATCAAAGAAATGGAGTAAAGGACAAAGAGCGGGGTTTTACTTTGTGATTCACTGGACAGAGGTTTATGGGTCCAGTCATTCGTTTTCTATTAGTTGGAGAGTTATACACCCTTGCGCAATTGGTGGAAGTGTTCCAAGCGCGTAAAGAACACAACTACACGTAGGTCATGCAACTAGTACTAAGTATCCATACATATGATATCACTCGACGTCATGTGACAGCGCGGATAAAATGTAGTGAGGGGGATCATCGAATTTTTAGTACTTGCTAACAACAGCCGGTGCACAGACCAAAAGAGTAAACACCCTCCTATCAAGCCATCAAAGAGTAGTACCCACCTAAATAACTAGGAAATCTTCGGTTCTTTATAAAAACCTAGTGTGGGTACATATAAAGCAGTATTAGTGTGACCCCGATGTAACAAGGCGCACACTATATTTCTTAAGCTATATTGTTTTTATATAATTTTTCGGTATATGTTCATTAGATCCTTTTTCTGGAAATTTATATAATTCAGCGTACAGTGTTGGAAATTTATACTGCTTAAGGTCTGGGCCTAACCGTAGTCTTTGCAAAGTTTCGATTCCTTGCAGAGCTTTCGCTCTATCCACAGTCCAAGTTGAGGATATCATATGATTTCGGGTCTGGTGTCGATGGTTCTAGCTGCAGTATAACTATAGATAGGATGTAGTTATCCAGATCATCATACCAGCCTACGCCCCCCCTGGGTTCCCGGAGAAGCTAGAAATATTGTACTCTCACAAGTAGAAGGTATCGCATTTACAAGGCCTCTACTCTTGCTCGTCTTGAGCAGTCTCGCAGACTATCATATGGCTATGGGGTTAACACGTTGTAGTACACCAAACTCATTTTGATCATATTCAACACCCCTAACCATGAATGGTCTCGAGGGTACGCGGCGTACAAGCATACATAGATCCCAGTTTCTCTTATATCCTGAGTCAAGATGGGTAAAATCCTCCCTGTAACAATGTGACGGCTTGTGGTGGTGATGAAAATCATGATGGCTCGAGTTTGCATACAGCTTAAACCATTTAAACTCATCTAAGTCGATTTGGGTCCGCTTCAGGAGTTTTGATCTACCTTCACAAGAATACCAGGAAACTTCTTCTGTGCTCCGAATCTCATACAAGGGCTATGTTAGCAAAATATGTAGTATATCTCGACCCTGGCTTCCATATATGTGCGAAGGATGGCAGTCAAGGCCTTGGATCGGAAAGTATTTGTTTGGTGAGCCCTCAATCCTGGAGACTCTTTATATATAGTCCCCGAATATCGTCGCCTGGCGGTGTCGTGTTCTTGTATAAGCGTAAAACCATGCAGAAGAAAAATTTCCGGCGAGTGATAGTCTATGATTAAAATTGTTAAATGACATTATATCATTTCCAAATAGGCCAATGGCGACGATCTAAATAACCCCACAGGGATGCAACGCCCAGGATGCCCCATGACTAGGGCGTCCATCCATAATCTTGGAAACGGTGCTGAAGGGTAGGCTGAACCTACTAGAATAAATGAGATATACCATTTTAGATTCAATGTCATATCATAGGAAATGGACCTTCTGTGTATCAGTACCGTATCAAATATGGGCTGGAAAACAAATATCCAATACAAATTCGAAGTCTGAATATTAACTTGGCTCGCGGGATTAGTCAACCAAAAACCGGCAATCTTCATTCTTCGAGATCGTTTTAGCCCTCCCTGCCTCCTAGAGTTGCTGATAAAATATGGATGAACTTAAGAGCTGCTAAAGCTTGTGCACCAGGCCAGGATAATCTATCTGAGTATAAA
Source organism: Morchella sp. 2016-41 (assembly GCA_024713855.1). Lineage (NCBI taxonomy): Eukaryota > Fungi > Ascomycota > Pezizomycetes > Pezizales > Morchellaceae > Morchella > Morchella sp. 2016-41. The sequence goes on from JAMGZD010000021.1 coordinate 346,595, forward strand.
TTGGGGCATCTAATACAAAACCACATCTCAAACATCAACATAATCACACCTAGGGTGTCATACTTATAGCAAAGCATTGTCAATTATAGAAAAACAGGGACGGGGAAAAACTGGTATGAATTGAATCACCGCTCATGCACTAGGAGAGCTACCCCAAACCAAACCCGATTCTAGATCGACAAACAAAAAGAAATCTCTTTTGTTCCTTTCACTCCAGCACCGAATCTACAGGCCTCATGTCTAAGCGATACATCGCCTATTCTTCCTCAACATAGCGGTGTCGGATGTCCTTCCATTGTCTACCCCTGTTAAGGTTGTCCCACAATTTGTCGGTGGCCTGGTCGAAGAGACTATAGAGCGACAATATGTCAATAAATATCTCCCTAACGACCTGCCCGACTATATCGTTTTTTTTTTTTTTCCTACCCTGAAAAGATATCACAGAATAGTGGGCGGGGCATTCGTTCAACTAACGCCCACGTAGGCAGAACGCAGGCATGGCAGATAGTAGGTACAGAGGCGAAAAACGGAGGAGTCGGGGAGCTTACATCTCGAAAGCGAAAGCGCCAGCGAAAACGCTTCCGACAAAGACGTAGTTTCGTCGGAAGATGGCGTTGTAGATGGCGGATGAGATCTGCCCCCCAGCTGTCAGTCCCGGATCGCAGAGCCAAATTCTACCCCCGGTCGGTAAAATCCCGACCAATGGTCCCCGCCGAAGCATTAAAGATAGAAGTTGGCGGGAATACGTACAGGCATCGTGTGATTTGGAAGCGGAATATACAGTTTGCGGATGGGTTGGTGTTTGTGAATTGTTCGGTGGTTGATGGCTTGTTACCCGGGAAGGTTGTGCAAATGTTCTACGATTCGGGTAGTGGTGTTTAGTCAGCCGTCACTGTGATTGGTTGGTAGACACCGAGTTTTCCCGCTTCCCCGAGTGTGAAGCTATGATGCAAAAATTTAAAACAAAAGGGTCTAGTGATTTTTTATATGATATCTCTCATCCATGAGCTAGAATAAATACAAGCAAGAAAGATAACGACCATAGCAAATTGAACCATTGAACCGCCCGTCACTAGTACGCTTTTAAGAAGAGGAAAGCCCGCCTGATACCAGACACAGATCCGGGCCAAAAAAGAAATCCCAATCACTCAATAAGTTCATCTTTTACTCCTCCAGACCAACCCCAGCACCGATCCCGACCGAACAAAAGAGAAACAATAAAGTATTACCCTCCAGTATCCTCGCACCTCGCAAACCGGGAAAAACACAAAATCTATATATTAAGAAAGAAAATAAAGCGCTCTCAAGCCTTCTTGCTGCCTCTAGTTACTCTACCTTTTGGCTTTGGGGCTTCTTCAACCTCTTCAACCTCCTCATTTTCTGCTTGATCGCTCTCAGTTGCTGCTGAGCTATCTTCCTCCGAGAATTCGAGTTCGGGCTCCGGCTCCGGCTCTGGCGACGCCTTCTTTGTCCTACTTCTAGTTGATCTAACACTAACGCTCTCGCTAGGTGTAGGACTGGATGACTTGCTAATCCTCGATCCCCTAACCCCGAGACCATGGACCATGTCCATTTCTTCTTCGCCCCCTTTCCTACTTAAAGGGCGGCTTGGCGGCTTCCCGTTCATCATCCCACATCTAGCGCACCCCCATCCCTCCATGTCTTCCAAACCTTTTGTTCCAGGAGGTGCTAGTCCATTGACCATCCTGCAGTTCTTGCAGATCAGCGCGAAGCGATTCTTCGCGCTAGTCTCGTCTTCTCCTACGAGAACGTCAAGGACGCGGTCATACCAACGTGGAGAATGTATCTCCTCCGGGGCAATTTGACGTGCTGGCATCTGAGCCGTAGTTTGTGGGAAGCTGAGAACGGGGATGGGGGATGGCCGGTTGGATTTTTTGACTGGGTTTGGGTTATTTACTCCAGAAGGAGGAGCCAGATGCTGTTGCCCTCGTTCTTGTTGTTGTTGCTGCAGCTGCTGTTGAACAAATTGTTGTTGTATTTGTTGGGGTGAAGGTGGAACCGAGCCGGATGCTCCACTGGGCTGTCCCTGTGGACGTTGTCTAAGCTGTTGATTGTTATTCGGATTTCCCGGAGGACCTTGCTGCTGTGCATGTTGCATCTTGTTCCTCTCAATCTCAGAGAGCGAGGGCGAGATGGGCCCACCACCATATTTTTCAATGATAGATTGCGTGGTTGAAAACTTTGTGGCTGCCTTCAACTTTTCGACGGTATCCCTTTGTTTGGACTGTAGATCCTCCAGTTTCGTCTCAGTGGTTGAGATTCTGCCGTTGTAGTAGAGCACCAACAAACTTCTTACGCCCCAGATTCTGTTCGCGAAACAAAAGCCATCAGCATATGGCCCTCGAGGGTAATAGTGAAGAGGAATCGTACCCAATAGGTCCACTGACCAAGCCCGCTACCTGTGGGGGACCCACTTCCTTCCATCCTACGACAAGGAATATGACGAGTACATAGAAAATGTAGGCAAACGAGGTGTAGATAGTCCACAACCCCTTGTAACGACGGAGTTGTAGACGAAGGAGAGCAAGTTTCGAAGTCTCTGTTTGGATCTGCGATGCGAGCTTTGAAAGAATGCGCTCGAAGGAGTCTGGTGAGTTATCGTCGCCCTGTCATATTGCTTTCCGTTAGCTTTCCTGCGTCAAAGAGGGGGGGGGGGGTGCGTCCAGTAGGAAAAAACACAGGGAACCATAGGAGGTGGGATGGGTTGGGATAGGATAGTAATATCAACTTACTTTGAAGGGCCAGAAAGAAACCATTTTGTGTGTGTGTATCTCTTTCTACCAGCGATGAGAAGGGGTGATGAAGTATTTGATGGATAAGACCAGCACGACCTTTGGCAGATGGAAGCTACCAGGGCCTACTGAGAAGTGAGAAGAGAGATGAGTTCAATAAATACAACAAAAGGACAAAAGGGAAAAAGAGAGAATGTGGCGGTGAAGTCTGGGGTTGCGCCCTGAACCTGTCAAGGCGAGAAGGTTGAGAGAAGGCCACGGCGGCAATCCGCACGTGTGTCATTACGCATTTTGAGGTCACGTGTTAAGGAGCCAGTCCCCCCCTGCAGCCCATCAGTCAGGCTTTCAATTTGTTGGTCAATCAAGTTGTCACTACAGTAAGTTGTCACTATGTACATGTATGTACCTTTTCTTGTCTTGTCAGTTGGGACATACGATGAGCATCTCTATGCGAATGAGTGAGAGCAACCACCATACTCACACTATTTTCTTTACTCTCTCACTACTACAATGAGTGCCTACACAAATCAAGCAATGTACTCGGAAAAAAACAATTCATCCCACACACCCGCGGCTACTATTTCAAGCATCTTATTGCAGTCCCCTATTTTTTGACTTTTCCGCGCATGGTCCACACTCCTGCACTCCCTGACCCAAAAGGTTATCCAGAACGTTACCTCCCGTTTCGTCTGCGGGGGCCCGTTCCACTTTTCCCGTGCCAACATCTCCAAGTTCTGCTCCCCTCTCATCACAGAACTTGGCCATCTCAATATCCTTCTGTGAGAGGCCTAGTGGGTTGTGTGTGGTCCAGCGAATCACTACTTTATTGTAGACCTGTTTAAACCCCATAAGGAAGGGGGGAGGGGTCAGTTTCATTCTCCCCGGAAGAATATATATACGCAATAAAGGGAAAAAGAGCCTAAGTACGCACGTTCGCCCATTCAGGATGATGTCGCGCAACTTTACACTGGTCCGCAACTTGGTTGATGAATACCTACACCGTACCACACTCCATGTTAACTAGCCAGCATCTACCTAAGAATAACCATCATCTCAAGAAAAGCACAAACCATGGTAGTTTTGAAAGTCTTGAACTCAAACTTCCTTTCGAGGCCCATCCGCGTCGCGCTTAACGCCCATCTTCCATCTCTCAGAAGCTTCATAGCTTCCTCCTTCTGGCCCTCCTCAACCCCGGCTGACCACAGCGGTTCCACGCGCGTTGACATACTAATGCTTCTTAATCCCCTTGCAGCAAACAAGGGCCTGGAGATCGGGCTGGAACAAAGACGCCGGTAGAGAAGTGCCATTAATGTTTCCTTTGTTTCTTTGCTTTTGGAGCCTACTCAAGAGTAAGATTTCAAGGGCTGCGGCTCAACGGTCTGTATGACGTTGGATGCTGCAGATCGGGTGCCCTGTGCCCTGAACCCTGGTTAACACTAATGTTTTTTTGTTTATTAACGGCTTTTTTTTTTTTTTTTTCTTCCTTGTGGTTCATCAAAAAATCCAACCACTCACGCACGAGAACAGAATCATCAACGACAACGACATACTTGTGGGCTCTTGAACATATATACAACTGTCTCCAGCTCCAATCAACTAATTCAAACCTTACAATCCCTCCATTCCCCACCCCACACTCACACTTGCTGGTCTACTTTGATCTCCCCTGCCAGCAAAGGGAGGGCAGGTCCTAGAGGAAAGCATCAAGTCCCGTTGCCTTACCAACAGTCTCTCCGTCAGGAAGGGACTGTAACTGTGTTATTCCTCATCATAATAACTCGGTATCCGGTCAGGCACAGAACAATTGGCTCCCCTCTGGGGGAGCCCCGGGAGACGAGGATTAGTCCCCTCGTTTCTCTATGGGAGATCTCTATTAAGCCGGAGTCCCATTTGCCAGAACAGTGGTTGGGATTTGACTGTGATGGTCTTACATTTTTGTATTTTTATTAATTGAAATCTGGGGATTGAATGCATATTTGTATCTATATGGAGAATGCGGGACGTATCTATGGATGATGTGTTTCTACTGTGCACGCCCCACGCATGTGTGACTCTTGTGACACGCCGCCAGCAACAGCTGATGGGTGGCATAAAACAATCGACACAAGGATTCCGACATCATGTGAGATAGATAAGCAGGCTATCGGTACATGGACCAGCATCAGTAACATTGCATTCTTATAGATCCTAATACATCTCCAAATCCCGTAAAACTGACATGGTAGTCATAAAACGTCGATTAGAAGGATATATATATACCTTATCAAATCCCCCAGACACATCATCATATAAGAAGAAAAGGAAACACATAAAGCATAACTATAACGTACAACAAGAAAGAAAGAAAGAGAAGACACATGACGCACGTAACAAGAACAGAGCACTCTAACCCCCACGGTAAAATCGCAAAGGTAGTGGCAGGAAAACATAGTACAGATGCATACACTGAGAAGATCTTGAAAGATAGGGTAATGACAGCTGTAGTAAGGGAGAGACTAAGAGAAGGAAAGGGTAAATGATTCACCCCTATCCCTCCCCATTACGAAGAAATGAGAATTTCCTTTAAAAAAAAAAACCAGTGTAACCAACGCAAAAAACAAGACCGACCAGACTCAAACACGAAGACACAACGTAAAAGAGACGAAAGATCCCCCCCGTGAGGAACGCTCGATCTTCTCCATAACCTCTACGCAGCCCAATCGATCAATCCAGCCTTCAGGTGTATTTAGTCTACCGTCCTTAGACGTTGCAAGTACAATTTGACCCCCGAAAATAGTTTGCGCTTTGTGTTAGATTATTTTAACAGCACTTTCCGCCCATTCCGCCGTTGTTCTCCCTCCCTGGATCTACGGTATTACCCGCACCACCCGCCTTCTCTTCCGCGCGTGTAGTGTCCATGATGCGCTTTTTGATATCGGCAGCTAGCTCAAAGAAAGCTTTCTCAACGTTGATGTTGCTTTTTGCTGACACTTCCATGAATGGTATTCCGAGCTCGTCGGCTAATTGCTGGCCGCGCTCGGTGGAAACCACACGCTTCTCTTCCCAGTCACATTTGTTGCCAATGAGGATCTTGTTGACACCTTCGGTCGCGTGCTGCTCGACGTTTGAAAACCAAGTTCGGATGTCTTTGCGAAGGGGTTAGTCAAAAAGGTACAATGCGATATGGAACATCACAAAGCGTGTTTAGACAAGGGAACAAACTATCGAAAGATCTCTCGTCGGTAACGTCATAAACTAGCAGGATGCCCATAGCTCCACGATAATAAGCCGTAGTGATTGTCCGGAATCGTTCCTGGCCTGTGGATTATGGTAAGACCCACGTCAGCAACAGCCCATCGAACTCGAACACCCACGTGAAACACCCCTGTAACATGCGCCAAACAACTAGGTAACGGAGGGGGGGGGGGGGGGGGACGAAAAGTAAGGGGACCGGCCGGACCATAAACGTACCAGCAGTATCCCAGATTTGCAGCTTGACTCTCTTTCCATCTAGCTCGATCGTTCGGATCTTGAAGTCAATACCGATGGTAGTGATGAAACTCGGGGTGAATGAGTCCTCGCTGAATCTCAAGAGACAGCACGATTTGCCGACGCCTGAGTCGCCAATCAAGAGGAGCTTTATCTATACGTGAGAGACACCCATGTCAGACGTCCACTTGAAGTTTTTTTCGATACCAAGACGAAGAGGGGGTGCGTATGTGTGAGGGGGGGAGGGGGGGGTTGTTGAGGGAATATGGGAAGCTTACCAGAAAGTCATAGTTTCTAGAGCCAGCCATAGTTTATGATTTCGGTAGTAATAACAATGAGAGATATAATCAGGACGGGGCAAAGGCGAGTGAGGAGATAGTGGTGGCAGTAGTAGTAGTAGTAGCAGTAGTAGTAGGAGAGGAAGGATAAGGGAAGGTCGGTGTTTGTAAGTAAGGTATAGCTTAAGATGATGGTTTGATGGTAGGGGTTGTTGTGGAGAGATGGGTTGTGAGTGACAGTAGACAGTGGGTCTCTGAGTTTGTGAGGTTGCACGTCGTGTCTTTGGTCTTTGGGCTGTCTCTGTGATGGCAGGAAGAAGGAAACCGTGGAAAGTTTCGGACCCGGGCAAAGGTGAAGGGGGACGCAAGTTGTGGCTGATAGTGAACCAGAAGGTCACAAAGGGTCTATAAACGTTACCCGGCTGGCGCATAGAAGCGGGTCATGGTGTTATCTGGTCAAAGACCAACGTGCGGTTTCCGCTCACTCACTGTTGTTGTTGGGGTGTCAAAAAAAAAGAGAGTAGCCAGCGAACCAGCCAGCGAACCAGTGCTGTACCTAGCCATGATCTGAGCGCCCATGCTTTTCAACGCAGGTGTGCTTTCCAACCTCATGGGCATACACAGTTTTCTACCTGTAGTGTAGGTACAGCGTCTAAGAGTAGACTCCATGTAGGTCTGGTAGAAATATATATTGGACTCAAGCAAGCATCAAACTCACCCCCATAACTGGCAGACTTTGACCCTTTGCCAGCTTACTGATGATGGCGCTAGAACCCAAAAAAGCTTACACTCCGCGCGGCCACTTGGACGAGCTAGCTAACTAACGACCTCTTCGGCTATTTCTAGTGACCCAAGCAAACACACAGTGCCACACCCCCAACAGTTCATTTGTTGTCACTCGCCCTGGAGAAATAGCGCACATTACCAGGCTAGCGAGTGGGTCAGGGCCTGGGTCAAGGCCCCGGCGGGCGATTCACGAAAAAAAATCTAGTTTTCAAAATGACGTTTCGGGTAGGTTGTGTGTAAGATAGGCAGTTGCTTGGTAACAGGGCGCCTCGTTCTTGGCATTCGAGTGATATAGCATGAGGAGCCCTCCCTTTGCCTCATGCCGGAGCACTTTTTAGCTCACCCACCTCTACAATTGCAATAGGTAGCTCGCATGGTCACTCTTTTAAAAAGCTATTCGACAGCAATATTCTATTGTAAAGACAGCAAGAACCCTCACCAGCCCACCCCCCAGTTGTTTCCCCGCGGCCAGAAGAGACTCTGCCTCGGGCCGGGTACATGTCAATGATCAGGGCTACCCCCCCGCCCCCCCATAACCAGCTCTATCCCCGAATCTACTCGTCGAGTACAGAACAGGAACCGGGGATAATTTGTATGAGAGATCAGTCACCGCCACTCCATACAGAGCGCCCTTGTTGCCCCCGAGCAACCGCCGCACCGCACCCTCTGCTTCCAGTACCGGCGGAAATGGTTTAGATATTCACCACCATATATTATATACACTCCAGCCCAATACGCTTAATACAGTGGTGCTACTGTAAGAATACGGCATTGACACGGTATCGAATATGCATGGCATTCTACTAGCTATGCTGGCTCAATCAAGTCCACTTCGTAGCCCCAGTGCGGCAGCAATTCCCCACCCCCCCATTTCCGCGGCTGTCTTTTTTTTCCGTGGTAAACGGGCCGGGTACACCCCCCCCCCACCCCTTCCTCCAAGACAGGCAGGCAGGCAGGCCGGCCACACGCAACCCAGCGAGCGAGTGATAGACCATGAATACAGCACCGAAAAGCGCTGCCCCTCTCACCACAAAATGGCTCTGGGCCTCTACAAGACCCCCCGCCCCAATGACACCAGGCACGAGCTCGGGGTAACAAAACGACTCTAGGCTGGGACACCCCATTGTCCCATAACCATAACCATAACCATAACCATAACCATAACCCATCGAACCCCCGCAGAGAAGACCAAGACCACACCATCCGATAGTCCGATATCCTAGTAGGGTGAGACCCCCTCGAGAGCACCACGCCAGCTATGAAGACCTACAGCGCAATGCCCATTCCTGCGGAGAAGGACCGCCCTGCCCTGATGGTAACTAGCGCTTTCGCTCCTATCTATTACACGCCCGTCGATATCACAAGGCTGCTTTGATTCTGTATATACAAGGAGAGGGCGCGAGAGCACGCGCGCGAGAGAGAGAGAGGGAGTGAGGGAGGGAGAGAGAGGGAGAGAGTACCCCCCCCCCCCCCCCCAATATGCGGGCCAATATGGGAGGCGTCATCACTGGCGGCGTAGCATACCTACTCCCTTCCCTTCCCTTCCCAGAGCAAGCAAGCAAGCAATACCGTGCCCGTACGCCGCCCAATCCCCCATACCCATGCTCTCCCGGGCCCGCGATCGGATGCTGGCCGCCCATGTATTCCCGTTAGCTCGCCCCAGCAACGTGCAAAAAAAAAAAAAAAAAAAAAATTGCATATCAGGCCGTATATCCATACAGCTGTGCGTAAGGATCTCACGCGGTGGATGTTGCAATGGCCGGCGGCAAGCGATCTGCTGCCATACCGCAAGGCCACCCCCCTCAGCTATGCGAGTGACAGCCCATGATGCACACACCACACAACCGACCGCCCCGCAGCAGCACCAACTACATGTACCAACATGCGCCCCCCCCCCCGATGATCGAGCCCACGCGCGTACGCACTCACAAGCAATCGATGGGCCTCCTGTTATCTATTCCACGCTCTCTATGTACAATGCTACCAGCGGGGGGGATATATGATATGATACGATAAGCCATCGGGACCACAGAAAAAAGAGGGACCCAGCACTGAAGAAAAGAAAACCCCCGTCTATGTAGTATAGCTAGCTGGCTGTCGAGGCCCGGCGGCGGCATACACAGATGCATGCAAAGCTTCTTGTATATATATATATACAAGGAACCAACGGCACATGTCCGTCCACCCCCACCCTCTCTCTCTATCTGATCCACTTTGCGTACGCCCTACAACCGTCAATTAGCACCACCACCAACAGCCCCCCCCCAAAAAAAAAAGCCCGAAAACTGAAGGGAAACTCACCACCTGACCCTCTCCACGACCCTCAGCTGCCCCCTCACCCCCCTCCTCACATCCACCAGCTCCTCCACATCCTCCACAAACTCCGCCCTGACGCCCCTCGGCAGCACCCCGCGCGCAAACTCCCTCAACACATGCACCTCGCACAGCAGCAGCCCATGCTCCTTATACGACAACATGCCACCGTTCTCACCGCGCAGCAGCCCCCTACTCCCGCCCAAGATGCGGTCCACGTTCCTCAACACCCTAACCATCTCTCCCGCCCTCGCCCACGACCGCCTCCCCCTCCGCCCGCCCACACACCCCCGCACCCACTGCACAAGCCCCACACACACCAGCACGCCCGGCGTCAGCCCCACCATGCCAAACACCAGCTCCTGGCTCTTGAGCAGCCTGTCAATGCCGCTGATGGCCACCTCCACATCCACCTTCGTCTTCTGCACCTGGATGAGCAGCGCGCGCACCAGCTCGCCTGCGACGGCGCCGCGCAGCGGCCGCCGCAGATCGCGCTCGTATGCGCGCAGCACGGGCGTCAGGTCGCCCATCTTGACGCGCGCGCGCACGCTGGCGAGCGCTGCGTCTGTCAGTGGGCCGCTGTCCCCGCCGGCAGAGGCCATGGCTGGGTTGTCGGTGGCAAAGTCGACAACCATGCGCTCGAGGCTGTGCATGTCTGCGGCGAGGGAGTCGCGCGACATGAGTGCGACCTCGGAGTCGGCGCTGTGGCGGATGGTGCCGATGAGGCTGCGGAGGGGGTCGATGACCCAGTTGTTCCAGAAGTCGAGGGTGGTGGCGCCGAGGTCGCGCAGCCAGGTTGCGAGCGCGGCGCGGCGCGAGGAGAGGAGTCGGAGGAGGGTGGTGGAGGAGAGGAGCAGCGCCGTGAGCGGGATCCAGTAGCGGGTGAGGGCCGAGGGGCGGCCGTGGGTGGTGATTAGGCCGCGGGAGGTGGCCGTCTGCGCGGGGAGGTGCACGGTGAGGATGTCGATGAGCTGTCTTGCGAGCGCCGCTGTGGGGCGCGGGGGGGCGGCGCCGGTGGCGGTGGTGGGGGCGGTGGAGGAGGAGGAGGGCGAGGAGGGCTTGTCCAGCGCAAAGACCGTCTCCTCAAACTCGTCGAGCGTGGTGTCCACGGTGCTGACGTTGCGCACCACATTCTCCATCAGCGTCACCGCACGCTCCACAATCCCCTTCCACTCATCGCCATCCTCGCCGCCGCCGGCGCCGCCGCTACTGCCGGCGCCACTCGCCGCGGCATCCTCAAAGCCGAACGACAGCCCCTCCCCAATCAACACCCCGAGCGCCGACGCCTTCATCTCCCTCAGCCTGCGTACTGCGGCCCTCTTGCGGCCAATCTCGTGGCGCGCCAGGGCCAGCGGCGACACGGCGCCCATGCGCCACTCGCGCTCATGCAGGGCGTTCCTGACGAGCGCGTAGAACTTTCTTGCCGTCAGCGAGAGCGAGTCGGTGTCGGAGGGCGCCTCCAGCCACTCGGGCTGCGGCAGCTCGATGCGGCCGTAGCCGGCGTGGCCGTCGTTGTGGTCGTGGTCGATGGTGTAGGGCCCCGGCAGCACGGGGATGCGCTCCATCTCGCGCAGCTCGCGGAGGCGGCGCAGGGCGTCCGAGAGGATCTCGGTGGTGAAGGCGGTGACGCGGGACGGCGCCGTCTGCAGCGTGTAGAGGGCGGTTGCGAGCGGCGACGAGACGACAGAGTCCCAGTAGAACATGTCCTGGGTGAGCGGGAGGGTCTGGGCGAGCAGGGAGTTGAGCACGATGCCGTAGGTCTGGATGGTGGCCTTGCTGAGGAGGATCCATTCGAGCTCGAGGTCGTGGGCGCTGTGCTCGCTGGCGGTGGAGGGGGCGGGGGCGGGGGCGGGGCCGAGGGAGGCGGACTGCAGGAGGGTGACGATGCGGTGGGGGGTCAGGGGGCGGTTGGGGAGGGCGCTGAGCGCCTTGATGAGGCTTTGCAGGTTCTGCGTGTGCGTGCTGGGGGTGAGGGCAGCGTGGGAGCGGTGGGAGAAGGACCTGGTGAAGGGGGAGACGAGACTGTCATGGTCGTGGTCGTGGTCGTGGTCTGCGGCGGCGGCGGGGAGACGGTCGAGCTGTAGATGGTCGAGCTGTGCGTCGAGGTGGGCGAGCTGGCTGGTGGGGCGGAGGAGAGTTGGGTATGATGTCAGTGGCTGGTGAGCGATCACAGGGAGCAGTGGCAGTGGGGGAGACTTACTCTGTGATGAAAGTCATCTTTGGCACCGCACCAGGGAGGAGTATTATTTATTACGAGTAGAGAGTGGGGTCTGTCTCACGGGGGGGGGGAGTTTGTGATGCTGTGGTTTGGAGGTTTGTCGTTGTGGGGTGGAGGGGTTTGTTTCATTCTGGGCACGGGCACTCTACTCTACTCTACGGAGGTGTGCGGGTGCGGGGACTCTCAACACACACGAGACGGACTGATTCTGCAGGAGGAACAGGGCACTGGTGTTTTCACTCGTCTTTGCTACTCCAGTCTAGTCTACTGTGCTGCAATCTACGTAGAAACACCCACTCCAAACAGATGCGAAGGAGAGGACACTAGCAACAGATTCTCTACTCTGGCATACAGACATTCTCCACCCAGACACGCAGACATTCTCTCCACAACAGACATTCTCCACAACAGACATTCTCCACAACACACCAGAAACACGCCCCTTTGAGAGAGAAGGATCAGCAGTCGACAAAGCCCACTCACGCCAGCCGCCCTTTGACGCTCTGGTGGCAGACAATGTTCTACGCATCCACCATAAAGACTATCCCATGGTGGGATGAAATTGTCAAAGTTGCGACCTCCCTTTTCCAGCCTTCACTAGCCTAGTGTGGTAATTCTTAGGGGTTCTTGATTGGCTCTGTTCCGTAAAAAGCAAAATAATTTCTTCTCTAAGTCGTGCACGGTCCAGGTCGCAACTTTGACAAGTTTCATCCTACCATGGGATAACTGTGGACCACGGAATGTGCCCGGTAATATATCAAGAATGATATTCCGACTGGGTGAGGTCTTGTAATGTTAGACACAGACACAGACACAGACACAGACACAGACACAGACACAGACACTCCAGACACTCCACAACGACACTCACACTCCACACTCTCCATCCCTTTCGTCCCCGCCTCGGCAGCGCCCAAGCAAAGAACGAAAAGAAAAAAAAAGTACAAGAGAACTTCTTTATGTTTTTTAAAACAAAAATTGAACAACCCAGGAGGCCCGAAGACCTCTGGCAAAGTCCCTACCCTCGACGTGCAATGAGGGTCTGGAAGGCTTTGAGGAACTGGTCTTTGTGAGCACCAATCTCTGTCGCTAGGTAAGTATGAGGAGGGAAAGCAGGGTGCGGGAGGGCCGGGGCTTATATACGGGGGGTGCCAAGGGGTGCCAAGGGTGGTGCCAAGGGTGGTGCAGGGGGGGAGGTGCAGGGGATTTTGGCCGATGGGGGGTGGGAGGGACTGTGGGGGTTGGAGTGAGGTAGGGCTCCGGGCTTGGGGCTGGGGTGGGACTGCAGAGGGCAGAGGGACTGCAGAGGGACTGCAGAGGGACTGCAGAGGGACTTGGCGGCGGTGGTGGCACAGAGGCTGGTGGTGACTGGTGCGGCTGAACATGTGCCTGTGCTGCTCTCCATCGGGAATGCCCAGCCCCCATACCTTCACCCGTGCACATCTGTGACTGGCCCGTGGTTACAAACAAGACACTCCTCCACGAGAACCCAAACACCCAGGCTGGCCTTGGTGTGCCCCCCCACGTAAACAGCTGCGTACATTACCGCACGCGGACCCCGCGGCTGCCCATCCCCGAGACGCGCGGCCTGCTCCAGACGGCTGCCGAGGCGAGTGACGCGCCGTGACTCGCGTGCAGCCCTTCTGCCCCGGCCACAGTGCGGATGTCTCTAGAGTACTCTAGTGTAGAGAGAGGCCGCACTCCACACTCTTGTCCCGCATCGAGCACCAGCTGCAGACATGTAGAGAGAGTATCTACATAGGTAAGAGAAACAACTCTCGCGCACAACGTGCATGGCTCCCATTCGCGGCCCCGCGCGTGGTGGAGGGAAAGCAAACAACACCCAGCAGCCATCGACGATCCGAATCAGGCAGCAATCATGAGGGTGTCTGTGTGTGTCTGTGTCTGTCTGTGTCTGTGTCTGTCTGTGTCTGTGTGTGTGTGTTTCTATTTTCATCTTTTACCCGACGACACGTGTCCCGATGCGCCGCATGAATGGTGTTTGGAGAGAAGCGCAGGAGAGAGGACCAGAGAGAGGGCCAGAGAGAGGACCAGAGAGAAGCGCAGAGAGGCTGAACCGGTGTCTCGTTACCCCACAGACTGTGTGGAGAGAAAAGAGACACCGCCGAGTGATATCCCATGACCGGCCACAGGACTGGCAGCTTGGCACACAGATGCCAGCCTTGGCGCCCAGGTGTCAGAGCCTCTTGCGGGATCCCTGTGTCTGTCTTCCATCCTCACCTCCATCACCTCCAACGAACCCCCCCCCAAACCTCTCCTCCCACCATCTCCCCTCCAAACACCTCTCCTCCCTCCTTCTCCCCAGAGGAGACACACAGACACAGACACAGACACAGACAAAGCACGCACACTCACACACATACTCACACTCACATTCACACTCACACACACCCTCACTCACTCACTCACTCACACACACGCACAGCCATGTTCTCGCGGCTCAAGGGCGTCCTCGAGTCCCACATTGGCGAGATCGACTCGCAGCTCGCCGCCGAGTCGCGCTCCCGCACCTCCTCCTCCTCCCCCAACCCCCCCCGCCGGCCCACATCCACGACCCGCGGCCCGCGCGCCGCATCCGTGAGTGCGCCGGCCGACTTTGAGAGCGACGCCGCGACGCCGCCGCGCGCGGGGACACCGGCCATTGGCGAGGCGGTGGTGGCAGGCGAGGACCCACTGAGTGCTCTCGGCGGCGGCGGCGGCGGCGGCGGGGGGGGAAGCACAGGCGGCGGGAGCGGCAGGGCGACGCCGCGGCTGGAGAGGAATGGCGCGGGGGAGAGCCGCCCGGGCACGCCGAGCAACAGCGGAGCAGGAGCAGGAGCAGGAGCAGGAGCAGGAGGAGGGGGCAACAGTGGTGCAGGCGCAGGAGGAGGCGGCACGGGGGGCTCGGCAAACAGCGAGCTCCCAACAGACGTGCGTGTAAAGCTGCGGAAGCTGGAAAAGATTGAAGCAAAGCACAACGGTCTCCCCCCCCCCCAATCTCTACCCCTTAAACCGCTCCCCCGCCTTGCTGACAGCAGAGCACAGAGCTCCTGCGCTCCTACAAGATTGTGCACGCGCGCAACGCGCAGATCGAGCCCTTCGAGAAGGCGCTGCGCGAAAACACGCCCTTTGAGAGCATCGCCGACGGCAGGGCGCTCATCGACTGGATCAGCAGCTTCAGCCTGCGCGCAGACCTGGCGCGCGAGGAGCTCATCCGCGTGTGCAAGGAGCGCGACGAGCACAAAGCACTCGCCACCCGGCTGCAGGCCGAGGCCAAAGCCACAGCAGCAGCAGCAGCAGCAGCAGCAGCAGCAGAGGAGGGGGAGGAGGAAAAGAAAAAAAAGAAAAAGGGCGAAAAGGACACGGACGACATCTTCAATTTCGACGACGAGCACGCGCAGCTCGAGGGGCGCCTGGCGGAGCAGGCGGCGGAGATTGCGGCGTTGAAGGCGCGGCTGGAGGTGCTGGGGGGTGCGGAGGAGGCGCTGGAGGGGATGCGGAAGGGGGCGGAGGAGGCCCAGAGGCAGCTGGAGGCGGCGAGGGAGGTGGTCAAGGCGAAGGAGAAGGAGGCGGAGGAGGCCAAGGCGAGATCAGAGGCGTTGGCCGGAGAGATGGCGCAGCTGCAGAGGAGCGTCGAGGACAAGACCAAGGCCGCCGAGGAACAGACCAAGGCCGCCGAGGAACAGACCAAGGCCGCCGAAGAAAAGACCAAGGCCGCCGCAGAACAGACCAAGACCGCCTCCTCCCAGCTCAAATCCGCGCAAGAAAAGCTCACCGCCGCCACCGCCGCCGACGCTGCCGCCACCCAAAAGCTAGCCACCGCCACCACCCAGGCCGCCTCCGTCGACACGCGCACAAACGAGCTCACTACTAAGCTGCAGCAGCTCAGCACGCTCACGGCCACGCTCAACGCCAAATCCGAGCAGCTCGCGGCGACAGAGAAGGCCGCGCAGGGCGGCAACGCGCGCATCGCACAGATCCAGCACGACCTCGCGCTCAAGCAGACGTACATCGAGGGCCTCGAGCACAAGCTCAAGGAGCACGGCGAGAAGATGCGCAACATGGTCACGTACAGCAAGGACGTGCTCGAGCTGCGCGAGGCAAAGACGATGCTCGAGCGCACCGTGGCCGAGCTGGAGGGCCGCCTCGAGGACGCGCTGCGCAGGCTGCGGGAGCGCCAGCAGCCGCTGCAAGGGGTGGAGGAGGCGCCGGCGCCAGCGACGCCCGTCACGCCTGCGACGCCGACGACGCCGGGCCCAGCCGCGGCAAAGAAGAAGAACAAGAAGCGCAAGAACAAGGGCAAGGGCGCGGCCTCCGTCGAGGGCTCCGTCAAGGGCGAGGGCTCCGTCAAGGGCGAGGAGTCGGTCAAGGAGAGCGAGATGGTCGAGGACGAGCCCGAGTCCACCGCCGGGGGCACATACACCGCCGGGTCCATCATCGAGGGCCTGCAGAAGGAGGCCGCCGCGCTGGAGAAGAAGCTGCACGAGGCCGAGTCCCGCGTCGAGGCGCTGCAGGCACAGGCGGCAGACACGAAGGAGCTTGAGGAGCTGCGCAAGGAGGTGGCGGCGCTGGCGGAGAAGGATGTGGCGCTGGCAGAGGCCCGAGAGAAGCTGTCCGAGAAGGAGGCCGAGGTCGAGAAGCGCGACGCCTTCATCGAGCAGCTCAAGAAAAAGTCTGCCGACAGCGACGCCATGCGCGAGGAGCTCGAGTCACTGCGCGACGACCTCATCAATCTCGGCGGGGACCTGACGGACGCCAAAGACGCCCTCAAGGAGAAGACGCAGGAGCTGCAGCAAACCGCGCAGACGGCCAAAGACGAGCTCGAGCCCAAGGTGTTGAGCCTCGAGGCCGAGCTGGCGGTGCTGAAAGAAGCCTCCGCCAGCACCACCGCGGACCTCACCGCCGCACACAAGAAGCTACAGGCCGAGCACGAAGCCCTGCAGTCCGAGACCAGCACGCTCAAGGCCGCCGCCGCAACCCTCACCGCCGACCTCGCCGCCGCGCAGCAGCTCGCCGACACGCGCGCCCACGACCTCGCCGACGCCCGCGCCGCGCTCGACAAGGCGCAGGCCGAGCTCACGCCCCTGCGCGCCGAGGTCGCAACACTCACCGCCGCACGCAGCGAGGCCAACCAGAAGCTCGTGGAGCTGCGGCGCCTCGAGCGCGCCGAGCGCGACCTCAAGGACCAGGCCGCGGCGCTCGCAAAGCGCGCCGCCGACAAAGACGCCGACCTCGAGAAGCAGCGCCAGAAGGTGCGCGACGAGGCGGCGCGGCGCGTCACGGCCGAGGACGCCACGCGGGCCATGCAAAAGACGCTGCGCACCACCGAGGACGAGCGAGCAAAGGCCCTCGCCGCCGCCGACAAGGCCGGCAAAGACCTTGCGCGCGCGGCCGAGGACCTTGCCGCGGCGGGGGGCCGGCTCGCGGCACTCGACAAGGACATGCAGGCGCTGCGCAACGAGCGCGCGGCGCTGACAGAGGAGCTTGAAGCGCGCAACGCGCAGTATGCTGGCGCGCAGGAGCTGGCGGGCGCGCTGCGCAGCCAGACGGGCGAGCTGGCGCAGCAGATGAAGGAGGGTGCGGAGCGGTGCGAGGGGCTGGAGGAGGAGCTGGCGGAGGCGCAGCGGCTGCTGGGCGAGCGCACGCGCGAGGCCGAGACGATGCGGCGGCTGCTGGGCGATGTTGAGGCGCGGCACGAGGCGCGCGCGCGCGAGACGAAGGAGCGGCTTGATGCGGCGGTGGAGGAGCGGGATCGCGCGGAGGAGGAGGCGGCGACGGCGGGGAGGCGGCGCGCGCGCGAGGTGGAGGAGCTGCGCGACCGCGTGAGGGAGGCGGAGAAGGAGGGGAAGCGCGCTGAGGAAGCGCGCGAGGGCGCGGAGCGCGAGCTGGCGGCGGCGAAGGAGGGGCGGACAAGGGTTGAGGCGGAGCTGGAGCGCGTGGGGAGGGAGTGCGCAGAGACAAAGGCGGCGCTGGACAGCATGCGGGACACCCTCGACCAGACGGACGGCCAGGTGCGCGAGATTGAGCGCCAGAAGACGGAGGCGCGCAAGGAGCTCGAGGACCTGCAGGGCAAGTACGACAAGCTGCTCAAGACACACAAGGTACCCCCCCCCCCCAGCAGCAGAAGCAGAAGCAGCATACTAACCGCCACCAGGCACTACAAGACGACCACCGCACCGCCGCCCGCAGCAAGGCGCCGACGTCGCCGCCGCCATCGCGCGCGCAGATGCGCACCTCGGTCGACTCGTCGCGGTCGTCGCTGGCGGCCGGCGACCAGGCCGCGGTAAACACGGACTACCTGAAGAATGTGTTTCTGCAGCTGCTGGAGCAGAAGGAGAAGCGCACGCAGATGCAGCTGGTGCCCGTGCTGGGCATGCTGCTGAGGTTTGATCGGCGCGATGAGCAGAAGTGGACGGCGGCGGTGGCGGCGCTGAGGAGCTCGTAGTGTAGTGTAGTGCGCTGGGAAGGTGGGGGTTGTTTAATTATTTATTTATGTGTGTGTGTGGTTTGGTTTTGCTGCGTGGAAAAGGGGTTTTTTTTTCTTTCTTTTTTGCTGGTGTTTTTTTTTTATATCTTGACTGGTTTTGTGTTTTTGTTTTTTCTGTCTGTCTGTCTGTCTGTCTTGTCTGTCTTGACTTTTTTCCTTTCGTCCTGCTTTCTTTCCGCTTTCCGCACCCCCCCTCCCCCTTTTTTTTTTCTCCCTTCTCCTCCTCTGTTGTCCAGCCAGGCAGGGACTGGGTGGAGCCCGTAATAATGTAGAGTACCTAAATCCAGCTCGTGCTCGTGCTCGTTCTCGCGAGAGAGAGAGAGAGAGAGAGAGAGCCCTTCGTTGCTCCCCTCTGAACAGAGATCTACATAGACAGATAAGTACTAATGATATATATATACATATCGGCGGGGGAGGGGGGGGGGTGTATGGAGAGTAGCTGATCTGTGCTGCTTGCTTGCTTGCAGCCAGCTGTGGTTATTATACATGTAGTTGATCATTGGCCCCTTTACATACACACACACACCTGTATATGTAATACAACGAGATGCAATGCAGGGCCAGCTGATCAGCGTGGCCGGTGGGTGGGATGAGGTGAGATCAATGTTTCTACATACATACATACATACATAGCTAGCGGCGGCAAGTATATCGATACGGGCATGACTGTCTGCCCGGCCGCGGTGCAGGTGCCATACAGCCACCCAGCAAAAGTGTTTGTGGCCAGTACTGCGTGGTGTGGCTTACCGGATCTTGATGGCCAAATTGGTTGGTTAGTTGGGGACCGGGAGCTGAAGTGTATTTACCTATCTATGTGTGTGTGTAGGTACAACAATTGTGTCCAGCCAGTGAGTGGGTGAGTGAGTGAGTGGCAGAGAATAAAAAAAAATGCCATGGATGCCAATGCCTATTGCTGACCTTGCCTGTTGCTGTGTTGGGGTTGTGGATATCCCAGTGGGCGCTGTTTTGGTTCCTGATTTGGGTTGGACATGGCGGGTCATAAGCACGTTTGATGGGTGGCGGTATATACATACATAGGGCTAGCTACATGTAGTGATATGATGGTTTGAATCCTTACATGTCCGACGCCGACGGCCAAAGTGGGATGGATGCCGGTGGGCCTCGAACCCATCTCCAGGCCATCTCGCGGTCTCTACCATACACACATGTATAATATTGTAGCATGTATGTATGTATATATGTACTTTGGGGTGAAACCAATCATTTCCTTGCGTAGGCCCACCAACCACCAACCACCACCACCACCATAGCTGCATAAACCATGATAATGAAGTTAAAAAGATAACCACTTTTGAGCATGACTCTAATACACTTGGTTCTAGCCCTTTTTAGTCTGTGAAATAGGGCTTCAAGCTTGGTGGGGTTGAGTGATGGCTGCTAGCGCAATTGGGACAGTTGATACCTGCATGTAGTTTCACCCCAGGTACCTACATATATGTAGTCAATACGCATGGGTGGGGTGGATGGGTGGGTTAGGGTTCACCTTTTTACTTTTCCACTCGGGCTATGTATTGTATAGCTCGACAGAACATCGACTTTTCTTTTGCAACTCTGCCCCTCCATTAACACCAATAGATAGACCTTAAAATCAATTGTGCTGGAGTGTCTATATTTCTCGTCGACGGAATTTGAGTCAATAATCCTGAGTGGTCGAGATTATTTACTACTAACACACCAATGATTTATTTTTGAATACAAGTGCAGTATAGTATATCCTGGACATTCTCCGGCTATCGACACATTGTCATGTATCAAGCTGTTTTGCTGAGATATATGGAAAATCTTTTTGTGGCTTAGGTTGTTGTCCCAGCACTTTTGAACAAGAACTAACCCTTACTCTGGCAATGCTGGCTCTTTTTTCGTGGGGGCCAAAAGCCACAGCAAATACAGACCAGCAATTGGTGGGAGATTGACAATTGATAACGAAATCGAGCAAAGCTACACCATTTGGCCCCCACGAAAAAGGGTTAGCATTTTTTTGCTAGACTCAGGGATACATATGACGTGTAGTACTAATACTGTGGGGTACTGTGGGCAGCTTTGCCATGTCAGCCGTGGTGGCATTTGTCGGAGAATATGGTTGCTGTCACCCTTTTTGTTGTTGGGGGGCGTCTCGAACTTGGGTTGGGGGGGGAAGGGACTAGTAACTTGGGTGGGTACATAGATCACAAGTAGAGATCGACAGGCACGGCGTATCTATACCAAAATTCGTGGAAAATGCGCGCGGCAACGGCTTCGAACACCACCTGCTAGACCACGGTCATGAGCACAACCATAACTAATCCTTTGAAGAGCTGATGATTTCTAGAGGCTCCGGCCATCCTCCCTTGGCTTTTTGGGTATGGGACGGCGCCATCGGGTTGTGAAAGATTTGTGTCCCGGCGTTGCGGTGTCGCAGCGCTGCCGTTGCCGCGCATTTCCCACGAATTTTGGTAGGGTGCTGCACATAGATATAGAATACTATGCGCTAATGGGGTCCACCAATTTCATAGCGCCCCCGAACTCGACCGATATTGCATGACATTACAAAAAGGTAGATTTGGCGCTTTCTTGTCTGGTATACAATAACAGTCGTGTTCGGAAACGTCATGAAATTAGTAGTAGATGAGGGTAGGGAGGGGGAGGTTGTATATCGTTTACTTGTGGTTGTTTACTGGGTGGAGGCTAGACTCTACTCTATGTTGATCAGGGCTCAAGAGGGTATAACTCGGCGCCTCTAGGCCATGGCATCGGTCTAATATATATATACCACTTAGTGAAAGTATCCTGCATATATATGTATATACGGGATATGGGATGTGCTCTATGCAGTCACCAAACTCATACCAGGCGTTTATGTGAAGTGTACTTCTATCAGTGTTTTATAGCAGCCCCTTATCACCAAGGACTGTAGCACTTTCTATGCTTGTAAGATAGGCCATGTGTCAGTGGGGTAGTAAGATATTTGGAGCTTGAAATGGAGCACATTCAGTCTCCCAGGCTTTGAACGCACGCTTCTTTATAGGTTACACCGCACTCGTGCAATCAAGTGTCTCAGCTGGACGCTGTGGTCCACGATTGGTATTGTCGACAGTTCTGGAGATCTGGCCAGAGCTACGATGGTGGATCCCCATTGCATGCATCTACATACATGTACGCCTTGAGCCGTAGACTTGAGGGAACTTGACGATTTTTTTTCGGCATCTCCCGATTAAGCACGGTTATTATCTTGAACTACGATATAATTCACTGAGTGTGAAGCAGGTATTTAACCTGAGTTCACACGTCTATAGCCGGCGAACCTAAACAACAAGTGTATAACCGTGGTCGCACAGATAACGAAGCTGAAACTCCCCGCCGGGCATTGATCTATGATTGTATGGTCCCAAACTCCTAAACCCCGGTCCAGATACTGACGTTAATAGTAACCCAAAGCCTAAGGAAGGTGGAGAAAACCAGGGTTAGGTGGGAAATTATCGAGATACAGAAGGTCACTTTGGACGGCCCAGCACGAACCAGGTTAACAGTTCTAGATCCAGGGCAATAACCTTTTAAGGTACGGGAGAGCTGCAGTATTTTCTTCCAGATACGGGGGGCCCAGTGCGGGACTTACCGCAATAATGGCTGCAGAACAAATTTACCCCGTTTCATTTGCATCTTGCAACCCCAACTACCGAGACTATTAATCCTAAGGCTCAACCCCCGATCTTGACATCTCACGATCTCAGGATCTGAAAAATCACTCTGGATTTTTTTTTTGTGGAGTTACCCGCGAGTGAGAATCCATGATCGGCAAATCGGGCGATAGCAGGGGTCTGTTATCTTTGAGGTTTAGGATGACGCATATTGAAGCGCTTCTGTGCTAGCTTGCAAGTCTAATTTCCTCACATCGTGAGAGAAACATGGGGGAAAAGAATATGATGTGGAGTTTTTCCCCCGCGGTTGTAAAACTGCAGATTAAACTCAACTCGTGATATCCAATCAAGCTGGTTTTTCCGGACCAAGGCCGGAGACGAGACCCGTTTCCCAACTCCACACGGGGCTGTTTCTTGATATCTTTGGTCTTTGTAAAATTTCATGATTCTTCGTGTAACCCACCAATTCCTCACATGATTTGACTCCTCGAATCCTCTAGACCTCAAGGATGCTGAGGCTGGTTCAAGAACAGTAAGTTGCAGGGATCCTCAAGCCACAAGCACCAGCCTGAGCACCTGTTTCAGCGCTGCTCGATGATGCAATCGGGCTTTGCTTGTAGTCATACAACCGGCTTGGCAGGGCATTCTCAAGTGAGCATGACAAGCGAAGCCTCAATCCCAGAATCCGAACATCAGGCGCGATATTAATAACATTCTCCCATGTTCTAGAGTCGATATGTTTATATTCGAAGCCTGTTCCTTCCTCTCTCAATCCCTGCCTAAACCCGTTTATGATGGGGGGGATGTAGTTAAAATGTCATTTCTGATTTCCGAATTAATAGCAGGGCCCAGGGCGGCTATTGGGAGCCCGTGATTCAACGATTGGAGGAAGGATGAGGAGAAATGGAAGAGGCGAAGGAGGGGTTTCCTTTTGTTTCTGGATCCGTGATGCGCCGTGTGGTGATGGGGACTCGTTTTTCCCTTTCTTCGATACCTGCTCTCTTCTTGCTGAGGGGTTGCATGCGTCTTCATATGTAGAGATTCCCCTCTTGACCGGGTCACCTTTTGGGTTTATGTATGTGCAAGCGCTTTCAAAGTTCCATGGGTGCAGGCGAATAGAACCCAGGGCGTCCAAGGCCCCACCAGGTTGCCAGTGTGTTGCATGATAACTCTATCGTGTTTTTTTTTTTTTTTTTTTTTTTCGCTATCGTGTATACTGTATCTGCCTTTGTTTGTTGAGAAAAGGCTTAAAACAACACGAGTGATGGATGTATGTGATCTCCACAGCTGTGCCACCTATGCGGTGAGATGTGAACATTAACATTAACACTGCGGTTAATATGTCCCCTTTAAACGACTGAGGTTGCTCGCATATCGTGCATCCGCAAAGTGTAGCCAACCCTGAGTCTTCGATTGATAGGAGGGTTTTGAGGTAAAAAAAAAGATTCCATACCAAACCAGACTGTTCGTTCGCTGTGCATACAACCGACAAATCCTTTTATTTATCGAATTATAATATTTATCTTTGGCCTCCTTGGTAGGAATTCTCCTTTTTTTTTTTTTACCTCACTTCTTTTCAGGTGCGAAAGGGTTCCTCTGATCTGACCTTGTGTTTCCAACTCTAGCTGAGTAGCTATCTACCAGCGATTTGCCTCTGCCGAATTCGGAAGAGACAGACGCAGTGTCCAACGATCGACGACAGTCTTGGTGGGAACGAGTAAGGCGGGAGACGACAACGGAACATACGAGGGGAAGAGTGTCCGCCGAAGAGGGAGAGGAGGGGGGGTACAAGAGTAACCCGCCCAAACTCCAGACGATTGAAGAGAGAGCGTTTAAAAAAAGGGGGGCGTCCAAAAAATAAAAATAAGAAATAAAAATCAAGTAGGCACTGTTGGAAGAGATATGAAAACCTGCTCTGCTGTTGGTCTAGTAGATATTGATGCATGGTAGTCTAGAAAGAACTCACAGGCGTTCTTGTAGGTAGACTCTTGTCTTGTCTTGTCTTGTCAACAACAACATCCGTCCATTCATCCATCATCCATCCTTCTCTCTCTCTGCTTTTTCCCCATCCCTTCTACCTAGCTATTTGTTCTGGCTGTTGTTTGTGCCCCCCCCCTCTATCATCCCCAATCAACCAAGTCTCAGACCTGCTTGTGGGCGTTCAACTATTCTTCCTTTTTTTCTACGAACTGTTGCTTCCCAGAATACCTAATACGTTGTTCTTGCTCTGGTGCCTCCTTCGCCTGCAAGATACATAAATCGCATCCGCGCATTCACGCATCCACACAATCCGAAATACATTTCATACATTAGTACATTCAGTTAATCCTCTCGCCTGCTGCTGTTGTTGCCGTCGTTGTCCAGCAACACAGGCATAAAACAGCATATCGTCCATCTACTAGCTCCATATCGCCAAGGTCCATTCCTCACCTTGCCCCGTTCCCACAACCACGCTTCCAACCCCCACCTCTAAAACCCCTCGCAACCACTCAACTCGATTAACCATACCACGGTCTCCCTTCCAAGAAAGAATCCTTCGGCCATCCTCCGAGAAAGACCCTCGAGCATAGGGGAAAAGGAATAAAAAATTTAAAGAAGCACCCATCCACCCTCATCTGTTCCCCAGAGAATAAAAAGTAAAAAAAAAGAAAATAAGAAGGAAAAAAAAAGTCGAAAAATCGCATTAACAAAGTTGACAGCATGAACGGCGACGTCGGTGTCAAGAAGGCGGCTATGAACAAGGTCAAGCAAGTCGCGACGGCGGCAGCGACAGCAGCTACAACAAACCCCATTACGAACGGAAACAAGAAACGGAGAAAGGGGCAAGACTTGAAGCCCATAATGACTGGCGAGAAGGAGAATGGCAGTGCAAATGGTAGCGCGCCGCAAACACCCGCAACCACCGATGCTGCAGCGGGCCAGAAATCTGCACAAAGGTATTTTTGATCACCCCCCCTCCAAATTTTCTTAAACCAAAAGCCTTTTCCCCCACCACCATCTCTACCACAAAACTCCCATCGAACCTCATCTGATTCCCCCCGCCCTTGTTCCCCCCTCCATCTCTCCCTATCCGTCATCACACTCTATCAACATAATTTACTTGGCTACTTTCCCGCTACTTGCGACTCTTTACGTGCAACAGCTTGCACAACATAATTTATGGTTCTTCCCGCTTTCCTCATGCACATCACTGACAAAGCTTCTGCCTTCTCGGCACCTTTCTTTTATACTAGTGATGTAGCAGCCTCACTATCGCATCAAAAATCTACACCGCCCGCGTATACCGTACCACCTTCCGCAAATTCTGCCAGCTCGCGGGTGTCATCAGGGTCGCGAACAGGCGATGAGGATGAAGGGAACACCGCCGACGAAGAAGACTACGAGGACTACTGCAAGGGCGGTTACCACCCGGTCGAGGTTGGCGAAATCTTCAAGGAGGGACGTTATGAAGTAATCAGGAAGCTTGGCTGGGGCCACTTTTCAACTGTGTGGCTTTCACGGGATAACGAGACTGGTCAGCATGTGGCGCTGAAGGTCGTTCGCAGCGCTTCACATTACACCGAGACTGCGCTGGATGAGATCAAGTTGCTGCAGCGGATAGTCGCGGCGAACCCAAATCACCCGGGAAAGGCGCACGTTGTTCAACTGCTGGATTCATTTGAACACAAGGGACCTAACGGACTGCATGTTTGCATGGTTTTCGAGGTTCTCGGAGAGAATCTGCTGGGCTTGATCAAGAGGTATAACCACCGAGGAATTCCCATGGCCCTCGTCAAGCAGATCACGAAGCAAGTGTTGTTGGGTCTGGACTACCTCCACCGGGAATGCGGAATCATCCACACGGACTTGAAACCAGAAAACGTCCTGATCGAGATTGGGGATGTTGAGCAAATCGTCAGAACCTATGTTAACGGAGAGGAAGGGAAAAAGCTGGGAGTAAATGGGGACAAGGGAGATAGAAATGGGCGAAGGCGAAGAAGGACGCTCATCACTGGGAGCCAACCCTTGCCTAGTCCGATCAGCACTACATTTGCGCATAGACATGACGATCACCCGCACAATGCAGGTGCCTCGAAACTCAGTAACCAGAGCTCCCTGAGCAAGCTAGTTGCAAGCTCAACGACAACATCCAATGGCAGCTCCGAGTCTTCGTTTAATGGAAATAACGGCATGGACATGGATGACCCTGCATACAAGGTTCGAGAGAAGACAGCGTAAGTAGCCGTTCCCCCTGTAGTTCACGAAATCAGGAAGTTAATTTGCTGGGTATCACAGCGACGTCATAACTAGAGAGGTTTCTGGTATATCGCTCAATAAGCCGCCAACTGTAAATTTTGATTTGGACAAGAATGAGGTCATCCCTGGATTGGAGAAGATCTCTGTAAAGATTGCGGATCTCGGAAATGCCTGCTGGGTAAATCATCACTTCACAAACGATATTCAAACCAGACAGTACAGGTCACCAGAGGTTATTTTGGGAGCAAAGTGGGGAGCTAGTACAGATATTTGGAGCATGGCTTGCATGGTACGTTTTCCTTGGAAATTTATGAAGCACAGAAGCTTTGAGTTTTACGTTTACTGATTTATATTCATCAGGTTTTTGAGCTCATCACTGGCGACTACCTCTTCGACCCCCAGTCCGGCACTAAATATGGCAAGGATGATGATCACATTGCGCAGATAATTGAACTTCTTGGCAATTTCCCGCGCCACCTCTGCATGACAGGAAAGTGGTCCATGGAGATCTTCAATCGCAAGGGCGAGCTTCGCAATATCCATCGTCTGCGGCACTGGGCACTTCCCGATGTCCTACGAGAGAAATACCACTTCTCTGATGAAGAGGGCAATCAAATTAGCGAAATATTAACACCGATGCTGGAGTTGAACCCCGAAAAGCGAGCCAATGCCGGCGGAATGAGCGGACACGATTTCGTCAAAGATACGTTAGGCATGGAGGGTGTAGGGGTCGACGTGCCGGTAGGAAGCCGGGGTGGCATTGAAGGATGGGCGTGTGAGGTGAAGAAAAAATAGATGTTTAGTGTTTTGCATTCATATCGCATTTCGGTGTTGTTTGTTTTTCCATCTGTTGGGGTTCCTTCCTCCTAGTCTTTTCTTTGGGTGTGGTGGGAGGGGGTTGGATCTGATTTTCCCTTTGTTCGGGAGCTATGGAGATTCCTTTCTTTCTTTTAACTATTCTCATTCCTCCATTCCATCCAGTTGTTTTGACTTCTCTCTCTCTGACTCCTGGAAATCTAATTTCTTATTCATATTTCATTTCTTTTTCTTACCAGGTTTTATGTGTTAAGCAAAGCTATGCTGGTAGGATTTGGTAGTTGGTTGGATTAAGGAATGTATTGATGTCGAGTGACATATGACATTGAAGAGAGGGAGATGAGCAGGTGGTTTGTGATATTTGATTAGTGGAGTAGGTTATTAAGCTACCAGAGCTACTACTATCAATGCTGTTACTATTATTACTGTTGTATGTTGGTGTTGGGGCTGGGTTGGTATGGAGCGCGCTTTCTACGTACGGGTGGCCTATCTAGAGGTAGAGATCAAAAAAAAAAACTTATTGGTTTATGTTTTGGCGTTCAGTACTGGACTGAAATATAAACGTGTGTCGATTGTATGTGCAGGATTTCTCGGGATATAGTTGGATACCGGCAGATGTTACTTGGTAGTAATATGGGGGCGCTTGAAAACAGTCCACTGCATCTACTAACACATTTAACAAGTCTACACATTTAACAAGTCTACACATTTAACAAGTCTACACATTTAACAAGTCTACCCACAAACACAGTTAACCCAAACGCTTTCGATAATTTAAGGCTTTGTGTCTTGGAAGAACGAATTATAAGGTTGTGCAAAACTACCGCTTGGTTTTGAATTTGAACTCCCAGATAAGGTACTGCACAGAGTACGAGTACGCAAAAGATGGGATAATTGTAGAGCGGTTATGTAAAGGAATGTCGAGTTTTAAAGGCTTCTAGAAACAGAAGTCATTTGATCAGGTACGTGCAGTTAGTGATTTGTCCAAGAAACCGCCATGGTGGGTTGGTAAAGAGGCACTGTAAGTACATGTATCCATAAAAAGCAAAGTCTATCAGGCGTTAGACCGTTAGAGTTTTTCCGCAGTAAAAAAAAAAAGCAAAAAAGCAAAAAAAAACGCGAAGAAAGGCCGAATTTGCTGCAAATAGATTTAGACGACCATCGTAAGTCAGAATCTCTGAGTTCACGATGCTACTCACACTCCTTTGCCTCCTCCTCACGCACGATGCAGGGAGCACCTGCTGGTACCTATTGAGGTGCGATACTGACTCTCCTTTGTCCTCCATCTTCCATGCGAGTCGCAACGGCTTACTTTTATCGGTGGGCAGCGGGCTAGAGCAACGACTAGGAGTATCGAATTATGCATATTTTTAACTCACGACACCACTATTTTTCCGAAGGCGTTCGACCTAAACTGGTAGCAATACTACTAGCACTTTATCAGCACTTTGGTAGAAGCATTGTGCTTCCACCAAGAACGGGTGTATGGCAAAAAATAATCTCAGGGACAATCCACAATGCAGCTGCAGGGTTCAAACCGGGTGTGCGTGCTCCAGGATACAGAATGTCGGTGCTTGAGTACATAGGCCAGCACGCTCGTGATAAGGAACGACCCCAAAGGAGGATTGTATCTGAAAGATAAGCTGTCAGAAGACGACATACGTGTATGGTAGCATTTGATATGTCGTGAAAAGAAAGGAGAAGACATTTGGGGCGAAAGGGGAAGTTGGAAGGGTGGAAGGTTGTTGATATATCCGATTCTACTGACTCCTTAAAGCTGGTATATCCCCAGCGCAAGCTATCTACGAGCTCAAGAGTACAATCATAATACAGCGGAGCTGTAATAACAATTCCGAGAAAGAAAGTAAATAAGGATAACCTGAGCTTCCTTTCTTGTCTTCCATTCTACCGATTAGCCCCAGGGCCGAGCAGTACCGTATTACCGGCTTCCCTTTATCGCAAACCGGGATTGCTATCGCTGGAGTCATCACGTCCACTAGCACTACGCCATCGCCTCTGAACAATTAAAGTTTACTCTTGCATTCCACTTCTATTTCCCCCCATCCTCCCCTCATTTCCCTTCTTCCTCTTCGTCCCCTCTTCTTCTCCTTCTCATAAAGTTCGTGGCAAAAATCTCACTACTTTATTCGGCGGTTTTTTTTTACTGGTTGAGTGGTTTTAATTTTCCTCTTTGAGCCTTAACCCGATAGTGTCCGCATCGTTGTGACGTTCAGGGACGTTACCATCTCGCATCTCATCGCGCCCTGAGTGGTTTGCCTCTCTGCCTCGGCTACTCGCGGCCTGTCGCAGGCAATATTTGTTACATCACTGACAGCTTTTAGAATTGCCTGTTTTTACTGTTTCCTTGCTCTAAAGCAACAGTAAATCTGCAATTTCTGGGCTCTCATCTCTATATCTATAGCCTTTCAATAAAGCATAGAAAAAATTCTGCATCGACGAGGTTTGTGGTGGTTTTTTTCTTCTTAGCTCTTATCCAAATAATCTCCCAATCGAGCTTAAGCTCATTTCGTTATCGTAGGTCTCACGATAAGAAAACCAACCCCAAAAAAATTTCTCCTAATTGATCACATTTGAAGACAACAACAATGTCTTCGTCGGCAATGCGTCGTTTGGTGGTCTCGAGGAGGTTGTTCTCTCCGCCGGCTTTATCCAGAGTTCCAAGCACAAAACCTCATTTTCGCCCTGCTTCAATACCTCATACTCGTTTTGTCGCCACTGCTGCCCCTACAATTCCCAGAATTCAGAAGCGTACTTATTCTAGTACCACCATTACTGAGACCGAAAAGCCAGTCAATGCTTCGATATTTGAGCCACTCGATACCTTCCAGAGGCGCCACATTGGTCCCAATGTGGCAGAAACAAACAAAATGCTCGCAGCGCTTGGATATGATTCTCTGGATGCATTCGTTAGGGATGTAGTCCCTGATAATATCCTTTCTGAAAGGGCACTTAAGGTCGAGCCCGAGAATGGGTTGAGTGAAAGTCAGCTTTTGGAGAGGCTGCGAGGAATTTCGAATAAGAACAAGATCAGGAGGACGTACATTGGTTGTGGTTATTATGGAGCTAAGACCCCAGCAGTTATTCAGAGAAATGTGTTGGAAAGCCCAGAGTGGTACACTAGTTATACCCCGTACCAACCCGAAATTTCCCAAGGTAAGTTCATCCAATTCTAAGGGTCCTTAGTTTCAGAATACTTGGCAGGGGAACAGTCTGCTGACTCATTCTATTTTTGAAGGACGTCTTGAATCCCTCATCAATTTCCAGACTGTCGTAACTGATCTCACCGGTCTTGCAATTGCCAATGCTTCCGTTCTCGACGAAGCTACGGCCGCTTCTGAGGCAATGACCATGTCTTTGGGTCTTCTTCCACTCTCCCGCCAAAAGCGCCCCAACAAGACTTTCTTTGTGGATAGCAAAGTACACCCGCAAACCATTGCCGCTCTGTACTCTCGTGCTGAGGGCTTTGGAATCAATATTCAAGTCGGCGATGCCCTCGACCTTGTCACTGTGGAAACCGTCGGCGAAGACCTCATTGGTGTTCTTGTTCAATACCCGGCAACTGATGGGTCAATCAATGACTACTCAAAAGTTGCTGATACTGCGCACAAGTTCGGGGCTACCTTGTCGGCAGCCACAGATTTGCTTGCTTTGACTATGTTGAAGCCCCCTGGAGAATTCGGTGCTGACATTGCATTTGGAAATGCTCAGAGGTTTGGTGTTCCTCTTGGTTACGGTGGCCCTCATGCTGCGTTTTTCGCAACTTCAGACAAGGGAAAACGAAAGATGCCAGGTAGATTGATTGGTGTCTCGAAAGACCGTTTGGGCGACCCAGCTTATCGTCTTTCACTACAAACCAGAGAACAGCACATTCGACGTGAAAAAGCCACCAGCAATATTTGTACTGCACAAGCTTTGTTGGCCAACATGAGTGCCATGTATGCTGTGTATCACGGACCAGCAGGATTGAAGGCTATAGCTGAGAGAGTGTATGGAATGGCTAGGATTTTGGAGGAGGGTCTTTCAAGATTGGGGTTTGAGGTCAATGGTGGATCAAAAGCCGAGGGTGGCTACTTTGATACCGTTGTTGTAAAGGTCAATGATGCTGCTGATACTGTGGCCAAGGTTGAGGAGTGGTATGGTATCAACTTGAGAATACTGGACAAAGAGAAGGTCGCAATCTCCATGGACGAGACCGTCTCATCTCAGGACCTTGAGGATATCTTTGCTGCCATGTCTGCATTTGCAGAGAGAATCCCTGGAAGACTTAAGTGGAACGAGATGTTGGTAGAAATTGCCGAGGACCTGGAGATCGCACCTGGTGCCCCTACTGCTATCCCTGAGGCATTTGCCAGAACCTCCAAGTACCTTCAACACCCGGTCTTCAACAGCCATCACTCGGAGACCGAGATGTTGAGATACCTCCACCACCTCCAGTCCAAGGATTTGTCGTTAGCCAACTCCATGATCCCTCTCGGGTCTTGCACAATGAAATTAAACGCAACAACAGAAATGATCCCAATTTCATGGCCTGAATTTAACTCTCTTCATCCCTTCGCCCCTGTCGAGCAGGCCCAGGGCTACAAGCAGATGATTGATGAGCTTGAGGCAGACTTGGCTGATATTACTGGTTTCGACGCGGTTTCTCTACAACCCAACTCCGGAGCCCAGGGTGAATTCGCTGGACTCCGTGTTATCCGTGAGTACCTCAAGTCAACTGGTCAGGCACACCGTGATATTTGCATCATCCCGCAATCTGCCCATGGAACCAACCCTGCTTCGGCATCTATGGCGGGAATGAAGGTTGTTACTGTCAAGTGTGATCCAAAAACTGGTAACTTGGATATGGACGATCTTGAAGCTAAGGCTGAGAAATACAAAGACTCTCTTGGTGCATTCATGGTCACATACCCTAGCACCTACGGTGTGTTTGAGCCTGGTGTCAGGAAGGCATGTGAAATTATTCATTCCCATGGGGGCCAGGTTTACATGGACGGAGCAAACATGAACGCTCAGGTTGGTCTATGCAGTCCTGGAGAGATTGGTGCGGACGTTTGCCATTTAAATTTGCACAAAACATTCTGCATTCCTCATGGAGGTGGAGGACCTGGTGTCGGACCAATTGGTGTCAAGTCTCACCTTGCACCATTCTTGCCAGGGCATCCACTTATCAGAACCGGTGGAGAGAAGGCTATCGCCCCGATTTCAGCGGCACCTTGGGGGTCTGCGAGTATTTTGCCCATAACCTGGTCATACATTAAGATGATGGGAGCTCGTGGTCTCACTCACGCCACAAAAATTACTATGCTCAACGCTAACTACATGGCTGCCCGCCTTTCCCCCCACTACAAGATTCTCTACACAAACTTCAAGGACAGATGCGCACATGAGTTCATTCTTGACGTTCGTAGCTTCAAGGATACTTGTGGAATTGAAGTTATTGATATCGCCAAGCGTCTTCAGGATTATGGTTTCCACGCACCGACCATGTCATGGCCAGTTTCTGGTACTCTTATGATTGAACCCACCGAGTCCGAAAACCTTCAGGAGCTTGACAGATTCTGTGATGCTTTGATTAAGATCAGGGGAGAAATTGCTGCTATTGAAAATGGCGAGATGCCTAAGGAGGGCAATGTTCTTAAGAACTCTCCTCACACACAGAAGGATCTGCTGGTGAGTGAGTGGGATAGACCCTACACCAGGGAGATGGCGGCATACCCGTTGCCATACTTGAAGGATAGGAAGTTCTGGGCCACCGCCACTAGAGTGGATGATTGTAAGTTTCTTTAACCCTTGGGGCAGTTTTCCTTTTTCTCTTCGTAAATTCTAACCATTGATTTAGCATACGGTGATCTCAACTTGTTCTGTTCATGTGTTCCCGTCGAGGAGATTGAATAAACAAGATAATAAAATCTTAGAATGTTGAGGGGGGGGGGGGTGATACTCAGCATTCGAAGTTGTTTCCTTAAAATATAGTTGGTTAGATGCATGGATTAGATTTCTACACTTCCTATTTTATTGTGTTATTGTTTTCTTCTTTTTTCTTTTATGTTTTAGACCCACTCGGTATTCATCTATTCGGTGTTCGGTCTTTTTTGCAGGGATTTTACTTTTTACACGCTTACGGGGGTCTATGGGTTTTATATTGTATACCTAGGTTTGGGACGTTTGGGTGGCATTTGGACGGTTTCTGGTTTCGGGGATGAAAGGAGTACGGACTTTCAACATAGTCTCGTTTTGCTATTTGGGTTGCTATAAAATACCACGGTTTAGCTAGAGCTTTTATATTCTGAATATAGGAATGAAATTAGACATTGATAATTATGTGCAAAGTAATAATATCTTAACTAGATGTACATGTATGTAACTGGTTGTAAGATCATTGATCTAATACCCAACCTTGAAATTTAAAGTAACTGTACCTTGCAGTATACAGCGAGTTTTGCAACCAAATGCTTACTAAAAATTCCGACTTTTTAGTTAACGACTGAGTATACAGCCACTTTGCAAAAGTTTTTGTGATTTAGAACACAAATTCCAGACCATCTAGGTAATCACACACATACACATCTTATTTTGATGGTCTCATTCAGTCTAATTACATGTAGTTGGTATTCATATAATGTGAGGGCAGGCAGTCGCCGTTTCAATTTTTTTTGTTTAATCCATTATCGCCGTTTCTATTAGCAATGATCAATAATGCTAGTTTTTAAAATATCAAGAAGACTTCCGAATCTAAGAATTAACTGCCCGGGTCGGGTATTGCTAAGAGGAAATAGTGACTTATTGCTCGTGGTGTCTAATAGGTCTTTTTTTTTTTTGTTTAACTCGGTGTCCAATAGGTCTCTCTCGGCATAGATTTTAAGTCCATGGGCCAAAGTACTGGCGTTATCTAAGTAGGTTATAATTACTTGATTGCCTGTATTTATATAAACCAAGAAATCAGTGACGGAAAAACCATTGGTCAACCAATCAGCATAATAGGCAAAGCCCCGAACTTTATTCTATATAACTGCTACATCAAGCTTACGGCCGACAGATTTTTCTCGGTGTGGAACCCAAGTTTACCTTGGAAATAGGGTTAAGTCTGTGTTAGATGATTCAATCGGGACGTCATCCCGCTTTTTGATCAGATCCGACCTAATCCTACCCAAAAGTGATGAAACATTTCAAACGGGGAATATCTTTATCCATCTAAATTCCGTTGAAATGGGCCAATGGAAAGGCTTTCTGGTGACGACGGGGAGACCATACTGTTTCGCTCGCGGAACCCTAAATTATAAATATGCCTGATCTATAAAACTTGGCCAAAGCACTACCTATACAAGTGTTTTACTTCGGGGAACTACTCATTGTTTTTTCTGGAACAGTTTTAGACCGCTCTTCCTCCCCCTTATCTATCGGGGGCGCGGGGCCCGGGGGGGGCATTAAGTGACCACTGAATCACTAAGAGTTTTGCTGAGTACCTGTGCCTTTGCATCGTAAGATGATATGAGTTAAACCGCCTTGTTCCTCAAGGTAATGTGTATAATACTTCAACCTCACGAGTAATACTGGCAAGCAGAAGGGTTTCACCCAAATACGTCCGCGACAAGGCTCGTAAGACTTGAAAAGGGGCCGCGCTCCTCCCAAAGTAATCATCGAGATACATAATGAGAAGTATCACTTATCATGGCCTCATAAACCTGCTTAATCTACATGAGTGAATGCCTAAAAATATCTAGGAGATTGGTATGTTTTTAAGATAATCTATATATTGCGATAGACTACGGTCTGCATGCAATTAATGAATTAAACAAAAAAAAAGATATATCTATATTCCAAACTCTTCGTCATCACGCCCAATTTCGTCATATGCATCTTACTCTCTTCTTGTCCTATCGGTTAGGCCATCTACCGAGTTGTAGTACTCTATTTGTTGCACATATTCTTAAGTCCGTTCATACTGATATGTGGCGATATATCGGAGACTCAAACCCATAGTTGGTAGCATATACCAAAGAAGGCTTCGGGAGCGGAAAGAGTCAAATAAGAAAATGGCCCCATATATTTTATGCGTCGGCTCAACAAGAACAAAGCTGAAAAAAATCAAGTTTAGGTGGGCCGAGTTTTATTGGGAGGTAGAACAAAATAATAATTAGAACTGGGGGTTTAGAGACTTTGAGTGGTTGGGTGATCATTACCGGTACATCTACCTGGTAGGGATTTCTTATCAGTGGCAACTGCAAGCTGATCTAAGGGGTAAAAGTACTAATCACGAAAGCAAAGGCACGCACCAACCGAAGTATTGGATACAAATAAATATATATTAATACTTTATATTGATCCTGCTTGTAATATATTTTTGAGGGCCGAGTGACCTCTAAACGAACACAGGCCCCTTTGTTTCCATCACGAATTATCACTCGACCTTAGTCTTGGCTGTTTACCGGTCCCTAAACTACATGTATATATAAGCTGCGTTCATGTTTCCACGGCATTGTTCTCCGCGGCCATGAAGGCAGGGACCATGCTTGAAAGAAAAGCTGTCAGAAAAAAATCCCCAGGAGCATCCATGCTTGCAATGTTACAACAAAACCGCACTTACTTTCTTACTTTCCAGGGTTGCTTGGTTAGACAAAGCACAGGTACGTTGCGTCTGAAACATTGGGGGCTAAAAAAAAAGGTCGTCATATTCCTATCGCTAGAGAATAAACCTTTGCACGAAATATCACTCTGTTCCGAAACATCTGTGTGTGCTATCAGGAAAGCGACAGGAGAACGCGTGTCAACTTCCCAGCTCTCATCCGGAGTTTTTTTCCCTTCAGTTCCAAGACTCCTTCGGAGGTGCTTCTATGATTCAAGGGCCCAGCAGCTCGTGTGGGCAAAATTCCCGGCTCACTCAAAAATCTCGTGAGGTAATGTCCACGAGGTTGAAGACTCGAGACTCCTGTGCGACACGCACTCGATGTCTAAGTCACTTCCCGCAATTCGGTAGTTACTTACCGGCGCACTGGAGAAGCACTGCCTTTCGCTTAATGTCAGGGGAAATAAACAAAGAAAAAGAAAACAAAGCATCGTGTGTGGTTTGTTCATGGTTTAGTGATTAGTACTAGCTAGCTGATACCCCCGGTATATCGATTTCAAGTGCGTTGGTCGATTTCCCCGCGAAGAAGAATCCCCTAAAGCATCGGTCGGGCGACGGGTATCTAGCGCACGATGAGCTTAAATTTTATCGATAGAGAAGCGCGGGCGCCTAGTGGGAGCGCCGTCTCACGTTAAGGTGGTGCCCCCCACATGTCTGTCACCCCCACGAAACGTCAATGCTTCTTGCTGCCGTGTGTTAATTAGAGCAGCTTCGATCATTTCCCACTCTCCTCCTCCAGCTCCTCCTCCACTGAAGACTCTCCACACTCGCTCCAGGTTTGGGGTTCATTTCCGGCTACGCAAAGCCTCAATTGATCTGTTAAAAGTATCAAAGCTGCAATGCATACCCCGCATCGAAGGGATCATGCGAGCGGACACGGCCGGTAGGCCATTTGCATAATGAAAATACCTAGCTGTGAGTAGGAGGTGTCTGTACGCAGCTCAATATGCTACGTGTATTGTTTGTGTGCCTTTGCTCCTGTATCATGAGGAAAAAAAGGACTAATTGGGTTTGTGTAAGCTATAGCAATTGCCATAAAGAAATATCTGAACCCAATGCTCGGGTTTTCGCGTGGGGAGCAGTATCACCATTCGTCCCCAACAATAAATTAAAGTATTGGGCGGAGCAGTGTGATACAGTCGATTATCAAAGACCCACGACCACGGGGGAACGATTGTCTGAAAGGAAGAAGAAAAATCATCACCGGGGGTACAGAGGACAAATCGCAAACAACGGGTACCGAGTCCCAGGATACCGATTTACTTTATTAGCTTTGACCCAGGAATTTGCCGACGAATATGTTTCTCCCTTCCCCCGCCAGCCGTTTTTACTTGCTATTTATCGCTTCTTGCGGGATTTGGGGATATAAATTCGGGTTTCACCTAGATTTTTTTTTTTCACCTTCTCTTTTTTCCACCTTCCTTTCCTTTCTTTTATTTCTACGCGCGGGGTGCACATATTGCTATGCATGACTATATGAACGTGTACACGGCTATAGGGTAGTACTTTCGATTCAGCCCAATCAAGTCTTTACATATGTAACATGTGAGAAGTTTCTTCTTTCCAGTCGAAATCCGGGTTGCCGGAAGAAAAACAAAACCGTCCCTGTCCTTGTCTAGCCAGTTGATCTCTAAGAAAGAATATTTTCCCAAGGAGAGCTGTACCTGAGAAGTAGCCAGGACTTGAGTGAGGTATCATGAACCGGTCTTGCCTGACTAATGAATTATTTGAGGCACTTGAGGCTTTAGACTGGTTTACGCGTTCCTTCAGAACTAGAATATATGTGTATTAAGTAAGTAGACCAGTCAATGAAACTAATCTTGGATCGACCGATTAATTACTGTAGATCAGGGTTCAAACCAGCTATGGTAGGTACGTGGTTGTGCCACTGCTGAGGGCCGGAGAGCAAGCCATGTGTGAGATGTATGTATGAGAACTCTGTGAATCAGAATCACTAGAGTCTCCACTTGAGTTAGGTACTTGGATTGTACTCTAGGTATGGATGTACAAAGCTACTACTACGAGTATTTATTAATTGCAAACATATCCAGTTAGACATGTGCTTACTATAGGTTCTCCAGCAGTAGCGAATTCCTCAGCATCCGCAGCCCCCATTGTTGTGGACGACCCCGTTCTGAGCCGACTGAGAATACATAGAGTACATGACTGTACATCTACCTGCAGAGTAGCATATAGTACAGGGGAGTCTCGCACAAACCCGATCCGTCGGGCAGCGCTCTCCATATAGAACGCTAACAAGCTAGGCCTCCCGGATAATTATTAGTGATTTTTATTTGGCAAGTTGATCACTCTGCTCAACCCCCCCGGTTCGAAAGAAGGTCGAAAAAGATAACAGGACCCGAAGGCGTGGTTTGCGGTTTAGCGCAGGGTCCCACCCTGCGAATGGGAAGGGTCTGTGATTTGGTGATGGCGGGCCCCCACAGCTTTTCTTTGCAAAAAAAGGTTCGCCATCGATGAGATGCATCGATATGTAGGCTGCTCATCATGTCGTTCTTCTCCAGAGTTACTGTGGTGTCACAGGGCTCCGTAAGAGGAAGCAAAAAGCAAACGCCATTGCCGCGAGTGCAAATTCAACGGAAAAACAACGAACGCCTCACGAAAAAATCTATCCACGAATAGTGCGATTCTCAACTATGTATGGGCGGGACACGATTGCGCCGCTGGACAGAAGCCAAACCACAAGCTAGAGAGGAAATTTCCGAGAGGGTGCTGGTTATATAGCTCAGGGATTTTCCGTTAATGATTTACTATTGAGCAAGCACTGGTAGAGTACGCTGAGGGGTTCCTCTTCGTGTTGAAAGGTGAACTAGAGTATGTAACTAGATACATACATGTATGTGTTAAGTTATGGATGGATCTTCCATTTAGGCTGTACACCTCATCCCATATGGCTACTAGAACAGTACCCAGAATTGCTCATCCAGGTACTATCTGTCTAAGCGCTTTGTAGAGCTAGTTTATATAGCTGGGTATCGGTACCGATGTTTTCTACTGGAGAACACCGGAGCATCATCAACAGGGGAAAGATTAGATTTGGTGCTTAGCTTGCTGGGTAGAGTTTGGTACGCCTGTTTATATCTACTACTACTAGGGTCAAATAAAGCAGTAGCCAGCTGG
Source organism: Morchella sp. 2016-41 (assembly GCA_024713855.1). Lineage (NCBI taxonomy): Eukaryota > Fungi > Ascomycota > Pezizomycetes > Pezizales > Morchellaceae > Morchella > Morchella sp. 2016-41. The sequence continues at coordinate 385,367 of JAMGZD010000021.1, forward strand.
GGACAAAATTATCCCTCAAACTGGGCCGAACAAACGAAGGATGGAACGGAAAAAAAAGTTGATGATCGGTTGGGGTTGTGGAGATTGATTGGGTGCTTCGTGGGGGGTCGCATCGAACCCCCCATACCGTAGAACGGCCATCACATGAAGAGGGAAGGCGGTTCGTTGTGGTGGAACAGCCAACGGTAACCACCACTCGAGAGATGAAAACTCTAGGCAGCAAGCCACAGCCATCCTATCGCTGACCCTAGATCATACCGTCCACTTCTCTTTGTTTGTACCACACTGACTCGACGGTCATCCTCGCATCTCGTTTACCAGCTCGGGGCCGAATCCGTTCGATAGATAGATATCCGGCGGCGAGGGAGCGCTAAGAATCGGGCGATATCTATGTGGGATGAAGGGTGTCGCTTTGTCTTGTCTCCTCATTTCTGTTTCTTTCCTTATCGCGATGATGATGAATCTTAAGCGAGAGAATGGGGAAGAGAATCGAATGAAAGAAGGAAAGCATTGGTGCACTAGAGAATTAGATAGCACGCACGTAGCCCATCCCATTATCCCTTCCTTCTCGGTTGGTTGTTCCTGGGCTTGGGAATATGCGTAGCTCGCGTGGCATGATGCTCTAATTTTGATAGACCTGATTTGATAGGTTGTGGGTAACTGACATACATGTAGCTACACTCTTTTTCATTCGATATCAGAGATGATGGTGTATGTATGACATATACCAGTAGGTTACAAATATCCTATCAATTACATGTAGGTATCCCAGATATCAATCTATCTTGGAGCGCGCGAGAAACAGCCCCCATGATGTTTTAGAAGTACGACATCTACCAGATTATCAGTTCCTTTCTTCCTTACATCCTATCAGAGAAGCCAAGAAAGCTATGGCATCAAGACACGCGACAAGGTTGCCGACGGCAAAGGTTACTCATGTCATCGGAGCAAGCCTTGGAAGCAAGCCCTAGTCTCTAGGCTAGATTTGTTACTCTTACCATTTGATCTGATCTCCTTTCAAACTGCCTGCCCGCCTGCCACCCCCTTTCGCCCCCCGGCGCAACGTTCTTACTGCATGTACGTACATTGAACCTCCATTAGGACAACCTCGGGCCACTGGGGGAGGCTATTCTTTTCGGGGACCTAAAATGTTTCACAGGCCCCACATGTGGTCTCTTTCCCAAGTGCAAAAAAATCCCACACTTTTCCCAGTCTGGTGTCAGCTAAACCGATCCCCATAGCATCCCCAGTGATCATTGTAAACTACTCTAGAGAGAGCAGAGCATCATCTTTAGTATAAGGTCTGCCCTGCACCGCTCCCTCCCATGGCTGCCCTCACGATGGCCGACCCAGCAAGAGCAGACTTTTTCCACAGCATGTACGGATACGGAGGCCACGGCGCTAGTCTACCACCACCAGTAGTCCTCACCTCGACCTGGTGGGATGAGCAGAAGATTGAGGAAACCGTCTGCCCCAGATACATACGAGAACGCATCACCGACAGTGCGCTGAGGCGTAAGCTGGAGGAACCCTTGAAGTTTGGAGAAGGCCTCACAGAGGCAACCTATTCCGAGTGGATTGTGGAGCACGCACGCAAGTTTTTCCTGATATTGTGTGATCTCGGATGCCCTGAGTATATTTTCAACATTATTGATGGATCATGGGACGACGAGGATCTGCCGCTGTCGATGGCAACGATTGAGAGGTTGGAGCTTCCGGCAGTGTCACAGGATAAGAAGTTTGCAAAGAAGCAGTATTCGTATCTGGTTAGAGAGTTAGTGGAGGGACAGCATACGGACTTTGAGGATGAGGAGTTGGTACCGTTGGAGGTTATGTCGAGACGGACGCAACCCGGGTTGGCAAAGCAGACGGTGGAGAAGGTGTACTTCCCAAGATCACGGGAAGTGTATTATTCTCGAAGACGGGTGCCATTAGGATACGGAAGCCATCAATTGCCTGTCGAATCCTTCCTTGAAGAGATTGAAACCCTTAACTCAATCACACATGAACATATAGTGAAGCTGCATCTTTCATACACACATGAAAATGTGGGATTTCTTGTTTTGTCGCCAGCACTCGAACTCAATATCAAGTCCTTTGTTCAGTATCCACCCACGACATGGAAGTCAAATACCAAAGAAGAACGGCGACGGATCATCTTCAATTGGATGCTCTGTCTCAGCGATGCTCTGGCATATCTATATGACAGAGGAATTGCACATGGAGATATAAAGCCATCCTCAATTATAATTGAGCAGAAAACACACCGAATCTTCCTCTCGGATATTGGTAACTCGAAACGCCTAGATCCTACCCAAAACATTCCGCAATCACCCAACTGTGGTGGAATCCAGGACATGGAAGCCTATGAATACGGCGCCCCAGAGCTCTGGCAGCGAACACTCGTATCCCAAGAATCCTCCAGCCCCCCTACAAACACTATATTCTCCGGCCGCACATACCGCAAATCATCAACCCATTCGGAAGACAGCATCTCAATCACCAACAGCACCCAGATCGGGCAATGGACAGCCTTCGCCTCCAACCCTTCCAAATCCGATGTCTTCTCACTCGCATGCATCTTCCTGGAGATTCTCACCTTCCAAGCAAAGCGCAAGACTACCGCATTTGCCTCGCACCGATCCCATAAGAACCGTCGCTCCCGTGAGTCTGCGCCCCCGGATTCATCGTTCCACTCAAATCTCGGCCAGGTCGAGACGTGGATCACCGATAGCCTCATGAAAGATGCGAGGAAGAAGATGGACATTCCATTCTCTGACGGACTCGGCCTATGTCGAGAGATGCTGCAGCGAGATCCAGAGAACCGGCCGGACCCGCGCGGCGTTGTTGGGCGGCTATACCATACGGTTGTGGCGCCGGCAGTAGCACCAGAGTTGCCGCATTGTGGGGGCAGCGAAGTAGATGTATCGATGGGCCTATTTACAGGATGGAAGGATGAGAGCGGGCGGTCGTTATCCACGGCGAGTAGTCTGGGGAGGGCATCGAAGAGGTCGACGATCTCGACGATTAATAGTTCGGATAAGAGGTGGATGGCGATCTAGAGTTTCGAGGTCTAGCTGGCCTGGCGTTTATGTTTTGGGAAACCTTTTTGTTTTTGTTTTTGGGAGGTTTATTCTTGATCTTATGTATCGATATAGGGTATGGTACGGGTGTTTGTGGTTCCTTTTGGGAGGCAGAAAATTTATTTGTGTATTTTTTCCTTACGTTTTGGATGGGGGGTTTTTGGTATAAATATTTTTGTTGATTCTGGTCGGGCTTACTTTCCTATTTCTCTTGTGTTAGTCTTAGCTCTGTCTTTGCTCTACTCTTGGTACTACCTTATTTTTTCTTTGTATTATTATTGCCTTCTGGGTTTATATTTTTATTTTTAACGATAGTCACTGGAATGTCAACCATTCTTCCTACAAGCAGCCTTCTCTTTTGTTGTAAGTAGTTGACCAAATCAATCAGATTCAACCACAGCTTCATCAACCCGTCCTTTCATGTATGTAGTCATTATTTCTCCTCCCAATTCTGCTTTAGGGATCATAAACTGGGACCACACCCACACCATATCTCTATCTGTGGAACCGAGAGGCTTATTCAGTTGAACTTCCTCGATCATGAACGACGACCCGCCCATCCATGCGTAGAAAGACACGACTGAGTGTGTGCAGATCCCGCCTGTAGCGTGAGGGAATATTGGACGCCACCTTTCCGCTTATGTCTTTGTTTATCAGCACGGGGAGGGACTGCAGGATTATTAGGAAGTACGTTTTGGGGTTAGACACGGTGGGCCTACTATTTGACGACACACTATTATTTCATGGGTTTATGGTGATATGCGATGGTTTTTGATGTAATTCTAGATGTTGAGAGATGGATTTTGACGGGTCGTTTAAACTGGACACAGAGAGGTGCCTGCATCGTTTTAGCTAAAGAGCTGCTGCTTTTTTCTGGTTGCTACTGCCTCATGGTGGCTTTACAGTGTGGTGTTGAGGCGATCAAAAGTTCGAGCAGTGAGGTTAGAAACTTGTGCATGTGGCGGTGACGTATATTAATTCATGGATTTCCCCGTGAACAGAAAACACAAGAGACTTTTGATCCGACTTATCCTAACCCTAGGTCTAAACAGTCCACCAAATAATTTTATAAGACCTTTCGACCTCCGCCTAAATTGAAGGGATTGAAGGGACCTAAATCTCGAGACCTAATGGCGAAGTCAAAAAGCGAAGTTCGACAGAGTGGGGGAGCTAAGTTAGAATTAATTAAAGAGCTAACCAACTGTTAACCCATAGCTACCCGCCGTCTCTAGATTCTGTTATTTAAGATCGTCCTCTTGGGCTGTACGAAGGCGGGAGCAGTATGTGGGTACTTCGTTGGAGACGAATCTACAGGTAGCATCAACGCGATGCGATTGAGATACAAATAGGGCCAGGAAACCATATAGATGATTGTATTGATATTAATGCAGTTCATCTTCTCCTGCTGCCCACTTGGACCACCTATCAACGCTTTATAGTATGACTACATGTATTTTTTATGCAGCATAATTCGTCCACTTTAATTCCCAAGCATAAATAAAACCTACACACGATCCAATGCTGCTAAAGTCTATTTGTTTCCTGATGTGACCTCGATCGTAACAGCCAACTCAACGAGCGGGTACATGTATTTGTCGACGCTGCACAGGCTTACCTTCCCCTTCCACCCCGCCAGGTACTGCTACTCTCTATCACACTAACCTGCACCAACACTTGCCCGTTGGGGCGGACCCAAACCCAACATACTCGTTCGTCGTCTCTTCTGTTGTCACTTCTCTTCATTGCCTCCATTCTCCTCCCTTCCACCTCTTCCCTTGCCATCCTCACTCATCCCCACCATCCATCCTTTGGGTTCTTTCACCAGTACTTCCTTCAATTTATCCTCTCGTTTTGCCACTCAAATCTTTCGTTCAAATAAAATCAAACACAATCTCTGAATTCCAATTGCACTGGATTCAACCCGGTGTTGGATCTTGTCACAACACCAATCTAGTTATCTAGCCCCACATTCGCGGTGTAGGTTTCCCCTCCATTCTCTGATTGATTGATTGATTGATTGATCGATCGATCGATTGATTTATATTAATTAATTATCTTCTGCTTGACAAAAAAATCTGTGTCTAACTTTTTCTGGATATTTCTGCCTAGACTATTTCTTTTTTTCTTCCTTTTCTATCGGAATTATCCAAATCTGTTTCGGTCACCACTCATCACTCACAATTCATTTGGATTACAAACTTTACCAACCAATAATTCTCTATACGTCTTATTTCTATATCACAATGGCTGCGGATCTGAATACCATCACTCTCTTCCTCCTCCCCGAGAGGATCACCCAGGCACAATTTTTTGCCTCTCTTACTGCGTTCACGCTTGGTAACTGGTACCCCAATCCTGCCATCAAATCTCCATGGATCCCCAGTGCCATTCACCCGGCCTTCGATCCCATGGATGCCAGCCTCGGCTTAGACCTTCAGAGCCTCTACATTGCCGTCCAATCTATGGGCGGTTTTGAATCCGTCGAGCAATCTCAGAGATGGGTTCTCGTGGCCATCAACATGAACCTTTGGCCCGAAGAATTTCACCAACCACGTCTCTTTTATATTCGTTATCTATATCAATACGAGATATATGCACGTAAAGTCCGCCGTCTCTTTACGGCCCGCAAGCGTCGTGGTAGGGACCCCAGAGAGTACTCGCAGCAGAAATACATCCTTGGGCTGGAGGACAACGACCGTGAAGACTATCATGTTGCCTGTAGGTCATGGAGCTCAGCCGATATCCGTCTTGAGATCAAGAAGCAGGGTGTCCTTGATGGTAAGTTGGTCTTAACTGACTATTATACGATATCGCCGGCAATTCAGTTATATGTCACACAGAAGACGTATCTCGAGGCGACAGAGATTTTTGAAAATTATGCTCACATTGGCTTGGTACATTTCCCACGTCCGGATTCAATTGGCCCACTTTCGTCCATTTCTAAGGACGAAGAACAGCGCTCTCCAAATCCCAGGAGCGACAGACACCTCTCCAGTGAATGCAAAAAAATAAAATTCGACATGATTAGTCTCAACCGTACCCACATCTTTGAGACGCATGTTAAAAACGCTCAAGAACCGCTACCAGCCGTGACCTCCGAAGAACTTGCACCATTTATGTGTGATGATGTTGATTCCGATGCTAGTGACAATAGCGAGGACTCGAATTGCGGCGAAGAAGCACCGTTACTGGATAATATGGACCCTGGCCAAGCCCAATTGGTCGAAAAGTTTGGGTTTGGACATCGTCCGCAAAGGGGGAGAAGAAAAACCAAGACTGAGAAAAAGAGGAAACCTACCAATTTTGAAACCGAAGCTACTGATGGGCTGACCTTGGCCGAATGCCTTGACCGCAATCCTTTGGCCACCCCGGTTGAAAACCCGGCCTGGAAAACCGAGCTCGTTGTAAAGTTCGGCTTCAAACAACATACACAAGACCCGGAATCACCCAAGGCCGTGGTTAAAAAAGGCAAAAACTATGAAGAGTATATGCACGAAAACGATCATAACTCTCCTGAAATCCAACATTTCTTCGATGAGAGACTCAAGCTTGAAGGCAGGTTCTGGCAAATGGAACTAGATAGACTGGAGGCCTTGGAAAGTAGGGTCCGAGGTGATGAGGAGCGCAAACACCAAAGATATTCTAATACCCCTTCCCAGCCATGGGACCAAGTCAGTGCCGGCTCAAGAGCAACTCCCGAAAACTGTCACTCCGGCGAGACGTACAACAGCTCCGACAGTGAACCGGAGCTTTTCCGAGTCATCGCTCCTCCACCCGGTTTCGGAGATATGCCAATGCCAATACATGCATATGCTCAAAAAGTTGCGAGGCACGAACAAATAACCATGGTCAAACAGTCGAATTATTTCCCTCCCCCAAACAAGCCTGCTAAGGAGACTTCTATCTACAGAGAGCTTACAGAAAAAGATGAGATCAAGTTGTCTATGCTACCGCCTTCTCATCAGGAACAAAGACAACAGCTGGAGTCCTACTCTACTGGTGAATTCGCACGTCTACGTGAAGAGTATATCCAGCACGAGAAAGCCGTCTCAGATCTTTTAGGCTCAGATACCTACGATACGCCCTACCACTCTACTGATAACCGCTCCTATCGCCGCTCTAGTCCACGGTTGCGCAAAAAAGGAAGCGATTCTCAAAAGGTCCTCAGTCTTCCAAATGGCCAGAGACTTGACATCACCAAGGTCAACCCGCAGAACCCACCTTCCTACAATTACGCCCAGCAGTGGCTCCAGGAGCGTGCCACTCCCGACGATGATTCATACATCGGGATTCCGCAGATGAACCGGATAAACCTGAAACATCACGAGAATACTACAAATGAGACCCGGCAAATTGCCAGCAGCTATATTTCCGGCGAAGCTCTCGAGACCCCAAAGGGTTCAAACGTCTATCCGACACGCAGCCCCAGGACTCCGATGTCCTATACTGCCCAGGGCCAACGTAGTGGCTACAGCTCTCCTGCAGCCAACCAACAACATACTGTCGTTGGCACCAGGAAAAATAGTTCCACTGCAGTCAACCAGCAGTATATTAACACCAGGAACATGAACTCCAACCCTCTCTTTAAACATCAGTACGACATTGAGTCTAGAAATACCAGCCTCCCTACAGTCAACCAACAGTACACTGGTACCAGGGACATAAACTCCAACCCCACTGTCGTCATCCAGCAGTTTACTGGTATTGGAAACATGAATACCAAGGATACCAAGCTAAAGCTGACTCCCTCCGAGGATCTACTCCTCTCGAATGCCTTCTACAAGTACCAAGTCGAACCTGACGGTGGTTTGAGGGATTACTAAGGTCTTCATTTAGTAATCCGAGGTCAAAAACAACGATAGTATTCACAGTGGTAATAGAAAGGGAATTTGAAGACATGGGGGTATTTTTCAGGATCTTTTTTCTTTTGCCCGTTTGGTGAAATAATTGGGCCGACTATTTTTCGCACGATTCTCTATTTTCGTGGTGTAATTTGAATCAAGATTAGCTAATTCATTAATACAAGTTTAATTCTTGCTGGCTATAAAAAATAAGCAATATTGTAAACTGTAGTAAGCAATGAAATACACCTCTTAGACTGTAGTAGTAGCACTTGTGGAATTTAGCGCCCTAACGCTTACCACATACCAAAACTGTTGACTTTTCAGTCATTTCCACTTTTAATCCATGACCATGTATAGTTACATACATGTAGTTAGCTCGCTGCGCCACAAATGAGGCTACATGGGCAAAAATACACTCCATAGGGCTGATATTTTAGCAAGCATTCCAACCTTGGAGATCGTCCCGTTATGGATAAAGCCACATTATCATTCCAACGACACACAAAGCCGTCTTATATGTACTCGTTATGGCAAACGTCCTTGTGCCGTACCTATGAGTATGTAAATACATGTATGTAGTTGATGATATATTTGGTCCTAACTAGGCATGGTTGTTCATCAATCACCTGGCAGCCAGTCATTCAGCCAAATTTTCCAGCTTCAAGTTTCCAGATCTCCCTCTTGAGTAGGGAAACCAGGTCAATCGGTTTTGAAGCTGAAAGCTGCATGCTTGATGAAATAAGCGTTTTTAGAAATCGGCTCACAGCCTTAAACCGCAGGGATATGTGGGGGTGCGGCGCGGGAAGTGGGTCAGCACTAACGCTATTTTAAGGGTGCCCAGTTTGGAGGAGGGGCTTTCTGTGGCTAATTGAGCTCATCCTCATCACGATTGGGTAGAAGCATGCCTCCAGCCTTTCAACGTGGTCAAGCTTTGAAGGGTCCCTGTCTCTCGCAAATCTTCTCTCGCAAATCTTACATGTATTGGATTGATGTCTCAGCTCAGAATCAGCCCCAGCCAGCTGCTGCTGCAGACAAGATAACACACGACATAGACAGACAATGGGATTTATATAAACAGTAGATTATGCGCGTCCTGCCCGCATTCTTTTTTCTCTCTTTTCGCCGGCCTTGCTTTAGGGTTTTTGGATCAAACCCCACTCCCCTTGGTCCCTAGCCTATCCTGTTCTCACGAGCTCCGCTTTTGAGTGCGTGAATTCAGACAGCAGAGTTATATTATCGTCTATCAACCTATTCCACTTCCCCACATCCCATATAATACTATCAATCACAATCACGGATTGGCATCAAGAACGAGATGGCCTCAGGTGGCTTCCGAGACATATCGACCCTCTCCACGGGTCGACGGCCGAGGAGCCAGACAATGAGTACTGATGATGAAGACCTACGAGATGTTGAGGGGTCTGGTCTTCTCGACGGTATTTATCTCCCCCCCCGCATTCTGCAATCGCTGCAGATAGCTAACATCCAACCAGAAGAAGGTGGCTATTTTGATGAAGACGGCAACGACGACAACGACAACGACAACGACAACGACAATGACAATGACAATGACAACGACGACCATGGCAGTGACAAGGGCACCCTGAAAAAGACCGAAAAGGGTTACACAGGCGTGAACAGCCGCTCGCCCTCCCCCCCGCCAATCGAAGTACGGCCCCTCACTGGGGTAAAGACAATCAAGCTCCTCTCCAAGGCTACCCAGCCGCCCCGCAAGTCGATCCTCAAGACCTTCAAGACCGACCGCGCAAAGCTGCTTTCGCGGCCGCGGGTGGTGCTTCGTATGTTTTCGCTGGTGACGGCGGGCGCGGTGTTAGGATCGGCGGGGCACATATTGTTCCATTATATCGATACAAAGGATAAAGAGGATACTGAGGGTGATCCGCTGTGGAATCCGGAGCTGTCATTAACGCCGACGATATTGCTGCTGAGCATTAGTTCGTATATATTTTTGCTTGACTCGATATTCTCGGTAGTGAGCTTCTGGCCGAATGTTTGTAGTCCCCTCCTGGATGTGTAGATTTGGTGCGGGTGCAGGGCTGACGGGTAATGCTGTAGGGGAGGTATTTGACGAATAGATTCCTTGCTTCCGCAGCGTTGCTGCACTCGATGATTAGTTTTATCTGCGGGATGGTGGCCCTGAGTCTATCGGAGGAGAAGAGGAATCCAAAATCAATGTACGAGCTAACTGCTCCCGCTAAACCCCCCTGATGGCTGTAGTTCACCGCTGATTTCTCCCCAAAGGTTCTGGGTTTGCCATACCAACATGCAAAAGAAGGAAGATGCCGCAATCATGGACTTCGCCGACCACTGCAGTGAACAGGTAAGGCCACCTGCCATTGCCCACAAAATTGCTCTACTAACACTGCACACAGAGAGGAGCTTGGGTAGCTGCCTGTATGTGCACAATTGCACACGGCCTAATAATCCCCACCATTGTCCTTGGCTTCTGGAACGGCCGATCAAAGCGGCAAAAGTTCCAAGACGCATTAATAGTACGGGATCCCGGATACTCAAAGGGCAATGTCTTTCAGCGACTAGGTAACTTTAAGGATAAATTCTCGTTTAACAAGTGAAAAAATACATCAAACCATTTATAATATGAAATAGGCGTTTATGGTAGATCCTCTCTTTTTTTTGTAGTTATGCATGTGGTTGGCTGTATATATATTACCCCGCTTTTTTCTTTTTTTTGTTATGGTGATAAGAGGTGTAAAGAACACAGGGCGGGGCAGTGCGCCACAATCAATGATGTTTGGAGTTGATTTTCGGTTGATTGGCTTGGAGGTATTGCTGTGGTCGATGGTACGGTGCATTTTTACCTTATGCGAACTGCGTGATGATTACCCACCAGCTCCGATCTTGCCGAGTGACCTCTGATGACGGGAACTAAAGCCTAAGACGGTCGCAACAAATAAAAAAATCACAACCCGTACCTAATAGCACTAGATTACCAATTAAGAGCCCACGACCATGCAACCGTCAGATCTCCAATCTCCGCCAATTGAATCCCGGGATCTAGTCCAGAGTTCATCTCAGCAACAATGATTCGCTGGGAGGATGGTTCACCAGTCTCGAGTTCCGCGTGCGCCATTTTAATTCTGGTATATAAAATAGCTCCTCTACGCGCGTCACAATTAAGTATTGCGTTTAAGCAGTAATGTTGATATGTATTGTTTACTCTACAGAAACCACGGCCATTTTACTTACGTGCTCTGTCATGGATTCTAGATCTCTGGCTACGGAAAGTGTGGTTCGGGTGCTATTCGATCAAAGGTTCTTCTTGCACTTTACAACTTATACGTTCCTATTTGCACGCCAAATAGCTAGAGTACAGCAGACATGACAAACAGATGGGACAAGGAATCTGTTCCCCAAAAGTGCAGGTGGTGTATTATTCTGCCTCGCAGGCAGTGTTGATATCTGCACTGTACATGTTAGTGCTGGATTTCTCACCAACATCATTAGTACGGCCGGATGAAAGCCGCGATGGATTGATGTGATTATTATTTTACTTGGGGTAGGAATAGCCTCTGTTCTGATTTGTTCTTGTTCTAGAACATGGCCCCTTACTGATCATGAGGCTTACATTGTGTAATTGGGGTTGCCATATTTGGGCAATTGTCTCTCATGTTATATGGTCACGATGGTCATCGAAGATTCAAACCGGCCGAAGACCCGTACGGGTGTTCAGTTACGTCCGAGGAAAAAAGTGCACAACAGGATCATTCAAAGCTGCACCTACAACTACACTACGAACCCTCTCGCCAGGGAATACGAGGCGGGAAAAAAAAACTCTAGCGATTCGAGGTTTGAATGTCTATCCAATCACTGGGAAATAACTTGTAGCTGTCACTGTGACTGTCACTGTCACTGTCACTGAGACCTGAGACTGAGACCTTAATTCTCTGGCTCGGTTAATGCTAGAGTAGCTGGCCACGTAAGTATATAGCTTATGTGCATGATCTATATATAGCGCTTGATTTCAGCCATCGGACGAAACTTGAACAGTGTAGAGTACATATATGCACAATGGGAAGCGACATATGATGTACATACTCTAGTTGGGCGGGAAAAGTGGAGCTGAAGATTCAATCGTCTGATCTGAGAAGAACATCGATTTAGAGAACGAATATACTCTATAGGCCATTAGAGTGGAGTGAATGTCGGCATGATAAATTGCAATTGATTCGCCCCCTGGTCGAACTACATGTAGTAACAACTATTACTCTATAATGCTTCCAAGCATCGCGATCGGCTAGGGGTAAGGCAAAAGGAAAAAACATCATCATTTCCGACGTCCATTATCCCAGTCCAGTTCAGGGCGGAAAATGCCATCCACATGCGCTAGGGAGTAATTGTTTGAGTAGACACGTAGGTGGAGCATATACCCATTGCGCGACAGAAACAAGCTTTCCACCGAACCAACCATACAATATCGCACAACCAACAGGAGGCACACATGCACACGCTCACAACTGAGCCCGATATGCAGGTACAGCACCTACTGTTGCGGCCTCCCCTTACATATGAGAAAAGACAACATGTGCACTGCAGTACTGACAGAAGTAGGTACATACATGTACATATTCCAAGTAGAGTAGAGTACTTGAGACACTCGCAGATCACAGATTATCACTCATCATACCCGCGGTATACTAAGGGTTAGGGTGCATGCAATGCCACCTAACAGTTTCAAGATGTCCCAGTGCCGGCGATCATATCTACAACTGTGCTGCTCTAACGGCCAAGTCCTCCTCCCTTGACGGGATGAGGGATCTGTAGATTCTCTCAAATTGTTTATTTCCTGTCAGACCGACTTTCCCGGTCTGGGGGGGGGGGACTATTCAGAGTCGGAGATAACGATGCTGGAAGCCTAACTGCAAGCTTAGGGTCCGTTTGGCAACGGGGTCGGCTTGTGGGGAATGTCTTAATAGAAACTTTAGGCCAACGATCAATTTTGCAAAATGCCCTTTGCCACCCAGCAAAACGGTGCAGTTTTGAACCCATTTTTGTATGGAGATCGGCATGGAACCATCAATTTTGCAACCAACATTTTTCAAAATTCATGGTTGGCCTAAAACTTCTAATGCCATTCGACATCTCCGACGTCATTGTCGCCCCCTTCCCCGCATCTATATAAAAAGCTTGTATCGTACATACAAGTCTTTTTCGGTAACCCAATTTATTCAGAAAAAATGACCAACACACACTTTCCCTACCAGACTATCCTGTTACTCGGCGCCACCAGCGGCATCGGCTATGCCATGGCTGAGAGGTTCCTCGCCGAAGGTAGGACGGTGATACTGGTGGGCCGGAGGCAGGCCCGATTGGAAGAGGCTGCCCAGAAGCATCAGGAAAAATGCGCGGAGGGGAAGCTGTTTTGGTATATTTCGACATCACGAAACTGGATGAGATTGCAAGCTGGGCTGAAAAGTACGCTCCTCCCCGCCCCATCCCCGCCCCATCCCCGCGTTTTGTTTGCTTGTTTGTTCCGATTCACCACTAACACCCCCCGGACAGGATCACCGCTTCGCACCCAACTCTCGACGCCCTCTTCCTCAACTCGGGCATCCAACGCGGCTTCAACTTCTCCAAGCCCGCCAGCGTCAATCTCGCCACGCTCCAGACAGAGCTCACAACAAACTACACCGCCCACATCTACCTCACGCACGCCTTCCTCCCCTTCCTCCTCGGAAAGTCTTCAGAGCAACAGAGGGCGGCGCTGATATATGTCAGCTCGGGTCTGGCACTCATACCGCTGTCGCGCTGCCCAAACTACTGCGCGTCGAAGGCCGCGCTGCACCATTTTGCGCTTGCGCTAAGAGCCCACTTGGAGGGGACGGGGGTGCAGGTGCTGGAGGTGATCCCGCCGGCGGTGCAGACGGAGTTGCATAATAAGGAGTACCAGCCTGGTATGTTTGCTTAGCTCTTTCTATCGTGCCCTATTTCCTGTCGGTTGGGGTTGGAGTCGGGGTCGGGGTCGGGGTCGGGGTCGAATTTGCTGACAGTGGTGATGTGTAGATATTGAGAACGGGGGAGAGATAGGAATGCCGTTGGCCGACTTTGTGGATGAGACTTGGGCCAGGCTGGTGACGGGGAGTGAGGATGGAGAGTTCCCGATTGGCTATGCGAGGGTGGCGCATCAAGACATGGAGCCAGTGAGGAGGAATCATATGAAGAAACTTCCGCAGGCACCGGCGCTGGTGTAGAGTGGCCATGAATGAGTGCTTGTGAATGGGGATTTATCGATCATTGGCATGCTGGGCTGACTGGATGGAGCGAGTGATTAACCGCTGGATGGAGCGAGTGATTAACCGCTGGATGGAGTGCAATTACTTCACTAGTCCATCGGGAACTCTAGATAGAGCTACGATTGTAGGTACAAGAATTTAACTACCCAGGACTCTACTCTGCTCTGTCTAGCTTCCGTTTTTTATTGAAATCCGGGTTTCCGATGTTTACAAAACGGGCTAGTCCCAGCTGCAGGCCCGCGAGCTGCAGAAAGCTTATGCATACATTCACATTCCTGATCATGATCACCAAAGCAAAATAGGAAGACAAAGATAGGTAGGTACCTACGTGGGCTGCGCCGCGCCAACACAAGACTCAGGATGATGATGATGAATGTAAGCTTTAAGCGTCTTGGTTGTCTCTTCCCAGGGGAGTAAAAGTTGGCGGGTGGCAGGAATTCAATAGCTACTCTGGTTAGAGTACCTAGAGTACATAGGTAGAGTAGAGTGCCCAGAGTAGAGAGGTCGCGAATGTAGTCACAAGCATGTACTTTAAATGATGCTGCACATCATCTCATTCACTAGTCAGCGGGCTGCTGAAGGACGCCGAACAGTTGAAACGTGAGGTCTCAGCTCAAAAAGTGCTCAAGCTCAGAGTGTGCATATTTAGACGTCCACATTGATATTTTGGTAGAGTACTAACCTCATTACTCCTAATTCTATGACGTTTCCGAACACGACCAATATTGCATGGCATACAGAAGGGTGGATTCCGCGCTTTTTTGTATGGTATGCAATAGCAGTGGTGTTCGGAAACGTCATGAAATTAAAAGTAGTGACTTTGCGCGAATGGGACCAGCTCTATATTTTCATTATATGATTGGCTAATGGTGCG
This sequence comes from Morchella sp. 2016-41, assembly GCA_024713855.1. Lineage (NCBI taxonomy): Eukaryota > Fungi > Ascomycota > Pezizomycetes > Pezizales > Morchellaceae > Morchella > Morchella sp. 2016-41. The sequence continues at coordinate 400,440 of JAMGZD010000021.1, forward strand.
ATCGGCACCATTGTCATTGACCAGGTTGTCAGAAAATGTAGCTGGCTACATCTGCGCAAAGTCTCTATTGTACATAAAAAGTTGCCTTACGGGACGGGAAGCTAGGGGAAACATTCCGATCCAGATTCCCAATCGCAAACGAGAAAAAGAGACCAATCGCAAGACACAAACAAAGGCCCCAAGGAAAAATGGCGACTCTCGTCTGGCGTGATCTGATCCGATCTTTAGTCAAAATTCCAGGTTGCGACTCTGTCATTGCAATTAACCCAGTAATTTCTCGGGCAGCTAATGTCCTGCCCCCCACAAGCGAGGTCCGACCTCCTTCCATCGTGGAATGCATGCCTCTTTCTAATGTTAGTAAGCTGGTCAGCACTTGGCTACGTCCTATCCTATCGTGCTTTGAATACACAAAAGGTGAGATCAATCGTGTCAAGATTCCCTCCCGAGCTAGCTGCAAGAAGAAGCAGTTGCTGCTGCATACCGTAGGAGGGAAAAGTTAGAGAGGCTGGCAACAAGATGTCAAGTACTCGGGAATGCACACTCAGTTGTGTTTAAAAACGCTATGAGGCTCCAAATCTCGTTGGTATGTAGACCCAGCTGTGTTTAAAAACGCCAGTACAGTCACTCACGGGGTGAAGGCGGATCCTGTCTGATGGCGATTTGAGGTCAATAGCAGTCAAGTTTGATCCAAGAGTAAATTAATGTACTCGGTTCATGACGTTTCCGAACACGATCACTATTGCATACCTACAAAAAAGCGCCAAATCCACCTTTTTGTATGTCATGCAATACTGGTTGTGTTCGGAAACGCTATCGATAACTTTCAGCCAGTCGTTTTAGAGTTTTGGCGGTACTAAACATACTAAACATATGAGAATCACGGTTGACCTTTCGGGCACCCACGGAAAACACCGGTGTCGGCACTTTAGTGTCGCGTCGAAATATACACTTTTTGCTTTTCAACGCTCCGGCACCTCTTTTCCAAGTCGAGTAGGTAGAAGTAAGTCATGTGTATTTTGTCATGGGTGTTCGGTGATCAATGGGGTGCCCTCTCCCGCTCTGCAACATCAACAACGCACATGTTCGATGATCCAGGCCGCCGAAATAAGCTATGAGCACCTGTTGTGTGCTTTTTTACGTGTGTGAGGGCTGCGGTCACGCTCATGTCACGTTATTGGGGTTATCCAAAGGTTTGAGTTATATTTTAAGCGCTCCATGATCCATTGCACGGTCCTTCGACTGCTGATGTTTCAAAGGGCTGGGGATTGGATAGATGGATCTGGTGTGAACCTTGCATGCAAGAGAATCTCTTCCCAGGCCGAGATACATACATAAACGTAGGTATGTAACGGTGTGCACGCGTAAGCCTTGAGCTCCTCCCAAGGAAAATGAACAGGGCGATTGCAATTGCATGTGTGGATAGAGAAACTCGGGATTATTGCACTTGGAGAGATAATCGTCATTTGCATTGAAAATTTGTTTATCCTAAGCTCTTTCTCTATGAGTCCCTTTTTTTTTCTTTCGTTCCCCAAACTCAGCTTTTGGATGCAGGTTACCTGCTTTGTTGCTTTTCAATTCGGGATGAAAGCCCCGAAAGGGAAGGAAGCCTTGAATTTCTCTCGACTCGTGTGTGTGTACCCATCCATCACTACGGGAGAAAAGGTACCAGCCAGCCATATTAATACCGATCGTCCTATTGGTGACGACATGGAAAAAGATGTCGGTTGATGCCGTTCCTTGGCTTTCAAGGTGGTTGGTGGTTGGTGGTTGGTGAATTTGACATAACCAAGTGTTCCAGACTGTTCGGGATTAGTAACGGGTGGTGTCGGTTCAGTTTTAGTTTTCCCGGGTACCTTGCCGTAAGAAGGGTAAAAAAGGGCCGATCAACGATAGGAGTGGACATGTAGGTACAATAACGGTATCTACGGTGCTTGGAGAGAATTGTGGGGCAGGAACGTCACTTGGCAAGCCAGCACGGATGACACCGATGAGTAGAGCAAAGGAGATACCTAGGTGCTTACCCCCCCGGGGGTTATTCCATGACGCGGCGGTGTCTCTAGGTACATGTACTCCCTAAGTTGCTGTGCATGTTGTATAATAGATTTGAAGTTTAAAAAGATTAAAGGATATCGACAGGTGGAAAGGGGGTCACCGGTACCACGGTACCCACGTAGAATAAACATACTCTAAAACAGAGTATAAATAACAAATGGCGGCCAATTGGTGGGGTTGTACTCTACACATGGACAGTTCCGTCCGTTCTGTGCCACCCGATCGGGGTGTGTACAGATTTGTGCTTGCAGAATTAAATCCCTATCATTACTTATTATCCCTTGGACGGATGAAACTGTCAAATTCGCAGCTTGCCTTTTCGAGCTAATACTAGCCCAAGCAGGTATCTAACACTTATTTTTGATTGGCTCTATGGTTATTCTCAACCATTAATAGCAACGGATATACCCAACTCAGTGAGGCTGCGAATTTGACAATTTTATCCGTCCAAGGGATAGATGTTTCTTGGCGCGAATAATAGTTTAAGTGAATACATATCATGTTCCTAGCAGGTTAATTTGACATCGGTTTTCCAGGCTGCAGACTTGCAGTAAGGTACTCTACTCCGGTTAGAGTACTCTAGAGCGTCGATGTCAAGTCCTAATGCCAGTAAACGTCTCGCCAAGGCCCTTAGTTTTTTTTTAGTACTAGTACGTGGAGACGACTTTTGATACCGGATTATGAACAACTCACTCAACGTAAGCTAGAGTCTAGAGTATGGTGCTTTCTCATCCACACATCCATTTCATAACTTATGGTCAAGGTGGATATCCACTTTAATTTTCATCTTTCAATCGACTTTATCGTGTCAGGTCTCCTATGGTATTACAAACCTCGATAGCTAGGAAATGCGTACTAAAGTCTTAGAAAAGTATATAATTATCTTACCTACATTCTTTTTTTCCCCTTACGCACACAACAGGGAAAAAGTAGCAAATCAGGTACCGGGCTGAGAAGAATGCCAAGCGGATGATTACAGCACCTGGAATTCTAGACATGTGCATACTGACATATAGCCTATCAATTAATGTTTCGATTTATGTCATGACCGCTAGAATAAACATCTTAGAAATAAGCCCATAAGCCTGGGCTGTATTAATCCTGTCTAAGCTGAGAAATCCATTTGCGCTCATTAGTTGACTCGAAATTCTGTATGTACGAGTTAGTAGACTATAGCCCACCTGGCTCACCTGCAGGCGAGAAGCACCAACCTGCCAACCTACCAATCTACGCTTGGTGCACTGAACCCACTGAGCCAGAACTAATCTCCCCATTGTCTCACTCACTCAATCGGGTGCAAGGTAACATAGATATATAAACCCACGGCTCACCTCACCTCTAATCCCCCATCCACCTTTCTTGCTTCACAGCAGTTTGATTTTGCACATCAATTCACAATGAAGCATTCAATCATTACCTACACCCTACTCAATGCCCTGCTTGCCCATGCTGCTTGTCCCTTCATGGACGGCGGAGCAGGCTTGAAGAAGCGTGACTATGAGGAAGATCGACTTCCAGGTGACGATGGCTTCCTCGATCAATTCGTGGTCGACGATACCGGCGATGATATCTACACCACCACCGATTTTGGCACCCCCGTTTCGGACCGACGTTCATTGAAGGCTGGTGAGAGAGGACCGACTCTCTTGGAAGATTTTGTTCTAAGGACCAAGATCACAAGATTCGATCATGAGCGTGTGCCTGAGCGTGCAGGTAATGACAAACCAGCCTACTGACGATTGGATTCCTTATTTGTGGTGTCTTACTCACACTATGCTTTAGTTCATGCTCGTGGGGCTGCTGCTCACGGATACTTCGAGTCTTATGACGACTGGTCCAACATCACTGCCGCGTCGTTCTTAGGAAAAGAGGGAAAACAAACTCCGATTTTCCTAAGGTTTTCAACAGTTGCCGGATCTCGCGGTAGTGCGGATACTGTTAGAGGCATGTACTATCCTATCGTCTTGGCCTCCTTGCGTCCAGGTGCTAATTTTGCAAATAGATGTCCATGGGTTTTCGCTGCGTTTCTACACTGACGCAGGGAATTACGGTTTGTACCCCATATGTTCCCTTGCTTTTCCTAGACGATCGCCAGTAGCTAATTTATATCCCTTCCAGACATTGTCGGCAACAATATCCCTGTCTTCTTCCTCCAGGATGCCATGCAATTCCCCGATCTTATCCACGCTGTAAAGCCACAGCCCAATAACGAGATCCCACAAGCAGCCACAGCCCACGACACAGCATGGGATTTCTTCAGTCAGAATCCGTCCACGATGCATACCCTCATGTGGTAAGTTTACTCGTAAAATCTATCATGTCTCATCGGGTGACTAATAGTTTGTATTCAGGGCACTCTCCGGTCACGGTATCCCACGCTCCTTCCGTCACATGGATGGGTTCGGAGTACACACCTTCCGTTTCGTCAATGATGACGGTGAATCTAAGCTCGTCAAATTTCACTTCAAGACCAAGCAAGGTCTCGCGTCCCTCGTGTGGTCGGAAGCTCTAGTTCTTAACGGCCAAAACCCCGACTATCACCGTCAAGATCTCTTCGACGCCATTGAGTCCGAGAACTTCCCGGAATGGGAAGTTGGTGTGCAGATCATGGATGAGAGCGATGTTTTGAGATTTGGATTTGATTTATTGGACCCGACTAAGATTGTGCCAGTCGAGCTTGTGCCGATTACACCTATCGGAAAGATAGTCTTGAACAAGAACACAATGAACTACTTTGCGGAGACTGAGCAGGCTATGGTAAGCTTTATGCGCTGCTTATATCCTTCCACCAAAGAATTGATAGCTAACTGGTACCAGTTCTGTCCTGGTCATGTTGTTCGTGGTATTGATTTCACTGATGACCCACTCCTTCAAGGGCGTCTCTTCTCGTATGTAGACACTCAGATCAACCGTCACGGTGGTCCTAACTTTGAGCAACTCCCGATTGTAAGTATCAAAAATCACTGTTATTCGTGGAGAATAGTACTAACCTCCAATTTACAGAATCGTCCCCGTGTCCCTGTCCACAACAACAATCGTGATGGTGCCGGACAGATGATGATCCCCTTCAACAAGATAGCCTATAGCGAAAACAGCCTTAACAACGGCTCCCCCAAGGAGGCCAACCAGACCCACGGCAACGGATTTTTCTCCGCCCCCGCCCGACGCATCGTTGATGCCGCCTACGTCCGTGACATATCCCCCACTTTCCTTGACTACTGGACTCAGCCCCGTCTTCTCTTCAACTCCCTTTTGCCCGCCGAGCAGCAGCAAGTTGTCAACGCCGCCCGATTTGAGCTCTCAAAGATCACATCCACGGCGGTTCGTGAAGCTTCAATTGCCCAACTTAACAAGATTTCAAACGATCTCGCCAAGCGTGTTGCCATGGCTATTGGAGTTGCTGCACCGGAGCCTGACTCAAAGTACTACCACGACAACAAGACAGCTGGCGTCTCTGTATTCTCTGAGCCCCTTCCTACCATTGCTACCCTTGTGGTCGGTATTCTCGTCAGCACATCCAGCTCTAGCTCGATTGCTCAAGCTGAGGCTATCGCTGCAGCATTCAAGGAGAAGGGCGCAAACCCGGTCATCATCGGAGAGGTCATTCAAGAGGGCATCGACCAGACTTACTCAGCATCTGATGCTGTACTCTTCGATGGTATCATCGCCGTTGATGGAACTAAGGATCTCTTTGCACCTTCCTCCAAGGCGTCAAGTTTGTACCCGGCTCAGCGCCCGGCTTCCATCGTCCGTGATGCGTTCCTGTACGGAAAGCCGGTTGGCGTGATTGGTACTGCTATCGAGGCCCTTGACGTGAATTCGATCGAGGAGCAAGATGGTGTGTATGTGAGAGATGCGAACGCCTCCGCTCAGGATATTGCAGATGAGTTCGAGGAGGGTCTCAAGACCTTCAAGTTCTTGGGAAGGTTCGCTATGGATTAATTTCTGGTGTGGGCCGATGTTTCTTTTCTTGTAATCATAATGTTTTTTCTTTCTTTCGTGCATGAGTGGATGATGGATTTCGCTCTTTTTCTTTCCTAGTTCTGTAGAATAATTAATTCTTAACGATAACTTATATGATTTGTTTATGCATATACTCGGTGAATAAAATCAATTATCAATCACACAACCTAATCTATCACCGGAATGCTGCAGTCGTAGAATGAATAAATCTATAAACCAACCAACAATCAATCAATCAGTGAAATTTGTTCATGAATGATCACTCGGTTTAGAATTGCACAGCTTGAAGCCAAGCCCTATCGGATAGCAGGGTGTGGCTCGTTATGCAGGGATTCCAGAACTACGAAATAGGATCGACAATGGGAACTTAAATTCGAATGGGCCTTACCTTTGCGATTCATCTTTCAATGCCGTTATTTCTTGACACATGCAGTCGTGTTGTATCAATTGCCCGACTTGTTCCCAAAATCGTGACCAGCGAACTGGATTCCCGCGAGTGCCTCAGGGTCGGTTCTGCTGCTGGGGAGGGCAGGTCTATACTCTACTCAACAATTCCAATTGGGAAGATGGATGAACTAGGGCACTTGGTTGAATCTCCAGCTCATCTATAAGAACGTCGATAGATGCTGAAGCATACCTTAGTCAACAGGCTCATGCTCAGTCAACCTGCTATACACCTTGCACCGAAGGTAAACAGGCGAGCATGGGGATGTGCGGACCGATATCCATATCCATCCACTCCCCATCGATGGCGAGATGCCTAGAGGCTCTGCTGCTGCTGTCGGGGTACCTCGGTTTGAGAGATGATGTGCATTCATCCTCTCGATGCTGAAAGTCAACGTCGTGATGTATAGATCCATCTACCAAATCAGCATCAAGCTCGAGGTGGAATATAAAACATAATTTGGTTGGTGTAGGAGAACGAGGCTGAAACCATTCTAGAGCAGGTAGATGCTACTGGGGGGAGTGTCGTTTCGATTCAGACTACGTACTCCAGGCATCCTTTGTGAACTCTAGCCTGGCCACCTCTCTTTTCCGCTAGCGCCGTTCTTGGGCAATAACGTTTCCGGCGCGGAAGGAAGAGTAATTCACGACAAAGGTAGTACAGGTGGTCACGGAAGGCAGCCATTGCCACTTTTCATACTTGGCTGTTTATTACGGCGACTGGGAAGCTACAATTCTATGGTGTTAGGAACGCTTCTCACACTCAGTGAGCAGATATGCATATATCCCCCATAATCAGGCTACATACAACATGTTACAATAGACAGTCTTGTATCTATGAATTAGATGTCACCCCACCATATACAATCAAGGGTCTCACAAAGTGGGATGTGTGTGTTATTTGGTAGCCTGATAAAGCTGCATCCACGGGTACGCTATTAAGGATCCGGTTTTGATCTACAGAATACCAAAACTTCTAGTGAAGCCAAATGCACCCGAGGTCGGAGTTTTAGAGTGGCCCCGGCCATGGTGAAGAAGATAGAGTTACGTAGAAATCTTTTCACTTTCATCCTGGGCGTCATAACATGCAATCAATTGTATTTGGGTCTCTTGCTCGGAAGGAAGGTTTAGATAGAGGCTGAATACCATGGTTACCCGCTGCTCCAATTCTACCGTTATATCGGGTTTTTAGGGACGCACGCAGAAAGATGAAGCTGCGTAAATAAAACCCGGGGCCATGCCAGGTCCCATTGGGAATAAAATACCTACATATTTTAACCGCTGCCAGGAAACCGTTGCGTTTCGGAAGGGGGGAGGGGGAAGACGGAGTTGGGGTATGTGAAACAAGACTGACAGACATGACAGCGAGATGATGGAAGCTAGAATTTAGATGATATAATGTAATGAACGTTGATGTCATAGCATGGAATTGTTTCCAGGTCTAGATATATTTGTTGCGCTGAAGCAGAGAATGAGATAGAGAGAAAAAGAGAGCTGGATTGAGGTTAGGTGAAGCATGTAGCCACGCGACGCGGCTCTCTCTTCCCTCATTTTTTGCTTGACTTGACCACCTCACTTGAGTTCCAACGGTGCAGGGGGGTTTCTGATTTTCACCACCTCATCTCTATCAGCTTCACCCGTTTCGTTGAATAACGCGTATGTAGAAGCAGAGAAGAGAAAGAAAAAAAGAGAGAGAGAGAGAAGCAGCAGCAAAATAATCTGCAGCATCTATCACCCCTATCCCTTATTTTTATTTGATCAACCTCTTCCTCCACCGTTCGAAGTTGAACCGCATACATACGTACCAACCAGCTACCAAGTAACTGTAAGTCTTTTTTTTGATTTTAAGACTGAAATCCTTGCACACAGCAGACAACTCACTGCAAAGAAATCAAGAAGAACACGCATCCTTAGCATAGCATAGCAAACGCTGCAGGAACCACTTTTTTTCATCTCCAGCTCCCCGAGATTTTCCTACTGGGCTTTATAAGAAAAGAAGAAAAAAACCCTTCCACAAACTCAACCCTTGGCCACACGCTATTGTTACTTGAAATTACTTACATACACACCACCCCTCCATTACTTCTTCCTCTACACACAACAACCCCACAACCAAACATTCACTTCACTTCTATCCTATCCCAAGTTCTCCACTCTTAAAGCACCACAAATTTCTGTTTGCCTGTCTGTACTGTACTGTCTTCCCGCGTACGTACATACATACTTACACACTCACATATTCTCCCCACGTAACATACATCATCTCTTTCCATAAGATCTTTCTACGATCGATCGATCTTAATACGTCTGCCCCCTCATAGCATAAAAATGTCTTCAAGCCCCGTCTCCGCTCATACTTCCCCTGCACCTACCCCTGCCCCAACCTACCGTTCAAAGAAGAAGCTCCGCATGGAATCTCATTACTTCAACACTACCCTCCTCCATAAGAAATCATCCTCCACTCCCGCCACTGATAGGATAACCACTATTACGCCTGCTGTTACTACTTCTATCGAGGAAGATGAAATTAAGTACCCTACAACCAAATACAAAACAAACAGCAAGAACTGGTTCGTTTATGCCTTCGGTATCGGATCTGATACCGGCCCCCCTCAACTTTCTGATGGTGGCCGTCCAGCTCATTATGGCATCACTTCATCCATCACTTCTGAATCGGAGGTACCCAGGACTTGGCAAGGTCTTTTGGATAATTCCAGCCATTATCATAACGATAATAAAGTCTCACATCAGGCCAGATGCGGCCTGATTTATGCGCCTGCTCCTGTGCCGCAAAATGTTGCTTTATCAATCTCTAAAAAGAGATTAATCCCCGACGATTTCGTCACCGATTACGACCAGCGCCGTGAGAAGGCCCGGGCTCGTATCGACGCTGACTGGGAGTTTGGAAGGGCTGTGGCTAGAAAACAGCTTATTCCAAAGTCAAAAAACAAGCCTGCCATTTCGAGAAAGGTTGTAGAGACCAGGAAGAGCGGGAGAATTATGGGAAGGGTGGAGTCGACTGCTACTACTACTACTACTACTACTACTACTACAACAACAACGACTTCAAAGCCTTCTGGAAAGGAAATGTTTGGATCCACTGGAATGGTCATCTTAAGAATGAATGTTGTCACTGTCGGAGAGGCTGGAGACTCAGATTGATTCCTTCTTATTTCAAACAATGGGTGCAGAAGTGGCGCATAGATATATACGTCTACTTACTGAGTACACCTAGGTTTCGCTTCTTTTTTTTTCAAAAGCACCACAGGCCAAGAACCCTTGTTTATAAGGTGATTCTAGTTTTGTATATCCTGTTTCTTTTTTATATTACACGATTTTGGGAATCTGCATCTTTAACGCACTTTGTAATCCTTTTTTCTTTTTTCATCTTTTCCTCTTCTATACTATTGGTTTTTTTTCCTTTATCAATTGGGTTTTCATGGGTCTTTCTTTTCATTATCTCGTTGATTGCATGGCTATTACCATCTCCCTCCTAGCTGGGGTTTCCTAGGGTTTCCTACTACTTCGCCGTGCTATCTGGGGCATAAATTTCACAACTAGAACGGGAGAACAACATCGGGGCTGGAAGGCCAGGGGGTATCTATAAAAGGAGTTTTGTTTTATTCGTTATCGATTGGGAGAAGGAATGGTTAGGAGTTGTTATTTTTCTTTTCTTTTTCTTTTCTTTCGTTTTCTTTTGAGAATCGAGATGGTATGTTTTATTGAAGTAAAATTAAGGTTTATCCTCAAAATCATCAGCGGTACGATCCCCGTATAGCCAACCTACTGAAAAAAACCTCAATCTGTTGAATCAGGTGGGGGAATGTAGTGCAGTTGCCGTCACAACTACCTAATTACTCACTTAGTTAGGCCTAGGTAATCAATTTTTTTCGCGACACAAGACGTCACCAGGCGTGAGGATCCAGAAAGGGAAAATTATTACGCCCATCATGATGAATCACATGGCAGGCTTTTTATGGTAGGCCTCGTTACTAAGCTGCCTGGACAAAAGGCCACCACTGAGGTTCCTAAACCCGCCCAAGAAAGAGGGCACCCAACCACCACGATCCGGCAACGTCGTCATAGCTTCGCACTAAGCAAGGCTAATTACACTATCACACCACGAAAACCCTAACCCAATCACAGACGCCCCCTTGCATGCACGAGCTAGAAAAAAGGGCCGGGATGTTCCGCAGCATGGCGGCTCGTTCGGCGGGGACTCATGAGGTGTCACTCGGTGAGAATGTGAGAATGTTACTGACAAGCTTTTCTGTCCTCGGTACTTATACTCGAGGCCGAGGAGAGGAAGGGGGAGGGGGATTGTATATGTTATGTTTGTCGGAGGTAGGAGTGGTGGTGGAAGTGGAAGCGGAAGTCTTGGTGGATACCACTCGAGGCCATTCAGTCGCCGCGACCACTCACTCGCCGTTTCCCTTAGCAATTCTTAATATAGAAAGAGGATTGAGGAATTGGGATAGCACTTCATATAAATACTCAAAAACTAGCTTTAGTTGTTCATTGCCAGGAAAAACGACGAGTGGTCACGGCAACTGAATGGTCTCGCTGGAACTAAACTAAGCCACATCCCAAAACACCAATGCGAGCTAAAATTCAATTGTTAGCCTTGCGACTTTCTACTCTCCATCAAAAACAGGTTCCACACAATCTTCGGCGGGGCAGAGTTCGACTGCCTCAGCATTTCCGTGCTACCTTCACGGTTCAACCTAGTTCCCATGACACCGAGCTATGCAAAAATCCTATGGGGGACAAATATCAGTACCCCCCAGTCATACTATCGTACTGTGAAAAAATCAGAGTGATAAAATATACCTAGCGAGACAGAGCCAAATTTGTTTTCAAACACCTTGAACATCTGTACACCCTGAATTTTCTCTTAATTAGATAGCGGCGGCGGATGAGTGCTAGGCTGCCGAATGCCCTTCATTGGGTGTAGCCGGAGGGTAGTAGAACAATTTTAAGGTTGTGGTATTGCCATAGACTACGCTCTGCATGCAATGGATGACTTAAACAAAAAACAAAAAAACTGTACACTCTAATATGGAACCGGGCATCCCAGGAATTGAGCAATCTGAGCTCTTCTTTAATTCATAGTAGTCCCATGAGGAAGTTGAGGGAGCCCAGAGCACATTATTCCAACTGTTATTACCAACGGTGCTACTACCTGCGAGAGTCAGAAGTCCTATATCCCTTCGTGCGTTTTCACGACCGGGAGCTAGTAGGCAACTTTTATTCGTTAGTACACCTAACCCTCACCCAGTGAACCTCTTTTACTATAAATTCGCCTTCTGTGACCCTTTCTATACCTATTCTGGTGTCTCCACAGCGTGTAAATAGCTAACTTTTCTTCTAAATATCACAACGCCGTCGTGGGCGTAATATTTCTCCCTTTTTGCTCTGACGAACGAAGGGGATATGTTTCTGGTAACCCGTTTACAGGAACAGGAACAATGCCAGCTGGATACTTCAGATTTCCTTCAGGACGGAATCCACAGTTGAAGAGCTTTTGCCTATCAGATACAGCCTGAATTAGATAGTGCTTCCCCCGAAAAGCATATTCGGTTAACTTACTCTTCTCTGGTGGCAGTAATATCTGCTAGAAACTCATTGACTTTCTCTAACGTAGGAAGGTTTTGAAACCCTTGTTGAATTTGACCAAGCGTGTTATTAATTTGTTGCATACCCTGTACAGCGGGCACGTTCGAGAAGCGTGGGGACTGATTATATTAATGATGGTCTGAAGAGCTTGGGTAAAAAGTGGATAATCGAGTTGTTCCATAATAGTTGTTGAGTGTAGGTACACAGAAGTGTGACACTGTCACGTGGATGTATTAAAGGGATAGAGGAAGAAATTAGACGTGTGAGGAGATTTATTTGAGCCTCGAGCCTTAGAGAGGTCTCTTCCTCCCGGTTTATCTTCCTCGCTTAGTGTTCTTTATCCCATGGCCACCCATACCCATCCACATACCCCTGCTACGTATACCATGTCCTTTTCCACGTCTTCTTTTTCTACACAACAATAGAGGACTAGTAACAAACATCTACATACTACATGTAGCCAAATCGTCCACTTACATCCCTTAGGCGGTCAGTCATGATCAAAATCAAAATCGTGGCCGAACTAGATTGAACGTAATTATGTTCATTCTCTTCCTCTCTCTTATGTAATAGGTGGAGCTTTCTATATAGCGTAGGGTAAACTCAAGGGCAGAATAAACAGGAGCTGCGTTTACCAGAGCATAGCCACCATATCTGGTTCGATTTTGATTTGACTGATAGAGTAGATGTGGCTCGTTCCCAACGCCCCAACCTTCCCAATTAGGCAACTTGGGAACATTCCCAGTTCCTACAAATTCGATTGGGTGACAATAGAGAGTATTTGCCAACCGTCAATCTCGAGAGTTTACGAATTGCGGGGCTCCAAGATGGCGACCGGAGCTCTCGATTTTGAATTTCTATGGGGCAGCGTGAGATATATGAGAATAACAATTACCCAGCTTTGGAATCACTTTAATTAGCATCATGAATATCAATTATAACTCCCGACGGTGTATTTTATAGGTAGTCTGATGAGCTCTTTGATTTTCCGAGTTTGTTCATAATGTCATATATACCATTAACCAGATCGATTTGGCGCCCACTAAGGGGAACTGTCAGTTTTGCCTCCCACAACTGTCGAGTTTGAAGCGTCAATTGTCGAAATTGACGGTTGGCAAATACTCTCTAATACACTCTAATGAGAGTTGTCCAAAAGTAGTAGCCAAGCATTCCCAGCGTGGGGGGGATACAATGGGAGAGTGGGTACATATCCACCCTGAAAAATATCATTGGTTGGAGACCTGTAATAATGTCTTAGTCAGGTTTACTGGCCTTCATGAGCCAATAGAATTTTTTAGATGGGAGTACTTGCTTAGCAGCAAAAGAGTCAGAAAATGCAGTTGCTCAGGGCAAGCATAATTTGTATGGAGTGGCGCCGTTCTCTCATACAAATAATCCCTGTTTCCATCACTGGTTCTTTTGCTGGTAAGCAAGTACTCCCGCTCACCCTCTACTCTATGTAAGGAGATCCCATACCTACATATAAGGCTCACTTGCGCTGCCTGCTGCATATCATAAATTCTTGGCCTGGTGGATGGCGCAACAGCAACAGTGATCTCCTTCCATACTGTCAGGGGTACTGGGGATCCGGCACCAGGTTGTCCGCGGATCCGGGCTACGGCCGAACATCTGCGGCCACTCATCTTCGAAAAAATAAACCACCACATTCTTCACCGCCAAAAATTAAGGTATCTATTGGTGGCTGATAAGGCAGCAGCAGCAGCGAGCGAGGGGATTTATAAATGCATTTTTACTATTGGAGGAGGTTCTTCGTCCATTACGTGAAACTTTTGGTCTAGTCAATATGCATGCGCGCCCAATGACATGCGAAGTGCAAAATATCGATGGGGACGACGATATTAAATACGGCGGTAGTTAGTTTTTTTTTGCATTTCTATGGTGTTGACTTGGATCCGGGAGTTGCTAGTAGTTGGGCAAGTGGGTCGTATAAACAGATGAGGTTTAGATCCGATTCTTTGAACACTTTTTTTTTTTTTTTTACTCCGAGTCCTCCACGTCTTTCCACCCTATAAATAAACACTACATCTTTTCTTACTGCGAAAAAAGTGGTACGATTTAGAACACAAAGAATCACTCGGATTTTTTGGAAAACGAACCTTGTAGTTGAGACGGATTGTGTTTTTTTCAGCCGGGTTAGCTAGCTAGCTAGCGAGAAGAGGTTTGTTTGTGTCTCGTATTTTAAGACTCCTCGTATCGATTCGACAAGTGCAGGTTGCAAAATGATGAGGGTGTAGGTATGCTGGTATGTATCATGTACAGCAACCCTTACCCGCATGAGGCATTATTAGCTACTGGCTACGTTTATAAACTTTTCCTTGTCAGATAGCCCAAATAAGGCGTGGAATAGTAGATTCCAAGCTTGTAGCGATCTGTAGATACGATGTTTTTAGACCATCACATGTGGCTAGCATTCCAGGTAATCATATACAACGACGTCCCAGAGATAAGGAAAGAAACGTAGCTGATCAGCTAGTGATCACTCATCAAATGCCCTTTAATCCTTGGCACTTTCAACCACAAGGCCATGGCGGAACCTGCCGCGGTCATTGGCCCCGAGTTACTAAACCTAATCAACAACAGACATCACATCGATAAATCATATTGGATATCAGATCTCCACCACAGTAAGCATTAATCAGAGCATGTCTGCTTCTGCTGCACCCCTCTTTTACCTTTTCTTTTTTCTCCGGAGGGAGAAGTTTAAAAGGCAAGCGTCTTAGCTACTTAGGACAACAAGAGATCCAAGCATTTCGAAAACTAAACCAGACAAGACAAATTCGAAGGAAAGTCCAAGCAAAGCCCAAGCAAAAACATCAAGCAAAATGACACCTCCAAGTGCTACCGTTCCTACAGAGACAGAATTGCCAGCAGGACTGCCTCCACAGATCGCCTCTGCGCCTCCTGCCGGGCCGCTCACGGTGCTCGTCATCGGCGCTGGAATCGGCGGGCTGTCGGCCGCTATCGCCTTGAGGAAGGCGGGGCATATTGTCCATGTACGATCAATTGATTTAATTCCTTTCTGGGATTTATCAGTAGCGGTACGGCAGAAAGCTAATTGAGTTGAGTAGTTGTATGAAAAGTCAGCATTTGCGAACGAGGTCGGCGCGGCGATCCATGTGGGGCCAAACGCATCTAGAGTTCTAAGGTCATTTGGATACTCCGAGGAAAGAATGAGTGGGGTGGAGTGCTCGTTTGTATGGAGTCACGAGACCCGACTTTCATTGGTGAATTAAAGCTGATATGAGGAAATTGTAGTCGGTGATGCTTGACAAGAGCGGGAAAACAGTTTTCACGACGGACAACACCGATGCGAAGAAAACGCACGGATCTGTGAGAAGCCCTTCCTCAGTGCAATTACTACAATCGGGTGTATAGAATCGGTCATTTACTGACATCACCTCACTATGTATATAGCCATGGTATCTATCCCACCGTGTCGACCTGCACAGCGAGCTCAAGCACCTTGCGCTCTCCCCCGACACCTCCCCGCACCCGCCCTGTATTTTGCATCTCTCCACCCTCGTCACCGGCGTCGATGCCGAAGCTGGCACAATCACCCACACGGGCCCCTCCACCATCCCGTCAAAAGGCGACCTCATTGTCGGCGCCGACGGCATCAACGTACTAATCCCTCATTCTCACCACCATTTAAACGACTAACATTTCGTAGTCCAAAATCCGCCAGATAGTCTTCCCCGACACCACCCCCGCAGTGCCAACCGGCTTCTCCGCCTTCCGCTTCGTGATCCCAACCGCGAAGCTCCGGACCGACCCTGAGACAGCACAGTTCGGTACGCCCGATCGTGACGGCGGGAAGAAGTGGGCCATGAAGATTGCGTTCGAGAAGGAGCGCAGGATCGTCATGTACCCATGCCGTAAAGGGGAGCTGATGAACTTTGTGTGCATCCACCCCGACGAGTTCAGGGACGGAGGGAAGGCAGATCAGGCGGAAGGATGTGAGTGGCCTGTTTATCCCGCTTACTTTTATTTTTGTCCTGAAGTATATATGTATTGACTGACTGGCCGTGGTAGACTGGAACACCCCCACCAACATCCTCTCACTTACGTCCGTCTACACGGACTACTCAAAGTGCTTCCAGCGCATCTTTACACACCTCTCGGAGGGCGACGTGACACTATGGCAGCTCCGAACACTCCCACCGCTACCAGCATGGGTCAAGGGCCGTCTCGCGCTGCTCGGCGACGCATGCCACCCTATGATGCCGCATCTCGGCCAGGGCGGCGGGCAGTCCATTGAGGATGGCGCAGCCCTTGGCGTCTTGTTCCCGTCTGGGGCTAGGCCCGAGAGCGTCGAGGCAAGGTTGAAGGTCTATCAGCATGTTAGGAAGGAGAGGGCAGAGACGGTGCAGGACTTTTCAAGGAAGCTGGGAATGGCGAAGAAGGGGATGGGATATTCTGGTAAGTCTCTCGAGCTTTGATTTTGCCTTTGGGTCACTGTCTGTGTGGGTCGGGACTGATTATGAGGATGTAGCGGCGGAGGTGCACCAGTATATCTTCTCCCATAGGGTAGAGGAGTATGCAAAGCAGAGCATGTCGGCGATCTTCATCCCACCGAATGGCGCGGCGGATTTCGGTGTCTTGTAAGGTTTTACGTTAGTGGAAATGGGAATGGGAATGGGAATGGGAATGGGTAGGGTGTTTGGGTGCTGGGTATATGGGACTTTTGTGCGGACTGGGACTATCTTTTTTGAATGGGGCTTTTTATGTTGATTATTGCTTTTTTTTCCGAAAGGAGTGTTTATTATCACTCTATACCAATGATGTAAATTGGTGTAGAGGATTGGGGTGGTGCCGTGAGGCGGTTCGTTGTGACCAAGATAGTACTGGTGATATATATTTATTCCCAGCTCTATAATATGATGAGAACATAGCTATTTTCAGTGATGATCTTTGTGAAACCGAGTGAAAAAACCGAATTTATTGTATGAACTGATGTGTAGAAACAAGGGGAGAAAGCCAAGCTCTCTCGTTATAGCTATATAGTTACATTCCGGAGGCCAAAATACCTTCCAGTCCAACTGTTAATAACATCTACCACCGCAATGATTTGCTACGATCAGCAATACTTAGCTCTAGTATTGCTTTCATCATTTTTTTTCATAGGTCATGGCCATCTCTGAAGCCTGGCATAGATGCCCCCTAGACACGGCCTAGGGCCAATTGAATCCTACTCCAAATTCCCCAGCTACAAAGGCGAGCAAGTGGTCCCAACCACATATCCCGGGCTTGACAGCTTCCACCGAACACTGGAAAAGCTGGGTCTTTCCTAGAGCTTTTGTTTGGCAGTACGTCCAAGCTTACCAACGCAGAGTAAAGCTGCGTGAGAAGCTGTCTATCGAGGTGGGAGTCTGTAACCGTATAGGACTACCATAGATAGTTATACACTCAATTTCCACTTGGAATGCACTAGCCATAGCTGGGCCTACGTGGTGGGCTTTCTATTTCCGATGTGGGTATAATTAGTGGAGGAGAGTTTGATATCCTACCAAGTCCAAACCTCGGCCAGGGCAACGGAAGAATCCGGTCTAAACAATAAACTAGATTGACCAAAAGCTTTAATTTATGGCTTTCAGCGGGAGGCCAAACCACCAAAGTCCTCTCACCCCGGACAGCGGCGCACCAGCGCCAACTATTTATAAGCTAGCCACTGGAAGGTCATCAGAAAATCGTCTATCCTGCTGTTTCACGCTGACATTCTAGCTTGTGAAAGGGGCTAATTCGTGTATATAAATATCAAAATGCTCTCCATAGCCAAGAACTATCTAATTAACGAAAATATACCAAACCCAAGAAGTGCTAATATAAATTAGCCATGCGCGTGTAACAAAGGACAGCATATATGTGTATACAGTCATAACCCCCACCTCTATCGATCATATGTAATGCTTACGTATCGATATATCCAGGGTCTGCATCAACGCAACAATATATCGTTACCGTACGCACCCCTAACCCACACATGCAAGATCGATATCCTGCAGCGCATTCGTTTCTGGCGGCGCCGTTTCTCATTGGCGCGGACAATTTCTGCAGGTTGCAGTCGAACGACGTTTTTTTTTTTTTTGCATGACACATGTACGTATAAAGGGCAGGACCGGGGGGGAGCGTTTTTTAGGTGCACCTTCACCCGGTAAAAAAAAATAGGAAAAATAAAAAAACACTGCGGTATGAGACATGCCAAGCTGGCTGGCCAAGGCCAAGCAAGAAAGGAGGGGGGGGGGAGTTGATCATTGACACCTAGCACACTGCCAGATCCGGATTATAAAACTTGGCTTTGTAACCCTAGCTCCGCGACGTTGTCGGATATCTCCCCATGCATGGCTGATTACTACAACACAAGTACCTATAGAGGAAATTATCGATATACATAGGCTTCTCCACTATATATCATGTTTCATGGTGGGTAAGTGAATCTAGAGCACGGTGTATATATATATGTATTCACATATCTTCGGGGCTAGAGAATAGGTTGTTTCTGCCCATTAAATTTACCTGACCTACATGTATCTTTATATGCACATGTACATTTGATAAATGCACAGCGTTGGGTAAGAAGTGGTGGAACGCCCTGAAATACAGTTATACCCGCAAACACCGAATACCGCCAAAACTGTATGCATATGTAGAAGGTCAAACTTGCTACAAACGGATACTTCTAAGGTTGATCGATATCTTTCAGCCAATCGTTTTAGAGATGATCCCAGGGCGGAGATAGCCAATTTTTCGAGTTTTGGCGGCATTGGTGGCGTTTTACCTAAAACAGGTATCACTGTCTCAGCCCGTTCCATCACTTATTACCTGCCACTGTAGAGTATGTACCCTACATATATATATCCAAAAAAGAAAAGTGACACAGGCACAATTCCAAAACCCCAAGCTCGGCCGAGCCACTCGCCGAGTAACATGGCGCGAATAGCTGGGTAGCTTCCGTAACTGTACCCCGTGTGGTTTAGGTACAGCCAGCTTGAGCTTTTAATTAAGCTTGGCAATTAACTGGTAGCTATAGGGTTAGGTGTGTGTGTGATATATATATATATGTACCGTCAATTTTTAAGTGATCCACTATCCCCGTATTTGTGTGTGGTAAGTCCGAACCAAGGCGGATTGTCGAATTAAACTTGACGGACTCGTGCAGTGCCGTACTTTTTCTCACCCGGAATTAAGATTTAGCGAAGCGGGGATAGTGGATTTCTTGAGAACTGACGGTATGTAGTCTAAGCTTGGAAGTCGAGAGGCTGCATGCGCTGCTGAATTGTTTTCTTTTTTATCATCTGACCTTGATGGGAGGTTCGATTCGACTTGAAGTCTATATATGTGTATTTATAGAGCTTTGAATTATATTAATGGCAGTCCTGACTAAACATGACCCCAGTTCCTGCCGGATTCGAGGGTCAGGAGCTGAATTGGGGGCGTCTGTAGCGCCCACATGTTGTATACTCTATATACAGCTTGTGGTAAGATTATTGTAGAAACATGGGGGGAGCCCTATTAGCTTGACCAGCCATACAAACCCTGTTTTTAGACCCTGTTTCTACAATAATTTTACCTCTCGCTGAATATACTTACAGTACCAAAAAAGGGGGGGCGGGGGGGATCACTTACGCCAGTAGTGTGGTAAGAATACGGTATTGGTACAGTATTCTTCTTCCTACAATGCCGGGTTTAATTCGGTAGTCTTCACCAAGTCCCGTAGTCCTATGGTAGTGATTCCACCCCATTTTTTTCTTCTTTTCATACTGTACATATATGACTAGAGTGCATGCAAGTAACATGTACAGCCACTCATCGAAAGTGTTTGCGATTCACATTAAAGTTGGTTAGTGCGTGATGTGGCTTACCAGATTTTGCGGTCAAATTGAGGGACTAAAATGTACCCATATATAATTGTATCCAGTGGGTGACACAGAATAAAAATACCACGAATGTCTAATGTTGATTTTGACCACTATTAACTGTTGCTGTGTTGAGATTTTGAGCATTTCAATGGGCACTTTGATTCCTGACTTGAGCCGGACATGCCACATTAAATCCGAATCACGAGCACTTTTGATGAGTGGCTGTACATGTACAGTGCGAAGGAACGGGGCAAAATCAGTACGGTGCAACTACGGGGTTTAGTGGACAATACGGAATTAAGCCGGCACTATAAAAAAATAAATAATAACGCAGCAATGCCGTATTCTTGCTGCATTACCAGCGTATCAACGGGAGTAAGGTAGCGGATCCATACACCTTTTTTTTTTTGGTATTGTAGCACTCACCAGGTGTATTACCACACACATCCACACATCCATATATACCCCCCCCCGCCCATTTCCCAAAATCCTACCACGCCATAGCCATATATATAGAGGGGGCCCCATGAGCTAACCTGCAGCTGCAGTATGTAAATGTAACCAACAAGTATCTCCATACATGCACATATACCTACATGTAGGCTCATCTCCAACCCCCCCTCCCCCCCGCAATTAGGCCATAAAACGAATGAATGAATGAATGAATGAATGAATGAATGAATGGGGGGGGGACATGGGAGATCACTCGCGTTTTTATTTCCCCCGTCACCCGCAATCACCCGCTGCGCGCGTCCAGGATCAAGTCAACAGCTGCTGCTAGCGGGGGCGGGGAACCAGATTGACTGGTTGGTTGGTTGGTTGGTTGGTTTACTGTGTATATATATACTGTACATGTAGTTCTTTATTCCTATATCGACACGCCCACGGATCGATCGAGGCACTTCTACTAGCTACTATACTAGCTACATGTACTTGTATGTGCGTGGCCAGCTAGCCGCTAGGCAAAGTGATAGAAGCATGTTAAAGCAAGTGTATGTAACTCCGGATCCGCACCAAGCATTACCCACTGCCACTGCCACTGCCACTGCCACTCCACTCGCGCGGTATACGGTACTGATGATATTAACATAACCAATTCCCCCCCAATCCCAATCCCAATCCCAGTGCCCAACCTCCCGACTCCCCCGTGGTTGTGAATAACTATGCAGGTCTATAACGACACCCATCTAGCTATGTGTGTATGTAGCTACACAACGCCGCAGCTATGTAGACCCCGACCGACCCCCCCATACCATGGCCATAAAAAGTATATAAGAAATACCAAAATAGAAGAACAAGAGAGAAAAGAAAACGAAAGAACCAAGCCCTAAAAAACACCCACACCACAAGAACGCACAGTAAGAAAAGAAAGCCCATTACTATAAAAAGAAAGAAAACCACACCTATCTACCCGCACCCGCACCTCCGCCCCCAGCCCCCAGCCCCTCCCCCCTCAGCCTCCTCCTCACCCCCGCCACCTTCAAAGCACCCACCTTCCCGGCCACCATCTCCACGCCCCACGCCCTCTCCACCGCGCCCCCCTCGTCCCCCATCCTCTGCACAAACCTCCTCACCGCCGCCACCTCCCGCCCCGTCAGCACCAGCGCCCGCTCCCCGCCCGCCAGCGTCGCAACATTGAGCGCCGGGTCCGCCAGCACGTCCTCGCCCAGCTGCGCAGGATCGTCAATCGACACGTGGTACGTCAGCCGCGCAATCTCCGGCGTGAGCGGCGCGCGCGAGTGCAGGTAGCGCTCAAGCAGGCGCCAGTGGCGCTTCTCCCAGGTCGGTGCGGGCGGTGGTGGTGGTGCAGTGGTGGCGGTGGCGGTGGAGGTGGAGGCGGAGGTGCTGCGCGCGCCGCCGCCGCCGGGGCGGTGGATGCGTCTTGCTGGGGCGGCGGGTGCGGCAGCTGCAGGGGCTGCTGTTGTCTCGTGGGCGCTGCTGAACGACGTGGCTGCTGCCGACTCGGGCTCCCTGCGGTTTGTGTTGTTTGACGATGCCGAGGCAGTGTTCCTCGCGCGGCGTGCAGCAGCAGCGGGCTCGTGTGCGGTGATGAGCGGCGCCGACGCCGACGCCGGGTCTCTGGCATTTTTGCGGAACCCCACACCACCACTCCCAGCGCCAAACGACACATTCCCAAAAGACACATTCCCGCCCGCGCTCCCGAAACTCGTATCGCCCAGCCTCCGCCTCGGAACCGCCACGGGCTCGACCGGCGTGATGTACGCCTTCATTGCCGGCACCACCACTGGCTCTTCTTCTTCCTCTTCCACGGCTGCTGCTACTGCTGCTGGCGCTGGCGGCACCACCACTGGCGGCGCGAGCTTCTGGAAATTGTCAAACACTGCGTTCGGCGGCGGCGGCGGGTCAGGCGTGGTGCTGAACGATGTTGGCGGCGTGAGCTGCTCTCTGCTGCCCCCCGCAGCCTGCACTGGCACAGGCACTGGCACTGGCACTGGCACTGGCACTGGTTCCGGCACCGGCACTGTCTCCAGCGCCTGCCCACGCCGAGCAGGCGTCTTCGGCCCCCCCGCCGCAGCAGCCTTCCTCGCCCTGATGCGCGCCAGCCGCGCATTCGCCTTCTCGACCCTCGACTTTGCCGGCGACGCCACCATCTTCGCTGGCGATGCCTTCCGCGGCGACGGCGGGTTCTCTGCCGTCACAGCCCTGGTTGTCGCCGCCCTACCGCCCTTCCTCCGCAGCGGCGTCGGCATCGGCTTCACGGGCGACACCTTCCTCGGCGACGGCGGGTTCTCGGCCACCACCGCCACCACTGCCCGCGGCGTAGCCTCTCTAGCAGCTCTCGGTGTCGCCTCTCTCGCGCTCCTCCGCAGCGGCGTCGCGAGCGCCGGCTTCACCGGCGACGCCTTCCTCGGCGACGGCGGGTTCTCGGCCACAACTCTCGGCGTCGCCTCCCTGCCGCTCCCCCTCCGCGCCACCATCTTCCTCGGCGACACCTTCCTCGGCGACGGCGGGTTCTCGGCCGCCCCCGTCCCCGCCACAACCCTCGGCGTCGCCTCCCTCCCGCTCCTCCGCAGCGGCGTCGCCACCGGCTTCACGGGCGACAGCTTCCTCGGCGACGGCGGGTTCTCGGCCAGCACCGCTGCTGCGCTGGCCGCCCTCGTTGCTTTCGGCGTTGCTGCTGCCGCCCTTGGGGTGGCGGTATTGCGCGTGCTCTGCCGCCGCTGCCGCACAGGCGTGCGCGCAGGCTTCATGGGCGACGCCTTCCTCGGCGACGGCGGGTTCTCGGCCACCACCGCGCGCGGCGTCGCAGCGCGTAGTCTCGGTGTTGGGGCTCGCGGCGTCGCGGTCCGGGCGGGTCTCGGCGTTGCTGACGCCTCGCGCGTTGTCCGGCGTAGTCGGTCTTTCATTGGCGGTGTTTGCATGCCTGCTTGCTCCTGTTCCTCTTCCTCTTCTTCCTCCTCTTCGTGTTCGTAGCCGTGGTGGCCGGCGGCGGCAGCAGTAGTAGAAAACACGCCGCTCCGCTCCATTTCCCGCTGCCGCCGCACCATCGACGCCTCAAACGCCTCCGTACTCATTCCCACCGGCGTCGTCGTCCCCACCGGCTCCGCGCCAAACCGCGCCACAACAATCGTATCGCCAATCTCCTCCTCCTCTTCCTCCTCCTCCTCCCCTCCTCCCCACTCCCCCCCCTCCTCCTCTCCTCCCCTCCTCCTCCTCCCCTCCTCCCCACTCCTCCCCCTCCTCCTCCTCATCGGGTGTCCGCCGCCGCCGCCTCCCCACCATCGGCGTCGCCTCGCTCGGCGCCTCCGCCTCAACCTCCCACATATCCCGCACAATCCTCTCCGCCTCCAGCGTGTCCTGCTCAATCTCGTCGGACGCAATGGTGACGGGCCCCACCTGCGCCGCCGCGGCCACCACCGCCGCGCGCTGCGTGGCCCACGTCTTCTGCAGCGGCGTGTGCGCCGCCGCGGGCCCCGCGGGCTCCGACCACTCCGGCTCCGCATCTACATCCACCACGTCGGGGTGGGCGCCGCCAGCGTCCGAGTCCGAGTCCGAGTCCGAGTCCGAGCCTGAGCCAGCGCCCATGAGCTCCTCCTCCTCTGTCGCGTCGGGGTCGAACCCGTCCTCGTCCTCGTCCTCGTCCTCGTCCTCGTCGTCGTCCTCGTCGTCGTCCTCGTCGTCGGAGCTCAGCGCCATCATCTCCTCGAGTCGTGCGCGGTCGAGCGCCTCCTGTGCGTCCTGGGAGAGCGGCTGCTGCTGGGGGGCGCTGTGGCGCTTCCGAGGCGTGGTTGACGCTGCGCGCCGGCGCTTGAGCGATAGCACGGCGGGCGGGGAGCTGCGGAAGATGTGCGGCTGCAGGTGCGGGTGCTGCTGCTGGAGGTGGTTGCTGGCGCCGTAGAAGCTGTCGACCCCCACCGGATCGTCTTCCCACATGCCCTCTGACGCCCCCTCCTCCTCCCCGTCCTTGTCGTCGTCGTCGTCGTCGTCGTCGTCGTCTTCCGCGAACGTAAAGTCCGGCAGCTCCTCCTCCTCCTCTGTGTCGTTGTCGTCGTCGTCAGAGGCGAGCATATTACCCACGTGCACCTCCTCCTCCTCGTCCTCGGCGTCTTCGTCCTCCTCCGGCACCGCGGCAGGGATCTTTGTGGACGCAAAGTCCGGCAGCAGGCTGTTTGTGTCGATGATGCTAAAGCCCTCCATGTCGTCGTCGTTGCTGCTCGCCGGCGTGCTGCTCTGGAACTGCAGCGGGCGCACCTTGCGCGGCGACGGCGACGGCGACGAGTGCGGCCTCTTGCGCGGCGAGGGCGTCTTGCGCGGCGAGCACGGCGTCTCGAGCATGGGCTGGGTGCGGCGCGGTGGGCTGACTGCCGGTGCTGGTGCCGCTGCGTTCCGGGGCGACGCTGCTGCTGCTGCTTCGTGGCGGGGCGTGGGCGTGCTCTTGCCCTTCCATGCCGAGGAGGAGGAGGTGGTGGCGGCGGCGCCGGGCGTCAGTGTGCGGCGGCGGCGGGGGCGGCGCGCGGGCGTGGGGCGGCGCTTCTGCAGCGGCTGGGTCTGCGTGTGTGCGTCGCGCGGGGTGGTGGTGGTGGGGGGGGGGAGCAGCGGCGGCAGCAGGTCGCTGGGGCTGCTGAGGCCGCGGAGGGGGATCTTTGTTGTCTTTGTGGTTGTGCTGAGCGCCATGTGGTTGTGGTGGTTGTGGTGGTTGTGGTGGTTGTGGTGGCTGTGGTGTTGCGGCAGCTTCTTGATGTGCGGCTTGACGTCCCGCTCCTGCTCCTGCTCCACCTGCACTGCGAGTTGCGGACCGTCAGAGTCGGAGTCGGCGTCGTCGGCGCGTGAGGCTTCGACCACGACCTTGATGCGCCACGGGGAGCGCGACGGCGTGGCTGTGGCTGTGGTGTGGGTGTGGGTCCTGCGCAGCGGGGTGGTTGGGCGGGGCCTGTGTGTGTGTGTGTGTGTGTGTGGTTTGTGGAGGGGGTGCACGGGGAAGGTGTAGATGCTGGGGCCGTCGAGGGACTGCAGGGGGTCCGGGGAGGAGGTTGCGGCGGTGGTGTCGGCGGTGACGGCGGCGGTTGTGTGCTTGTGTGCTGGTGGTGCAGCTGTGAGGGGCGGTGGCATTGAAGCCGTGATTGTGTTGGTGATGGTGATGGTGTTGTGGTTGTGGTTGTGGTTGTGTGTGTGTGTGTGTGTGCGTGTGTGTGTCGATGCTAGCACGGCCGTGGTTAGAGCAGACAGACAGACAGACAAAGAGTTGCGAGTGTGTTGTTTTGTTGGGCCGGGTAGCTGCGTTGCTGTGGCGACGGGGGGGCGGGTTGGTGTGCTGCGGGCAGCGGGCAGCGGGCGGTGGGCGGGGAGGGGCTGGCTGGCTGCGGGCGGGGAGGGACTAGCTATGATGGCAGAGACTGGCTGTGGCGGGGACTGGCTGCGGCGGGGACTGACTGCGGGCGGGTTGGAGAGCAGCTGTGTCTAGGCAGCATCCCCAAACAGAGAACAAGGCCAGATCCGGAGATTAGATTAGATCCAAACCTTATCCCAACACCGGGCTAGCTGCGTTTTGAGCCGCATGCCACAGCAGCACGGGGGATCACTCGTCTCCCGCACACGACACTTGTGCTCTACAGCGGTACAACCTGTGTGTTTTGCATGTCTCACGCTGAACAGGGCCCTTGTGGCCATAATCAATCACACAGCATGTAACACCTACGGCTCTTGGATCTCTCTCTCTCTCTCAACGGGCAGCCAGCTACTCCGGCTCCTCGCCCGGAAAGAGAACAACGTCACAATCCTGCCTCTGCAACCCACAGCTATCTATACACAGGACAGACCCCCCCCACAGAGCCTCCGTGCACCATCGGCCCGGGCACGGCACATCAATTGCAAGGCGCCGCCCAACACACTTCTCTCGGCCGGTACATACATACACACCTCGCAGGTACTCGGACCAGCCCTGTCACCTCCTCCTCCTCCTCCTCCAAGCAGTATTTCCCAGCCAAGTCACACAGAGACTCTCTCGTGCGAGAGATATGTACCCCCCAACCGGGATGTTCCGCACACCCACATACATGTACAAGGCTCTGGGATAAAGTGAGTGAACGGATCCTCACCTGTCAGCACCCCGTTTAGTTCACTCACTTAATCCCAGAGCCTTGTATATATATGCTACAGGGGAGCTCGAGTGAAACACTGGATTGGATTACTAATTAACTAGCATGCTAGCTACATACCTACCATTACCACGGAACTCCGCCGTTTTCTCTCCTCCATCACCAATCGGCGTCGATCGCGCGCCGCGGATTGCGGGGGGGAGAGTCGGATGAATCGAGGCCCCATTGCAGAATGTCCCCGAGTGGTGGGTGGTGGTGGTGGTGATGACGGCGGCGGGGTGAAGACAGGTGTGTAGATGAGGGTGGGTGGGTGGTATATAGGATAGGATCAGGTACATGGCTACACATATATATAAGCTCCACAAAGCGCAGCCAGTTAGCAGTATCCGCGCTCTCTACCAAACATTCCTCAAACCGCCGCAGCGCCACCACAGCACCACAGCACCACAGCACCACCCTCCACACCCACCACGAAATGGCCGCCCCCACCACGCAATTCACGCTCTACAGCTGCACCGCCGGCCCCAACCCCTGGAAGGTCACCATAATCCTCCAAGAGCTCCACCTCACCTACCACACCATCTACGTGGACATGCCCTCCGGCACGCCCCCCCCCCCCCCTCCCCACTTCTCCAACATAGCTAACCCCCCAGCGTGCCACAGGCGAGCACAAGCAAGCGCCCTTCCTCGCCGTCAACCCCAACGGCCGCATGCCAGCACTAGTCGACCACTCCAACAACGACTTTACAATCTGGGAGTCGGGCGCCATCGTGCTCTACCTCATCCGCAAGTACGACAGCGCCGCCCACACAATCTCGTTCCCAGACCTAGAGACCGACAGCACCGCCACCCAGTGGCTCATGTTCCAGATGTCCGGTTTGTCCCCCCCTCTCTTCTCTCCCAGCAAACACCCCCCCCCCCCACTCTTGCAGCAGACACTGACACCGCAGCAGGCCAGGGCCCATACTTTGGCCAGTACGTCCACTTTGCGCACAACCACGGCGAGCAGCTGCCCAGTGCTGTTGCGCGCTACCGCGCAGAGATTGACCGCATCCTGGGCGTGCTCGAGGGCGTGCTTGTGAAGGCGGCGGCGGCGGCGGAGGAGGGCGGGGAGGCGTGGCTGGTGGGCGGGCGGTGCAGTTATGCGGACCTGGCGTTTGTGCCGTGGCATTGGGTGTTGGATCATTTTGTGGAGCTGCGGGGGTGGCGGGAGGGGTTTCCGGCGGTGGCGGCGTGGCAGGAGAGGATGGCGGGGAGGGCGGCGGTGAGGGGGGCGAAGGAGACGAGGGCGGGGGTGATGGGGAGGTAGAGTGTGAGAGGGAGAGAGAGAGAGTGTGTGTGTATATGAGAGAGAGAGAGAGAGAGGTGAATGGAGTGGGTGAGAAGCTGAGGTTTTGGTAAATGTTGATTAGGCCGAGTGACGTGTGTGTGAATGGAATAGGTTTTGGTGAATGTTGACATCAACCGCGCCCGAGTGACGTGCGTGTGGTTGTCCTGTGCCGAGTGATATCCCGTGATTAGTAGCCAATAATTACATGTACTCTACTATACTCACAGAACCAAAAGCCCCAGCCCCAGCTACATACATACATACCCATCTAGCTAGCTAGAACACCGCAGAAAGCAGCAGCAGCAGCAGCAGCAGCTTTCCAGTCACCACCACCACCACCACCACCACCGCCGATCCGCCGCGGGATTCCGTGCTCGCCCTCGCAACTGACGTTGTCGCGTAGGTACATTACAAATCCACTGCTTGTTACTAATACAGCACGCAACGCAACGCAACCCTAGCCCACAGTCCTAGCGCTGGCCTTAACTCCGCTGCCTGCCTGCCTGCTGGTGTTGTTGCTATTATTAATTCCCGTGGGTTGGACAGAGTAGTCCGGTAGGGTGTTGTGACAAGGGTGACAAGGGGCGGTTTTTACTCTGTGCTTTGACGTGTGCGGGGGGGGGAGTTAAAGCTTATGTGTGGATATGTGTGGATATGTGTGTGTATGGGTTGGGCGCGCGCGCATCTACTACAAGTATGTACCGGGAAACATGGAATCTCTCTCTCATGCATACATAGATTAAATACCATGTGATCTCACGCACGCGGGGGATAGCTAGCTAGCTGACTGGCTGGCTGGCTGGCTGGCTGGCTGGCTGGCAGCGGGCGACGGGCGATACATCTACCCGGCGGGACGATTGTTTGGCTGCCTAGTAGGGGTCCGGGAGGTATGTATGTATGGTACAGCGACCGGAACGATGTATGGGGGTGGGGAGGGGGGTGAAAAGTGTCTGTGCACCATGTAACTCCATTCCTATCGCTGGGGCGCTGAATTAGTAAGAGCGCCTGGATTGCGCAATTGGGGGGGGGACGTGATTTCGAGTTGGATTGCGTGCTGGGTTGGTAACTTGGTTGGGAGGGGAGGAGGAGGAGGAGGAAGAAGCTTCGAGGATAGCAGTGGGTATTGGTAAGCTGAGATGGAGGTGTGGATTGATGATGCATCGCGGGTACCAGGGCGTGGGGACTGGGAGGCTAGAGGGGGTATATAGAGAGCTGTGGCAGGCGCTGTCAGTGTTGGGCATCCAGCTTGGAAGAGAGTCTTTGGTTATCGGATACTACTACTGCTTACTGCTACTACTGCTACTACTGCTGCTACTGCTGCTACTGCTACTACTGCTACTACTGCTACTACTGCTACTGCTACTACCATTTTCACAACGATTGGCACTCTACCAGAAAAACAAAAAAACAAGATGAGCACCGCAGTCCTCCCCCAGTCCTCCGCCTTCCACCCCGCCTCCTCCAACCCCCACACCGCACCCGCACCCGCATCCTCAACCTCCGCGCCGACCCCCACCCCCGCCACCGCAACAGCACCCACCTACCCCCTCCACGGTGATGTCCCCACAACCCTCAACTTCCACAACCCAATCACCACCGACGGCGCCCCCCCCTTCTACCTAGTCGAAGCCCCTGCCACCGGCCCCCAGCACAACATCACCACCGTCTCACACACCGTCACCATCCACGACCTCCGCGGCCTCGAGGCCGACTTCAACCTCGACAAGCAGGCCTTCAAGCCCGTCCTCAACGCCCCCTCCACCGAACGCGCCTTCACCGACGACGCCCAGATCGAGCGCGACTACTACCCCGAGATCAAGGCCATCCTGCGCCAGCAGCTCCCAGAAATCGAGGAGGTCGTCATCTTCGACCACACCATCCGGCGCTCGGGCGCCACGGCCGCGCGCTCGCCCGTCATGCGCGTGCACATTGACCAGAGCGTTGCGGCCTCGTACCAGCGCATCCGGCAGCACCTTCCCGCCGAGCGCGCCGAGGCCGTCATTGCCGCCGGCACGCGCGTGCGCATCATCAACGTGTGGCGCCCGATCGGCGGGCCCGTGGCCGACAGCCCGCTGGGCTTTGCGGACAGCAGGAGCGTGGATGACGCCGATGTCGTGCCCGTGAGGCACATCTACCCGGACCGCGAGGGCAGCACGCTCGCCGTAAAGTACAACGAGGGCCAGAAGTGGTGGTATTGGAGCGGCATGAGGGACGAGGAGGTGCTCCTGATAAAGTGCTTTGATACGGATACGGTTGTGGGCGGCGGCGCGGAGGGGAGGAGGGGCAGGACGCCGCACACGGCGTTTGTGCACCCGGGCACGCCGGCGGAGAAGGCGGGGAGCAGGCAGAGCATCGAGGTGAGGTGTTTGGTGATTGGGTAGGGTGGTGGTGGTGAGCTGCTGGGCTGGCTGGGCTTGTTGGTGTGGCCGGCTAGCTGAGGCGCGCGCCGTGTATGCGTATGCGAGTAGACTGTGAGGTGTGACGGCTGTTTTTGTAGTTTTTTTTGGATTTGTTTTTCGTTTTGGATTTCCTTGTACCGACAGCATTCTGTACCTTTATCATGCATCTATACTTTAGCTACTGCTTTGCTTTTTGTCGTCAAACATTTATACTCATGACATGGAGCCCCTGCTATCCTTTTGTGACCCGCGAGTGATATTCCATGTCGCAACCATCATTGGCCCCTAGGCTAGGTTATATATACATGTAGCCCATACATCTATATAACCCGTGTGTAGCCCACGTAGGCTAATATAAAGAGCTATATATCGGTTTCCGTATAGAAGACCCCCACCAAGTGCCTCTCGAGGCCTTGGTGCCATCTAGCAGATCATCGGGTTGATGTCGAGGTTTGCAATTTGAGCCACCTACATATATCTAAGTACGTACCAGGCCGGCCAGCCATGCAAGCAGAGATATCATATACAACCAACCAGCCATCTCTTCGTCTAACAGATCCCCATCAAATAGCAGATCTCACACACAAATCTAAAATTTCCCAACTACAGGGTAGGCAGCACCGACAGCTGACGAAGGGATAATCCAGAACTACATGTACATGTACATACACTCCCAATCTCCAATATACCCAGGAAGAATGTATACCTAGCACCCCTCTCCCAGCTCACAAACACGGAGACGTGACTAAGCCGACATACCAAAACGTCACCCACACCGGCCAGCCGTCTCCTATTCCCCTCCTCCCCACTACCAAAGCCCAAAGCAGAGCAAACAATACCCACATTTTCCATCTCGCCCCCATGCAAACGCCTCCTCCTGGACACAACCTGTGGGCTCTTAGCAGCGGCCATGTACGTACCAGTACCAGCTCATTAAACATCAGAACGGGGGGGGCAGACCGCAGCGCACATATCCGCCCCCGTTGATTCCTGCATGGTGTACGTTTGCTGTTAATGATTCTTTGTGTG
The DNA here is from genome assembly GCA_024713855.1 of Morchella sp. 2016-41. Lineage (NCBI taxonomy): Eukaryota > Fungi > Ascomycota > Pezizomycetes > Pezizales > Morchellaceae > Morchella > Morchella sp. 2016-41. The sequence continues at coordinate 431,707 of JAMGZD010000021.1, forward strand.
CTCATGTCTTTGTGTTGACGTTGGTGGTGGGTAATATCATCATCAGCTTCATAATATATATAACCATGCATCACTAGTACGTACATATACAGTAACGCTCCCACAGATCAGCTCTTTGTTTTTGGCTCTGGAATGCGTACGACGACACAGCTGGCTGATGGACGAAAGGTTGCAATTGGTGCTTGTGATCATGGGTACTCTGTGGTTCTGCAGCTCCTCCCTGGGGTACGCTCTGGTGTGGACTTGCTTTATAATTTATCTTTATAGCTGGTCCGGACATTCGTCTGCGGCGGGTCAGCTATTCATTAGTAGTGAAAGTTTAATCTGGTGCAGTACATGCCGAGCGCAGTACTCGATAGCATGAGGTTCCCGTTTCCTTCACACCTCGATTGATAGTACAGATAATTCTGACGGTATAACTGCGGCTTAACTGACCAATCCTATAGGTCGAGGTTATATTATATATCTAGCGCTATAGGGTTTCTGTGGGAAGTCGTGAAGACGGGAGATGCTGATTTATAGGGAGAGGTTTGGGCTGAAGTGGTAAGTGGAGGTTAGGTGGTAGAGGAGAGGGTGGTTTAGTCTTAATCGGGGTTGGAATTGGGCTACTAGGCGCGTTTTAACCCATATATCACCTACATAGCCAATCCCATTCAGGTGGACGAGGCTGAAACCTTTGGTGCAATACAGGGAGTGTGTTTATCGGCGTTGACCACTGGACGAGCATAAAATACTTGATATATAATGGCTTTAAAATTCACACGGGCTTATGATGCGGTAGACATATTTGAGACGATATGGCCAGGCTAACGTTAGCTTTAGGGGTCATCATAGAAAAACGGTGCCGTGCATGGAGTTGAACAATCCTCAGGTTCAAGAAGATGCTGGCTGGGTGCGTGCGAGGGCCACTATATGCTTTTCACGGTTTTAGTTTTATGTAGGATCAATCGGGCTAATCACGTGCACAGGCGAGAAAAGAACGAACAACTGCTGTATTGTTGCGGCAGGCCGCCACCCGATAATGGGCAGGCCAAATTTGACCCTCCCAATCAAATGGGCAGGCCGCATTGGGCCTGCCACAAGAGGAACTACTTACAATAACTGGGAGATGAGATCATCTCCCATAAAAACAAAACAAAAAATGAAAAAAGAGAAAGAAAGGAAAGGAAAAACACCACAGCACAGGCCCGGAGAATCCTCCCAGTCCTCCTGGCAGTCTTCCCAGCAACCGGAAAGAACGTGCGGACCGCCCTCCACAAATACTATTTATGAAAAAAAGATGTTAGAAGAACAACTATTAAACAGTATCAGAGGAATAACTTGCCCTGCAGCTGTGGGCGAGATATCCCACCAGATCTTTCTCCAGGGCCAAGGCCAGGCAGGATACCCAACCAAACCCTTCTCTCGTAGAGAAGGGCCGGAGGGATAATTCAACCATGTCCTTCCCTGGTAGAGAAGAACTGGAAAGATACCCCAGAAAGCCCTATTCGAGGGGAGCACCGGCCGGGGCAGGAAGGGTACCCAACCAAACCCTTCTCTTAGCGATAGTAGAGAAGGGCTGGCTGGGGGTGCCCGGCCGGGGCAGGAAGGGTACCCAACCAAACCCTTCCCTTGGCGATAGTAGAGAAGGGCTGGCTGGGGGGTACCCAGCCGGGGCAGGAAGGGTACCCAACCAAACCCTTCTCTTGGCGATAGTAGAGAAGGGCTGGCTGGGGGGTGCCCGGCCGGATATGCCTTTTGTAAGAGGCTACTATGAAGAATGATGTTAGCAAAGATATCACGATGAGAGGGCATTGTGTAAGTCACTTACAACGTAGTGGCGCATATACGGATGAGGCGTGGCTGGCAGCCCATCTCGAGGCGAGAAACTATTGCCAAGAAAGAAACAAAGTTAGCAAAATCAATTAGGAGAGAGAGAGAGAGAGAAAGAGAGAGAGAGATAAGAGATACAAACCTGGACGCTCCCAGTAAACGACGTCTGGGGTTTGGATTTACCCCGCTGATGTCGGGCCTCACCCCAGAACCCAGGGGTTCAAGTCTCGCAGAAGAAGCTGATGACTTCCAGCCATCAGCCTTTCCGGGCGAGGGAGGAGGAGGAGGCGGCGAAGGAAGAAGAGAGCTTCCAAGGCAACAAGAAGCCAAAAGGAAAGGAGAGCCTTGGGATTTGAGGTTCCTCCAAGTGGTGGGGGCTCCTCAGTTCCTCTGGAGCCACTGGATGGGGATAATGGAGAAGAAGGGAAGGAGTGAGGCAGAGCGAAGGACTTTATATAGAAATCCAGATTACAGCCAAGGCTGCTGTCGGCGAACTTGAGCATTCGGCCTTGGCTACTACGGCCGAGGCGGCCAAATAAGTGTGTATATCGGATGGTTAGGATCAAGCCAGTTGTTCATTACGGTATCCAAGAGAGGCTCATAGAGACGGTATTCCTGGGTCTACCTCGTGGAGGTGGTCTGAGCATAATACATGTGCCATGCTCTCTTACGGAAACAGACAACCTGGTCAAATATAGAAGAATACTCAAGGAAAATCGATAGAAACACGCGGAGATCAGTGGATAACTTGCATTCCAGCCACAAAAGCATTCACAGACACTAATATTACATATATCTACATATATGTAATTTGGTATCAAGCTACATGTAGTGTTCAGCCGGCCGACTCATGGATACATATGCAAGCGGCAAAGATACATGTACATGTACATGTAACCATGGCACAGGAACACTAATGGAAACAAGAGAGACTGCATGCGTGTACTATGTAGCTCAGAATTTTTTATTGTAGCTATGGGTAGCAGCAGTCAGGTGGAATAAGTGGTTTTCATCGGCAACCTCTAATCCATTAATCGGGCTACCAAGAGCTAAGGTAGGATGATGATCTTTAAAAGGCTACAAATTTCATTATAGGTACAGCATAAAATAATATGGACCTCAGAAAGCCGAAAATAGAAGTTTCCTGCTCTTTCAAGAGTTCTGGTCTGCTCACCAACTGGATTCTCATCTAGGTTTATCGGCTTTGTCAGAAAGGTTAATTTGGGGATGAGCGATGAAAAAATATTCTAAATTCGAGAACACGATTGAACATTTGACAGGGCGAAAGCCACTTTGGGTCAGGATAATCCAAACCAAAAGCTCAAAGCCGTCATAAATACTTGAGGGTTCGATATATTGATAGCTACGTTACGAAAGAAGATAATGCTTCCACTCGCGCAAGCCTTATCCTAGGGATATGTGACCCGGGCAGTCTATATATATAGAGACTTATACAACTAGCATTGAGAGCTTGGGGTGAGTATTAAAAAAATATATGCGAAAATCATTGATTTAACAACAGGTTTTAGAGGACAAAACATATAGTAGTTCATTTAAAGTGCCAAATGGAGTTCGATACTGTAGGTCGACGAAACCTCTCCTGAGAAATAAAGGTAAGAGAATCTGCTAGATCAGACATCTTGTACTCATAATTTCCGAGAATTCTTGATAGCAAAGACCTTACAAAAATTTCTCAGGGCTTAACGTGTGAGTATATCATACACCAATACACCAATAGCCGAAATCTCAACCCACAGAAAGGTATAGATTCATAGCTCATCACTCGTCAACCGAAATACCGTATTCTTTCTGAACCAACTGGGGGGAGTAGGTTATTTAGTGATGGTGAGAGCTGAAGCTACATTGGCATCATGGGCAGTCATCTGGGTTTGACTTTGAGGAGACATGCTGTCATGTAGCACCCGGCTGGTGCAGCAAGTGCCAAGGCTAGAACTGGCTGACAAACCTTCCAAGCAAATGTATGCATGTAGCCACCAGCCATCAATGCTCATGGCGCGGCGCTTGTTCAACGAGTACATATTTCATCCTTTAACGAATAGATACTCTATTTTATTGTTCTTTGTTTTTATTCGGCGGCATCTTTTAGGGGCCTTATTTGATGATCGAAGCGGTTGATAACGACTATCTCTCTCGGAGATTACATCTACGGCTAGCTTGAATCAAATGACAGAGGGGGAACATTTGAACAATAGGGAGTGATAGCAGAAGGGCTGACTGGACAGTATGGATATGGGTGTAAGCCTAGATCTGATAATATCTCTTTTAAATTTTCAACTAAGATCAAGGAGTCCCTTATAGACTAATTAACAATTCATTCACCCCGATACCAGTCACCTTCTCGATAACCTCTCGTCAGGGCTTCTCGGATATGTGAGTCTTAATTCCATTAAATATTGAGCCCAAGCTTTGGGTCGAGTTAATTTGGCTTCATGGCGAAGATTATCAAACCTATCTTAAATTGAAGTCAGTGGTGCTAATTATGAGCCCACATAACCAGATCACATACGGAGCCTTGGGTTTCAGCTTCCAAGGAAGAGACAATCATCCAAAGTCGAAGAGAAATCTTCAATGGAGTACTAGTAGAGATATCCCATGGAGCTCAAAGAACTCATGAACATCGAGCTTTCCTAGACTTGTCGGGTCTTTGGCTAGAGATTGAAGCTGGCTCATGACCGTCATAGCGGACCATTCCCATTTCATCGAGACAAGATATTAGAGGCAGTGTTGAACGGTAACTAACCGGACAGCATAATTTAATAACATTTGGCTATTAAACTAACAACTCTCTCGTTTCTATGCAGCAAGAACTCCATATGGGGTTACAGGCACAAAAAGACTCACCTGGCTCATTGTCCATTTTACACTGTGATGTTTAATAAATTGAAATCAAATTGGGGCCCCCAGGTAACTGCTAGGCAACTACGAATGAATTTCGGAGGCAGCGTTAACCAAATAGCTGACCAAGTCAGGCATGTGGCCATCAGTTAAACAAAAAGAAAGAAGAAAAACGCATATGGCCATCCCTGTAGTTTTTGAACTAAAGGCGCTGAAATATGAGGCCTTCAGCTTTCTGTTAAAGAATTGATCGACCAATTTGCTTTTATTTACTATTCTTCCTTCTTGTTTTAGTAAACCCGTGTTATTAAAAACTATAAACTCTCGTGGAACGCTAAAGAGTGGATAATAATACATGCAACTAACTACATAGAAGGGCATGTACAAAGTCTAAAGGAAAAAATATCTATCTATTCATCGATAACTACACTCTAGGATCCTCATCTATTAAATTTCCACCCTTTACCCCTCCGGCTGGTCGAACACTACTCAAACTTCAGCCTGTACCAAATCCCACATCCGACTTTTCGTCCTCTCTTCCATTGCTTTTTTGCTGCCCTCGTGTATATTCTTTTTGGTTTAAGTGGCATTTCATCCCGCAGCGAAAACACAATTTTCTCAGGTTCTCCCAATCATTCCACAACCCTCGTCACCATCTCCGCTGAAGATCTTTCAAAAGGTCTACCATCTAAATTTCCCCTCCCTGTAACTCCGAGTATCACTACATCTGGCTTTGGCCATATGCTTTTCACTACGCCCTCATATGCTCCCAAATGCCCCGACCACAGCAGTATCCCCTGATATGGTATGACCTTATTATACATAATTTGGCCGCCGTTGAGATATGAGAAGCGATTCCCTTCTCGATCATTCAACCACTCTCTGAATGCGTTAAACCCCTCGGGCGCATGGTTAATGTTTCGTCGGGTGCGTTGCAGATGTGAGTGAATCCCTTCGCAATTCCCCTTGCAATGTCAAGTGTGCACCCGTATTGACCGCCAAGGTACACAGTTCCTGTATCTAGTATCTCTGGCATACTTAGATGATCTACAGGAGGCATAAGACAGTGGAGGGAAGTGTATGCATGAGCGACAATATCTGAGGTACCCAACGGGATACGCTCCTCCGGCGATTAGGAGAAGCTACGATGGGGGCACACCGGCAGTGCGCATAACATTTATGACCTCTTCGTTCCCGACAATTGTGGCCCCCGTGCGGAGGGCGATCTTGTCGGCGCTGGGGAGGTGGTCGAAGTGTGTATGTGAGGTGAAGATGTAGTCGCATTCCACGACATTAGACGTGGATAGGTATTGTGGTAGTGGTCAAGCTATGTGTCGAGGAAGATTGTGAGGCCTCTTGTCTTTAGACGGTAGGTTGTTGCGCCTGTTAGAGGAAGGGATCAGTCATTAATGGTAGGTGAGTGAGAATCTATGAATGAGTAGATTACTAACCAACCCACTCGATAGTTGTCTATTCAGATCCTGTCATCGTCGCGTACCTAGGGTATATAGCAAGCAAATGTAGCTACTAGTACTAGTACTAGCTATATACACAAAAAAATATATATATATGGGCGAACGGAGGGTCTAAAATATGGATTTGGGACTCGTCAAGATGTCGGCATGTTCCCCAGTGGTGGGGAAAGCAAAGCCTCCCCCGATTCTACAATTAGATATAATAGTATTAGTTAACAACTCGGCTAACTAATGCGAAAACCGGGCACGAACGAAGGGATGCTGGTCTACATAGTAACCTATCACCTATCGTCTTTGCTCTAGAGTACCTATTCAGACAACTGCCCTAGACTACTGCTACCTGCATAACCGCAGGGATCCAGAACACCACCTGCTAGACGACACGGTGCCTACACCCAGAATCTGGTTGGTGGTATCAATCAAACACAATTCCACGCGTCTCAATAACATATCCATCCCGAACAATGTCTTTCAAAGTGCTAATAATCGGCTCCGGCCTCTCCGGCACCCTCCTTGCCAACGGCCTCAAGAAGCATAACATTTCCTACACACTCTACGAACGCTCTCCTGACCCCTCTTCCTCATCCTCCCCCCAACGCACTGGTTACCAAATTCGTCTCGGCGCGCCAGCGCTCGACGCCTTCCGCCGTTGTCTCACACCCAATGTCAAGGCCACCATCTGTTCCCGGTTCGGGCGTGGTAGTGCGAGCGCCCCAATATTGTATAGCAAGGGCATGGACGTGTTAGTCGACCTGACGAGACTACCGACATACCCAAAAAGTGCACCCGTGAATAGGGTGGTTCTGAGAGATGCACTGGCGGAGCAAGTGGGCGTTATATATGGGAAGGCGTTTGTGAGGTATGAGGTCGTGGGCGGAGGGAACGGGGGTGGGGAGAGAATTAAGGTCTTCTTCGAGGACGGGACGGAGGATATGGGTGATTTGTTGGTGGCGGCGGATGGGAGTGGGTCTAAGGTGGGTTTGTTGGGTTGTTACTGTTTGCTGCATTTGGCACGGGCACTATTAGTGATGGTAATGATCGTGCTACTGCTAATTTTACAACCACTAATAATTACTACTACTAACTACTAACCATGAATGCTTGTTACTATATACTATACTTTATCACTGACTAACTCTAATTCAACTCGATACTATTTGCAAATTGCAATTGAGCCCTCACTAACGCTCTTTAACAGATCAACGTCCAAGCCGGTCTCTGTAACATAATAACCCTCACAAAGATCCAAAGCTTTCTAATCAAAGGCCCTCTCACACCCGAGACTTTCGCCCTCCTCCCTCTTGAGATCAAGCGTGCTCCCGTTGCCGTCCCCTCCGGCCGCAACCTTCTCTTTGCCTCTTGCTACCTCCCCACCCCAGCAACCGATACCATCACCACCCATAACTACGACCCTACCATGGCCTCCCTAATGCTCTCGTATGCCATTCCCACCTCCAATCTCCCCACAAACTTCGACTCCCTCACCACCGCCGAGGTCTCCACCTTCCTGAAAACCCTCTATGCCGACGCCGACCCACGCCTCAACACCATCATATCCGCAATCCCACACACCGATATCTACACCTTCAATCCGCGGACATCACGGCACCCACCTGCCAGTTGGCGTCACGATGTGACATCACCCGACGCTCCGGAGCGCGGGCATCCGCGCGTGTGGTTCCTGGGTGATGCGGTGCATCCAATGCTGCCTGGACGCGGCATGGGCGGGAACCAGGCTATGTATGATGCGGGAAGGATGTTAGAGGTATTGCTGGCTTTTCTAGAAAGGGGAGAGAAGATAGATGACGAGGCAGTGAGGGTTGCTGGGGAGATGTATGAGAAGGAGATGATGAAGAGGGCGTTCGGCTGGGTTAAGGCGAGTGGGCATGGGCTGGGGAAGGATGGAGAGCTCGGAGAGGTAGGGTTTAACGGGTGGGGCGGGTGGATGTTGACGTGGATTATTTGGGGGGTTGTCAGCGTTATTGCGGGGGCGGGGCGGGTGCTGGGGTTGGTGGGGTGGAGGGTTGAGGAGGTTTTGGAGGAGTTTGAGTGAGTAGATGGGTTTGGGTGTTTATACACTTTATTTACATGTAGTCTGCGGTTCGTTTTAATGATTTAATGTTCGAGTAGTGATGGTCATGGGATCTTTGGCAGAACAGGACGCGACCTGGGCGTTCATACAGACAAAACGGGGTCTGAGACAAGCCCCGAGACCCCTTTGAGTTTTTGCTCCCCTAAATATAACCAAAAGGATTGTAGTGAAAGTAAAGAAGAAAGAGAGACAAAAAAATGTAGCATCATCCGGGTTGAACCAGGATCACTCGCCGTTGTACTCAGTTTCGGTACGAGGGGATTAATTACCGTTATACTAATGAGACCCGTAAGAATAAATACTGGAGGCTTCTTTCCCTCTGGGTATCTTTAGTATACCCCCCAAGCTCTTCCCTAGCCCTAAATGTACATGACGAAAAGTCTCGAGACTTTTGATGAGACTATACCATTATCTCAACTTTCCCCAAGGCTCGCTTTGATCTGTACAAGACGAGGAGTGAGTTTCCCGAGCGCGAGCCTTGTCTCCTTGTCTCATGCCCAATATCGCGATATATATATATATATATAGATATCTTCCTTAAACGTCCGAGGCCGCGCGACAGGCTCATCACCATAGACTCTAGCTCGGAACGGCGAGGTTCTGAGTATTTGCAACCATACTGACGAGCTAACGTAGACAGATTGTGAGGAAGTGAATCAACTAGTCGTTACAACACTAAAATCCTACATATGCATAAGTCAACTACCAAGTACTCTAAGTACATTCCAACCCACAAGCTCGGGTGATTGCCCATGATCCACCCAACCCATTAAATATATTCCCGTCCGCGATTGATTCAGAATGAGATTAGATAGGCAAGTTAGTGCATATCTCAGGGTTAGGGTTGGTTATTTGGTACCCATCACGCGCGACTGGCATAAGCAAAAATGGAGAATGGAGAATTTATGGTTATGAACTTACAAAGGCTACAAAAAGAATATCGTAATAATACCGTATTCTTTTCGCATTATTAGTGTATTAATGGGAATAAGGGAATAAGGTAGCGAATCCATACCCTTTTTTGGTATTGTAGCCCCACCAAAGAACCGATATATTTCGCAGAACGATGATGCAGAGAAAAGAAGCTTCAAAACGGACAAGAAATCGTTCTTATTATGGTTTGTTTATATAGATATAACTACATACATAACCTACTATCTATGTCGGAAGAACTACAAAGAAGTAGTTCAATCCCTATTAATCACTACCAGTAACCCACACCCACGTCCCTAAGCCCAGAGAAATCAAGATCCTCTGACCTAGGTCTAAGGCTAGTAGAAAGAAAATAAAAAACATTCCCATCTCACTCTAATCCCCAGCCTATGGCGATACAAAACTGAAGATAATTATATAAGCATGCACACGAAGCCCTAGGCGCACCCCAGCGGTTACATTCCGGGAATACAAGACGGCATACCTGGGCACGGGTAGTCAGAGAGAATGATGAAAAGTGACGAGAAGTGAATAGGAAGAATGGAGAGGGTGGATCGAATTCTTTATAAACTACGTGGTCCGAAGCTGAGCATTGGCGCGCTAGACTTTTGCCGACGGCCTAGAATCGTATGTTTGTTTTGGCCGCTCTTCTTGGAGGATATTACATACATGTACATGTATGTACATGTATATATTTTGGCCGCTGGCTTGGAGGGGGATATGGCGTACGTATGTGCGATATTACATGTATGTATGTGAGTGTATTTCTGCCATCACAGACACCTTGTCACGTTCGTGCGGAAAGTTTAAACTTTGTGACTTCCTTACCGTGTGAGTGCATCATGATGATGCCTAGACCACTAAATCTGGTGAAAATAAATATATATCGATCATAATCCATTCAACTAACTAGTGCAAACGCCAGCTACGTATCAGCGCAGTACTAGTACTCACAAATGTCTTTTCTAGAGAAGGTACTGCTCGACGAGGAGTTAAAGTACCAAAAAAGAGGGCAGATCCAGCAGCCCAGTACCGCACCTAGTAGAATACTGAAAAGCCTACGGTATTGCTACGGTATAATAGTAAAGATTCCGACTTAATTCCGGAGTTTATAAACTTCCGTATTGATACAGTACGTATTACATCTGTGTCTAGTATACATAATACGGTCATCCGATAGACCTCCTGGAAAAAGGATTTTTCACAATTTTTTTTCTCTCACTAGTTGCGATATATAACACACATAAGACGTCATACACATATAGAAAATTTAAGCGCTCCCAAAAATAGTCTGCGTCATGACATCTCACCAGCAAATTTTTGGCGCTAATCCTGATTAGGAGTTCATATTAATCTTCGTCAACTGTGAATAAGATTTTCCCTCTCAAAGACATTATATCATGATTGGCAATCTGAATACTCAATTGATTTTCCAGTTTCTGTGTGGCTATCTATGTTGACGGCGGAATCCAAGAACACGCATTGTAATCCCCGACACATAAATGATACCGTACCGCTGTAACTAATCCCATGGCATATCAAGACGTCATTCGTAAACAGAGACATAGGTCTTTAAAATACGGTGATCTGTGGAATTAATGACAGTCACTGCTATTTCTCCCCGCTAGCAAGAACAAATATAAAGCAGCCCCCCAGCCCACCGCAGAACAGCCCATCACTATTCGTACGAAAAAAAGGTGGATTTCTTCCACACCCAGACCCACCATGAAGCTCGGAACCGTTCCGATGGCAGCTTCGCTGCTTCTCTTTTTTACATCTAAAACCCTTGTAGAAGCGTCTCACATTATTGGGAGCTACCACGGCCCAGAGCCAGCTCCCGCTGCCCCTACTGCTGCTGATAATATTGGCAATGGAGGCAACAAGACTGATATCTCTATTCATTTCCCGCGGCGTTTAATCTCGCGCGCATACCCCCCTCCCCTCGAGGACCTTCTTCTTCCCCCCATTTCACCTCGCCGCACCACCCCGCTCTCTGTCTCGGAGGCGTCGTTAATCTGCCAAAACCAGTTCTTCGGCCTCAACCCCGAGAACTGGATCATGTCTGGTGCGACCGATTTTCTCGAGACCTACACTGCAGCCACGAAAGGTGATTTTCTCAGGCAGTCGCATGGTCTCTTGGGGTCTATGGCGTATCGCTATCTCGGTGAGGAGGGCTGGAGTTGCAGCGTCGAAAATACTCAGGGCTGTACGGTCTCTTGTAAGGAGATTGTTATGGCGATCGAGGATATTGAGGAGGCAAGGAACGTCTATTTCGTCCTCAGCTCTGTCGCTCATTTCACTGCCGTTACCGATCTAATCCATGTAAGTTTCCCCGAACCACGGCCTTAATTTCCGGGCCTTTTGAATCTTCCTGCTATTTCGATCATTTCCGATCTTGGCAACTTCAAATATAAAAAAAAACATACTGATAAAACTTATCATGCTACCAGTCCGGACTTTCTCATGCCCAGAGTAATGTTGGAATGATGGCTCCCAAGATGGCCTTCGACTTTTTCTGGGCCAAGCGTCATACCCACGCCGATGACGTGAAGCTGATACTCCACCTCGTCATCACCGGCATGGGCCAGCTCATGGAGCTGCTCACGCCATTCGTCCCATTCGTACAAGTGATCGAGAATTTGCACAAGCAGCTCGAGAGCTTTGACACCGAGATGGCGCGCCGCGTCGAGATGGAGCACATCTCGTGGCTCTTTCTCCGCACGGCCGTCATGTTCGATACTATCTACGCTCACGAGTGGCCTGGGAATCTCAAGGGTGTACTCGAAGCGCAGCAGCAGATCGGTTTCTATGCTCACATCACCGGCATGCGTGGGAGCCGCGAGAACGAGTATTTCGGGCGGAAGTACGATGATGGTGATACTTATTGGTGGTTATATAAAGGTAGGGAGCAGAAGACAGAGAAGCAGCCTGATGGAAGTGCGTGGAAGGGCGGCTATAATAACATCTTTGACCGCTTGACCCGTCGTGGGTGGAAGCGACGTGAAGGGGAGTTGAGTGAAAGGGAAGGTGGCCCAGCCCATCCGCCATCTCATCATGACTACACCTGGAAGGGTATCTATCAAGAAGAGAATGATAGGATTAAGGCGATGAGGGAGTTCAAAGATGAGGCAGATAAGAAGATGTGGAAGATGAAGAATGATGCGAAGAGAATTGGTATCAAGGCCTTTGTAGGATGGCTGCCGACTGTCCTGCTCGAGATTAACGATTGGCTGGCAGCCGAAGATGAGGCCCCGAGACAGGATATAAATTCGGCCTGGTTGTCTCTCAAGATTCAGGAGAGCACAAGGCAGGCAAGGACCCACTTGAAGAGGGCCCACGATGAGATGATGAACCCTGCCGAGAGTGGTTGTTCAGGTTCGTTTTCCATGGATAGCGGTTTTAGTGATGTTGATATATAATGTATATACGTATACGTGTGCTAATCACTGTGCAATATAAACAGGTGAAACAATGCTTTCGCTTGTCCTTTCCACCGGGCTCTACCTGCCGTCCAACAGCCATATGCTCAAGGAGTTCACTCACCACGACATTGAAAAGTAAGTTTCTCCTCTTTTTAACTCTTTTCTTGCACTAACACCCTATAGCAAAATCACCAAGAACATTTTCCACAAAGCCCTGAACACCGCATTAAAAGCTCAAAAGGTCTACATCACCTGCACCGCCGACCTCCAAAGCCGCAAGAAGCCACACCACAACTCCGGAGATTCCACTAGTAGCTGCAGCAAAGACAACACAGGTCCTGCAGACCTCAAGTCCTGCATTACCCTAACGTCAGAACAGAGCCGTGCCCGAGGGCTTGGAGATGGGCCCGTAGAGCTTGTTTGCTACATGTACAAATGGGCTACCCGTGGCGACAAGACCAGACACTACAATGAGAGGCCTGCTGGAAGTGATAACTGGGAAGACGACTGGGGTGTCATCCCCAAGGTAGACTCCCCCCGGCCCCCCTTCATAGCACGCCGGTACTAACCCCACAAACCTTCAGGACGTCATAACCTCCTCCGTTCTCAGCCACCTTGGCCAATTAGACGACTCTTCCATCCTCGTCAGTCTCGACAAACGCCCCTCTGCCGAAACCATCGCAGATCCCTCTGCCCCCGGCGTGTTTACTATCCCCGTTTGCATCTCACGCCATAATTGGAATAACGGCCTCCGTGACTTTGGTCACTTTGACAAGCTCAGCTCGCACACGTCCAAGAAGAACCTTCCCTGTTCCTGTGGCTTCTGGGGTGACGAGACTGAGCAGGTTTGGCGCTCCATGGGTATTTGGGACACACACCGGACGTACTATCGCATGGACCTCTGCGCGAATCAGAGGAAGAAGCACATGCATGATCCGCTGGAGATCTATGTCAATGACTGCCACCTTGGATGCAAAAAGGGCGTCTTCAAGCCCAAGCTCGGGAGAGACGGGCTATGTGACGTCGTTTTGAACGTCCTTGATGCGCTCCGCAAGAGGGGCTATGAGGAGGATTTGGACCCCGAGATTAGAGACTCCATTTATTGCCGTATCAACAATGACAAGAAGTGCAAGAAGTTGAATCTGAAGCTCGATGAGCCTTTTGACACCATCTTTGACCAGCTCAGCGATCAGCCTTATGCCAAGGAGGCTCAGGTGCCAGAATCAATTCTGTATGCTGAGGAGGCAGTGAACATCGCCGATGGGCTCTACGGGATGAGTTTGAAGCTGGCATTGACGGCTGAGAATGAGGATATAATGGCGAAACACAATAAGGAAAACCTAGAGATGAACGAAGGAGTCGCAGAAAAAACTTTTGTACATGGGGCAGCAAAGAAAGTATAATCATTCTCAGCCCTCAATGATGGTTTAGTTTGTTTGTTTTCTCCTGTGTTGCCTCTTACCGTTGGGTGTTAATAAATTGCGATAAAAACATGGATCGATGAAAGAGATAATTTTGATTGGTAGTACCTGTCATTTACATAAATAAAAAACAAATTGAACCAACTTATCTAGATGGCAGCTCATACCTTGACCAATTGAGGCTATCATAGTGAAGTGCATGTAGTAAGGTGGTGAAATTTATTTACGTTCACTGGCCACAGCGCAAATAGCATGGCGACTTGGATACTAGCATAACATTGAAGGACATACATTGGATCAAACACCCAGGGACAAGTAAGATGGAAATTTAAAACGCGGTTCTGTGCTCACAACTAGCGCACTTTTCAACATTGAAAGAGCCGGTCTCTCGCACCTCGATGTTTCATGAAGACCATAACCACGAGGTTCTGTAGACCTTAGACAAGCAGTCGTCCCCCCGAGCTCTCCATATTAGCAGGTGCAATTGCGCATATATCCACATCTACATACAGGCGCTTACTAGATGTAGAGTAATAAATGTCGAAGCTACTCCAAAGGTTTCGATAACCTCGATCTTCTCTTCTCATCTTGCCCCCACATACGCAATATATGTATGTAGCTGGCTTACTGAGTGGATGATCAATAGAAGTCTTTAAGCTTTAGCTCAGTGATTAGAAATCTGGTTACTCTACTCAGAAATATATTACAGAACCTAAATCATGCCAATTGATGCTCTGTAATGTGGGATAATCGGCAATTCCGTAGCTGGGGTTCTTTTTTAGTTAGAATATCTCAATAGTTTCATGTGGAAACTGCCGTTCCTAATCGTGTGGGTGAGGTTTTTTGCGCCATGCATGAAAACTCACAAAAGCATATAATACAGTACGATACCTTCTATTATGGAGAAACATTTTGATACCTCTAATCACTGAAATTGCTACTCTTTTAGACATATAAGCCGGAGAGGGTTTGAATTATTTTATTATTGGCGTTCTCATGCTTATGTGGGCAGCTTAGTGCCGGATTACAAATCTACATGCCCGGAGGTGCCGGAAAGTGATGCAACGATCAAATGGTCCGTATTCCTCAACAACCAGACTAGCTAACAGGATAGAAACTTTTGCGTTTTTGACTCCGGACCTCCTAGAGCTTGGCATTATTGGATTTTCGCTAGTTCCCGGGAGTCAAAAATGGAGCCAGATATTGAGTGCGGGCTTGACTGCTGATTTGCCGAGTGAGAAGACCCTAACCCGCATTGCAACGAAAGGTTTAGGGCCTGTTCGGTTGACACGGAATTGGGTGTAATCCATAGATTGAATAAAAACCGCCTCTCTGGAGGGAAGCGGGATGTGGGGAGGGGAGGGGTCGAAGGCCGATATGTAGGCCTATTGAAGCTCCCTCTACACTAATATTGTACTCTACACTAGCGAGATCAAAGGTTTTAAGTGGGGGCCCCCCACTCCACCTCCTCTGTTTAATTCCCTATCAAGAATTATGAGGGGCCTTCGGCCCTCTGCTACCCTACTCTTCTCTATGATACAGTTCATGGGGGACCTTCGGTCCCGCTCAATCGTATTTTGATGGGGCATGCTTAGTAAGGTACCTTCTCAATGATCCCTGTCCGAACCCCTGCTCTGACCAACCAAACTACTCTACAGCGATGGGGAAAATTATTGTAGAAACAGGGGTCTAAAAACAGGGTTTGGGTGGCTGCCCAGGCCAATAGGACACTTGCCATACTTCTACAATAATTTTCCCCATCGCTGTAAAATGTCTCATTTTCGGTGGAGTGGCTACAAATTATCCACTTGTAGATGTCAGCGAGATGCATAGCTGCAAGTCAGCTTAGATATGTAAAACAAGCTTCCACATGCAAGGTTGCGCTATGTGAGCTCGCTTAATTAAGGTAAACACTACCACGGCTCTATGGATTATAAATTGTACCTACATGTACATACCTACTTAGAGTACAGTATAAGAAACGCCAAGTGCAGACAATTTTCGTTTCATAGAAGAAAATATACCTTATGGCAATTGATTTTGGGATAAAGTCGTTAGCGTATACCCTATGCTCTGTTTCTTACAGCAAGGCATTTTTTTATAGCGAGGTACGTTTCTTATAACGAGGTTTGATCTCATAGCAGGGAGGTGTAGCTGCACCTAAAGAGTCATCGTATCAATTCCTATCCCTATATCACTCGAATCCTGGTGGTCCAAACTGCAGATGATCAGCCTCCGCCTCAATATCCGGCAGCCTTACATTAAGTAAATACATATGTGTAACTCCGTCCCCTCGTGACGAGCAGGAGTTTCTATCGGCCGAACAAGAGCAGGGATGCATGTATGCATTGATTTGTAATACTATTATTTGTTAACAACAGAGCTACAGCGCTTACGTTGTGCTGTTCGATTCTTCATGATTCTTTGTGGAAATTAGAAAGTTCTGACAAAGCTTCAGGAATGTAACCTCTGTCTCGCTGACTTTTCCCCTCTCCGCTAATGCGGGCCGTCTAATTGTTTCTCGTAGGCCAAAATAATTTCGTAGGAGAGTGCGGGGAACCTTGGCACGTTAGCTGGAAAAGTAGAGAATGAATTGATACCTACATGTACCTAGCTCTTATTAATGGAATTACATACATCCAAGCTGATGGGAAGGTATAAAGCCTAGCCGCTCTGCGCTGTTGATTGTGAGGACCCAGAATATCAAAGCATTCACTCTCATCGATTCATCAGTTCGCCAATCAATCAACCCACCTCCACTTCCTGACTTAATCCTGGGATCAACATGTCTACTGAACACGGAAAGCAGTTCACCCTCTACACTCATGGTGGTCCCAACCCATGGAAGGTTGCCATTGTACTCGAGGCGTTAAATCTCACTTACCACCTCATAAACATCGATTCTAGCACACGTGATCTTCCCCCCGGCCTTCCCTGTTACCAGTTGACTAACATATCTATAGAGGAACATAAGAAAAAACCATACACCGACCTGAACCCCAACGGACGCATGCCTACTCTCATAGATCATTCAAACAACGACTTTGTGATCTGGGAGTCCGGTGCTATCATACAATACCTTGTTGGCAAGTACGACAAGGAACATAAAATTTCATTTGCAGAGTTTGATCAAAATGCGATTGCAAACCAGTACTTGATGTTCCAGATGTCAGGTCCGTCTATCTACTATTCCCATGCAACGTATATCGTGGTTGTTGACATAATATTCCAGGTCAGGGCCCATACTACGGGCAAGCAGTGTGGTTCAAGAAATACCACAGTGAGACGATCCCCAGCGCTATCGATCGATACACCAACGAGGTTTTCCGAGTTCTCAGTGTCCTAGAAGACATTCTCAAAGACAAGGAATGGCTCGTGGGCAATAAATGTTCCTATGCTGATATCTCGTTCATCACCTGGAACGGGTTGCTGGGATGGATTCCAGAACTTGAGGGGTGGCAGGAGAAGTATCCCAAGGTTGCTGCTTGGGATGCAAAGCTCAATGAATTGGATTATGTGAAGAAGATGAAGGAGGCCAAGGAAGCTCTTGCAAAGAACTAGAGAAATTTTAGGTTGAACATAGCATGCATGTCGATTACAACGGACTTAGGAAATATATACATTTACAATATATTATTTCGAATATGCCAATTAGGGTGTAGCAACGGTGATAGTGGTTCTGTTATATTTATGTTCATGTTATCATCGGATCCAACCAACTGAGATTGAGAGCCATTGTTGCCAAGGTCTCTTGTTTTTGTTTTTTTCTTGTTTAATTCGTTAATTACATGTAACCTCTCAGTTATAGCAATATCGCACTCCCCAGAACTTCCCGTCTTCCGCCGCCACACCCACACAAAATACTAAAACACGTAGTAACAGCGCAGAACCCATGTAAATAACTCTTTTTCTCTCCTGTTTCTCCTCTCGGTCCCTTTCTAGCCCTCCATATCCTCTTTTCGCCTCTTTTTCCTCTTCTTCCCGTTCCTCGTCTCTTTCTCCTTGTTCGTGTCTCAATTTTGCAAATTGTTTCCATATCCCTAGTGCTGGTTCTAATATGCCGGCTTTGATCCACAGCAGTAAGGTCGCTTGTTAATTCACTGCTGAAGCTTTTCTCTTTTTTCCAAGTTGCGTCAAATTCTCGCCAGCCCTTGAAGCTAGATCAATCTAGAGTCCAAGCATTAACTTAAATCGCTCCCGGTTGAGAGAATTTGGATTTATCAATTTCATTTGACAGCTAGCCTCCCAATTTTTAACCTCCTAAAACCAATTGACGGCCTAATTAATATTCTCTTAACTACTTTGTACAACGATGA
The DNA here is from genome assembly GCA_024713855.1 of Morchella sp. 2016-41. Classification (NCBI taxonomy): domain Eukaryota; kingdom Fungi; phylum Ascomycota; class Pezizomycetes; order Pezizales; family Morchellaceae; genus Morchella; species Morchella sp. 2016-41. Next base: position 450,034 of record JAMGZD010000021.1, read on the forward strand.
GAGGAACTAATATTGCGAGTGACATACCATGAAATAACTAAGTCTGCGTGGTACTACCATCCCCTGCCAAATATTTATCTGGGACTAATCCTAAGCCAATCGTTCGACTATAGATATGACTCGAGCACCTAATTCATTGGGGCTAGGTAATTGAGATCAACAGGCACTGCAATTGAATTCTAATCGTCTTTATTATTTTTACCAACCCGAGGTTATGAGAATGATTAAAAACCACTTGAGAGGATTTGTAAGTATCCAACAACTCAAAGTTTTATTGGGAATAGCTACGGGTTCATGTGATGTTAGCTATTATAGCTCTAATCTAATGCTATGCGTATATTCTCGAAGGATTTATTGGTGTTAAGAGTTCAATATAGTAATCAAAGTTCCCCACTTTAGAGCCGGTAAGCTATTACTTCTCGGAGACTTAAAGATTCCCGGAGAGTAAAATGGCACTGCAGACCGGTATATGATTCGGAACGTTAATCCAATCTTGCTATGACGCGTGCCGACAATATCTGTAAATTGGCAACACTCGGACCGGTACTAAACTCGATTCTCCCACGAAGAAGTATGCTCAAGGTTTGATTCTTAATCATGATGTTCCTTTTTTGATGTGTATAGCTACGCTTGTAACCATGTTGCAGATCCCCCCGAGTTTGGCCGTTGCATCGAGGGGCAGATTGAGTACACGAGCTAATAATTTCCGGGGCCGGGGTTTCGAATATTGATGCCAAATCATAGGTTTTGCGGGCGGTGTAAAGGTTCCGCCGCTGTCACCGGGGTTGATGCTTTGTAAGAAGCGGAGGGAGTTATCCCGTGCTCCGAATCACGTGGCGGCCACTCTCGTCCGAGAACCCAACTAACCAGTTAAGTCGTCAGGCTAAATTAAGTCACTCAAACCCTTTATGGTAATCGTGATCAAGTCAACGCCTAGAGACTTGAGATCAGTCGTGACAGGTTGCAACAGGATAGCGATACTTGAATCACGATTACCATAAAGGGTTTGGGCCACAAAGGGTTTGAGTCATAAAGGGTTTGAGTAACTAATTTCGATTGGCCTGACGGCTTAATGGATAGCGTGCTGTAGTTATTGCTTTTGAGGATGAAAGATGTAGACGATGAATATAAATACCGCTTTGCGCCAGAGCTGAGAAAGTTATACTCCAGTCGACACACAACCAAGAATCAATATCCATCCTAAAGATCTCATCAGTGCAGCTATATAGCGCCCTCTAGAAAAATCTCGTACCTATCAAAATGTCATCATCAACAACTGACCATGGAAAGCAATTCACCCTCTTTGTATCTGGGGGCCCCAACCCATGGAAAGTTGTCATTATCCTCGAAGAACTAGGTCTCACATATAAAACCGTAGTTGTCGATGTGGTAAAAGGTATGTATATATCCGTGCCTATTTGGAAGTAAAATCTTTTTATTAACTCATTGAACCGGACATTTAGGTGAGAATAAGGGGCCAGAATACACAAAATTCAACCCCAATGGCCGTACCCCAGCTCTTGTCGACCATTTCAACAATGACTTTACCATCTGGGAGTCCGGTGCCATTATGCTCTATCTCGTTGGTAAATATGATAAAGAACACAAAATCTCGTTCGCAGATTTCGACTCGACCGCTATTGCAAATCAGTACTTGATGTTTCAGATGTCCGGTTAGCTTTTAATCCACAATCCCTTTCTATATATCATTGCTCTTTGCTACGTTTACTGACCACACGAAAAACGCATAGGTCAGGGACCGTATATAGGCCAATTCGCATGGTTCTTGAGATACCACCATGAGAAAATTCCTAGTGCAATCGAGCGTTACCGCGCCGAAACCAAGCGTATCATGGGTGTTCTCGAGAAAGTCCTTGAGGGGAAGCAGTACCTGGTGAATGACAAACCATCGTATGCAGACCTTGCATTTGTGCCTTATCAATGGGCCGTCGAATACTTCAAGCCAGAGCTCGATGGTTGGAGGGATGAGTTCCCAACTCTTGCGGCCTGGAATGACAAATTAGAGGCGAGAGATAGCGTTAAAAAATGCAGGGCAGTCAGGGCAGAATGTGGATTTTAAACTTAGATATTCTTATTGATATACTAGAGTTATTATTGCCTTTTGGGCTAAATAGTCGGTTAGCTATAGCCCGGTTGTATCTTAGTCTCGAGATTTCATTAGTTGAAATACATACATTAAACATTGTCGATCTGTTTAAAGAAAGGAGGGGTTTCACCCGTGCCGAGCAAGAATTACCTCTCCCTCCCCACGTAGATCCAGACACTCTTTCGCTCTCCATACTTCTCTCATGCCTATCACTAGTTGTAAGAATAAGGGGCATTTGAGTGCTTTAAATACGATGTGTAGTGAGTGAAGCTAGAGATGCTCATGAGAGTTAAATTTATATGTACAGATGTCGTTATCAACATGCATTATGGCGTTCTGTGGCGTACTATGATAACTTTCGGTCTCTAGCTCTACATGTTTAGCCAAGCACCAGTCGCGTACGTACCCATGCATCCCCTAGCCGGTGCGAGCAACTCTACAGAACTCGGGTGCCATAGACTACATGTAGTAGTATTTCTCTGGCGTTTTTAAACTGGGCCATTATTGATACACCCAAAATCATGTGCTTGTATGGAATGCAATATCAATCGTGACCACAAACGTCCTTAATTAAGCCGCTAGGCCATATCCTAATTATCGTGTTACTCAAACCAATACGGAAGTCGTGACCAATCACCTCATCATGGACTTCTCTGCGATATTTATATCAAGACTTTCGGATTAAAGATCAGTTATTTAATTGAGATACGGCTTGATGTATGGAGACGGTGGAAGACAATTTCCGTCAATATATGTGTATCTGCACGTAGAGTATATATCAATACATTACAATACGTACAGAGAGGATTTCATCCCTCAAATCGTCAGGCCGAATTACAACGAGACACTTAACCAAGCCCTTTATGGTAATCTTGATACAAGTAACGCTTGCCATCAGTAGGTGCTACTCAACCTACATGTACCAGGTGTTGAGGGTAAGTGATCAGAATCCGATAAGTAAATGCTGCGGCGAATACGTGTACCGCTAAATCTCGAGTTATTCGGGGGGTTGCCAAGGCAAAAAGCTGAGGATCTTCACCTTTAGAGGCAGAGATCTTCAATAAAAAGCCCTCTTCTGCAGGATCTAAACTAAATGTAGTTTAGCAGCTGGACTTGGCAACCCCCCGAATAACTCGAGATTTAGCGGTATTTCTCTTATCAGATTATGATCACTTTTCGCTACACCCTAGCTAGTACATTATCTAAAGTGATTATGTACCTATCCGGATCGTATATCCGAACCATTGCTGCAACCATATTTTCCCACTTAACCTCGCCTCCACAGCCACAAGGAGGGAGCACAAGAGATTTAGTTCTTGCGATTTCTTATGCCTCTATTCTCTTAAGTCTCAATACGAGCTCAACAATTTGTATAGTTGCGACGCGAGTCCCGATAATTTTGATATCCCACAATAAAAATATAGCTATACCTTCCGGTGGGCAGGGTAACTCCCCCGTCTGGGAAGTGGTGTGCTGGCACGAAACCCTAGCCTGTACCAGGCGTGATTGGCTACGTGCCTCGGGGGTGGATATTCTATGCTGGCGCATCTCTAGACCTCATAATTTGTCCTCTGGCTTGAGGTGTGCATAAAACATTTATTGCGTTATCGAACATGGGCGATTGACACTAAATGCACCCCGCCGGCTCAGCAAATGAATTATTTAGAGTTTACAAGACTTATGGAGCATTGATCGTAGGCAATCTTGTTTGTACCACTAATGGTCCAAAATGCACCTACATGTATGTACATACTTTAAAATACCCCTCTCCCCCCATGTCACCCCGCTCTCTCTTCACACTCTCTACCTCTCCCTCTCTCCATCCAATATTCTTCGCCTGGCATCAACTTCAAACATCATCCCAATCGCATACATTCCTCTCTAAACCCAGTCTTCTTTTAAATACCCATCATGTCTAATGTTTATTTTGACCTTGAATACGCATCGCCCAGAGGTAAAAGTAGGTACCTGCCATTTTCTTATTTTTAACATAATACATCCACGATCACAGATAATGAAGTCATAAACTATGGTGAAAGCTACTATAACTCTCTCGGACTCAACTGATAGTTCGGAGACATCATGCTTTTGCTTGATAAGGAAAATAAACTAACCTTAATCCTAGAGGAGGATTGGGGCAGGATTATATTTAAGCTCTATGACGATATCGTCCCTATTACTGCCAGGAACTTCCGCGAACTCTGTACCGGCGAGAATGGATTCGGCTATAAAGGATCCACATTCCACCGTGTGATCGCTGGCTTCATGGCTCAGGGTGGGGACTTTACCCGAGGCAATGTGAACACATTTTCTTTGGCCACATGATGTAGCAGGTACTAATCAATGTTTGTGCATAGGGTACTGGTGGAAAGTCCATTTATGGCGAGAAGTTCAACGATGAGAACTTTGTAAAAAAACATGACAAGCCATATCTCCTCTCTATGGCTAATGCAGGCAAGAATACGAACGGTAAGTCTCTTTTCTACTCCTTATGAGTCCGAGAATCAGCGCTAACAAAGGAGTAGGATCCCAATTCTTCATCACCTTTGAGGAAACCCCTCATCTCGACGGCATGCATGTTGTTTTTGGTGAAGTGGTGTCAGGGGTGGAATGCGTTAAAAAGATGGAGGGGAAGTCTCTTGATGAAGATGGTAGAACTGATGGCACTATCACAATCTCTGATTCTGGCACATGTTAGATAGTTTTCCTCCTTCTTTCAAATCTGTAATGGAGTGAGGTTACCACCTGATGATACAAAACTCTCAACATAATCTCCTCTGCGCGCGTTGACTTCAGATATCTACTCGCGCCTTCTATTATACCCACACTATGTACGTTCCAGTGATACGTATACCGCTTTAATATCCGGTCATATAATATCACTCGCATATCTAATGAAGTTATCTCGGCTCGTTTTTTTGTATTTTGTTTAACTCATTAATATATTAGCTCGTTACTAATACTGCCAGGTTTTAGCTACAGAAATGTCATGCCCATGATTCTATTTCCATGTGTACTTTTTCGCTTATTGTCATCTGTCGCTCTGCCTTCCTCAATCGGTCGTATCCCTCAATATCGAAGCGGGTAGTCGTCTCTGAGATTAACATGGGCTCTACGAGAGGGGTCTACAGCAGTCCCTCTCTACATACAGCCACTCTACAAAAGTGTTCGTGATTCTGATTCCGGAGTGAGACATCTCTCCAAATATAACTGTGGTGGACCATCAAAACCCCCCGAATTGGAAAACTTTCCCAGTGAACAATGGAACCCAAAATCAATGAAGGAGGAAATTAATAACCTACTTTTTTCATATATAGTCACGGACTATATTATATATTTTTCGGTGTTTTGAATTTCAGCTTTAGTAATGTCAAATTCACGGGTGCGTCACACTGCGCACTGACATTAAATTAAATCACGAACACTTTTGCGGAGTGACTGTATATATTCTATATATGCCTTATAAAGATAGCTATAGGATGCCCTCCTCTCTCTTCCCCTCCCCCGAGCAGGTACAGATTTGGGTGCACTAGATGCCCCCCATTTACTATCAAGCGAAACAATAACAGAGAGGTCCAGATATCCTACAGAAGTTTATGTCATTATGTACATAGATATATAAACTAGTCTTAAACCGGTTTTCACATATAAGCTGCCCCCATCGCTGGCTTTTTCTCACTTCTCCCTAAAATATTCTTGTGGAAATAAACAGTTCTAATGGAAAGTAATGTATCTTTCTATTAAAGCAATTGAAATACAACTATTCCAGCTTGTTCTGCTACAATTGCGATCAACACCCTCAACCAGCAAAACATTTTCTTTTATCGTATGAGGGTCGCTCCAAGGGTAACACTCAGGACTGGGGCGGGAGATATTCAGCTCAATTTCCTTTAATAGTTGTCTGCAGTTACCGAACACCATACTGGCTCCCCCTTCCAATACAGAATGTGTTGGTCACTCGCTGATGGGGGTATTCCGAAGTTGAGGGAATGCTGAAACTCGACGCTACAACCAACTACAGTACCTCATCTGAGTAATCCATGTTCGGCATTGCCCCATCCTCGGTATACCCTATTAGCGAGTCTAGTTCGGTGGACTATAATAGTGTATTTTAGCTGCGCGAGTTGGACAGAAAGTCGAGCACTTCGACAAAAAGTCCTGCACATCTTATTGGTTGAACGACTGCAAGTCTCTTCCGAAAACAGCTAGACTTTCTGTCCAACCTGCTCGACTTTCTGTTCAACTCGCGCAGCTAAAATACTCTAATAGCACATGTTCGACTGTGTATAGTTAAGTTTCAGCAGATACTAATAAGACTGAGAGCTAAAGTTTGGCCTATGAAATTCCTTGGGGTATAGGATTGATATAAGCCCGGTGGGCCAACCAGAAGCTTCCCTCCAACCAGAGGCAGTTCACACCCGAGTACGTACGCCCAACCATCTTATAGGAGTCAACCTAACAAAGCTATCCGCACAGCCAATCCTTATTCCGAAGAATAACACAACGGATAAACTCCAAATCCTCCTAAAGCTCAATTAATCAAAGGACTTCGGTGAGAGTGAGGGCCCAGAACTATTTTTTCGACCATTGGTCCCATCGATTGGAAGCTGGAGAGTGCGGCCTTGTTGCGTTGCCGCACAGGTCCTTTTTACATGATGATTACCACACATCTACTACAGGAGAAAAAAAAGGGAGGGGGGGCAATAGCGCCCATGATGAACGAACGCACCATGGTCAAAACAAAGTTGTGGCCAATCAAGTTTCATAAGATTTAAGAAAATCGCTAGTAGTCTAACATTCTAAGAGATTAATATGCATGCAATCATATTTACCATTGTCCAAAACCTGACGGTCAAAGAAAAAATCCAAATGCCTTAAACTCCAACCACAATTAACTCTAAAGTTGATCCTCAAGACATAAAACACTATCATGATAATTAAATCAAAAGACTAATGACCAAATTCGTTCATCTCTTTCTCATTGTCGAACATAAACCCGCCATCTTCCTCCGTGTAGGATTCAAATCCAAACGAATTAGTCCTCCTTCTTTTGATACCATGTAAACTCCCTTCATCTGACTCGTAATAATCGTCATCCTCGTCCTCGTCCTCGTTCAGATGAACCTCTCTTCGCCCTTCGATTTCTTTGTCGCGATCGGAAAACGTAAAATCATCTTTCTGAAATTGCCAGGTTCGTTTGCCGCTGCTGAGGCCACACGCGCTCAATATATCGTCTCTATCTAGATAAATGGCCTCTAGGTCATCAAACAGTAGCCACAGCCCCTGCTCAGGTAGGACATCTTCCCACACGAACCAATTCCGTAACCGGTGTTTCAAATTCTGTGCGTGTGCTGCCAGTCTCCCCAGCCAACGGGTATTACTACGATCTCTGAAGTTCTGAAACCCCAAAATCGTCTTCCGTTCTGCTTCCAGATCCCACACAAACATTTTCCCGGGCCTGCAGGCCGCGAAGTAACGGCCATCGATGCTATTTGCGATACCATGCCAATAGCACATCACTTGGTTTGGAGTTCTCACCCACCACCCCGCGCGCTCATTCTTAGTATTCCAACCCTCCTGCTTCGGGGCATTACTCGGTATCTCTCCTTGACATTCATCCCAGTAGAAGTCGTCTAGCACCGTGAATGGGTCTGCTACACCAGCATCATTCCGCTCAGCGTTGAAGACAAGCGCCTTAGTATCTGACACTATTTCAGTGTTGAGATCCCATACCCAGTTACAGTAATCGTGGCTGCCCGAGATTATTTTGTCCTCCGTAAGGATAAACTTATCTTCGTGAATGCGTGTACACCTATTTCCAGCACCCATTACTTCGTCAGGGCCCATGTGGTTATACAATCTACTCATTTTTTTGTGTCTGAGTTCATTATACGCTACACACATATCATGATGTCGGTGGTCCCAGTAGAGATTCGGGAATTGCAAGACATGGATTGTAGCACCGGTTTTTAGGTCCAAGACTTGGAATTGTCGGTCAACGAGTTCTTCGTTTGAGGACTGCGTCCGTATGTTCCATCGAATGAGGACAGCAACTTTACTGGAATTCAATCGAAGATTGCAAATGACATAATGAAGATGGCGAGCGGCGTCAAAGTCGCTCGCTCGCTCGTACTCAAACTCACGGCGCCAGCGAAAAATGGTTTGGGGCTCCTCAGTGTCGAGATCCATAGGTGTGTAGTCTGTTGTTCTCATTTTACCTCGACGTTTCTCGCTCATGGTTTCGTTACTGACGGTTGTTCCCTTTTGAGTCTGGCAGCCTGGATAACCAAAGGCCTGCACGCAGAACAGTCTGTAATCCTCCGGGGGATCGAGAGGTGGGTCTAGTAGAAGGTCGATACTGGAATCATCACGGTCACGATGACAGAAGAGATTGAACGCCAGCCACCCATCTTTACTCGCACATCTAGCAACCGTGGCAGTAGGGTCGGATTCATATTCCGGGACACAACTAAGATTCCAAGTGACAATCTCCTCCACTGTGGGCTTAGGATGATGTTTGGCTTTAGGATTGGTGTTTGGGGATACTTCAGTGGAGCGATCCCGACGCTTTAGAACCTTTACCAACTGGAAACGGTCGCCCTCAACTTCAAATACGTCAGGTGGGAAGTATCCCATGCTTCTCTCGTTACACTTGAGACCGCCCGGGAGTCTGGCTGGTTTTTTACTGAAACGGCCATATTCGTCGATGGTGATAAAGTAATCGGCGCCTCCTCTTAAATGCAGACTAATAATATGTTGCCCTTTTTCCACATCATGCGATACATGAAATAGGTCCGGTCCCGGCTGTGCGCAGGCCATCAAAAGCCTCCTCTTCTTTGCAGTCTTCATTTGTAGCAACTTCTTTGTCTTTTCATCCTTCCACAACCGCGCCTGAGTACACTCTTTGCTGCCCCCAAAGCTCTCCACCCCGCCTTTCCCTCCCCCTTGTTGTTTGAATAGCCCATTCTCGGACCTCATGAATACCCCTACCAGGTTCCTCCAATTTGACTGATTTACTGCTTGTAACCCCTGTACATCTGCCAATTCTTCCGGTAACCAACTCCAGCACCATCTCGCTGCGTCTCGCCAAAATGTATGGTCGATATAGGGATCCCACAGAATATTGTTGAATTGGCGGCATGTAAGCGCGATGTAGAGCAATGTCTTGGCACGATATATTCGCAGTGTTTCCGGAAGTCCCGGCAGTTCATCTATGCTGGATGCTGAGGCGGCTGCCGACTCAGGTGCCGGGGCAGAAGGGGGCAAAAAATCGGTAGTTGACCGGCGAGTAATCTCCCCGAAATGTCTCCTGTGCTCGCATCTGGGCAACTCGTACAGGTAGGCATATTCGAATATCAAGAGCAGGATTTCAATAGGTAACTTGTTCAAGAAAACTTTCTGCCCAGCCGTCAATGGGTGATGATATAGTGAAACACAGGAGCTACATCGTGAAGACAGAGAAGGTCCTTTTAGTTGCTCCTCTCGTGGACGCTTCTGTGGCGAACTTCCATAAATACGTTTATCGGTATCGAATCCAGTAGTACGTGGGTCTGAAGCCTGTGATCTAGCTGTTGGTGGAGTAGCTGCCCGGTCCGAGTTCGCCACCGTAGCGCAAAGCGTTATGTTGTCTGACTGTGTAGTTCCGAGAGGCACTTGATCTTTTTGGGAGCCTGGGGCTCTTGTGAAGTTCCAGATGGGTCTGAGTTTTTCCATGATCCAGCCGTCGGTGTAGCGGCGTGCAAGGTGAAAATCTGGGCTTGGAGAGAGATTCGAACAAGTTGTGCTCTGGCTACCCAGCCCATTATCTTCGCTCCCTAGTTTTGAGGATATGTCCGGAAAGGGGACTGAATCAATTAGGGTAAGGAAACTCTCGTCCAATAGCAGATCAGTAGAAAAACCCAAATTATTTAGATCCCCAGCACTACAACTCTTTTGTCAGCCTATCTCTAAACTTACTGGCCGTGACGGTGCCCATTACCTATCAGAGGACCCGCGTATCCAACCCTCCTTAAAAGACTCACCCTCATATTCCACGTCCTCAAGACTTGAGTTCGGTGTAAACGGGCCATCCAACCTCATCATGGAGAACGGCGCTGAAGGCGACACTGGCGGCTCTACCGAGCCAACAGAAAGTCGCGAGGAACTGCAACTATCCATAGGCAACGTTTCCCCGTCCTCCCGCAATGATGGAGGACATATGGATATCGCTGGAGTCCTCGCTACTCGCATCTGATCATCGGACAAGCACTCCATTGCAATGCGCAAGTAGGTAGTACTGTATCCAGCCGGGGTCCTAATGACTCGTGGGGCATATATGTATGCGACCAGCGAGACGTTTTCTTTTGAATTCTAAGTAGTATACAACCGATAGCAATCAGACGGACTTGGCGACGAGAAATAAGGTATTTTATATAGTCTCTCCTAGGCCTGTATGGTTTTGCTCCCGGCCGTGCGTGGTGCTGCTGGCTGTCAAGTCTAAGCTTCTTAACTAGCTGGAGCCAAGAAATCCAAGAAGGTAGTTAAACTGCAGTTGAAGGCTTGGGAAACAAAGCTTGGTTTTAACTATTGCGAGCACGATAAATGATCCAGAGCTTCTATGGCGGTCTCCACGTCGTCGTCTGTCCACTGTGGGGCAATAAACTCACGAGGAAAATGTCAGCCTTGCCTTCACTTTGCGCATCGTCACGTCATACGAGTAAAACCAAAAAGCGTCAAGACCTCACTGGTGGTTGATTGGTGTGTACCTTTCTGTTTGCATCAAGTTGCTAATGATACGGTAATAATGTCGGCCTCTTCAAGCGCAGACCGGAAAGATCGTGAGTTGTAATTGTTAGCAGTTTGAATACTGAATTTTAACAAACTGTAGTGCATGGTGGCATGGCCAAAGGAACAAGCCAACAAGCAAGACAAATTCGGGAGGGGGGCGCGATTAAGAGGCTGAACTTGAATGGTGACCAACTGGGCTGTGTGCGGGGACTTAAACCTTGCATCATCTGGGGTTCCAGGGGATATGATTGGTCAATATGGAGTATAGAAATCACGCTGCCTCACCTCTTCTCCATGCCTTCCAGAAACAGAATCTGGTGATGAGCGGTAACTAGAGTACAGTCACACCTCACTATCTCGTAGTTTGATATCTCGGATCTCTTGCTGTCTCGGACGGGTTTACGGGACAGGTATTGCCTTCCTCCACAGAACCTATTTGCTGTTTCGTATATTTTGGTATATTTTCTCTCATATGGATTGGGCTCCCAGAATACGCTAACGACATAACGAGGTGCGACTGTATGTACCTACATGTAGAGTACATGTATGTATCTACATGTACCTACATGTAGGATTGCGTAACCTGTTAGCGTCGGGTTTCTTATCTACGGCGACAGATCTAGAAACATGGATAAAAGGACTACCGCAGTCTTTGGCAATGCCCTACCACTGCGGTATAGTAGCACTGTCGTATAGGTTGTTAAAATACGGACAAAATGCCTTACCGACGCGGTATCAGCTTTACCCCCATTTCTGATACAGTATCCTCTCACTATGCTAGAGCGATCATAGCCTCGTACTGTAGGTTAAAGAATGACGACTACTAATCAATCAGCAACATCATTGTCACTCGCTCCTTATGTCCTCCGAAACAAATCGGCATCTCACCTACCGGCATAGAACTTAGTAAAGTGCCTGTATTTATGGAGACTACATGGACGGCTTGGCCTGCATATATCCAGTGGCAGTGGCAGTGCCAGAGTACGCTACAGTCACTCACGGGGTGAAGGCGGATCCTGTCTGATGGCGGTCAGGGATTTGAGGATTTGAGGCCAATAGCGGAGTGAAGTTTTGGACGCCAAGGGTAAATTACTAACACAACCATTAGACAGGATCCGCCGTCACTAGGTGAGCGACTGTACCTACATACCGGCGGTATCGACACGGTAGAGTTACACAAACTGCACCACTAGTACCTCGTCGTTCTTCGATATGATCTCCCGCGATGCCTCAAGGCACACCCCACTCGTAGAGAACCTAGTTCACTCCCCCGTAAAGTATGAGTAGCAACGGGGTCCTCCGATATCAATATCCTGCTTCAAATAATACTCAGCGCAGTATCTTGGCAACATCTCTTCGGAGTGCACGTGTGGAGGGAGCAACGTGCAACCAGATGATTTATCCGATGAGGACTAGGATTCTCCGCAAGTGCACAAATGCAGTAACAGGAAGGATGCCACAAAGTGCAGTTGATGCGAGTAAATTAATCATGACCTGTAGAGTACTCTACTTCGACTGGTGAGGCGCTTTGAAAGCTACCCTGGCTTGTTTGTTGACGAATGACCCGTGGTGAAGTTTAAGTTTATTTCAGGATACTTAGGCTCTACCCTACACTTAAAACGAAATGCGCCTTGGACAGCTGCAGAAATAATCTGTTCAATGTACTCGTATAGATGGCTTCCCTAGCCACCCGAACACTCCCCTCGCCCGAACAGTTGAGTATGGTTGGTACACACACGGGTTGTAACGAATATCCTTTCTTTTTGACGTTGACTGTTCGGGAGGGGGGTGTTCGGGTGCTAGGAAAGTCGTCTATGTATTTGCGCGGCCATCAAAACACACGCAGAATCTTGAGAGCTTTCCCATCTCCCTTGAGATCATGCATCTTCTATCTAGGCACCTGTAAGACTCTACAGGTCGCTTTTGGGCTATATCTACATACAAAGAACAGATCCTGAAGGTAAAATGTGTCTAAAAAGGTCCTTTTACTGCACCTCTACGAACGTCTCAATTAGGCCAAAGTTTTGGAGCATGAATCTCCCTTGTCAGAATTATACTATACTTGGTCGTTAATATTTTGGTATAAGTACGTGACCTTTTATAAATTGTTTAAAACCTCGATTTTTGGTGTTTTGCTGGTTGGGCAAATACATAGTTGACAAGCGAGTAGTATGCAACCACTTTTTGGATGAAATAAGTGTTTTCGTCGTTGTCCCAGGTTCGTCGTTGCCTCAAAGTTGACTGTACCTATCTTAAGGATCGTTGATTATTTCTAAACCTTTGTAAAGTACTCGGATATAGGAGAAAGGACCAGAAAATGAAACTAAGGATACAAATTATCCTTGCCTCCGTCACTTGCATTTTCTGGTTCTTTCCGTGGTAAACGGGTACAACAGCAAGATCAACACCCGTGGACTTAGGGCCCGTTCGGACAGACTGGATTATCAGGTAGCGAAGATGATAACGTTGAAATAGCATTATGCTCTCAGGATATCTGTGTTGTGTGAGATAATTACCTCCGAAGGTGATTGTTTTCTTGGCGGATTATTGGATAATCAAGGGTTCCGAATGTTGGATTATTCAATTGCACTAACAGCATAGATTGTTGTGATAATACGAAAGTCGATATTACCTCAGATTATCGCCAATAATCTAAATCATTGGGCTGTCCGAATGGGCCCTCAGAGAGTGAGGATCTCCAATATTAATCATGGCGAAATCAAACAAGAAATCAAACATGGCCATTATCTGCCAAATGACTTTGCAATTTGGAGACGACTCAAAGTTTGTGACCTCGAACCTAGAGTAGATTACATACTCTACTCAATTGCCCTTTTTGTTTGAGCGGCTCAATCCGGCAGCGTGGGAAGGCATCGCCTTGTGGGCCGAAGCATGCTCAGAATCTAGTGAGCTGCATATTGTATAAACTCGGTGCTTGCCTTGCCATATATATAGGGTAATGACATAGCTGAGATCTCAACAAGAAACTCCCACAGACAGTAACTTTGGTCCCAATTTTCAAGGCTGCAGAGTACCAGATTCTGAGCATGTTTCGACCCATCGGGCAATAGGAGGTACGTAGAGTAGAGATATATAAATAATATTGTGAGGATGTAAAGTACTACGCGCTACTCGAGAACCCTCTCATTCGAACAAGTAAAATCAGAATACAAGTATCGATCAACCTACAACTTTAGCCAACCACGGATCTACTCGAGTAGCTAGGGAGCGGCTAGAGAAAGATGTCTACTAGTACACATGCATATGAACATACAAGATTTCGCCCTCGCTCGATGAACATCGTCCCTGTTTGCCCAAAAATCCCTGTTTGTCTACGTCCTTCCGGAATTCCCCCATGAGCGACTGTAGAGTAGTACCCTTGTGCGATTTGCCATAGACTACGGTCTGCATGCAATTAATGGTTTAAACAAAAAAAATTATCTAGTGGTTACCAGCTTCTTATCATAGTGTAGCCTTTTTCCTTAACGGGAAGTACCTATCTCTCAACTCGCAGCGAACAGCCATATCTACTCTATGTGTATCTCATCACTCGCTACCGTGTATCTTCCCAGTCCCCTGACGTGACCGACCCTCAATTAATCCGTAGTTACTTTACAGGCGCTAATTTAGTCTGACTTTCAACAATTGAATGCTTAGAAAACTTAGGTTGCTATCTCCAATTAGATGAAATGTATTTAATTATATGATCGAGTTTAACGGCATTGTGCATCGACCATGGCCAAAGTTCACATGATGTGCACTTGCTAGAGTATATAAATTATAGCTCAAGACGCTTAAGTAGATACTACGTTAACATGTTTATATGGAAACCAGTATGTACTCTACTTTCAATTTAGAAACTTTGCATGAACTTACTCGTACTAAACGATGTTAGGTATTAGGTCTTGGGGCTTCTACAAATCTGTCAAAACTTCTAATCGACCCTGGATGTACCTTGAGTACTAGTAATATCTTTGACAAACAGTCTTTTAATATATAGATATCATCTGCGTGATTTCAACAATATAAATAGAGAGGCGTAATCGACAAACGATGTATTCGCGGGGGAGCTTTAGTCAAATATGCCACTTGCTCGGTCTTAGTGAACCAATATCACATACTTGATATATATATAGCTATTTATAGCCTCTTCGATGCGGATCGAAAGGTCTTTTTGCGTCATTCGTCATCACTCGTTTTGAGAGTGTAAACACCCCGAAACATTTTTTATTTATTTAAGTCATTAATTGCATGCAGACCGTCGTCTATGCAATATATCTAGAAAGAATAAATGCTGGGCAAGAAACAGAACCGGTCGAACCCGGTTTTAGAGGTACCTAAATGTAGGGACATGTAGGTACATGTAGACATGGTGTTGGGCACGCTAGCTAGGTAAGCGTTTAGTACTATCGTAGCGGTCCGTATGACTGATAGCCGAATCAAGGGGAGAAGACGATAGTTAGTCTAGATCAAAATTATGACTTCTGGTAGCTACGCTCTGATAAACGCAGTTCCTGTTATTCTACCCTCGAGTTTCTTCTCGCGCGCTAGAAAGCCCCGCTTGCCCCATTAGAGAGAGGGAATGAACATAATTGCGTTCAACTGAGTACACCCAGCCGTATCTGGCTCGGCCACAGTTTTGATTCGGACCGACCGCCTAAGGGACAGGGAACTACCGCGCGAGGCCATTCAGTCGCCGTGACCTAGTTGTGAGTATTTATATGAAGTTATACCCCAATTCCTTAACCCTCTTTCTGTATTAATAATTGCCAAGAGAAACGGCGAGTGGGTCGCGGTGAGTGAGTGGCCTCGCGTGGTACCTCTAGTCTTCTCTTTATTTTTATTTTTTAAAATCAAGTGCTATTGAATATTATGGCGTAAAGACCTATACCTCTAGTCTTCTCTTCTTCATCACGAAATATATGCATATGCTTTAGAGTAGCTGGCTGGGATAGTCTATAGTGAACAAAACAACCGGCCAACCGTTGAATGGGTGGCGAATCAAAACACATGTTAGCTACATAATTCAGCGGATACTCTTCCTGCCAACGACCTTCCCATATATACATCCATGCGAGTATATCCGGTCTACAACAAAGCCAATTAAACTATTCCCCTTAAAGATGCCAATTCACAATCAACTTGGCGGTTACACATCGTGAACATGAAGTACAACCACGATCATTGGACTAACTTGATTCAATTCAATTATTTTAGTCTAAGTTACTAATCCAAAAGTAAAAATAAAAGATGCTGCTGTAATTAGCCCAGAACATAGCTGAACACATCATGATAAATCACTCGACGTCATGCTTACATGTGCTTCGAGGGTAGGGGTAAGTGAGAAGACACCCTTCACGCAATCTTGGCAGTGTGGTGCCTTCTCACTTACCCCTGATACCGAAGTACTTACTTGTCTCAAATCTTGTATCCTTGGGGGGCTTTAATTGGCGGATACAATTACCGATAAACTACTACGCTGGTAGGGGTATGTCTGTTGACAGTGAGAACTGTTACAACCACGGCCACTGTCATCAGACTTACCCCTACCAGCGTAGTACATACCTAATTTCTCTTGCGTTATTTTCCTTTTCGCCGTGCACCGGCAGCCCACACATGTACATTGATTTAACTTGACCAATTTCCGAATCCTAGCTTGACTTCCTAGTTACATATAGCTACCCAACCGGCAGCGGGAGTTTTATCACGCCTTGTAACAAAGCACTCACTTGAGCATCTACTTTCTCAAATATTACTCGTCCTCCTAGAGGTGATTAGTTAAAGTCACAAAAGTTAACAACTAGGCCATGGAAGTACCCAGAATACCCAGCCTTACTGCCACCCACAAGATTTCCCTCAATTGTAATTAGAAAAAATACTATTGGGAAGAGAAACCATGAACAACCCTGCCCTTCGCACGCCTTATGAACAGTCCAATGATTTTGTCCCTTTTCCCCTTGGCTCTCAGTGTAAAAATGAAATCTTGAAGATTGTACGAGAACCTCAAAACTAGCAAGACCAAGAATAAATGGTAGAAAGAAAAGGGTCTGAGATTACTAATGATAAAAACCGACAATAATCAATAATGGGATAATAAACGAAAAATCATGTCAAAGGAAAATGCAAATGTTTTTTGTACCCCATACAAAAGAAAGTAAACACATCCCACAACCCTTTGTCCACTAATTGATAGATATTGCACTATCTCGGGGAAATATCGAAAGAAATAAACTCCGCCGCAATAAACAATCTAAGGAAAAATAGTCCCAAAATAAACCTTAAACCATTCCCCTGCTCGGTCCCATCGTGTATTGGAGTTTTGCCCTCAATTCACGTATTCCCTCCTCAACACAAATACACCCATTTCAATCCCCCTTTCCTTAACTCTCCTCTCACCACTAATGCCCCCACTGATAACATCAAAATCACCGATAACGCCCCCAACTCCCAGCGCGGAGGTTCCTGACATTGCGCTTGCCACTACAGCCTCACTCATTCCCCTGGAAGAAGGCCGAACGGTGGGCGCGCGAACGCCGTCAAGAACTTCCCTTGCCAAATCTCCTGGCGCACCGTATCCAAAGGAATATTGCATTCCGGAAGATGTGGGCGAGGCTGAAGAGGTTGGTGATGGGGGTGGTCCCTTTGCCGATTGGATTGAAGGTGGCCCTCGTGATGACTTCTTAGGACTTGAATTAGGTGATGATTCCCCTGGTGGCTGAAGGTTCGACATGTGGCTTTTAACCGCCTCCCTAATCCTCAGTTGTTCCTGCTGGGTCCACCATTCCCTCCAGCTGTTGTCATTCAAAGGAATGTTCTCCTTGCTAGAATGTACTAACTTAAAAACGGTATTTGGTTGACCTGAAAAGTCCCTTGATTTCTGTTTTTGGGAAGTAGAAACCTTCCTACAAATCATTTTGAGCGCCGTCTTCAAGCCCTCGAATTCCCTCATCCCATTTATTGCAGACATATTTCTAATACCCCACAACAAGTCTTCTCGAAGCATGTATAGAACCATCAATTTTCTCAATAATGGGTCTAACACAGGACCCAAATATTGTCTATCAAAGTCTTTCGCTCCTTTCCTTGTTGGGTAGATAAACAATAAACTTCCCCCCTTTGGCGATAGCTCAAACAGTCTGTCAAGAAGAATTGATGAGGCCAGAGAAAACATGTCCTTGTCCTCCTCAATTGATGTCGGCGGAATGTACCGTTCCAGGAGCGTAAGGTGTAGACTCGATGGCGGCATGATGGGGTTCGGTAACGGGGTCGAAACTGATAAAATACCCGCCCCGGGTGTAGAAGTATTACTCCCAGGCGCGACAACGATACTGTTGAAGACACTGGGCGAAAAATAGCCTCCTGCACCCCCAGACGGACGATCGACCGCACTTCCTATGCTGGGGGTCGACGGGAGCCGGTTCAATGGGATATGTGGTGATATTGCGTGATGAACATGTATGAATACCCTTTTCGACTCTTCCTTTGAGTGACGTCTTTGGATACCATTAGTAAGGGTATGCAAAGCAGTGGTTACCCCGTCATCTACTCCAATTAATCCAGTTGGTGTGGATGATCCGCTGTGTTCTTTGATTTTGGAATAACATCTCGCGGCGATTGCTGGCGATAATTGCTGCCCAGCTGCAGCTGCGACTGCGGGTGCTGAAGCAGCTGATGCCGGAAGCATGTTCGAATTTGTTGATGTTGATGTGACAGTACTCTGGTCCGTGGCACTTGTACTGGGTAGCGGACAGGGAAGCGAATAAGAGAGCATCCGAAGAGTAGAAGAATCTATTTTTACAGAAAGAGGGGTGTCGACTATCACAGGAGCGAAATTTGTAAGATACCGAGAAGTCGAGGGAAAAAATGGGGGGAGGGGACAAACATAGAGCTGCCATAGCATTTCCTAACCACCCATCTTCCGCAAAACCTGGGAGACCTGGACTATCCTTGTCATCCTTTGCTGGTTTGTCAACAGAAGGATCATCTTTCTCGCTAACTGCATCACGTTTGACGGATCGACTTTTTTCTCCAGCTTCCTCGCCATCATTCTCATTTTTTTTCGTCGAAGGCGTAGCGGTGTCCAGGTTATCAACAAATCTTTTTATCCCTGCAACTCGCTTTCTTGAGTTGTCACCACCTGTGATGGCCTCTGAATCGAACCTTTCTTGAATTGGTGGGGGCTTCCGGACTGATTGTATGCCGACTGGAACAATCACGTCACTGGAGGCTTCCTCTCTTCTCCACTCTATGACACCACTATCATCCGGCGGCGTTAGAAGAGCCAAACTTCCTGGGGCTAAATGTGGGTTCGCAGCTAAAAGTGCAGCTGCGGCACCTCCCATCATGATTTCATGAGCAATTCCAATACCACCCTCAGCAGAATCCAGACCTCTTCCATCCCTTCCGTTCCCTCCGCATAAAACGGGCATATTGTTGAGGCTAGTATCAGGGGTGGTGGGGAATGCAATCCCAAGTAAAGACTGTCTAAAGCGCTGCTGATCATGAGGTACTCCGCCTACGCCATTCCCTTCATTTTCTGTTTTTCTATCAAGCAATGTTGTTGGGATGGCAACGCCAAACATATCAATAATTTGAGGAGGTGGAAGAGTTAACCGTAATCTGTGAGAAGATCTCGAAGAGTTCCTGACATGTCTAGTTACGTTTGATGTCTCTGGGCGTATATGAGGAAGCTGTGGATACGGTACTGATATTGTATGTCGAGAACTAAGACGAGTCCCAGCTGTTTCAGCGGTCGAAGAGGAAGCGGAAGTCACCGAATTCTCAAAAGCCCCCGAGCTAGAATCTGGCTGTTCGTAGAAATATCCCCAAGAAGAGTTCGTTTGTGATCTTTCGCCAGGTGTTAAAGAGCCCCCGTCTTCACTCACCACCTCACTTCCACGGCGATTCCTTTGGCTCATTGTGCTGCCTAGTCCTATAGAAAATGCACCAGGTGAAGGGGTTGTACTAGTAGACCCAAATGCGACCGCTGAAGTCACCGCCGGAGGGCTTGAGCCAGAAGGCCTGCTCGCCAGTAGTGGAATACACGATGAAGAAGCGGATGAAGTCAGTCTTATCGGTGAAGGTGGGGTAGTTTTTCGTCTCGGGCCAGAGGAAGATTGTGGGCGAGGTCGACACGATTCAGCCATTGGTAATTAAGGGTGACTGGCGTCCGGAAAAACAGATAGTTATGGTTCGTGATGATTCTTGATAACCCCTCCTCTTCACTCCCACCACAAAAAAGTGAAGGTTGGTAGTACAACAAAGATGTGATAGGGCCTGACTCTAAGGAGGACTGGGTAATATGTAAGTACATATGTACTGAACGAGATTGAGGCTTTTTTTTTCTTTTTCTGTTTTTCTGTTTCCTTTTTCTTTTTTACGTTGCGGTTACGTTTGTAAGGAGAGAGATCATGGGGGCAATATTACCTATTGAGTTTCAAGAGCCAGAAACTTATATTCCGGAGAGATGATTTTTCTGATATTGCTGTTAGTCTATTCTGCGCTTCGTCTCTCACAAAAGGTAAGGGCAGGAATAAGGTCTCTGTGAATGTATGAGGAGAAAAAGGGAGGAGGCAGGCATGAGCGGCGTGTGAAGAAGTAAGTGATGAGTCGTTTGTATTGGAGGGACCCCTCGTCTGGGCGGTTGAATAGGACTGGCTGTCGTCAAGGGAACACGTTGACAAGGACAAATGCAAAAGTCTTACCGCCAGCAGTCACCCCGAACACCACAGCGAATGTATTTAGGGAGATCAAGAAACCTGATATATGGTTCCTTTCCACTTGAAAGATCAGAGGCGGATCTTCGGTATGTCTTGAATATGGCAGCGATAGGGCTGGCAACTCTTTGTTGAAGTATAAACCAAATGAGGATGTAGAGAACTAGTAGTCAAATAACAGACAGATGATGTGTTAGGATTTATCGTGTTCTAATAGATATATTTCCAAGCAATCGCCTTCTTTCCGACCTCGTGCACTTTTTTAAACAAAATTGGAGATTCCTCGTCCACAGTTATCGCAGGATCGAGATGGTAGACTCCTTAGAGGGGGTTGATTTCAGCGTGTTGAACAGCCCGTGTAATTTGGGTCCTATGAAATGAAGCTGCGTTGCGTTTGCTCTCTCGGGAAGCGACGTTTTCTCTCTCCCTCGAGTGGAGCAGATCAAACCAAGGGCAATAATAGAAAGTGCCAGCTGTTCGTTCTCTAGATCTCGGTAAGTTCTTGGGCCGGTTGGAACTTTTTTTCGCGAGTAATAGTTGAAAGTAGGAAATGAAAACGGCTCGGTTCGCCCAATTCCTGACCCTGAATTAACTTTTGGGGAATAAAATGGAAACTTGAGTGGGTAGACAGAGGTACCTACAGTACCTAGGTATGGATTTAGAGGGGGTGTGAAGGAGCTGGCAATCTGCCCAAGTAGTTAGCGGAGTTCCACAAGTGAACACGCACGAATCTGATCGTGGTTGAACCTTCGATTTCTCGCTCCGGGTGCCCTTGTTATCTCCTCTTTCCACAACTTTGGCTTCTACCTTTCGTTTTTGGTCTTTCTTACTCTACACGCCCACTTTGGTGATGAGACCTGACAAGAAAAAATGTGTACATACGGTACTGTACGCTTTTCTTAGAGGGAGACTGTGATTGGCAAATTGCTAAAGCGGCGGAGATGCTGATCTCTGAGGGTGCACTGACTGCTCACTTGCGTATCCGCCTAGCTATTACTGGTGCTGGGTGCTGCGAAGGAATTTTGGTGGGATGCGATGTGTGTGTGCGGCGGATGAGAAGTTGAGGCAGAAGCAGCAGCGTAGATAGACGACAGAGCTTGGAGCATGGGATGAACCAAACGCCACCAATCAGCTCTTTGGGAGGTAGACTGGCTGCAGAATCCCGCTCGTGGTAGGATGTACGAAGGGTAAAGCCCCCAAACGACAGGCCAGGCAGATGACTGAGAGGGAGTGATGGCCTAGGTATGCTACAAAGAAACGGACATATGCAAGGACCTCTGCTTCTCCTGACCGGAGTACCTGGTAAATGATGTCTCTATTCTACTATTCGGTTACTGGATCGAATTGATAATATTGACATCAGTGCTGTTGCTTCTACTACTGTATGCTGCTGCTCTATGCTTCTGGATGCTGCACGGATGTACGGCTGGTGATGGAGTGACTGAACGGAGCAAGTAGACTAGATGCCCGCCCTCCGTGGACGGCAGCAGAAAATAACGACAATAATAACAGAAAAAGCAAATGAAGCCAACAAAAGTGCCTCCTACATCCAAAGCATTCTAGATAGAGTAAGTACCCCACTAACTTTGCTCGGTCGCAGTCGTCGATGATGGGGAAGCAAAGAGGGGCCTGTGTCCAGGACCAGGGTCCCAGGGTCTCGAGATAAGTAGACCTCACAATAGAGCGATTTGGCCAACGACCTCTGAATCTAAATATTTAGTTCTTGGCGACAGATTTTGGTGTGAAAATCCCGCCAAGGCCTCAAATTTGAGCTCAAAATTTAAAAAAACACGGATTGGCCAAATCGCTCTAATAAAAAAACTCTACACAATTGAAGGTACATGGAAGCATTAGCTTAGTATGAATTTATCAAGTAGGGGTTTATCAAGTAGGTCTTAAAAATACCTCTTCTATAGCTAAATATACCATCATTTCTGTTAACTCTAGGACACAGCTTAGTTCAGGAAGGGTACGTTTGGAAATCTCTTTGACCTATCCATGTCACTTGCATATTGCATACAAAACAAAACAGATCGCGCCGAAAATCCTCTCGCTGGTCACCCTAATAATGCACAACATTCCAATTACGGACTGTTCCATCGCTCGTGGGTTGTGTCCATTTAGCCGCGGATTGTGCACTGTGCTTCGGGTCCAAATTGCTTTTTTCTCAAGCGCGCTGGGATAGCCTATCCAGAGCCGCAATATAATATGCTCTACAGTTTATACTTTTAGACCGGAGCGGTATGCAGTCCACGTTATCAAATTATCTCAATGGTCAATATTATCACTGGTCTCAGTTCATCTGAGTTGAGAATGAGAACCGAGAAGAGAACACACCAACATGCACCACAGTATCCTGCACTCCGGTACAAATGCCGCTCCTAAGTACCTCACACCCCTACCCTAAGCACTATCGAAGAATCTTAAGGGTAGATATCCCTCCTCGCTCGAATCTAGAAGCACGAACATGCTTACCGCTACCCCGGAGACACAAATTTGACAGGCAAATCACCCTGCCGAAACTCATGCCGATCCCTCAGCCCTTCAGCCTTGGGGGCCATCCTTGTCGGAAGTGCAAGGACCAGCGGCGATCTACCATTAAATCCTAGTAGTTATTTTCTAATTTTTCCGACCGTTTTCTCTACCCCACGTGTAGAAGGAGGGCCCTGGCGATACCGAAAAATGGTCTTCCCAAACGCGGATTTCTTTCCTTTCTTTTTCCGTCCCTATCCCGTGATAAGCAATGTATGCGGGAAAAATACTGCAGAATGGTACGTGTACCTGCTGCTTCCCAACATCTATGTAAATCAGCTGGCAATTGCATACATAAAAATATATATACCCTTAATTTCATGACATCTCCGAACACGACTGCTATTGCATACCATACAAAAAACGCGAGATTCACCCTTTTTACATGTCATGCAATATTGGTCGTGTTCAGAAACGCTATGAAATTAAGAGTATCCCCAATGTCTAAGCCTTCAGAAATATATTACATTTGTAGATAGAAGATTTTGTGGCATGCAGGCTCTGCCCAGCCAGACCACTGTACGGGATGTCTCTTATACTCATAGTTGCATACCATATAAATACGCAATTTAGTATGGTATGCAACGGCGGTTCCTTTTACAAACGTCAGGAAAATACGAGTAGAGTACACTGGCATAGCATACAGCGGCAGAAATATCTGAGGAGTCCTGTTGACTTAACCAGCCATACAAAACCCCTGTTTCTACAATAATTCTATCTCTCACTGTAAGCTATTCGGGGCCTCCCATGCGTCCCAGTTCGCACCTTACGGCACTTTTCTCTCACGGCATTTTACAGATATCAGCATACCTGCCAAAGTCAACTGTTATGTTGATTAGTTTAGAAACTGTTGAACAGCGCCGTGGACTCAAGTCACGTACCCGGACAAACTCCCGTAGGAACGATTATCGGTTCGTACATACAGGGCATCTGCCGCAAGCCAAATACCATACTCTCGCTGCAACAAAGTTAGTCTGATTATTGACCGTCGGACGGAAGAAGAATTGGGCCCAAGTGTATTACGCTTAAATCTCTATGTACGCAGTATTCATGCATATACTGGAGACCAGAAGGATTAAGTCCGCAATCTCTTACTATCAGTACTCGGTTGATCCTAGAGGCCGTGAAGTGGTCTGCATGCGTACGTGTACTGGTTCATACATACATGTAGGGAGGGGCTTCGCCGCCTATTGCCTACATGTACATAGCAAGATTTTTGCTAGTGTCTAGAAACTACATGTACTTGCTAATAACATCAATCGCGAGCCAGTACCAACCTACCATCCGATCTGGGACCAAGGTTATGTAGCTATGGCCAGAAACTAAAGAGAAAAAAGAACTCCATTTGAAAACCCCGTCTGTTTGAGATAAAGTATCGTTCATTAAAGTTCTGGATGGGGTACTTCACCCTTTATTACTCTACACATGTAGTAGGGATGGAGTCGAGTGATTTCCGGGACTTCCCCGGTTTTCTATACTAGCACACTGTCTTTACACATCCTATTAACATCTAGAGTAGGTACTGCGCCGCCGGGGAGTGATACCTGGACTGGAGAAATGGCATTTAAGAATATTGGTCCGAAGAGAATTTTCTCGATATCCTTCCACATGGGAAAATGCTAGATTTTCAATCTCCCAGCCGCGAAAATCCCTGGCACGAGGATGCATGCCGGCCAAAGGGATGGCTCTAGGCCCGGCTATTCTTGAGTCTCTATGTGAATTGAGTCAATGAAGTATGGACTGAGGTGCTCTTTGCCCCCCCTTTCAGTTGTGTTCCAAATAATCCAGCTGCCTCGGTGTTTGGAGGCTTGCCCTTCTCAAATGCAATGCAAGGCCAAGCTGGATAATGTCGCACGTGAGCATACATAATCTATGCGTACAAAGTAGAACTTATTCTACATACTCGTTTTCGAAAAAGAAAAAGTCAAGGGAAGAAAAACTAACCACCACTTTCTTTTAATCCAGGAACGTGGTATCCATACCAGTGAAGAGACATACATTATGTACTACGCTGGTAGGGGTAAGTCTGTTGACAGTCAGAACTGTTGCAACCGACCACTGTTGCAACCACGGCTGGCACTGTCAACAGACTTACCCCTGCAAGCATAGTACAACTTCATACCGCTAAACTACATTTACTGTCATTCAAAAGGTGAAGATCCTCAGCTTTTTGCCTTGGCAACCCTCCGAGATTTGTTAACTACATGTAGGTACTCGTAGTTTTCTGGCGTTTCCGGACGCAACTGCTATTGCATGCCATACAAAAGATAGCCTTGGCGGGGTTTTTCTGTGTATGCAATATCAGTTGCGTCCGGAAACGCCAAAAGACTATGAGTAGACGGATATCCCGGTACCGATTGATGCAGTGGAAATCGAAAGAGCCTCTCGGATATCTATCCGAATATTTTATCACCTTATGCGAGAATTCAATGTACGGGTGACTCGAATGGGCATGCCGATTCAGTGAGTGATAGCTGGTGTCTGATTGTGTAGGTACAGTTACATGCGCACAAATTTGAGGCAGCACTGGAGGTCATAATCTACTGGAGAATGATACCCAACTGGTCTCAATTATCTAATAGAAAGCTCATTGACACTTACCTCGTAAACTTCGACGTACTTTCTGTGCTCTATGCCAGGGTGCTCTAGAAAACCATACATACATGTAGAAGTTAAGACATACTTGCAAACCAATAAGGCAACAAAATCCGGGCCGGAAATGCACTGGTAGAGTAGAGTACGCTGATACTACTCGGGGCAGGCCATAAGAACCTGAAAATGCAAGCTGCAAGCAGGGGCTCAATTTGGTGTAGCTTTTCGCCAGCCGCGAATCAGAGGTCGTTACCATAAAAAGTCATTTTCAGGTTCTTCTGGCCTGCCCCGAGTATGTAGGTACATAATTTACTCCAGAGTAGACTACTCTAGAGTACCGGTTCCAGCTAAATATGGTTAGGCCTCAGGCACAACCCAGCGAGTAAAATCCTTACATACAACTTCACGGGGGTTGAATTGATCCAATCACCTAGGACATTTTAGTATATGCGCTAACTCTCTACCAAACTGTACCCGTAACTGGGTCCGCTAGCTATAGTGATCAACTCCGCTTCATGCAAAGTCGGTTATCTTTGTTAGAATGTTCTGCATAAAAATGAGACACTCAAACATCAAATAGAATGGAGCATTCTACCACTCCTTATTTTTTGGCGTTTCCGGACTGGACTGAGTCTGCATACCAGCAAAATATAATTATTATACCCATATATAGACCCAGTTCAGTCCGAAAAATCAGTACAGTGCCTCCCTGTTCGCCGTGTGGACCGAGGTGGGCGGGGGGATACTGTGACATTGCGAATTGGCAAAAAGAACGTCGAAACAAAATTCAACGAATTGTCGATCTGAAGGAGTTGTAACCAGTCACACCACCGAGAATTATTCTTAGGGCAACGAACAATGCAGGAACAGCTGTCCAAAAGGAAAAAAAAAAAAGGAGGAAGGGAGGAGATACCCAACAAACAAACGTCTCCTCCAATTCCTTTTGCACGCTGGCCCTGTTTGCTACTGAGTTATCACGAAACTTCCTCGACCCTCGGGTCCCTGCGCGTCGATTATGATTATCGGCCTTGACTACAGGATCGATGGGGGGTTATCCGATAGCATTACGGCCCGGATTTTTACCCTGGTTTTTCCATACGGATGGATTATAGCGGGCCGGGCCGAAGGAATTTAGTCTTAGACAGTGGACAGAGGGCGCGCCTGGATATTGGATGGAACATGAAGACATCATTTCCCATACTACCGCACACTTGATAACGATAGTTGGCAAATCGATCCAGCACCAGTCAGTTATCAGAATGCCCATCAGCCTACCCTTCATGGAGTTAAGTAGACGCATTAAAATGGCCTGCGCAAATACTTGGCGACAGGCGCTGGGTTTGGTCACTTTGGTGAGGGAAGTCTTCCCCTTGTTCTCCCGCAGTTCTACGCAGGTCCAAATGTAATTTTGTGGCGCTGTTGCGATCGGAGTCAAATCCCCAATCGTACAAAGATGCTTTAAGGTTGAATTGGCTAAACAGGATTTATTTTTCCCCCTCTCTTCTCTTTCGTTTCTGCAAAGATAAACCCCGCAGGAGGAGTACCGGTACCTACTTTGTATATCTCTCTCAATGGTTATCGCCGGATGTTCTGTCCAACACTCAACTTAAACGAGAGCAGAGCCCCCCACCTCATCAAGCGAGCAGGAGCCCGTCGTGCAAATGTGTTATGCGGGCCCTGGGCGTGAAACAAAACCCCCTGCATCCGGCCCTCCCGCTGCAGCATATCCGTCCGGGGCGAGTGCTTTTTTGGTGTTTTTCACTAGAGATTATGGAGTATGGTACGTTGAGTAACAGTACCTTACTCAATATGGTCGTTGGATTAACAATGTTGATCAAAATGTCCAGACTCTAGTTAGCCAGCTGGATTTCGTTTCTAAGGAGTTAGGGGGAGCGCAATACTTACGCGAAACTTCAGCGCACTCAGAACCACCGGCCCCTCTTTTAAGGGGTGTAATACAGCGTACATATTTGCTAAGCGTCATACTTGACGATTGACCCTTCGAAATTGACGGTTGCAAAACGCAAATGACACTTCCCCTCCATATGGATATGAAATGCGCAAGCCACAAGAACAGATGACAACTAGGTACTATGGTGAATTTGGTATCCTTTGGAGGCATTTCATAGCCTGGCAAGCGACCCACCCAGAATTGACATCTGTGAGTGCCACTTTGGAGAGTGGCGAAGTGACAATTGCAGAATTAGTAAATCAGTCCTTGCCAGGCCGATTTCGGGATGGAGAGGGAGGTGGTCATAACAACCAGTTCCGAACCTCCGTGTGAATCCCGATCTCGGGATGCGATTCCGGTAGGGTTCTTTGAGTGGCCAGCAGAACCTTTCACGAACCTCCTCTGGACTTAACAGGTAATTAAAGTACCCCCTCCCCAAGGCTTGTCACACATACCTGCCAAAGCCTACATGTAGTGGGGTTCGCACTCGTGGTGGCAGTTTCAGTCTGGTGTTTTTCCGTTCCGATAACGCATGTGTCCTCACACGTCCGATGCTGTAAAAGGTAATCGTCTTCCAAACACTCGCCAGCTGGCAGCCAGTAAATAAACATTAACCTATATTTGATTGTAGGCAGGTTGGCGAATTGGAGGCAACATAATTAACGGAAGGGTCAAACATATGCCTTCTCCAGATACATTAAAACAATCGATCCTACAGCTTGAACCTCGATCTCACTCGAGGTCATTTTTTAGTTATTCCCATATCTATTTCTCACCCTGCTAGTAGCTAGCTGGCCATGGTTGCAGAAGTGAGCTGTCTCTTTTTTGTGGCAGTCAATCTAAGACCTTAGCCAACACTGGAATTCTCCTCTGGACCAATGGGGGTTGAAACCAAGACCCTGTTCGAATCGCCCATCAAATACGAGGCTCGAGTTGGGCAAACTTTTTTTAGTCAAGGGGCATAACTAAAGCTTGGAATTTATTCCTTTGTGAACCGATGATGGTGGATGGGAAACCCATGGGATACTATATCGAAATGTGACCTGGTCATGGCCTAGCTAGGTAGGAGGGGACGAGTGGTAACTCACTCTGGTCAAGATGTGTATGTGAGCGGGTAAATATCCACTTCCCCAAGCTTTCTTTGCAACCATCGGTTTCTCCAGCCATTTCTTTTTCCCTTTCTTTCACCTACTAAGCCCTTTATGAAATTATCCCAAACTGGCCGAACCACTCTGTTGGAACTTTGTTTCTGGCCTAAACGCGTTACCAAGTAGGTAAACTCACAAATAACCACCACCACTACTTTCTCGAGGTGGTCTGCAGAGGCATGAAGTGGCGGGGGGATGAGGGATTCAGGCCCGATCCCACGTCTACGGTGCTGTGTTCTCAAATTTCAGCATTAAAGGGAAAGAAGAGGTAATACATATCTTTTTTCTTCCCTTAAGAAATGCTACTCCCTGCAACTATGCAAACTAACTCTCTTCGACGTGGAACCCTTAATTGGCCGTAAGTACTCTGTCCTGCACCCAAGATCATACAGGGTATACCAAGCCTGGTTACCAGTGAACGTTTCGATCTTACTTATGTTTCCATTTATAGAAATCCCCTAGGTTTGTCCCGTCAAGCTGTCATGAGGATGCACAGATGTTGTGCCTAGGCACGCTGCAGGTCTGCTCTAGAACAGAGCACAGACCTGGAGTACATGAAAGAAGATATACATATGTACCCCCATATATTTCTTCTTACCTTAGACACAGTTGCAGTAACAGTGCTGCCCGATATTTATTTACAACTTCCACCATATTTCCTTATGTACCCACGATACTGCCATAAGGGATACCTCCGAACCCATGGTCGAGATTACGAGCTCGAATGTTTGCTGTTTATCTTACAGGCGAGGGCAGAGCATCTGTTAGTTGTATATCCATTGGCGGATAGGCGGGCGATATCTTAGACTGATAAACAGGAACTTCCTGTGCTTGAGTCGATATCTTTACTACCCTAAGCTTTATAAAGAAGGTAGTCTGATATCATGAATAATGATGTCTCACTCCGTATATTCAATCTGTCTATGCCTTACCTTTTGTTTCAGCAGAAGACGTTACTAAGCCGCCAACCAGCTGCAAGAAATATCGACTGGAACAATTGAGTTGATGCAGGGTGTGCACAACTTCTGACACTGGGCTGCTCTTCTCGGCATTCTTTCCGAAAGTGGAAACTCATCACAATCACAAGTCACGCGTTCTAGCTTACACAGAAAATAGACCCTCCGGAGCCTTGATAACCAGGTAGATAGTGAATGGGGACTAATATATTAATTCAATGATCTCGATTATGAGTATTTCTCCCAAGTTTGGCGCCTAAAACGGTTCAATTTGTGGGTAGAAACTCTCTCGAGCTCCTTTGAATAATTGAATATAATCAACGGTGGCTCCGGAGACCAAGGGCACATGTGGTATTGGACCTATTTCATTTACTAACAGCTTATCCTCTGCTGCCGCTAAGACTTTGGTGGGGTGGCTGACTACTTTACCGGCTGACCCACACCCACGCGGGGGGCCCGAGAATGCGTATCGCACTCTACCCTCCATCAAAAAACTCATCACATCAAGCTAAAAGACATCTGCTTGTTAAACCGTCTGTGCTCTGCTGCAGATACGCGCCAGATTACGGGGAATCGAAAAGTTCGATGTCCATCGAGAAAAGTAAGTGGGTTTTGAATTATTCCTACCCCCTCCTTCGGAGTCCTTCCCCCTTGCCTAGCTAGAATGCCCACATACATAAACCACGTTTCTTTACTCAAGCTACCCACCATGCATGTTTTAGGGAGATGTGTTACTCTTGGAGCTGAAAGAGTGAGGTCCCTTCAAGTTTGCATTTGGGCAGGAGGGGAAGGGATGTATGTATGTATGTATGTATGTATGTATGTATGTACATGTATGTATGTAGGTATGTAGAGTATGAGCCGCAGCTCGCTGGCCGCTTAGACTGGCGTTTCATCGCAAGGTAAAAGTAAAGGTGAAAAGAAGAAAAAAGTCAACGGTTGCACGATCCCCGTTGTTGTTCAAGGCCGCCACGCCGAGCGAGGAAATTCCGATCTCGCTATTCGGACCGATCCATCTGCATATTAAGCACGAGTGCCGTGCGAATATCCAATTACAGACTTGAGCAGAAAGTGTTGGAGATATGGCATCGTCGTATCTCGACAGCTCCGATGGGGATTCTAGGCTGGACGAGACACTAGCAGGGGTGTGGAGGGCATTTCCAGGCTCCCAGGTGGGAAGGAAATAGCGCCACTCTGAACCCTTGGATACCGGGTACTTATCTTAGAGTGGTGGTCCTATCAAAAACATTGCCGCAGCTGCTTGATCAGAAGTCGATCTAAATCGCAAGAATACGCGGTTGGAGGAACAGCAAATTGCATGCCTAGCTAGTGAAAAGTGATTAAATGGCCGGTAGCCAACCGAACATATGTATATCGAAGCTGTTTCTCTGAATAGCCTAGAATGGGGTTTTTCTTTACCGAGTGCATGAGGACTAAAATGTCCACTTAAAGAATCCTTTTGTATCGTACCCTGTAATTATAAGCCTTCTTCCACTCCATGGTTTTGGTCTTGGGCACGAAGTTGCGAGGACTGTAACAATCCTACCGGAACGGAAAATTAACTAATTTGAACTTAGTGCTTATCTTATAATAAAAACTACATGTATACATTAATACTAATAGCTAAGCTCGCCACTTTTCGGTGGTTAGTCAATGAGTGACGACTCATGACTCAAGAAATTATCCAACCATAAATTAGCTTTCATTACGTCACATGTAATTCTGGACCGGCTTAGTTGTCGTGATTCTCTTAGTTGTGGCTCCTCAAGTTGCAAAGCTTAAAGGCCCTGTAACCATAATATTAAGAGAGTGAACCCGCGCATTCAGGGCAGCGACTCCGTTCACCGCCTTGCTGCAAGAATCTTGATGGCAGAGCTTCTTCCTACTATTACTGAAATGTAATATAATATAATAATATATGTTCATTTGTGAGTCTGGTGATGTATCGAGGCGTTTGATCAATTGAGATGTAGTCGCAGATTACTCAGCAGTGGCCTGCTGGGTGGGAACAAAAACCCAAAAGACTCTACGTACGTTTCTACATTTTTTTAGGTGAATACAAAAATTGAAAAGAGGTATACGAGTGATTTTATGGCCCTGTAAATTGGTCTTTGGAAGTAAAAAGACTGTAATCATGATCTATCACTCGATATGAATTTTGTGTTGGATCGGGGTTTTTTTTTTTTTTTTTGGTTTAACTCATGTTTAAATCGGGGTTTTTTTCTTCTTCCGCTTAATTTATTGATTGCATGCAGCCTTTCGGCCATGGAATGTCGGGTTTGACTGATGTTGGCCAATTACTCGTTCAGCGCCTCTCATGAGTAGTTCTGGTCTATAATGATTAATATAGTAGACTGCTGTATGACTTGGTAACTATTCCGGATGTTGTGAGGTGCGATAATTAGTTTTGATTACAAGGATACTTCATGACTCAGTTTCACAGAGCCAATTGAGAGCATCCCCAGAAACGTGTTGATTAAGATTGGGAGCTAAATAGATCTTGCATATTTATTTAACTGGATGTCTCAAATATCAATGCTCATATATATCAATGCCCCCCTTAATATGCAGACGCAGATGTAGGTCGCGCTGGTAAATGCTGTGATGTCCGTGCGTGAATCCTCAGTCACATCCACATATAATTAGCGGGCAATATATGCATGTACTTATGGATATTCAAAGCGCAAGGTTGGCCTTGTGACAATATCTAGAATCCTGGACAATTTTTCTCTTTTCCCTACGCAAGTATGGACTTTTGAATTGACGAAGGATGCCCATGAACGCTGTCTGAGGATATCATTGCACTTGACAAAATCTCGATTCACGGGGCTCTTCGCATGGTCCGCGGATCGGCCAAATACTGGAGATCTATCGGTTGACATGCAACTGATGGTAAACAATTCTATATATATTAGCATCGTCCTAGGGAGGGTTCTCCCCGCAGATCGTTCCATATGTAGTTTCTTGTAGTACCAGCTTCTTATGTCATAACATCAATCCATTATCTGTTGGTAACCGCCGCGGCTGAACTTTATTCCTCCGCTTCCGAGCTGCAGAAGTTCATCCATCTACATGTATTCATGGGTTTTCTTAGCGTGCCAAGCAGATATTAATCTCTGGGTTTTTATTATCGACCTAGAAAAATAAACAGATGTTTACTGGCTAAAATCGATACGACTTGATTATTAACCTCCCCAAAACCCGGCCCTACATTTTTGCACTTCATAGCCATGTTTCTTTATGATGTTGATGCAACCATTACCTTGCCGGTGATACATTAATTGTACAGCGGTGGGTAATAAGTCATCGGACGACGTAGCCACAATTTTGCCTACAAACCCGTGTTTTGGAGGCGTTTATCGGACGGAACGCCATCAAAAATACGCGTTTGTAGGCAAAATTGTGGCTACGTCGTCCGATGACTTATTGCCTACCGCTGTAATATTGCAAGATGTTGCGCTGAGGGGGTCCAGGACTGAGTTCCTCTCCAAGCTTCTCGGCCGGTGCCTGGCGTGAATGTTTTCGTGTCCTGTTGGGGAATTGCTTGTTTTTGTGAGTACTTTTCTTGCCCTGATCATTGGACATATTTATAACCAGATTTCAAACTGGTGGCATGCATAAAGACAAAATTCTTAGGTCTTGGACTGACCTCCAACTTGCCCTCGTATCAGAACGCACAAGCAAGGAGCCCAGTGTAATGGACAGCTACATATTCCGCAAATATGTCTGGATGATAATCTCAAAGGTATGTATATAATATATCCGACCAACAGGAAACATGCATAAGCCAGTCGGGTGAGTTTTGAGCGTGTATTCATGTCAATGCTCACCTTTCTACACTTGGTATCAGTGCCTGCAGTCTGCATGGTTCATATTTTCTTTTTGGACGAATACTTACGTACGCACTATAGTACTATTGAACAGGAAGTTCTATGCATTTCTGTAGGTTTCATTGATGACAAAGGCCAGACGCAACTACATGTAGCCCCACAACCCATGGCAGGATACGTGGTAAGAAAAGAAAAAGGAAAAGATATTATTGATATGCATTTTCTTGGTTATGGAGTTGATGTGATCAAGGGATGTTGCAGAAGTATCGATATATTTTCTAGAAAATGATCAATAATGTTAGTTGTTGTTCATATGTGTGAGCTTCTTTGTTATATATAATAAAGTTTTAAAAAATATAAGCTGGCCTTGGGAAATTGCCACTGCTGAGCTGTCTTTACTGATATGGGCGACTGTTTAGCCCACATTACTACGTACATGTAACTTGTGCCATGGTTATATATATATATGAGCTATGAAACATCATATTGGGTAAATCGAATATACCTGTCGTGATATACAGCGGGAGGTAATAAGTGATGGAACAGGCTGAGACAAATTTGCAAAGTGATACCTGTTTTGAGTAAAACACCACTAACATACAGTGTTTGTATGTATAACTGTATCTCGGGCGGGCGTTCCATCACTTATTACCCATCGCTGTACAACAGTATGGAAATATCTATCTATAAAAAAAAATTTGGAGTCGTCCTTACCCGGTTGTTGATGTCATGATTTAAACTCATGTATGAGTTTCGAGACTGGGGTGCCAAAACTTCGCGGACGCGGCTGTGCATGCCAAGACATACAGCGAGTGATGGTTTGTGAGTAAAATCCAACTATGCAAGTGGGGGCGTGTAATGGTTGATTTGATTAATTGCCTTGATCATCAAGCTCAATTATATGTAAATGCAGCTTTCCGGCTATAGTGCTCGGATGCATGATAGTAAATTTCAGATCTTAAGATATATATAGATAGCTACATGTACATGTATATATGCGTATATATGTGTGCGTAGTGTGGCGATCAGCTACCTAGCTCGTAAGGTGATAGACTACAGTACCAAAAAGGGGGGTGGGATCACTACGGTATTCTCGTCAATACGCTAGCAATGTGGTAAGAATACGGCATTGGTACAGTATTCTTCCTACAATGCCGGTTTAATTTGGTATTCGTCATTATGTTCCGTAGTCCTATGGTAGTGATTCCACCCCTTTTTTTCATACTGTACTATAGCTACATGTAGTATTTATTTATTGAAAGCTGATTTCTGGAAATCTATGAATGAGGTTAAAACTTCTAAACATAGATCTTATCGTGCAAGGAACGCGGTTGACTAACTAGGTATCTCGAGTTTATTTTCTCGCTTTCGACCTGGAGGATTATTTTTTGCCTTGCAATCTACCCTTATTTGAATCTAGAAATGCTCCGTACCAATTGAAAGATGAGAAAACCAATTGATTATACGGGCTTTTCTCTGCCACGGCTGATTTTGAGACTATTCCCAGATGATATATGGATGTCTTTTCTAGACAGATTGGGAGCGCTGGGGTGGCCGTTCCATCTTTACACGCATATCTACTTCCTCCTGCGGGCTGAAGTCTGGCCCGACGAAATTTTAAGCACACTCATCAAGGCTGAGTTTAGTATAATGATCATGATATGATCCACATGAATACATGGAATATTACGCCATAAAACTACTTAGAGGAAAGAAAAGGAGGTATAAACCCCTGCAGCGGCATTGGGGATCCGTATTTTTAGCCCGGACCCACCATTTTGAAGCTATCTAAGACTTAACGTGTTTCACCGGGAACGTAATCGGCACCGGGAACGTAATTGGCACTGGGAAAGTAATTAAGCATGATATGAGCGGGACCGCAAATTGCTGTAAAAAAATCCAAAATCACCCAGGATTACAGAACTAAATACTCTAAAGTTATTTTGAGTCGAACATTTCTGATGATTGTTACTAATAGGTAGTGGGTATATAGCTGTGGGAGGGACATTAAGCCTTAATAACCCTCCCACAGCTATATACTCACTACGGTCATAAGAAATAGCCAAAAACGCCCTAAAAAAATCTTTCCTATATATGTATGACTTCATAGGTATTGCTTTAGCGTTCATAATGCACTTCTATGAGGTGAGGTTACTTTCCCGGTGATCGCTTTCCCGGCGAAACACGTTAGATAGTACAGATTTAATAGGTCAGATATTGAATATATTAGGTTAGGGGGCTGCTCAGATGAGAGCATGGGCATTCCAAAGGTATGTACGAGATATAATCGATGACACACAGGGCACCGAGTATCTTTCTTCTCAGTCTCTGGCGGTCATTAGGCCTGGATTCCCAGCTCCATTGCACAATGTAAGTGTAGTGCACCAGTATATACTCCAAGCCCGGGCCTAAAAGTGTCTGTTTCATCGCTTTTAGTGTCCTAGAGTCGTTGCGCGGGTTTAGCCTATCCTTAACTATCAGGCCTAATTGTAATTAGAGGAACCTAACGAAACATAAACGCAATGTCTGGGTGCATGTCTGTGTTTCAACACATAATTCATCACACACAAGCTGCTCGATAGTTTCTGTCTTCCTGCCCCTGTAGGCGTGCCCTACATCATGGTTTCCAGGCTGGGTTGGGTTCGTCTAATTATAATTCGGCCTGACAGTTTAAGGGATGGGAGACTAATGATGACGTCCAGGTCGTTTAGGAGGTAACAGCTGCACATGAATGGCCACCTTGATTCTCCTCCCACAAGAGACCTAACCCTCGAATTCACATATAGCAATGAATGATTATGGGCGGTTAGATACCGGTATTTTACACCCACCTGCTCACGTAGACGCCGAGTCAACTGAAGCTCTAGTCAAGATGAGAAATCTCCACTAACGATAAATAAAGCAATACACAGTCTAAACCCTAGCCAGTACTACATGTAGCTCTGCGGAAAAGCTCTAGCTTACATATTATGAATTCGAACATGATTGAGGCGCTAATCCACAATAGTGATCTTAGCGGGCCAGGGTATGGTGGTGTTTGGTCGAACAAGAAAGAGAGAAACGGGGTTTGAAGCTTTTTGTGGTGGAGACGTGCCCAGGTGTGTGGGGATGGACCCGGGGAAATATCTTAAGAAGAGGAGATCTAGAGCAGTTGGAGGAGTTTACTCAACGACATGATATATCACTCGGGTGCTAAAATGACAAGCTATCAATAAACAGTATAGGTATATAGATTGACAGTATGTTGACTATATATCGACGGCCAGGATGGAATTGGGTAGAATCGTGGTGCAGGTGGTGGTGCGGAGTAACTGTTTTATGTTATACGAGCCTTTTTACTTCATTGATAATTACGACCACACGAATCAACCCATCGAAATAAGAATCAAAGCACAGAACTGGTTCCAGATAACGTTTAGGTAGAGTATTTATTTTTCAAGACTTCCCAGACGAAGAAAGAAAGAGGATAAAAGGAGAAATCGAGATAAGAGTTGACTTGTACAGCTGTGCGATATATGTACCCTGTCATCTCTAAAAGAGAAAGGAAGATAGCAGAAAGAAATTAAGAGAACATGAATGATGCACACCACAAGTCAATAGAACAGAGTAGAGAAGTTTCCCCCCACAGCACACTTCGTACTCTCCCAGATCAGAAAACTTTTTCATCCTTCAACCAGGCGTTCCATCAGTTGGTTCCATCTCTAAGGAGCAAGCATACAGCTTAGTAAAGGATCGTAAAAGAGAGAAACTTACAAGGAAATAGGAGCACATACCGTAATCAATCCTCCAACTTAGTAGGGCCTGCATTTTCAGGTCCTTTGGCCCCCTTAGCAGCGACAGCCTTAGCATTAGCCTTAGCCTTTTTGCTTTTATCCTCCCCCTTTCCGGCAGGCTTCAAGTCAGCCTGAGCCTTTTTCTTCTTACTGGTAGCCTGACGACGAGCCCTACGGTGAGCTTCCTGGGCGATGCATGGTGCAATTGGGCGACAGGACATCCTGAACCTCGGACGGACCCCAGGGTCGTATTTGGCGCAGTTAGCTACGTATTTGCTTTCAACCTTCTCAAGGGTTTCTGTAAACACTTTATCATTGGAGGATGACATCTTGATGAGGTTAGGAATTTTTGAAATGGTTATTGGGGGAACCCGAGATGAGAGTGACGATGATTAGGAGAGGGGAGAGGAAAGGGAAGAAGGTGGATTGGTGGGCTACTTATAGTAAGAGATCTCATAGATGATCTGGATAACATAGATAACAATATAGATGGACTGTGGACTTTAGGGCAGGGTTTGGGACGCTTATTATGTCCCGCCCCCCCCCATTTCTAAACTGTAAGACCTGGACGCGTACTACAGCATTTGATGTAACTACTAGGATTCGTTGAGATGTTTGAGTCAACTTTTACCTGCCTTTAATGTATGGAAGATATCATGTTTGAGCTCAGATAACTCAATATCTATACATATATTAGATAAAGGAATGTGATGCGAAATTATGTTTAATTATATCTCGTAATATGTACGATAAAAAAACGTTGCCGTTTCGTAAAATGCTTATAAAAGCAAGGATACTGCATGGTCTGTGCATAATGTCCGCCATTATGCAGATTACAGTCAAGAATCTTTAGAGTTCGGAGATATGTGAGGTTTCTACATGTACTCATATGGAGATCGTAGCAGAATTTAGATGAGACAAACTGATGTATCATCACAACTATAAGAAACCATGATTACGTGGTGATACCTACATGTATACACCCCAAAAAATTTTACAAAGAAGTTAAAACCATTCGTTTATAACTGAAGATAACTTACAAACATAAGTCCATGTACCCAGGGGTGCCGGAAAGTGATGCAACGTTTAACCTAGCAACGCGGAAAGGCACTCAGAATTTCAATTATTAACATAACACAATTCTTAGGCAGGATGGATATTTTAGCTATACACATGATATATGAGTCTCTAGCATAGAGTCTGCATTTTTCCAGGTCATTGATTTGGGATTTTTATCCTGAAAAGAGACAGCTTGTGACAAGTGACCGTAATAAAAGAAGAAGCAATAGCGATTCGTATCAACTCTTACCATAACTATTATCTCTAGCTTCTAAATTACTATAGATTCGCTTCGCATTCTGTTAAATAGTCTGGTTATTGAGGAATACGGATCGTTGCATCACTTTCTAGCGCCCCCGGGTACATTTGATGAAAGATCACAACTTGGAATGCGTCACATGATATCACTCGTAAGGCTTGGCAAACATTTTGGCTACATCGAGCTGATCTTGCGACATTGTAATTCAATTCCTGGCTCCCAAATATCTGCTAACAATCAACTTCCTCAGCCAGATATCTATGGACTAGTATCTCGCAGCACAAGCTGGTGAATCGAGTCCTTCATTGCTTCACGTATAAACACATCGTTCACACCAGCAGACATTACTACTAGACTCGAGGCATAGAACGGCCACTTAGAGCAGATCTATATAAGACTCGTGGACCTCGAATCCAGCACGCGGCACGAATCTGTGGCTTTTTGCAAAATTTGACTGCGCCAACACTTTACTTACCTTGAGGAACTTATGAGGGTTCAATCACCCCTGAGAAAATTACAGGCTGACAAACCCCACGAGTGATATTATGTGACGCATCTCACCAAGAACATGGCACCCCAAATCCGTATAGGGAGTGGAGATTTTGAAGATGCATATACCAATAATAAAACATGTATTTCAAGGATAAGACAACGGCCGACCCCCCTACTCGCCATCATCACAAAAGATACTACAAAACAATACCAACACCGTTCCGATCTATATACACTCCATCATAAGTGAACTACCAAAAAAAAAGAACTCCTCTAACTAAATACCCAATCCAATAACCAGTATCCAAGCTCCTACCGGCACCACCACATTATCGTTAACACCAGTGACCACCGCCTCCACCATACTACCCCACGCCCCCACCGCAATAATCTTTGCACAAACCTCCCACTCCCATTGCAACTGCAGTGACCCACAGCGCCCACAACTTGATGTTCCTGCACCAATCCACCATCTTCCTATCGCTATTCCTGCTGCGACGACAGTCATGAACGCGAGGCTCCCTTCGATACTCTTTCCGCCTCTCCACCCCCATTTGGTGCGTCCGAACCTGCGTCCTATCAACGATGCCGCTGCGTCGCCGAGTCCCACAGATACAACACCAGAGACGAATGCCAAGCTCGTGGTTCTGTTGCTCCAGTCCCACGGATCTCCTTCTGGGGTTGCAGCGAGGGTCAGCCACCATCCTGCGCCGCAGCCTAGGAGGAGAAAAACATGGGAGACAACGACGGGCCCTTTGAGGTCGCGTCCATCGACAAAAGGCTGTAGGAACCTTGCAATAAATCTAGAGGCAGGAGGTAGCTGGCCAGCGCGGACAATGTCCAGGATTATAAAGGCACCAAGGGCAAGAGAGAGACATAGGTGCGTGAATTGTGGATCGAGTACTCCAGGAATGAGGAACATGACGACAACCATCCCATGAAATACCTTACGGCGGGTGTCGACTTGGACATAAGGGGATAGTGCTGTGACAAGTGTGATTCCGATGGCAATGATGAGTGCCCAGAGGGCTATAACTGAGAGGCGGAGATTCGCAGCGGCGGCGGAGCCAGTGGTGACGCAGTAGCCAGTACCAGGGGAGAAAGTATCAATGAAGGACTGATAGAAGGGCTGGCCACAGAGGAGGTAGCTGGGTGCCCAGAGAAATGGATCAAGACCGTCAAGAGCGTGTAGTGCGATATAAGGCCGTAGGCCTAGCATTACTGTGGCGAATATACTGGCGTATACAAAAATGGGATAGCCCCATTTTCTAAGGCGATATTGAGAAGGTGTTAATGTAGCATAATATGAGACATTAGATCGGCTTTTAGCACGAGGCCGGCCTGGGATTTTGGGGGCGAGAAGGGGCTCGATTTCAGTTTCGCTGTCGGAGGCTTGACCCTTGGGTCTTAGAGCTGAGGCAAGCTTCCGGAGGCGAGCGATAGTGATGACGGTGTTGCCAGCGCGCCGAAAAAGACGGTTGGTAGGTACGCGGGCGAGGTCGATATTGAATTTAATGATGTCGGAGCAGCTTACTAGAGTGGCAAGACCTCCGCCCCAAAGGATAGCTTTGAGAATTATAGCTTGAGGGGTAGATGCATAAAGAAGTAAATTGATGAGCGCCACTGAAATGAGACGGATTTCCGTCTGTGTGAGGGATGGTTCTAAAAGGTTGTTTAATACTGCGACAAGTGCGTACTGTAGTGGAGGGAGGAATGGGTATGTATCGCTGGGGGTAAATTCAGAAGAAAGATGCTGACGAAGAACGAGTGGAACGAGAGAAAGCACCCAGTGAAGATCGGGAAATGAAAGGAAGCTCGGAGGAACGGAAGAAAGAGAAAGTATTATATTTGTGAGGATATACTGATTCCGCCCGGGAGGGCCGATTTCAGTGAGAGAAAGAGAAACTAAAATCGGAAATAGTATAGGATAAAGAAGCGGCGCTGGATCAAGAGACCGAGGAAGCTCGAATGGAAGACTTCTTAAGAGAATCTGGAGTGGAAATAGAGCTAGAATTGAAGCAAAAACTAGAAACCAGGATGAAAACTCTGGGCACCAAGTTAGCTATCTGTGTAAAACTGGAATACCAAAACACACCTATCTTCCACGCCAAAATCTCCTTCCACACCTTTCCTCTGCCACCATTATAAACAACCACCCCCGCCAAAATTCCCATGAGCGCAACTTCAATTCCCCTCCTCACAAACACAA
Source organism: Morchella sp. 2016-41 (assembly GCA_024713855.1). NCBI lineage: Eukaryota > Fungi > Ascomycota > Pezizomycetes > Pezizales > Morchellaceae > Morchella > Morchella sp. 2016-41. The sequence goes on from JAMGZD010000021.1 coordinate 491,424, forward strand.
TTCTTTTTCTTTTTCTCTTGCGCTCTCCATTCTCCTCATCTACCCTTCTTTTCCTCCTTCTACCTCTTCCGTCTAGGTCATCCGCATCCTCCTCCACCTCGCCATAATACGTATCTTCCTCCGAGAGAGTTCGTTTTCGCTTCCCCGGCGGCGCCGGCAATCTCTTCGTCCACTCGTCGTCCGCTTCAGTTCCCGACTCCGACCCGCCTGCGCTCAATCTTTCCTTTCGTCTCCGTCGTACTCCAGGCAGTGGCGACGGCGCGCGTGAGATATCCGGCGTTGGAAGCGGCGAAGGTAGGTATGTCGCCCTTCGCGAGCTCGATGCGGCTGAGGGACGTGGCGTACTCGAGAGAAGGGTTTTGCGGCGATACGGGCGCGGAGAACGGGAGAGCTGTCGTGCAGGATCTGGCGACGAGGATCGTGTAGGTGTCGGGGGTGTAAGAATAGTGGGTACGTTCATGATGAGGAGGTGGGGGGGGGGGGATGATATCGGAGGTAAAGGGGTGGGGGGTATACGGGAGTGAGTGGTGTAGCTTCTTGCCGAAATTCTTTGTTCAGGTATTGGAGAACTTCAAGGCCATATTGGAACAGTGCGAAGGGTGAATTGTAGAATTTTCAGAGTAAGGAGAAAGTGGGCAGAAGGTTGTTTTGGTGGTTTCTTGTCAGGCTAATGAGAGAACAGCTTGTTGTTTCGTGGTGTCGTACGCAACTTAACCATGCACAATGGCTGGCTCTTAGTTGCCTTGGCTGATGTATGTGTAAACAGTGGATCATCGATAGGGTCGAGGATTTGCGCTGCACGTTTATACTCTATGATTATTCGGAACATTTGTTATTTCTTTTCTCCCTTCTCCGCAGACAAACTCATCCTTCTCTTTTTTCCTTCCTTTTTGACCGTTTCCTTTGTTATTTTGGGTTTTGATTCTGCAAGCGGCTCTCTCTATCGCTTTCGCCCTGTGAATATCGTGGAATGGGATAGCTTCGGCCGCGTAAGTCGGCACACCCCCCCATAGGTTGTGTAAATCTGTGTAGGCCTATCAGCTATTTCTTTCATCGCAGGAAGGTGCTCGGGTGGAATACCGTAGCACTGATTGGCAGACACCTGTCTTGGCGGTAAATATATTGGCGGCCAGGTTCCTTCTGGAGTCGAAGGTCTGCATACATGTAGATGTATGTATAGAGTACCTACATACATGTAGGTACCTACATGTACTCGTAGGTTCATGACGTTTCCGAACACGACCAATGTTGCATACCATACAAAAGAGCGCCAAATCCACCTTTTTGTATATTGGTCGTGTTCGGAAACGCTATGAACTACGAGTACTCTAGAGTTGGTACATCACCGCACATGTAGTTAATCCAATTTTAGCAGTGATGTAGAGTAATGATTCATCCAATCACCGCGTGATGCGGCTGTAGTGGGATGTGGTCCACGCTTGGCCAGGAAATTGTAGTCACGAGGTTACACAGTTGTACTTAAGCAGTTCGTAGAAGAAAGACTGGATTCTAAATACATGTACTTTGTTAGGTGCTTTAGTTTAACCTTTTCTTCGTTACCATGTGCCAGCTGCTGTCGAAACTGTGTCGAAACTGGGTAGGTATGTACGTACATGTAGTACTGCGGGACTGGCAGCTTTCACATGTACCTACATGTATGTACATATCTGCTGGACCCTAGCCTAACTCTGTACTAGCTACATGTAGACAGACATAAGTACATGTAGGTACATTGCTAAAGCGACTCGATACGAAGATATCGGTGAAACAAAAAGTAAGTAGATGACTGAGATGGATGGCAAGCATCGGTATCTACATATATATAAAGCACAAGTGACCCTAAGTGGCACCTGCTACAAGTCGTAACACGAATCTCGACTCATCGTGTCTCTTGTAATCGTATAATAGGCTGTCGCTTCATGTAACTAATTACATGGGATATATCAGCTTTAGCCTACATATGCGCATAGCAAACTATCAAAATTTGAAACATTTGGAAGCGAAATAAGGTAATATACATGTATGTACGCATATATAAATATGCTTTCAGTACTGTACCTAGGGCTTGTAACTTCAGTAGAAAAGGATGGGTTTCCATAGCCCAACTAATATGAGTAACTTTTGTGTCTTCGCATTATTTATAGGTAGTAACTACATGCTTGGATTTCGGGCCCGGTCGGGGAGGGCGATTCAACAAATCAGCTGAGGTGTCAAGGCCAGGCCGTTATCATTCCTTTCAGTGCCGATGAGTAGAATCATTGATCCTATTGTTTTGCGACTGATAAGGTCACTGGGACTCACGCAGAACGTCTTGGCACCGCAACCACAAAATACTACCTATATCATTTGATATTTTTCAGCTTCAAAGAAATACATGTAGTTACATGTAGATATATGCCAAGCAACTAACCACTAGGGAATCTACTCGCGACTATTTTCCATGACCAAGGAATCAAGCCTCACTTCAGCAAATTGCGAGTAGAGTATGTACCTACTGTCATTCACGGGGTGTTGGCGGATGATGGATTGAAGCCAAAAATTGGCTTGGCTGTCTCTTTTTAGTAGAGTAGGTACTCTAGTTCGGCTGTTCCCGGCGCGATACCAAATCAAGTAATCTAGACGTCAAACGCACGACTCGCGCCAAAGTGTCCTGTAAATATACAATTCCACAGCGCTATGCGAATAGCCGTACTAAACTCACCTCAATCAGTCACCACAATGTTCACCAAACCTCCCAAGCTTCGAATACGTACGCCCTCGTCCACAACCGTGGAGTTTACTCTCTCCAACGCGCCGCCGCCGACGCTCCCACACACGCTCCTGACGCACTTCACTTCGCTCCTGCGCTTGATTCTGACCGCCACCACCCTTCTCCTCCTACTGACAAAGCTTCAGCCCCCACCATACTCAAGCAGTATCCACCCGCTCATCTACCCGATCTTCACGGCCTTCTCGTGCTTCTCCACCTCGCTCCAATGGCGTCACCTACTCCCTACTTCGGCGGTGCTATTGTATGTGCTTCTCTTCACGGGAGGCTACACTGAGGAGTCGCTGGTTGTGATTAGAGACTTGGGTGTCCAAATCACGACGAAGACGGGTTGGAGCACGAGGAGCAGGTTTATACCAACGGAGAGGATCAGTGACATGTGGATCTGTGAGGGCTTTAGGGGATTTGAGGTGAGGTTTTACTTGGCGGTTGTGGTAGAAGGCGAGGAGGGGTTGGTCGTTGTATTCCCGGTTGGTCTCATTGTTCCTTGAGGATCTTATGGAAATTGGGGGGAAATGCTGACAGGGTCTAGACCTTATTACCGGGACGGAAAGTGCTAGAGCTGGTTTGGCGGGGCGCAAGGAAGTGTTTGCACGAGCCCAAACATGCAGGGGACGAAGTTGAGAGATGAATTGAGATGTATCTAGGTTAGTCAATCTGTGCTCTTTTGGGTGCGATCAAATGATCTGGCAATAGAAGTCTTTATGTAGATACCATATAGTTAAGTCGATTAATACGTAATTGGAATGGGATGCTTTCCAATTCACAAGACTTCAATTCAAGCCTTGCCGCTCTTGCGTGTTTATCCGCTAATTTCTTGTTTTTACTCAGCTATGGTAGTTCTAGCCAGTCAGCCGTAATAACTACAGGTACGGCCGCGTTATGTCGCGGGGGGAAGTATCTTATGTACCCAGAGTGTTGAAAAGTGGTGCATATTTTGGCCTGACAACGCCCAGATACACCCAAATCTCTATACTTTGACACTACACAAAACACTACCCAAAGTCAGAATTCGGATACAGGACATCTCTGCTATGCCTGAGGATGCATTGGCCAAACTTTGAAAACAAAATATCCACTTCAAAGACAAAGAGACGCTGCGAGGTAAGGAGAATATATAGTAAAAAAAACCTAGAAAACATTAATGACAGTCATTCTTTTTATTCTTTCATTAGAAAGAGAATTTACACACTCCAGTTGACCTTAGGATGCCCTCATGTGAATATTCATTCTCTCATTGTTGAGGGTACATGCATTGCCTATATGTGAGTTTGGTAAATACTTTCATGTTTATGAGTGAAGCACCACAGTGGCTTTCATGTGTGTATGGCATCCCCACCCTGTCATGATAATGATCAAAATTCTTGATCTGAAGCCTATCTCGTTGCCAGTGCCTGGTCTAATATCATTTCCTTTGTGGATGTCAACACCTTTCGTATCGTGAGTAGAAGAGTTGCGGAATCGAGTGACTGGTTATGTCTGATATTTACTGAGATTTGGCTTTTTTCTTTTTTGTTTCACTCATTAATTACATGCAGACTGTAGTCACTGAGATTTGGCCGCAGTAGGTGCGATGAAGAGAATATTAGCTTGCAAATTAAAGAGATGTATGTTCTTTGTGAAAAGGGACCCGGCACCACTTTTTGCTACTGCATGTATTCCGCAAAGCTCGCCAATGCGGGTTTATTCAGGTATGTGGACCGATGCAGAGCCGCTTCTTATGTCTTGATCCACGGCCTTCAGGGTACTTTTTCCAACCCCACCAAACAACACCAGCCGTTACAACCACCGCTGCCTCCATCACTTCCGTCCCACTCCATCACTACTTCTTTTCATCCTACCATCGAATTCCATCCAATCAAAATCTTCCAGTTCTCCTGGTATCTCAGAGAGTTTCGTTCTGGGTCTTCAATCTATTTGTCCGGCCGCGTTGATTGAAGCTTTCTTGTTAGTAAGTTCACATATTTGTATTCCACCACCCTCAACCTAAAATTTGTCAACTGATGCTTCTCTCAGCTATTCAGTTTCTCCCCAACAGAAGGTCGTTCTGTGGATTCTCCAACTCAATACCTTTGCCTTGCTGTTTAAAGTGACGAACAGAGGTAAGCCTTTCATCCACATATATATAACAAAAGAAGTATATACTGACCTTGTTTATCTGATTACCAGTCTGATTTCTCCAACTTTCATTGTAGTGCAAGCACCTGGCTTCTGTGTGAGAATGTAAGTCACACCTCTTGCTGGCGAGACGTAGTGCACACCAACTAAAATACATGTATCTGCTAGATTTTTTTTTAAATCTTTCCACCCCCGCATAAATCTCTTAGTTACGGGTCGATTCCCTAGAAGTAATGTAAGTCAACAAAAGAATAGCTCAAGTTTTTTCTTCTTATTTTCATCTTTCATCCACGGTGCTAATTCCCATCAAGGCCTGTCCCCGAGTATCGTCCTGGTGGCGGATACCTTTTTGGTGATCTCCACTTGCCTGTCACTGCCAGGAATGAAGCTTCCAAAATCACTTCTTCTACGCCCAAGATCAAAAGAGAAGCTAAAGGCGTACCTATGGCTCCTGAAGTGCCTATTGATACTCAAGGATCAACCACTGCTCCCGAAGCTAAAAATCTTGCGCATTCGAGGTGGGCGGGGAAAGAGCTTGTTTCACTTACATTCGGGCATGCTGTAGCTATACCCTCTGCCAGGTGTACCCCTGCCGCTCCAGAGTCCCAAGTAGGATTACTTAAGTCTGTTTCCGATGCTGCCATTAGCTCTGGTATCTCTTCTCTTGCCCCATTTACAGAAGTAAAAAAGAGTTCAAACACCCACAAAAAGAGAAACAAAAAGAAAAACAACGCATGCCAAAGTTCCAACCAGGAAAAGCTTACTAGACATGTTCATACTGAGAATTTCAAGGGCAAAAAAGCTTTAAAAGACATTGTGGCCAATGCTCAACCACTCTTGGATTGGTCTGAAGAACCAGAGCTTCAAGAACCTGCTGCTCAAACTAATTTCATGAGCCTTGGCCTAAATACCCTTGGGGGAAGAGCTTTCCCAGATCAATGTAACCAGGCCAACCAAGAAACGCTGGCAGTTCGTGAACGCTTACAATCCATGGTTCCTCTTCAACCTGGCGCGTTCCTGAGGCCAAGGCCAAAATTTTACGGCTTTCAATGCTTTCGTACTTTGGGCGCTACAGGTGTGTATGGGTGTACGCATGGACGCAGTTGCTACTACGGTCACGAGGGAGATGTTTACACCGATTCTACTCACAAATATAGTCATTATGTTAACCGATGGCAAACTGGCATCACCGAGGCCGAAAAAACAAAACTGGAGAGTATGATGACAGGGGGGGACAACAAGATCAAAGCGAGGAATTCTTTACAAAATCCTACTTTCAGGGCGGAGCCTCGTGTTCGTGCTAGTGACTTCACAACCCCTTCACAGCAGACTTACCACAACCCTCAGGAGTGTTCTATCAAGACCAAAAAACATAAAAAACGCCCCCAGAACCGCGATGGTGACAACGAGCACACTCCGCCCCATCATCAGAGTTTTGATTTCCAGCCTAATGACAAGACCAAACACCACCAGGACCCTGCTCTCCAGAAAAATGATATTCACCTCACTGAGCAAACTCACTGTCGCCAGGATTTTTCATTCCAGAAAAATCAAAACTCTCACCATCGTCAAGAGTTTGCGTTCCCGTTCCAGAATCATAATCAGATTTACTCTCGCCGTGATTTTGATTTCCAACCTTGGCAGTCTCGCCATCAGGGTGTTTCTTTCTACAATAGTGTACAGCGGATGGACCCGATGGCGAATGATTTCGCCCCGTTTTCAACGCAGTTTAGCGATGCACAGGATTACAATTTCCATCACAACTTGCAGGCGCAGCCCCAGTTCACTTGCTACCAGGAGTATTACGATGGTGATTTTGGGTTCCAACATCACGCTTCTGATACAGGCGCAGATGGTATGCAACAGTCTCAAAGCCACATCTCCGTACCTGGAGATATGAATACCAAAAACATGGAGCAAGTTCCCCGAATTAACACGGAGGATCTTGTGTATAACTGGCAGCAAGGTATCCCAAGCGCACTCATGGCTGCAGGTGGCCCAGAATTCACTCCTGTCGATAATGTGAAGCCGGTCAACTCTTTCACCCTTCGACCAGAAGTTTCCGCATTTGTACCAGAAATAAAGAAACAGTGGCCAGGACTTGATAAGGGGCAGTACCCGGGTCACCCATTTGATTTTATGGGTACATTGATCCCTGGCGTTACCAGCCCTGGGTTCTTGATCTGGACCAGCGCTGGGTATGGGTACTACGGTAACAATGGCGTTTGGTACCCCTACCGCGAATCCACCGATGGTAGCGACGGCCAGAAAGATATCCGTGTCAACAAAAACCAGGATGGCTCGGAGAAGTCTTCAGCTGGTAAATATCGTGAAGTTTAGTTTCGTAGAAACTATAGACAGCGTCTAAAACTCGTCAAGTCTGTTAAAGGTGTGCATCTGATTGTGTGCTAATGGGATATAATGTCGATTTTCTTTGGCTTTATCATCATAATTTCCTTCAATCACTTTGATTTTTGATGTACAGGAAACAGGGCTCGGGTGCTTGAGCCGCCTGTACTATCATTTTCATTTCTTTTTCTTTCTTTTTCCTTTTTTTGCAGTGTTTCCTCATCCAGCCCAAATTCACTTGCTCGCTTTTCCCCCACCTTGTACTTGTTATTTCTACGCTCGACATGATGGAATGCGCGATTGCAGATCTCTTTTGGTAGGTTTTGGTCGAAAGCTTCTGTACCCTGGGTATTCCCTTAAGAAAGAAAGGAAAGATTGAAAGAAAATAAAAAAGTTTAGGAGACTTCTTGATTTTTCTCATGTGACTATGAACAAAGCCTACTCGAAGCGTAACATCCAAAAAGCCACCATATCCTCTCATCTCCCATTTTGTATAGTAATAGTAATTTAAAGAAGAGGTTTGGGTGAGAAAAATCATGGGCGATATATAGCCCCGGCCTTCTAAAGTATACAGTATGGATAGACTGGTTTTTTTTAATACTACGTCAAACTAAACGTCACCGTAAATCTTTGAATCGAGGCGACAGGAACACCCCTAGATCTATAGAAACGTCACCTTAGCTGGGCATTCGCCACGTTCACGTTTTTGAATTAAGTAGCTAGCTTTTACCGAAGTCCCAAAATTAAGTGTTTCTATGATCCCTAGAAATCAAGCATATATGATAGGAATCTGTAAGTTAATAAATATTAATATGAGCAAACCAAGAATTCGACATTCCTAACAGCGCTATCATTACATCTGCTTACTAAACCTAAAATTTCCCCGAAGAAAGGACATTTTAATTTCTGCCCCGAGCAGAACCTACATGTATTTACTATAGAAATTATTACCCTTATTATCGGCAGATTATATTCACAATGTAAAAGCATTATTCTCAGTATGTAATACGTGCCAATTGTACATACATACAGCCACTCGAAACTACATGTACCTTTATCCAAAAAGTAAACTATAAACCTTCTTCAAATAACTACCAATGTCAATGATACATGTACATACTTTTACAACACTAAAGTAGTCCACTGTACAGCAGTAGGTAACAAGTGATGGAACGGGCTGGGACAGAGTGGTACCTGTTTTGAGCAAAATGCCACTAATATATGGTGTTTGCGGTATAACCCATCGCTGTATATAAGGAGGAGGTATACATGTAATTGCCACAGGTCATCTACAGTCATGCTGCAAAACCTGTGTTCCTGTTTCCAGGCAAAGTTTCTGAGGGACGCAAGAAAGGAATGATAAGGAAATGGACCCCACTGCACTGCGTACCTACTAGTAACTATAGGAATACCAGTAGCCCCGCTAAAATACCTGGTGCAGTGAATAACGCATTGCAGCAGTTGGACTTGCCCTAGTTTCCCACTCGTACTACCAGGGTGATACAGCGTCATAGAACGTCACTCATTCATTTAATAGGACCTATCCACTCTCCCCCAAACCTTTTACCCGCATTAAAGAAATTATGAATGAAGAACTTCTCGACCCCCAGAAGAAGAGCAAAAACAAGAGACTACAATTCTTCCAGATAATTACAGAAGATTCTCAAACTTTGTCCGAGTCTATTGCCCCAATGCTCACCCCTGAGAGGGGTGGGATGGATGGGGCGGTCCTGCTGGAGCGCCCTGTCCAAAAATGCGGAGGTACTATTAAGAATCCTTGTGGCTTACCCATTACGTCGCTCAGGAAGACAGAGGACAGGCGTGGTTCCCTTCAGCTCCCTACTGGTGGCGATGCCAAAGTCACTGCCAGTATCGTCAAACCATTCACTCCAAAGAAAAAAAACAAGAAGTGGCAGCCACTATCCCTCGGCATACCAACCGCCCTCGACCCTAATATCGCTCCTTATAGACAGGTTTACCCCAGGAACAAAGGCCCCAAATCGGATAGTGCCCAGGCCCCTCAAAAAAAGGTCAACTTCCCACTTAAAAAGAAACTCTTCGACGACGACTTTCCTCCCCATACACCTACCAACACCGGTTCCTCCAAAATATCTACGAACAACCAACACACTACCAACTACCCCACTACCCCCTTGGGAAAAAATACAAGAATGGGCCCTATCTACCCTGCCAGAAAAATGCCTCAAACCAACACAAAACCGCACACCGCTGTAAAAGTCAATAACAGAAGACATCAAAGGCGCGGACCTATTTACAAAAACCCGCCCCGCGATCGTCCCTACTACGCCATGATCCAATGTAGATTGTCACTTCCCGGCCCCCCCACCTCCAATAGTAGCGAGATAAAATCTTGCAACCAGCCCCAAAATTGCCCTTTCGGGCACGAAGAAGACCGCTACTATGATTCACTATGGCATGTGCAGCGCTTTGTCCAGGGGTTTAACGTCGACCTCTGGGAAAGCAAAGCTGCCCTTGAAGCGAAGCTCGAACTGTTTAAGAGAAGGGAGGAGCTTATAGCGAGTGGTGATATTATTAATGGGGATGGCATGAAGGTAAGCTATGGCAAGCTTGTTGAAGTGGAGAGAGCCAAAAAGGGCTTTCCAGTGCAAACAGATGAGTGGTGCTGGGCCGGGCGGGCCTACAAAGCCAGGACTGGTAGTTCCCCTAAGGTTGGTAAAGGGAGCTGGGGAGTTCAAACTGATACCAGTACTTCCGAGGAAGGCAAACATGACTGGGAGGATCAGACCCTTGCTGGTACTTCTGTTTCTTCTAAGAAGGGTAGTATCATTGATGGCGAGGAGTCTATCGACGAGAGTAAGATGCAATTCGAGGAGCATCTTCGGGTGGAAACGATGCTCTACGATTTCAGGCAGGGTTTGGCTGAGAAGGCGAGAGAGGAGGAGCGCAAGTTGCAGCAGAATCAGGCGATATTTGACAGGAAGATGTGGGAGCAGCAGCAGGAGTTTGAGCGGGAGATGCATGCGAAGTGGGTAGAGTTCGATGAGCTTTGCTCGTACGTGAGATTTCAAGCGGAGCAGCAGCAACACCAGGACCATGAGAAACAGCAGTGCCTCTACCAAGAGCAACAACGTCAATATGAAGCTCAGCGTCATGCTATCCGCGCGTACAAAAACCCGATCACGAGGCCGTCACCCGATTCTATCACTACAAGTACGGTAGCCCAGGTGGAGACTGCTAGATACAACAAGCCGATCGCGAGACCGAAAACTACACCCGCTAGTACCACTAGTCAGGCAGTTGAGTCTTCACTTTTTGTCACCAGCGGGCTCACGGAAATCCCACAGTATCTATATCCTTCGTGGATTCAGCCTCCGAGAAGCCATGGGCAGGTAGTTACTGGAGAGAGATGGTGCTTCTTTAAACATTCTTAGCCTGCCCGTTTGTCCGAGGATTAGAACTGTGCTGTCAACGATAAAAAGTATGGTGTGTCCTTCCCCTGGGCGTTGAGCTTGATAAAATAATATTAAAAACTGACTCAGATTCAGGGAGAGCGGGGGATGGAATTCTCGAGGTCTAGAAGAGGTCGAAGGCGATGGGCGATGGCATGAGAAGATGGGCAACTGGGAGGAACAAGGAAACAAGGGGACAAGTCAATTGGTAGTAGGAATCGAAGAAATCAAAGAAATAACACATGTAATAACAACAGATACAGGTGCATATTTTTCTGGAAATCTTTGTAACTGCATAATTGCACTCTTTTGTACCTCTTATAAATTGTAGCCATTTCTAACAAGTCAACCAATTAACTAGTCATTCGTAATATGTCGTTATACATATAGTCTGTTTAATAATTATTTAGAGTGCCATATTTTACAGGCTGTAACACGGGTGCGTTGTCTGTCAGTTAGTCACCGGAGTTGTGGGATTAATGAGTTAAACAAAAAAACAAAAAAAAACACCGGAGTTGTGGTCATAGATTATCACTCGCTCCACCCGGCCTCACGTCATTGGCATTGAGACACGACGACCAAGTACAGGCGATAGACCATATGTAAAGTTAGTATGAGACTAGGCGAGCATGTGTTATTTTGTCTCGAACATGTTCGTGGAGAGTAATACGTAGACATATTTAAGTGATAATATAGTTCGTGGAATAATTAATTATAGACTGAGGCAGGCATTATATTAAGACACAATCGAGGGCTTGATAAACCTCAACCTCCTTTATCATTGCTCACGATGACCGTGTATATAACATAAGACGTAACCTCATGCATACATTACTGCAATAAACAAATAAACATCACAAGGCCACCTATTCACAATAGACTGAAACCAGCTACCTTCTCCTCAGAGTTTTGGAATACCACACGCTCTTCCTCCATGGAATAGTGGAGCATCTCTCCGATATCAGCAGCCCTACCGAGTGATGTTTCATGATCGACTTCTTAGTGTGAACTACTACTTTCAACTAGATGTACTTTCACAGGGGCCGCCTAGTTACGTCTTAAGAAGCTTGATGGCACTAGGTAGACAGTAAATTAACTATTGTATCGACTGCACTGTGTTCTGGCTACATTTCTCGTTCATGTCGCGGTGGGTTAGCAGCTATATATCCACCATACGCTGATTAGCAAATATCCGCAGCTGGAGCCAACTATACCTAGATATACAACCACTTGCACAGAGTTCTGCGAGAACTACAAGTGTGCTCTCTGCAGTTGGGAAATACATGAGAAGGTATGATCTTTTACACGGCTTTTCCACCCTATGATATCCAATATGCTTCACAAAAGATATAGATGCTATAGGTACCCTCTCCTTGCTGTCAATAGAGCTCTACTGAGACTACGTACGGATTGGACCCAAGTTTAGGCCTAAGAAACGACAGCTTCGGGTCAGGGCCAATTCTCTTACGACCAATGATCATTCCAAGTCCATGCACGCATGCGGTTTGAGAACATCGGTTTAATTCGGATTACAGAGGTAAAGGCCCGACGGAGAAAGTGTAACTAGAGGCCCACGGCACATTGCTGCTATCTGCCCCCCGCCCCCTCCCTTTTTTGTGGTTGACAACGGGCGGCTGCATATGAAAAAGACAACACTGCCCAATCAAAACTTATACTAGGAGATTTCATCATCGCTCTATGTTCTCGCGAAATACCAAAAAGAAGAACTGGCATGATAGGAGCTCCCCCCAGGCCATTTAACTTGCCCCTATAAATAACCGCGGGCCTACATGCCGGTTGCGACTCAAGGTTTCAAATGTTAGCGACGATGGAAAACCCAGTCTTTCTGGCACTACTTCTCGGGTTCAGGCCCACGATATGGAGTCGACCTCTCTTTCGGGGACAGTGCTTTATTGGTGCAAGGCACCTCTTGGCAACGGCCGCCAAGCACAGCCGGCCCCGACGCAGCATCTCCTTGACAGCGCTGATCCCTACTTCCTCCTGAGGCAATTGCGTCACACGGATACCCCGCCTCGCCATCCAAAACCGGAAATCGCACCTGAGAGGCCCGAGGGAAATGATCGTGGAGACGCCTTCCAAAACTTGCTAGATACCTGGCCGTGAAATGTTGACGAGCTTAAAGCCACTGAATTCGTGAGCCTCCTCAGCTATAAAATGAGCATCTCCAGTTCTTTACTATTACATATACACGTTGCGCATGTCATCGACTCTCATTAACCAAACCTTCGGGGGCGAAAAGAAAAAGGGTTGTCGATATTCTATAGAATCCCTAGTAAAGAACGCAAAGCCTCATAAAGTGGAAAGAAAAGGATACAAAGCCTCCCACCAAAAAAAAAAACAGGACAATAAGCACAAAAATAAAACAGAAAGAGAAAAAATATTGGAATCTAGAGCAAGGAGAGAGGGAAAAAAAGGGTCTAAGCCACAAAATCCATCCCCCCTTCAGCGAGGGATGTCGCCCCCTCTCCGTTCTTCTCAATAATGAGTCCTCGCAACAACTCATTCTCCATCTCCAACTTCCTCACCCTCTCCTCCAGCTTCAAGGCATGCTCCGCTAGTTCCTTTGTCTTATCCTTCAACTGCTGCTCATGCTGCTTCTTCTTTACCCTAAAGCGCGCTGATGCAGCTGTATTACGCCGGCGCTTGTCTTCATCGGCCGCATTCACAGCCTCCGGGTTCATCGCCGCCTTCTTCTTTCCCTTTGGCGCCGGGGTAGCCGGAGACGCATCCGCCATAGGTGTAGAGGCCGCCGTAAACTGCGCTGGAGGCGACATCGGGAACTGCGAAGCGCCGAATGCGTCATTCTGGACCGAGGAGCTGGGGGGCATCGTCAAAACATCGTACCCGTCCACAAAAGGGCCGGGGACTATATCGGCCAAGCCCGTAACATCGCTAAATATGTCTTCCGCCGTGAATAGGTCCATGACCTTGGTCTCCGCCGCACCACCAACATCCTCCATTCCCGCAGCAGCAGTGGCAGCAGTAGTAGCAGTTGGGTCGAACTCAAAGTCGGCATCCAGGAAGTCGAAGGTCGAGTTTGTGTACATGTCTAGGTTGTTGTCCAGGCCGTCGTCGGAGCTCGCAGCGGAGGGTGTCTGTTCGGGCTTGACCTGGTTTAGGCCTAGGTCCTGCACGTAGGAACGCGACATTATGACGGTGATTTTGTGTGTGTTTGCTATTTATGATATGGGATGAGGGACTCGACGATGGGTTGTGTTTCGGGGGAGGTTTGGTGTGAGGTGTGTTCCGAACCGATGCAAATGGACTGGTGGATTTACAACCACGGCCTTGCCATAAATAACCCTAACCCTGCGCACTAACGTTTACAGTCACAGTGCCAAGGAGGGTCTTGGAAAACAAAGGAAACACCAAGAAAAGAAAAGCAATATACATATACACATCACATTTATATATACGGGCATTCATATGGAGTAGGTATTCTCAGTTGGGGCAGCTGCGATAGGTGACCACCGAACTGCTTTGCTGCTGCTGCTACACCCAGTGCTGCCTACTCGAGTAGAGCAGGCGTGCTTTGCTGCTGCCGCCAAGAGTCCCAACGCTAGGACTCAAACTCCATGCAAGATTTGTTCCAGGGCAACGTCAACCGCGGGCAACCGAGTGACAGTTTGTGACTGGTTTTAGCCTCAAATAGCATCCAAGTACCTGATTATGGGAGAGTAAATCAAGCCAGAAATCCTAATACATGGAGTCTCGATGCCTAGGACTATTCATGACTCAATAAAGGCGTCGGCAAAAAAACATACTGCAGAACCCAGATATATAATAGAAATGATGGCTTGCTGAATTTCAGAAAGTAATATCGACATGTGGACAGTTGGCATGAAACTATAAAAAAGCAGGCCTAAATAATGAAAAGACAATTGCTTGAAAGACGCCTTGATCCCTTCTGTACCAAAGACTAATGATGGCTGTTAAGAATGAATAAATCCATTATGCGATCAAAAAAATACCCCGCTAATCCTACCCCCCCCGGAGCAAAATGGTTAAGTGAAAAAACTACAGTATATTGGTGTATTACTGTTTGCCTGATGAAACAATTCAATCCTCCTATTCTAGACAATACTTGCAAAATCTGCTGGCACGGTCCATCCGTGCGTTCTACAAGCTCGAAGATACGCGTCTTTCGCCTCCGATGGCGCATAAGACTGCACTGGACCAGGCGCCAATCTAGCTGGCGGGGATTCCTCTGCAATCATCATCCTCTAGAAAAAGAAAAAGACGTTAGCCGTAGCATCGAAATAATTATTGCGGCTAAAGGATATGTTAATCTTACCACTTGTAGGAGAACGCTTTCCAAACTGCTGACTGCACTCCACCCAGAGTTTGTGAGCAATTCCATACAAAGTGCACCGCCAACAGTTACATGCCCACCACCACCTTGACCGAATCCCCTAAACCTAGGCCTGACGACCCTAATGAATGGGGGGCTCATAGGATATTGGCTCCCAAACCGCATTTCGAGAACAATACTTTTGACATTCTTCTCCTTCATATCTTTGAACAATGGCAAGTGCTCGGAGAAGCTGTGGAGCTCAACAATCCACTGATATATATTATCTGTGCGACTTGTGTCAACATACCACCCGAGCTCTTCAATTGACTGTGTCTGCTGAAGCCTCACAATACTCCTAAGGTCACTCTGGATTCTTTTACTCGCCCCTCCAGTGGCATAGGAGGGCAATGGAAGCATTGGAAGATCAGACGTATCGAGACTTCCTGGGATGAATGCCCCCTCCTTTGGTATAGATGACCCATCCGTTTTGTAGTTTGTGGGGGCTGGTTCTTCGTGAGAAAGAAGTAGGTCGTCCTCATCGTCCTCATCATCTGAAATCAATGCCAAGATATCAGAGACTTCAGTCGCGATGCTAGCATCATCAGCAAGATCATCATCTAATACTATCGGGGTATTAGATGAAGATCCAATGTTGGGTATTATATGTGATATTTTTTTCTTCATTTTTGCAAGCTTCGTTGGAGACAAGGATGGAGTGGGGGGAGGTGGGCCGCCGGGAAATAGCACATTTCTGGTTCGATAGCCAGAGACTGTGGCAGGGATAATGAGGCTCCCAAAAAATCCTCTGGGAGTGTACGCATCATCCTGAGGGTGGATAAGAGTCGGCCTCGATGAAGCCGCATCATCAACGGGCGCACTCTTGTTGCCTTCAACCTTGATGAACAGATATCTCGTTTGAATCCAATCTAGCTGGGACACGACTAGATGCGGTGCCTACACTGAGGTTAGGAAAAAAACAAAACCGAATGCCTTGAGATGGATATTCACCTTAGAAACAAACTCATTAGGAGCGTTTACAATTTCGTTCAAGCTAATAGCTGCCTTAATATTAAGTGAACTCTGGGACCAGGATGGAACGCTGGTATGCGGAACATTGGACCCAGCAACCGTGCCAGAATATCCCATAGATACATTTAGGTCCAAGCTATGGTAGCAACCATTACCAAAAGCTCTCCCATGCTGTGTTTTCCTGAAGTGAAGGCCTTCGCGGATAATTGAATGCCAATTTGATAAAGGGGATCCGTGGAAAGCAAATAGGGAAGAATCTAAAGATTATTAGACTAATAATAATATAAGGACTAGGGACTCATACGAAGTTGGTTGAGTCTTCTCTGGGCATCTTGAACAGCTTCCAAAAATCGCTGCTCCTTATCTGGTGCACCCATAGCAAATCTGAACTGCAGCCAATCGCCCATTCCCCAAACACGTTGTTCTGACCATTTTTTGCTTCCAAAACCGTTGTTAATGTTTCCAAAGCTATCCATCTCGTGATCAACTGGAACAATACAACTTCTGTTGCTTGCAATAATCCATCTTAATATACCAAGGGCAGGGGGCGAAATTCGATTTTTCCACATTTTCAAACTTGCTTCCTCACCAACTTTCGTATTTCGTTGCAGCCACATTCTCATCTCTGCCACCGAAGGGAGGGTTTCAAGTATTTGAAGAATACTCTGTGTCTTTTTGTTCTCAGGTAACGAATCAAAATTTACATTGTAAATCGAAAACGTGACCGGTGATACTGTTGGAAGATTATCCGCAGGCTGGGAAAGCTGCTGTGAGTGAATAGGAACTACCTGGGGCTGGGAAGCTTTGTAAGCGTTTGATGGGTTCGGGAGCACGGTATTCGGTGGCGTGCATCCTACCGGGGTAGCAAGCTTAACTGTGGGAAAGTATTCCGTCTCGATAACCCTCGCGTGAAATGTTTCTAAGGTAGGTACACCGTTTGCTTGGTTTTGCAATATGATCCAATCACCCACTTTCAGTGGTGGCCTCAGTGTATCTGGGTTTTGGTTGAACGAAAGTTCATGCCTCACCCGATGATAGTTAGCTTGAAAGGTCTCAAGGGGTGCACCAGGAACTGTAAGGTTCATTCCAGAAGGAAACTCCACCAATTTGTCGAACTTTGCTGAAACATGGCAGAAGCTGATCAGTAGATCGACAACTGTAGGCTGGGAGATTATCTCATGTTCGATACTGGGTCCGAACCCAAGGGACATGTATTGATAAAGGCATAGTGGACTTGAGCAAACATAGGGCTTGAGAGCTTCGAAATCGTTTTGAACCTTTGTGTGACATACAAGGCAGAATTCAGTGCATCGGACCAGGTGACGAAGAGTTAATTGCATTGCAAGTAAGGGGAACGATGCATCCTTAGGTGACGAAGTTGCAAGGGAATCATCGGTTACAATCCTTGCGAGAGCCCTCTTCGGTTCTTGATGATCATAATATCTACTTTCAATTTGACCCAAACTATTGGATTCGCGACCTTGACTATCTGTGGTCACGGAAGGCGTTAGTAATTATGCTTGGTAGAATCATTGATTTTTCTCACCGATATAATATCTTTCTGCCCCGTCCCATCCAAACCCATGCTGAATTCGATATTTCACCAACTGTATCAGCCTCGAATTTAACAGTTCATTAAGAGGTCTACTAATGAACACTCCACGGAAGGCGTCGTCATCTGACATGTCTTCAATTATTCCATCCAGACCGTCACCTTCCTTGCTAGTACCATTAGACAGAGGGTGAGTGTTATCGAAAACGCTGATTTTGCTGAAGGCTCCAATTGCCTCGATTAGTGTTGGCTTGTATTTGGCAGCAGTTCCAACGCATAACTCCACACTCTTCTTAGCATGATAACCACCAACGTCCCCAGTGAGCCTTTCCAAAGTTTGATAGTATGATGAGTAGTGGATGAGCATGATGAGATATTTCTGCTTATCCAACTTCCAAGCATCAATTGCTTCATCCGAAATGCCTAGCTTCGACACCCTGATACCAAGAGAAACATAAAGATCCACTCCGCCCTGATAATCTCCAAGCACGCCGACCTTAAACCCAGCAATCTTTGCAAGCCGAAGATCATGCCTCAACGCCTTTCTTAATTTCCGTACCTCTGCTGGATTCAGAGTATCTTGTGAAAACTCATCTTTTTCGGCCGAGCTATGCTGATGTGCTCTCGCAACTGGGTGCTGGTAATCTTCTTCCCAGCCTCCGACAGATATATCATCGTCTTCATCGTCGTCGTCCTCTCCGCTTTGAAAATCCTCGCCGCTATTGTCGGATTCGTTGTCCTCCATAAGAACATCAGAATCTGGGGAGTCTATTTTGCCCATCGCTTTACTGAGGGAGTATGAGACTGCAGCTAGAAGTGCTGATAGTGGCTGCGACATTTCTGGAGAGAACTTTGCAAGAGCACCAGTGATGGCACTTGGAGTATCAGCAGAGCTTGTGTACAGATATGTCTGGTGCGAATCCGGATAATCGCTCAATTCTAAGGTGAATATGCTTAGCTTTAAGGACTTTGGAAATCATTCTTATATGATCACCCTAAGATGGAGAGAACAAAGTAGGAAGGGGTTTGCTCAATATCCTGCATTAACGGTTGCAAAAATGGGAGGCACAAAGCATCATTGATAAAGCTTCTCAGAGTTTGATACACACATCCCTCAATGACTATAATGAACGGCATCTGCGCAAAGAGTAGAAACAGTAACATTGGGTAGACGAACCTGGGATCATGGCAGTAATTCCAATCCCTCTGTTCCCCGAACCAGTGCCATGTGGTGTAAAGGTGAAGTTGAAACATCCATCATCGTCCCCTCGGTGGACATCTGTGATTCTCATTGATTAGTAGTAGTTCAAAACGAAACACGCTGTTTCGATCCAATTGAAGACGGAATCCCCTTTCTCTGGCTCGTCTGTGTTCGCTTGTATCTACCGCCTAAATCAAACAAGATAGCTTTTTTCAATAGAGCTGCCAGAGCTCCAGATATCAAGTAAAGAGCTGCTGTAATCATTAAACATAACAGGGAAGCTGAAATCCATACCAGAAATACAACTATCGACACCACCCGGCCTCTGTACTCGCTCCAGATCGGCGAAAAATGCTTTCCTAGGCATCCTTCCCCTTGCCTCAGCAGACAATTAATCGGCAACGGTTTAAGAAAGTGGTATGTAATTTGAGGACAGTCAGTGAAGTTCCAGAGGGGCGAAGAAAGAAAAATGAAAAGAAGTTAAATTGGGGAAGAATAACTGATGAGTGATGCGTGCAGGCGTCGCTGGGAGCTCCTTGCCAGGCAACCATCATCATGCTGCCCCGCGTGTGCGTACAACATGCCAAGCATCTATTGTAAAGTACATGTACCTGTCTGTCTTCAGCCGCAGTGGTGGGTAAGGTGAGAGACAGCCCATAGAATACGTCAGGATCTGGAGATCTACATATTGCTATGTAGGTATTGTACCTACGTACCTACATACATACCTTGTCAACAGGCGGTATGTTGATTTCAGCGGAGCTCATAAAGCTCTTTTATTCTGATACATTCAACTGCAGTATGGATCCCACCGAAGTGGGCAGTAAGGCAGGTTCATGGTAGGCACATTTGGCTACTACATCTCACATCTCAATGATAATTCATAGTAGGAAATGGTCGTCGCCTGGCATTGTTACACGAAGTGGTAGGATTGACGTTTTTGGTTAGTCTACTCTTACACTGGATATTCCCACTTCACCTCAACTTCAAGCTCAAGCACCAGCCATCACTCACACAAAGAGCGCTCACTCGACGACAAGCTAATTGGAACGGGATGGCTTCACAAGCTCCGATCGCTTCCTCGGGGGCCCCCACTACAGCCTCGTCGTCATCATCTCTCCTAACAGACCCCGCTTTGGCACCTTTCCTCTCGCCAAACTTTACAGCCAAGGCGTACCTCAACTCGACCCTCCCACCTCTTCTCCCACCTTCAGCTCTTTCTCCACCATCGGTATCTAAGTCTAGGAATCCCGAGTCTTTGTCTAGCCTATCAGCCAAAACCACAACTCTTCTTTCTACTCTGGACCTTCAAACACAGCGTCTCTTGACGACGCTACAAACCCTTACCGACGAGATCTTACGTCTGACACCTCGCCTTGGCTATGAGGTTGAACTTCTTCGTAGCGATGTTCTTTCATTGTCGACGGCGTTAAATACAGATCTGCGACAAGATATCGAGCACTTCAAACCCCCAGTACCCGAGAACTCTGAAGAGCCCACCGAGACTACAGGGGACACCACTACGGGGGCACCCCGCGGAAGTAACAAGCCAGACGTTCTCTCGAAGCTTGAAATGCTAGCGACAGTTCGAGCGCGCCTCGAAGATGTGATCCGCATATTTGGCGATGCAATGGCTTGGCCTCTGAACGATTCTCCGGAAGAGCCCAAGCTAGAATCCAACAACCTGAACCCTCCTTCCGAAAACGCCTACGGTGTTCCTGTACCTCCCCGTACCCCCTCCCCGATTCGTGCGCTTGAATCAAGTAATAAAACCCAAAAGAAGAAATCAATCGCAAACCCTATAGAAGAGATTCTCTATCTTTTGTCATGCGACGACCTTCCGGCTGCTTCCACAAAGATAAAGGAGTTAAAAGAGCTTGCTAAGATCTTCGAAGGAACTGTTGAAGGGCCTGCTAGAATTGCAGTTGTTGAGGCACTAGAATCGAAGGTTGCAGAGGAGGAGGAGAAGAAGATGGCCTCAAAACGACAGCAAGAGAGGAGACAAGAAGCAGTGCTGGGCAAAGAAGAAGAGAGAAGGAAGGCTGACGAAGAGGCTGAAAAAGCAGATTCCCATGGTTGGTCGGGTGGCAGAGATGGTTATTACGGGCTAATCAATCAATTGTCAAGGATGAGGGGAGGTATGACATAGAGAAAGACCATGGTCCTACAATATCAACATTAACCTTCGATCTGGACGATTTAGATAATTGACAGTAATCCATCCTTATGGTAACGCTAGCTCGAATTTTCAGTATGATTTGATAAGGTTACGAGAAATTGGTGAATATCCCAGTACAGCGGTGGGTAATAAGTCATCGGATGACCTAGCCACAATTTTGTCTGCAAACACGTATTTTGGTGGCGTTCCGTCCGATGACTTATTACCCATACAACCACAATACACAATTCTGTATACTTGCATTATTACCACTAGCGGCTTGCCACAGGGCGGTAGAGACGTAATGATCTAGAATGATCCAAGACATTAACCAAGATGCCTCAGTCTTGCGAAGGTCTATATTGTGCTCCTTGGGTGGATACTCGCGTTAATACCTTGTAATAAATGAGGGTAGAAGATAAGGTGCACAAGCACAAGAGCGATTTTGTAGAATCGCGTCGTTGGTGTTATCTAGTTTGATCTCTTGTTAAAAGTAAAACACGGTGTATCCTAGCTTTCCTGTTTGTGTGTACTCTGTCCCATACAAAGGTCTTTGTTTTTCTATGAGCGGTTCCTTATGATGGGGACTTCTAGAACCCACGATCACAGCAACCACCTCACCTTGAGTTAATCCGCTGCCGGTTTCCTTAGTCCAAACTTTTTGACACCCCAATATAACTGATTCATACTTTGTTGGTATCCCAGCTTATATGGATGTATAAGTAACCGTAGAGAGTGGCTTCTAGAAACTTACTAGACTGCTACAAAAACAAAACCAATTACATACATGTAGCTAGTAATGATCCGAGTCATGGTGTATCACTCGTTTAGTAATGTATCCTCTTTGTAGGGCCTTTCTTTCGATGTTGGGCACTGTCGTTCACGGATTATTGACAGAAACTGGGTGTTGATAGAAAAGCCAAAAGAGAGACAGCAAAAGAGATTTAGGTGGTGTAATGAGTTTGCGGGGTTGAGGTCGCGCTAATAATCAAATGTAGCAGAAACTTGTAACCGACTGCAAAACTCACGTTTATTCACCCCTGCTTCACTCTCCAGTTTACATTTATTTTGAACCGAGAAAGAGATAAGTTGTTGACTGTCATACGGAGTTTATAATAGCTTTTTTCTTTTTTAGTTTTATCCCCCACAGTCTTGTTGTGGAGATTTAAGGTCTCCAAATTGACACTTTAGACCTCCAGGAAGGCATTTTCTCGGCATGATCGTGATTAAGTGTGATAGTGCAGCGACCTAAGTCGACATCGCAAACTCTCTAATACCCCGTGAACAACAGTACGTGACTGAGTTAAATTAGGCCTTGTGGTCTGTCTGTGCAATGTTACACTACATCTATTTACCTACATATGTATGTGCGACGCTGATTTTGAGGGTGTGGTGGAGTGAGTAATTTGTAGGTACATGCAGCTTAGCTATATTTACTACATCATAACGGCATCCTATCACATGAAATCGAGAAGATAAAAACTCAATTTTGCAAGCATCATATCATTAGCCATCAATAAAGTATACAGACCCATTATAAATCATCCTACATAGATGCTCAATACCTTAAACAGTACTGAATTTGTATGTTGCCTCCAACACATACGGTCCGTCCTCTGGGCCCCAGATTTGACCTCCACGCATCCACTCTGGATGGTTAATTCCGTCGATCCAGTCCTCAACCTCTAATACTATACATCCATACTTCTGTGTAAGGCGACGGCCCGGGAGACCCTGAGTCGACTTCAATGGTTTGTCCCCTAAACAAAAGTCAGCTATTAAAGATGGGTAGAAAGAGAGTGAATGGGTATAAACCTTTCATGCCGTTGCAGGAGTACATTTGAAATGCCTCCTGGGCGGTGAATATGTCGATTTTGATACCAGACCAGTCTGACCAGATAGATGCAACGGGCTAGGGAGATTGTCAGATTGAGTTGTACAAGCGTGTGGCAAGAGGTTACCTCATTGTCTATATCATGCTTTCCGACGAGCCAAGCATTATCCCATCCTGTGCAGCCCTCACCGCAGTTCCCAACTGCATCTGGCGAGTTCAAGTCGTGGCCAATCTTCTTGGGCTCGCTCCAAAAGTCGTTCACAGAGCCCTTGGTATTAGGTAGGATTTCGCCGGTAGGAATGAGGATAGAGTCAACTCCGATCCTGAGTCCGGAGTAAGGGAGGTATCTATCATGAGTTATTAGTATAGTTGCCTTTTTTGGGAGAGAGAGAGAGAGCTTTGGGGGGATTACAGTGTGTGATCAGTAGCCAATTCCGTTTCAGGGTTCTGGAACCCGTCAAGATTCCAGTAAACGTGCGAGCTCAACATTATAGGTGTCTTTTTGGTTAGAGCAGTGGCCGTCATGCTGATATGCCACGTGTATGGTGAGAGTGTGTAAGTGATGTATGAAATGACATCGCCGGGAAAGCCCATTTCGCCATCGGGGTCAAAGATTGAGAATGTTATTGAGGTCTTTGTAACTGAGGCAACGGTAAAATTGCGGTAGTCCCATCCATTGCTTCCACCATGGAGTTGATTTACTAATTGGCAGGTATTAGTATAATTGACCTCAAATATAGTAACATCGAAATTGTACTCACACCCATCGTGTTCATTGGCGTCGACTTTGAACGTCTCTCCATCGATCTCAAACGATGCGTTCTTAATCCTGTTGGCATATCTTCCCGGAACACTGCCGTAATGGTCATGCCATGGATCCTCTACTTTTTATTAGTTTCTAGAACCCTTAGAATCCTGATTATGAGAAAGAGTGTCCAGACTTACGTGTATAATACGAAGCATTATCCCAACCGAGTACAATATCCCTCTCAGTACCATTCTTGTCCTTGATAAACAGGTTGCTTATACCAGCACCATATGGAACAAATTGGGCTCTGATGCCCTCTGCCTCAAGCGTATACTTGCCATCAGGACCAGGACTCGGGACACCTGTTTCATTATGCGCGTGATGTTTCGACTCTGATCTGGGATTTGGGAATCCTAAGGCCACGGAGGTGAGACAACATATGCCCACAAGAGTAGTGATGAGTGAGTTGATCATCTTGAAATAACTGCACCTTACGAGTGATATGAGTATGTGTACAGTGTAGAAGGATAAGAAGAGGCCAATGGCTGGGAGGATGAACCTCCTTATTAATAGGGCCGCAGCATCTCAAGAGGTAAGGGATACCTAGCTATACACAACGTATCTATAGCACCTCTATATGCCTGTTATTATATCCAACCGGATAAAGTTCTCCCCCCGGGAATTAGACCGGAGAGCAGCTGGGGGAGAAATATGTACATATATCGCTTTGCAGGCCCAAAATCGTGGAACGCTGGGCTTGGGCCGCTTGACGTCAAGGGAAACTGTGGGGTAGCCTATGAATGCACGTTTACCCCGGGAAAATAAATGCTTGTCTGCGCCATCCCGGGGTTGAGTTTAGGCGAGAGGGATGAGATGGGGTGAGAGGGGAAGGATGAGCACCTTTTGTGTGCTTGGCATGGGTACATACTACTTTGCCAGTTCGTGGAAATAGGGAAGCATCGTATCATAGCTGGTGCAGTATCTATAGCTATAGTATCGTTAACATACTCTACATGTATGTGTACATACATATAGTTAAGTATCGTGTGACTGCTTCTATTGTACGAGCACCAAGTTACGAGGTCCCGGAGGCGCAGAATTCTGAGCTCGGTAAAGCAAGTAGCCTGATCAAAATACCATGCATGGTCGCCTCGGGTAGACGCCGAAATGTGAACCGAGCTCCGCAGAGCTGTGAGTTTTATGATATTAGCCAAACACACAGAAAAATTGGCTATGCATACAAGATCAAACTTGCTACAAACGCATACTTCTAATGCTAATCGATACCCTTTAGCTAATCATTTTAGAGATAATCCCTAGGCGGAGATAGCCAATTTTTCGAGTTTTGGCGGTACTACATAGTAGTACTGCGCAGGTAGGGTAAGTCTGTAGACAGGTGGCGGTGCATTGCTTATGTGTTATCACCACTTGTCTACAGACATAGAGTATGTAGGTACATGTACTCTACTCGCAATTTTTTTGCGTTTCCAGACGCGATTGATATTGCATACACAGAAAAAACCCGCCAAGGCTATCTTTTGTATAGCATGCAATAGTAGTCCAGTCCGGAAACGCGAGTACTACATGTAGGTACATGTAGGGAGGTATACATGAACGATTGTACTCTACTCTACGGTTTTATATACGTACTAGTAGAGGAACGTAGCCATTAGATGAAATAATGATATCTGAGTCCACCACGGTGAATCTGCGAGTGATTAGGGCTTTCTTTTAACTGTTTTTGATCACGGCGTAGCTTGCAAAGAAAGATTCCATTTCTTATTTACTTTGCTTTCCTTCGCGAAAACTAATAATTTCAGTTCTGTCTAGTGGTTTTATAATCATAGCAACCTTATCCTTTTCCACTAAGGAAATCTTCATGTATACACGCAGGTATACTCTCTAAACAATACCAGAACAATCAAGCCACCAGAGAAACAGTGTTTTTAATCCTCTAGGCACTAATACTATGTTGTCTAAAAAGTAACCTTTTTGTTCTCAATAGTGCGTAAGTAATTAAAGAAATAATCTCGTTTCTCAGGGGCAAATTCCACAGCAGTATGTGAATTTTCGCTGATATCATAACTTTTATGTTTGTATGACACTTTAGGAACGTCTTTTACAGTTCTTATCTGAGATGCATGATTTTCATAGACCAGTTTCGAATGGATAGAGGACAATGGCATGTTACTACTTGTTTTTGTTTGTTGCCACGATGGGGTGTTTAGACCGTGATAAACTGGTTGGGAAACACCACTTTGGGTAGTACCCGGTGGGACTGCAGGTATACCACAGCTATTACACACTGTTCTCTGTCTAAAGTTATGAAAAGCACAGTGTGGGCAGTTCCAGTTCTTGCGCGGCTTCCACCGTCCGTTTGGTTGTTCACCCCCACGGAATCGCTGTTGGGTATCAATACTGCAGTGTTGGGGAGCATCCTGCGTATAGCAACCTGGACATTTTGATCCGCCTTGGTAACCTGTATATCCGCACAGTGTGCACTGCCCCAACCGACCATGGGATTCCAATGTGATTCTGTTGGAGCTTATAGGGGATGTGCATCGGAGACATGTTGTTCTTTCTCTGTAATCCAAGAAACCACATGATAGACAAGAATACAGAACGTGGGAAACGGGCACAAGGCCTGGAAGTGAGCTTTGCTTCGCATCACCTACCGCCTTGAGTTGGTATTTCTTTGGCTCTGGTTCTACTATGCTATGGGCATATGAAGTTGAAAATATTTTTTCGCTTTTTTGTGGATAAACATTATATTCGGACGCTTTGTGGGGTGATGTGGAGGCCGATGTCAAACGTGGTATTGTTTGTGATATGGGTTTCTGCTTCTGCTTTTCCGTATAATATTGTGCCTCTCTAGATATTTCAAAAGTGCATCGTCTTGTATCATGCTTTCCCTTCGAGATCTTTGGTGGGAGGTTTGGTTTCTGTGTCAAAGTTTTATTAGCTGCACTTGGGGAATAAAGTACCCTTTTCTCTATACTCAATGGCTCCGTTTGATGTCTCTGCAGGGCTTGACGCACGGATACTGGCTCAAACATGTATTCGCAGTTTAGAACATGGTGATTCCACGCTTTAGAGTTGTTCGAAGATGAAAGGGATGTTTTTCCATCGTTCTCTGGAGGCGGCGAATCAACATTATAATTGCCACGCTCCTGATTATCTTGATGATCTGAGGTGCCGTATCCAGTTATAGTCCCAGCGCCTCCGCTCGACGGACTGTGATCGTTATTTTTATCATCATCTGTACTAGATCGATCATCGTCTTTACTCCTTGCTTCGTCAGTTTCTTCACTTTCGTTTTCGCTCAACTCATTTCGCGCCTTTTCCCCTTCTTCTCCCTCGTACTCTTCTATTTCGTCCTTTTCAATAGCCATATCTGGGCTACACGTTGTATTATTTGACGAGAAGCATGTCTTCGCCCTTTGGGGAGTTGAATCCGAGTCCACAGTGATTTGGGGTTTGCCAATGGAAGTAGACACTTCTGGTTCGGATGTTGGCGTAGGCCTTTCTAGTGTATTAATCCCATCTTCAAGTATATTGATCATATCTGAATACCCCTTGCGATCTTCAAACCTAAGATCCCGTTTGAATAACATCCTAGGACCTGATAAATTATCTCTAGAATTCCCAGATAATTTTAGATTCCTGGGCTTGTTTATGTTTTCCACTGGCTTCTGGTCGGTTTTCGGAGATCCTAGGAGCCCATGAAAACTCCTTATGGAACGATGCCTTGGAAGTTCTTCCTTCCCATCCCTTTAATTATCTAGCGGTTCTATACATTTAAAAGCGAGATGGGAGTAGAAGGACTTACTGTTATTGAAGGTGTGTCACTTGATGGAATTGGGACGGAGAAGGGTTTATTAATATTTAGATCGTATGGTTCAACCTGGCTCACTCTAATGCTCAGTGGCTGTAGCCGCATATTCCCTATATGCTGGGTTTTAGCAATTTTTGGATGGCGCTCCAATTCAAGTCTCTCCCCGTATTTCTTTCCAGGTGGCTTTCGGAAAATAAACGAATCATCTTCATCATGTTCTGGTCGGGTAATTGTAACATCTGGATGTTGATGCTCGGAACCTACCTTAGCAGGTATGCTGATAGGCTCCTTTCCCAATGAAAAAGATCTAGATGCCTTAGTCTCAGCAATAAGCCCATCCAAAACATCTAGTCGTGAAAAGTCCGTATCGTATAAATCATCTTCGTTGCTAGGGTCAAAAACATGATCATCATCATCATCATCATCATCATCACCATCATCATCACTATCGCTGTCGCTTTCGCTATCAGTTCCATCGAAAGGATCCTTTAGAAGGACTCCAGGATCGTCTGTAAGACCCATGCTCTCTTCATAACTTGGAGGTGGCTCTTGCGGGATTGATGAAACAGGCGGTAATTTCAGCGACGGAGGTGCCAATATTCCTCGCCTTCTCACAAGACCGTGCTCGAGACTTTCCATTTTCACAGGGCCAGGTTTTCTTAGCGATGTTGGATCGTATACGTCTCTTTTTGGTGAGGATGGAAGGCGAGCACTGTCTTCTGTATCGAAAGGGATAGGGATAGTGAGCTAAAGTCGTGGTCAATTTTTCTTCTTGGAAAGTACTCAAACAATAGAATGAGTCACTGATGGGAACCTTTAAAGCAGCACCCCTAGGAATAGCTTTCCGCATCATGGGTACTGAAAATAACATGTCATCATCCTTATCCTCATCCTCATCCTCATCATCACCCTCATCCTCATCCTCATCCTCACCCTCATCCTCATCCTCATCCTCATCCTCATCCTCATCCTCATCCTCATCCTCATCCTCATCCTCATCCTCATCCTCATCCTCATCCTCATCCTCATCCTCATCCTCATCCTCATCCTCATCCTCATCCTCAGCTTCAACTGATTCATGGTCTCTTCCGGCAGCTTTAGCGTATAAAGACACAGCGGGGAAATTTTCAGCCAGCTTATAGAAGACATATTAGTCTAGAATAATACGTAATCTTTTTATTAATTAAAAGCTTGAGGAAACCAGAACTAACCACCGACTCGAGGCTTAACGAACCTGAGCCTACCCTCGTAGTACTCTGGGAGAATTCATTCCTATCCATTTTGAAAGCATGGCGAAGAGAATTCTCGGGATATTCATGGGATTCATCTTCAACATTTTCGATGCATTGCACACTTAGCTATCACAAATGTAATTGGTCAGATATACTACAATTCAGGCGTCCGAAAATTAAGAATTAATATATCTGTAAAAGAAAAGAAAAAACTTACTTCGTCGTCGTCTAAATCGATTTCATCTCCGTTTAGCATGGTAGTAAACGATGTCGACCTGGGGGTCTCTTTTTGCAGTCGAGGTCCTTTATCCATGGCATCCACGCCAGAAGCCGTTGTCCCCTAATTGACACAATTAGCATTAAGACAATAATAGTGCGAGCTCATTAGGGCGCTAGTTCAAGAGTAAGCCACTGCTTACCTCCCCCGGCTCCTCTTCTATAGTTTCTAGCTGGAATGGTTCAAAATGCGATTCCATACTGACTGCCAGGATCCCTTGTATGTAAGGCATACGGGGTGGTGTAACCACTGCTGGTGAGAGTTTTTGAGGAGTGGTATCGCCTCTATATACTGAAGAACCTGACTCTGTCCCTTCTGAATCAAAGGAATCCAAAGATTCCTCCAATTCTGTTTGTTTATATGGAGTTTCATAGGAGAATGATGACTCTGAAAGTGTCTGCGGAGTATTAGGCGGATTGATGGGTCTTTCTTCCTCTAGATCATCCGTAGGCAACGATCCTGGATATTCTAGTAAGAGCTGGCCAGGAAGAGCCCCCGGGAAATTATCTGCTGAACTAGCATCCATCCGAAGTGGGCCATGGAAATAGGTTGGCTCGCTTTCATATCGAACATCTTTGCTTTCAGCATCTTCAACATACGGGTGTGGTGGGTACCGTAGCATTTGTGGTGGGTGACCGGGACCGTTATCAATTAGGAGAGGGTTTGGTACCATCTCGACGAGCAACGGTTTGGTCAAGCAAGTTAAGAGGTAGAGGTTAATGAAAATAATTTTCGTCTACAGGATGGAGTGGGTATAGTTCTTTAGCATCAATCAGAGATAGCTAAAGAAGATGACGAATTTCAAGGGGGGAAACATTAAACATACGTGTGTGGGCGAGTGATACATCATGACACATTGCCCTCACAGAAAAGGTATGTACCTGTGTGGCAACGCAACAAGGCCTCACAAGCTCGCTACCGCACTCTACAGGCTCCAATTTATGGAACCAGTGTCAGAAAAATGAATTCTGGGCTCTCACCAAGGTCCTCTGAGCTTTATGTTTGGTTCGTCGGAATAAGGATTTGGCTGTGCGGACGGTTTTCCTAGAACGACACCCATTTAGTATTATGAGATAGGGACACTGTGAGCGCATACAGCGCACTTGCAACAGAGCGAAAGTGGATTAAATTTACGGCACATGTAATTCTCACAATACTCCATAATCTGAGGAAGCTAGAAACACCTGGTTGATACTCGTGCATCAATTAAAAGGTCGGGACAGTGTGGGGATCTGGTTGCAACGACCTTTTAATTAACGAGCGAGTATAATATTACATACATAAAAGTCTAGAGTACTCTATGGGTAAGAAATAAAATGACAAATGAGACATAAACTGTCATTATTGAAGAGAAAGGGATTTAGTGCAAACATAAAGCGAGCCACACAAGAATATAGGTTTAAGGGGAAGAAGTTTGTAAGCCTCCTGTTCTCTCCACCGCACGCCGTCAACTCCATGACCCGAGCTTCAGAGGTTCCGAATAAGCTATTTAGCAAGGTTCAATTTTACCCCGAGTCGCTTTTTGCACCATAATAATCTTGACTGACTAGAAGTGAGTATTTTAAGCTCCTTCTAAATACTCAATCGGACTCATCGTGAATAATGAGCCCATTCCCTTCTTTGTACTCCACGGGGGTCGAAGATCTCTCTTGTACCTTCATCCCGCTAGCATTTATTCCGTTTGTGTTTTCTTTTATGGCAGTACCATTCGAACTTTCGTTTGGTTTTCCATTGGCGGTGCTGCCATTTGTGTCCTTAGATTCATCTTTCATCTCGATATCAGCCTTGCCGCCCTTTCCTTTCTGCTTCTTCTTCATCCTTTTCTTCCGGTTTTTTTCTGTCCGCTCGTCATCCTTCTTCTTAAGCTCCTCGGTTTTTTCTAAGAACTCCTTCTCATCGTTCTCCCTCTTAACCTCCTCCTCCATCAACCGAATCCTCTCGTACTCTCTCCTCCGCGCAGCTTTATAAACGTGGAACTCGCCAGAACCTGCACCGGCGGATGAACCTTGAACGTTTGCAACGATTTCCGGAGGTGGTGGGAGAGTTTTAGCTTTGGGACCGCGTGGAAGAATAATTTCGCGATCAGGTTTAGCGAATAGGGAGGTTACTGCCGAAGCTTGAAAGGAGACTGGAGAGAGAGCGCGGCGCTTCGTAGGTCGTTTTGAACGACGATCGTGGGACGTAGGAATCGACTCGGGGATGGGTTCTGACATTGTGATGATGTGTGGAAGTGGTGTTTTTTCCGAAACGAAACAAGGCGTGACAGCGTGTTAAGATGCTTGGCATACGCTGCGTAAGAGGATTTGTTACCCGGCCGATAGGTACACATTTGGGGCCCGCAAAATGGCTACATGTAGGTATTCATTTTCGTTGTAATATGGTGCGCACGTGACACGGCGGTATCTGGAAATGGGACAATCGTGGCTGCAAGGTGACTTCTAGGCCAATCAGAGGGCTTATTTCTAGCCACTTTCTGCATTTCTGTCACAAAATGCCAGAATTCGCTTTGGGGGGGTATAAATTGGTATAAATTGGTATAATACTGTTCCACTCGGCGCTGGCTTGGCGCATTTTACATACAAAAATGCAGAACTTCAAACTCCTAAGGCTTTTCAACAAAAAAAGATAAAGAAAATCTGGTTTTACAAATTAAAGTTCAACTTTTTTGGTAGGGAATCGGCTTTGCCCCATTTTTCGGTTACCTTTAAGAGCGGGCGCACCATATAAGGTAACTTTTGGTCACCCGCAGGAAAAGGTGAGGAAACAGCGGGCGCAACCCGTCCGAACTCCAAAATAAAAATGAAAAGAAGTAATATTACTAAACAATAAAATACAGAATAGAAAAATTGGCTATCTCCGTCCAGGGATTATCTCTAAAACTATTGGCTGAAAGGTATCGATCAGCCTCAGAAGTATCCGTTTGTAGCAAGTTTGATCTTGCAATTATTTTTGGCATGCTGTCAATGATTTTTATATACATTTCCCCCAATCTGGCCTTTCCTACCCTTCCATAGCTTGGGCTTCAATAACTTTTATGTTTTCATTCAGAGTAGCCTCTATCCACTTTCAAGACTTGTTAAAAGGCATACTCATGGGGTTGTATCGCGGGTGCGGAGATGTCAAGTTGGAGGCGGGTGTACAGTACCAAAAAAGGGGATGTAATACGTACTGTATCAATACGGAATTGTTTAAAACTTCCGAATTAAATCGGAATTCTAAATATTATACCGTAGCAATACCGTAGCAATACCGTAGTTTTGCGGTATTCTGCTAGGTGCGGTACTGGATCCACCCGCCTTTTTGGTACTGTATGTATGTATGTACATACATACATGTAGTTGAAGAACGATTACCCAGGACTGACTTACATACAGGCACGCATTGCTTATGGATTGTTTTTGACTACATGTAGTGCACAGGGAATTCCGGAAACTTTATGCAAAGCAAGTACTAGAATTCCTCTTTTGATTAATAAGCCGAATGTGAAATTGTCTACGCCAATTCGCCTTCTTCGGACTTACCACATGCAAATACGGAGATAGTGGATATTTCGAGAATTGAGATTTCACGGACCACGGTACAGCGGTGGGTAATAAGTCATCGGACGACGTAGCCACAGTTTTGCCTGCAAACGCGTGTTTTAGTGGCGTTCCGTCTGATGACTTATTACCTACCGCTCTAGTGTACCTAATTAGCTCTAGTTTAAGGGTTTACATGTGTCTGCTTAGTCATTGAACCCCTCCACACGTCTTCGAGCTTTGATGCAACGCAGGAGACATACTCAAAAGAAGCAGGAACTCGACATCAGGCTCGTACACTCCGCACCCTACCGTCAACGCCCCGTATCGTCTGAGGCCGCACAATAACAGCTACCGATTACACGGACAAAACGGTAAATGTCACTCCCCACCGCCTCTGAGCAAATCCCTCCCACGAGAGCGCCTCCAAATGTGTCAAGAGATTCCGGGTCGCGCTTAAAAATCCCTGAAGGCGAAGTATGGGATACAGTACGTATACCTGCAAAGAAATGGCAGAACTTCACAAGCAATGGCTAAGCTAATGGGTTTGTGGTGGGAGTTAGTTTTTTGTAGAAGATACCTGTGCGCTAAAGGATTCGCCAGACACCATCGGCGTTGTGGCAGTACGTTATTGTTTCGTATGCTCTCTAGCAGGACAAGTCTAATTTTTTTTGAACCTATAGAAAACATGGCATGACATAGACGATTTAGACAATTGGGAAGAAATAGATGAGTGTGTTCCAGGAAAATACGCCTCCGATGAAGACGTAATGGAATTTCGGTCAACTGGCCAGGTTTGTGCCCCCAGCTAGAAATATATTTATGATTTACCTAACATCATCACCCTAGCCACCCCGGAATTATCTTCTCCTTACGCCTTCGTCTCCAGCTATGCCCTCCATGCTCCTCCACGAATCAGAACTAGTCCTTCTTGATCGAGCTCTTGCCTTTGGCGATGTTGTTAAAAAGAATTTAACATCTCCCCTTTCCGGTACAGTTATATCTGTGTCCACGTCAGTTGGCCTTCGCCACTCTTTTGTCGACCCGCACGAACCAACAGAAAATTATGGTCTTATTACAGACGTTGGGGAGCAGGAGCTGGTGCTTTCAAGACAATGGACCAACGGTGATTTTGTTATATATAAGAATTGCTGGATGGGTGTAGTAGAAGAGGTTTTTGATGAGGTTGCCGTGCGACTTCGGAACGGAAGTGTTGTCGTTGTTGAAAACGCCTGGCAGCTTGAGATTCCAGTATTAAGTGCGGAGGAGGAGGCACAGCATCAGAACATCAACTCTCTAATAAATGGAACTGGAGAGGGAAAAGCAGAAGGGAAACCTACCGGCACATCTGGGAGGAGACCTTCTAGACCAAAAACCATTCCCTCACCGTATCACCTTTCCGCGGGTCAGACTGTATCAACGAACAAAGCGAACCTCCGAAGAGGCCGTTGGTTGTATGGTGCATATAATGCAAGTATTCCTCCTATTGGCGTCGTTGTGGATGTCACTACTTCAAAACTCCATGTGACCTGGCTCTGTCAAAACATGATCGTTCCTGGTCGTTTTGTACCCGTCCAAAGGCCAGATATGGTTATCGAAACAGAAGCCGAGATTTCAAAGCTCAAGAAGTTCACAAAATCTATGGGAGGTTTTGTTGATCTTGAGGGCAAGCCTTTTACGAGCATAGATGCTACTCAAACAGGGGGCTCATTGGAGGTGGGGGATAGAGTCCGTTTTAGAGATCTTGAGGTGGCTTTGGAAAAATACCAAGGCCGTGTCAGGAAAATCTCAAGAAGCGAATCTCTAGGCTTTGAGATCAACACTTTCGTTGTGGTTGAAACGAAGACTCGTGTAAGGGTGGTGTGGCAGGACTTGACTGAGACCCTCGAAGAAGCTCGTGGCATAGTGCCATACCTGAATGTCGATGAGCACGATGTTTGGCCAGGGGAAATGGTCGTCATCAAAGAGGAGCCAGTTGAAGACAAGGTCAAGCCAAGTGAAATCAACCATGATGGAAGACAACAATTCCAAGGGGCCTGGCAATACTTCAATGAAAATCTTCTTGGGCCATCTTCAGAGGCAGTCCCTGTGCCGGATTTTATTAAGCCTGAGAAGGTTGGCGTCGTTCAGACTGTAAACCCAGCAGAAAGGGTTGCGAAGGTAATATGGTTTGCAGATCCGAAAGTGGAGATCGCTGGAAACATTATGATTCCTGGATCAAAGACTGGAACTTTAGGAAATAAAGTGGAGGACGCCAGCCTCTATGAGGTCATTGCCCACCAATCTATGGGTGTGAGGAGGGGCGATTTCGTCCTTATTGCGCCTGAAAAGGATGTACCTGAAGAGCAAGGAGAATCTACTACGACTAGTGCCGGTGATATAACTCCTGTTGCTCCAACGAATCAACATTCCACCGGGGGTCAATTGCAGCAAATGGCAGACGGCTTGCGAGGGATGATCGATGGCGGATTATTAGCAAATCTGAGCGCAGCTTTAGGGACTAGTAACCATCCGCAGTTTCAAGCCGTCAGTAGGATGCTGAGTCAATTCCCATTGATAAACAATCATTCAGAAAATACAAATCCCCCGGCTGTAGCTCCTCGGAACATAAACAACGAAGATTTTTATCTAAATCAACCTCTAGAATGGATTGGCGAAGTTGTTGATCTGGGTTTAGATGGACTAATCACTGTGCGTCTCGGTGCTTTAGACGAGCCAAAGGATATTAAAGTTTCGATCGAACAACTGCATATCATTTTCACCGGTGAGATGGACTTTGATTCACCCGGGGACGAGGATGATGAAGACGATGAGTACGATAGTGAGGAGAGTGGATCGGATGAAGATGATGAATTTGATGACGATGACGACGAAATATGGAGGGGAGATGATATAGTTATTGATGAACAGGTATACTATCAAGGTGGTGAAAGGATAGAAAACGATGGTGGCGAAGAAGCATGGTCAACAGACGATGAGGCGGATGATATGGATTTCGAAGATGGTTCTGCTGTTTCAAAACAGCTAATCGGCCTAGATTCTGATGGCGATATTATGATGGGTAACACTAGTACTGGAGAGGGTTCAGAACCGGTAAACGAAGATAAAAAAGAGTCCACGGATGATAAAATACTACTCCCTCCACCAATCCCAGAGGGTATGCCAGCGCCACAGGCCTTTTCTATTCCTACTTCTTCGAAACAACTGGAGAGATTTGCGATATTGGAAAGCCCCGTTCCTGCAGATCATGCATTTAGTGGACAGCCCGAAAATCTTGGAGATACCAAGCTCCTTAGACGCATCAGCAAGGAGCATGCGATCCTCTCATCGTCTCTTCCTGATGGGATCCTCGTGCGCACATGGGATTGCCGAATTGACTTGATGAGGGTCTTAATCATTGGCCCTCTCAACACACCGTATGAACTTGCCCCGTTCGTGTTCGATTTTCATTTCTCAGCAAATTTCCCGCATTCACCACCACTGGCGCACTTTCATAGCTGGACTGGAGGCATAGGAAGGGTCAATCCGAATTTATACGAGGATGGTAAGATATGTCTAAGTCTCTTGGGGACATGGCATGCGGAGAAAAGGAATGAAGGGTGGAGTCCCAACGGAAGTTCTGTTTTGCAGGTACTTGTCAGTTTGATGGGTCTCGTACTCGTCCGGGAGCCATATTACAGTGAGTTTTCCTTCAAGATGAGTTTTTCTTGTTTTTCTGGAGCTCAGAGGATAATCGAATGCGTGAATTGTGGCTGACATGGACTCTCTCCACGCAGATGAGGCTGGCTTTAATGTCTACGTTGGTTCCAAAGACGCAACACTTAACTCAGCTCTTTACTCTGAGAAGGCATTTATTCTAGCACGTGGCTTTGTCAAGCACGTTTTGCAGAGACCGGTCCTGGGATTCGAGGATGAGATCAGGTGGCTGTACATGCCTGGACAGCCTGAAGGGCCAGGGCTTTTGAAGGAGGTTATCAAAAGGGCTAAAGAGGTCGTGACGAGGAGTTCAGCTCCGAAGAAAATTGAGGACGGTGAAGCATCTGCTGAAGTGGGGAGTGAGGGCGTAGGTAGGGTTTCTGCGGGAGCTCTTGTGTTGCTGAAGAAGCATCTGGGGGCATTGGAGGGAATCCTGGAAGAAGGGGCGGGAAAAACAGAGGTCGTCTCAGAGTCTACGTAAAGTGTAGAAAACGTGGGGCGCGTGAGGTTGAAGGAATATTATTATTATTCTGGTGTTACAAAAAAAGAGGTTTTCTTGGGGCATTGTCTTGTATTTCTTTATCCATTCTGTTTCCCCGTTCACTTTGAGGATAGAATTAGGATCCGTGAGTTACTGGGGGCTTGTGGGTCTGAATAGGTGTTGTTTTCTTTCTTATCTTATACTTTGATAGTATGGCGTTATCAAGATGTGTTTGGTACCGATATCGATGTGCTGAAGACTTATGAGTGTTTAAGTATGATTACGACTGTAGATGGGTGACATGAAGAAATGGTGAATTCATTAAGGACGGGCCGCTGGCCTTCTTATAAATTTTGAAGGTCTTGTAGATGCGATAGCACTGAGTTATTCTCCACCATCAAGAGCACAGAGTACTACATGCCATTCTCCTTTTTGACTCCGTTCTCCTATTCGTTTCAGTACTAAATGTATTTTGTACTCGATTATTATATGGAATCTAGAAACGAAACAAGTAATCTATTTCAATTAATGTCATTGTGTAACTATTCTAACATGCGCAGCAGAACAGGTCATCGTATCCTTCGTATTGTTTTATCCTCGCATCTAGTCTAGGAATACGAATAGTCATACAACCACCAGAAATGGTAATTCCTCCCTGCCCCGAGTAATGCGCGAGAAAGAGAAAAACCGAGTGAGATCCCCTGAGCCTTGGCAATGAGTTGAGCAATGCGTTACCTGGGTCCCCACCGGGTCGCACTAGACCCACGCATGCGCATCAACTCCTCGTATCGAAACTTCCATTAGAATTTTGTTTCAACAATGAATTTAGCCCCATATAGTCCAGGCTCATGGTCTTTAGCTATAAATCATTTTCTGTGGCCTCCCGGTCCCGGGATTTGGGCCGCGTGGAATCGGTCCGCCACCCAGCCCACTGGTTTAACGTCGCGACGAAAGTAACGGTCTGCGGCTCCGGATTCTGCAGCGAAGTGGGCTGGAAGGTTACGGGGTCGGATCCCATTACATAGGGATGCGAGGGCAGCTTCCTTGCAGCTTTCAGTACCTACGTCTACTTGGGTGACGATGGCCAGAATTCCTGTTACCTCTCCTATCCTTCCGGATTCCACGCAGTCCATGAATCCGTGATGGGACTCTTAACACCCAACCACGGTCGTGTAGTTTCCGTCCGCATATAGGAAGCCGCCCAGACAGAGAAGGTCGTGCTGCGTTTGTACGGTATTCGGAGCGCAAAACTATACTAGCCGGCTTAGGAGGAGCCAGAGGCGGGCGAGATTAATCCCTGTGTTTCGGCATCCGGCCATGAGATGAGATATGCATGTCGGTACGCAGGAGCCGATGCCGAGGCCGAGGAACACATGCAAATCAATCTATCGGCTGATTATCGATCTCAGGTCAGGCACAGCACAGGCACAAGTAATATATAGGTAGGAGGTAATCACAGTCACACAGTCAGCTCATCTTAGTATGCAGATGTTATATAGACCCCAGACATTTGACTGGCGAGTAGGGAAGGAATCTACTTTCACGTCGACGCCTGCCTGCTCAGTTTGGCCGAATCATTTGTCACAATACAGAGCGTGCTATGCTTCTACTCGATTGAAGCTTAAGTTGTACTCAAGTTAGGATCCAAAAGCTGCAGCGACACGAGTTGTGAGTTGGAAAGGTAGAGCACTTATGCACAGAGCGCATATTTCTATCCAAGCGCTTGTCTAGTAATGTATTTAAGTACTTCCCAAGTACGGAAAGTGAGCGGGGGGTATATGTAACCAGGCAATCTATATAACCAGATCCTGGACCAGAGGGGCGAATTGGTTTGTTAGTTTTATTTCTGGAGATGCCGAGCGGTAGAGAACTACTCGTTATTTTTTTACGTTTCCGAACTGGACTGGGTCTGCATACCACCAAACTCTAGCTGCCAAGCACGATTTATACCCATATGCAGACCCAGTCCAGTTCGGAAACGTTAGAAAATTACGAGTATACCAGTGGTAGTGGCAGATTGTGTAATGTCGAGATTTCGATGGGTACCAACAAATATTGTCGCCAGGAGATTAGAATTTTCCTTGTCGGCTTCCTAGCGGCGCCTCCAGGAGGAAGTATCGGAAATAGATACATGTATGTACCCATCGTGCTAGATTGGAGTCAACTTTTCACTGCGGCGGTTACCCGAAGCATTGTAGCTACATGTAGATGTCAACACCCTCACCTCTGAAATATCCGAGTGACACACCATGATCAAAATCCCACGAGACCACCCCTCTTTCAACGCTCAGACACCCCGTCCCAATGTTGCCCTTAGAACACTCTAGAACAGAGTCAAGCGGGAAAGGGAAATGCCTAAGATTAAGCGCATGCACACGGTACTATATTGTATTTCACCGCAAATTACGTGATTCTTCCAGAGCGAGCGGCTTCTTCTCTGGGAAACTAGGTAGCCCTCAGTAATATATTTTTTATAGTGGAGAGTATAGTATCGCGAACGTGCCCGCGGTACTGGAGAGAGGGGGGCGGCGAAAATGATGGTAGCAGCGTATGTATTGCTATCCAGTATTGTGGCTCAGTTATGCCCAGGGAAGTTCGAATCCTGAAAGATTACCGCAATGACCGCTCTTTCGAAGGGAGGGGGCCGGAAAAACTTTATACATACATGTAGCCAGTTTTGACGGGTCGTTAAGCTTGTTCGGGCTCCCACTTCTTTTATCCGACATTCAAGGATCTGGAACATACAGATTATCCGTCGTGGAGGTCCGTGCTCCTGGTTAGCCACATGTACCCAGTTTACGATCGTTAGGAAACCTGGGTATGGAGAGTGGCTCTTCTGCCAAAAGTCGGGTATATGTGTAGATTAGTATAGGTATGTAGCTCCCCCTGGTAAAATATTAGAGTGGTATCATCCCCCCTGAATCGCAGTACGGAGATGGGATGTGGCGGCTGGGTGAGCATGAGTGATGATTGCTAGCATAGTAGCTCTCGTATTGACCCGAATGGATGTGCGTGGAAGCGGATCGCGGTTTCACCAGTATTTTGACTCCTTCCTTCGCGTAGATATTGTCGCGAGATTTCTCTCCTAGCGCAGTTTTTGGATTGACAGGACAGAACGGGTCAGTGTTTCGACTTGGGCAGGGATTCGGCGCTTTGCAATACATATGTGCCTACATGTATGTACGTGACACAATGCTAATTGTAAATCGAAGGGTCGAGTTGTTCCAGAAGATGCTGTGATTTCCTAGCTTGGCTTATGATATCCTTCGGGAATATGATACAAAGAACGAACTTGATAGACATCTATTGAGGCACAAGGTACGGTTCTTAGTAACATCTACATAGTTGCTTGCCTTCTACCAAATGTCAACACTTGCATGTAGCCCGCCATATTTTAACGTTGAAACGAAACTGCTAAGCGAGTCTTATGTTTCGCCAAAGCCCCTTTCCCCGATATTAAGTTATGCCAGGAGCTTCGTTTATAGTGCGGGCTGGATTTGTGAGGTGCAGCTGAATAGGGAAGTAATAACTAAAGCTCGGCATAGGCCGATACCGATAAGCAGGGACATGGGACTAAAATCTTTAATAGCCTACTATATATCTGATACTGACTTAAACGCCTCGAGCCTCCTTCCAAAGCAACAGTACGCGCGCAAAACCCGTTTTTGTTATTGAAGACGCGGGATGATAGAGATTGGCTAGCTATAGACTACTCGTAGTTACATGTAGTGAAGTTACATGTAGTGAATGAGAGAGGTAGAACGGCGGAGAACTAGTAGTTGGAAGGAAATATAGCAGGGAAAACGTCTTACTCCAAGAATTGCTATTTGGTACCAATTTTTAGGGTTGATGTGGTATGCCGTCTACTAATTTTCTAGTTGGCTAGTCGTTATACCTTATTGCCGTTTCTGGGATTATTAGGAGGCGCATGTAAATACATATGTACTTTCAAGTGATGACAAGACAGGGGTGCATTTTCTAATCCAACACATACTAACTCTACTACTGCCACTATATGCCTTTCCGCCACATACATGTAGGTACTTGGTCTCAGACCCCACAATCTATGGCCGACAACAAGTACTATCCATGGCCATGTCAAACCACCAAGCCGTTAGATATCATCATATGTTGGGATTATTACTGCGGCTCGGATAATCCTTTTTTTCGTTAGTTGGGAATCTCGGGATGAGTTTTCTTGGTATATAAGGTAAACGTCTTGCCCACATTATTCTCCTCCTCACCACACTCACATTCACTGTTCATTACTACTGCCTGAGGCTTTACTCTCCTTCTTCATTTTCTTCCATCCGATCCGCAGCTCACTCTTTTTGTTGCCGATTTCAATTCAATCCCGGGTACTGGTATCCTAAACGTCTTCCACTCTTTGATCAATTACACAAGTCGTTTTTCACTCCCTTTCAAACTAAAAAACCAATATCATTCAAAATGGTTAAAGCATTTGCTCTCCTCCCAGTTTTTGCCGCTCTCCTCGGTGCTGCTGAGGCACACACCCGCGTTTGGAGTCTTTGGGTCAATGATGTCGACCAAGGTGATGGTCGTAGCACCTACATTCGCAGCCCTCCTAACAACAACCCCGTTAAAGTAAGTTTTAGTTGCTCAATTCGGATCCAGAGCCTTTAAATATCTAACAGTTGTCTCAGAATGTCGCGAGCAGCGATATTATCTGTAATGTTGCCAACACTAAGGGCTCTGCCAGCGTCCCAGTTGCCCCTGGTGACAAGGTTACCTTCGAATGGTACCACGACAACCGTGCCGACGATATCATTGATGGCAGCCACAAGGGACCTATCACAGTCTACATTGCTCCTGCCGCTTCCAACGGAGCTGGCGGCGTCTGGACAAAGCTCGCCGAGTCTGGTCTCTCCGGCGGAGTATGGGCCGTCGATACTCTCATTGCCAACGGGGGCAAGCACAGTCTTACCCTTCCTTCAGGTCTTGCCTCCGGCGACTACCTCTTGAGGGCTGAGATCATTGCTCTCCACGAGGCCGACACCGACTATACTGTCAACAGCGCACGTGGTGCCCAGTTCTACCCTTCGTGCTCCCAGGTCACTGTTTCTGGAAGTGGCACAGTTTCTCCCCCAGGTACCTTCAACTTCATCGGTGGTTACAGCCCCACTGACCCCGGCATTCTGTTCAACCTTTACGGTGGATCAACCACCTATACGATCCCAGGTCCTGCTGTCTGGAACGGAGCTTCAAGCGGTAGCGGGAGTGCTTCCACCAGCACTGCCGTCGCTGCTGCCCCTACTACAACCACCACCAAGGTTGCTGTCCCAACTACCACCAAGGTTGCTGTCCCAACTACCACCGTGGTTGCTGTCCCAACTACCACCAAGGTTGCTGTCCCAACTACCACCAAGGCTGCTGTCACGACTACCACCGCTGCTGCTGCCGCTACATCTGCCCCTGCCTCTGGTTCTGGCACTAATGCCAAGTACTTCCAGTGCGGCGGAAAGTTCTGGACTGGTGCCACCGCTTGCGTCTCTGGATGCAGCTGTGTCAAGCAGAACGACTACTACGCCCAGTGCTTGTAAGCGTCTCAGCAAGCACAGCATCTTCTTCTTGGTTTTTTCGTTCCATTTTTTAAAGTTAGGGTTATAAAACGACGATATTAGAGAAGACGGGCGCTTTAAATTTTTGTAAAGTCTTGGATTAGTAGATTGTGGGGCTTGCTGGCATAGTTACTATTTATATTTTTTCTTATGTATTTTTATTTCAAGGGGACGAGATAGTTGAGGTGGTTATTATAAAATTTAGTATAGGCGGGATGCCTAAGTCATTCTGTTAATTATTTGCATGTGTTGTTACAGTGAAGTTTATGGTGAAATCTGCTCTTGCGTCTCAAACCAGTGCTATTGTAACTGATTGTTATCTGATAAGATAAGGATGAGGCTCTGTTTCTCAGACTATCACTCGACACCCATATCAGATCTTCACCACTTTATCTACTCCAATAAACAGTTTTCTATCGAGTGGGTAGACCTAACCTACCAAGACCGCTCGGATGGCAATTAGTGGGGATGCGTGTATGTAGCTTATTCCTCACAGCGGGGCTTTTAGAGTAGATACTGCTGTCCTTGAGCTATCGTCGTATCGTCTGTCCACGTTCTCGGGCGCCGGTTTCATCCAGACCCAGACTTCTACCTAAACGATTATCAGTTAGGTTCACTTACATCATCAGATTTTAAAGTTTTTCTGTCAGGTTCCTCGATTGTTCTTGCTGGCGCTTCTTTAGGAAACGCTCTGCTCGAAGCGGTATATCCCGGAGATTGGCAGGCTTTATCTCCGTACCCCACCAAATGACGTAGGAGATAGGTATAAAGAGTCGAACTCTCCCCGACCTTTGCTGATGATATCATCTTCAGATACGATTACTGCTGCACACTAAATAATAATATTCAACTTGAATCAATCGGAATAATAACCATACAACAATGGCCACCTCGTCTAAGCCAAAAGTCCTCTTCGTTCTCACCTCCCACAGCAAGCTCGGTGACACCGGCAAGCCAACAGGATGGTACCTGGTAGGTTTCTCCTTTAGTAGATATTTCACGGAGGTAGATGCTAACAACCTTTGGGCCGTATCAGCCTGAGATGGCACACCCATATCACGTGTTGAAGCCTCATGTCTCCATCACTGTCGCCTCACCAGCCGGAGGAGAGGCTCCACTTGACCAGGGATCAGTTGAGGCCTTCAAGAATGACGAGATCTCTACCGATTTCCTAAAGAACGAGGAGGCCGTCTACAAGGATACCCAGAAGCTTTCTGCCTTTGTCGGTCACGCATCCGAGTTCGACGCTATTTTCTTCGTTGGTGGTCACGGACGTAAGTACCCTCCACGAGAAGGTGAATCGAGAAAGTCAATTGCTGACGGGGACAAAAGCAATGTTCGATCTTGTGGATGATGAGATCTCGAAGGTCCTCACTACGGAGTTCTATGAAGCTGGCAAGATTGTCTCTGCAGTCTGCCACGGGCCTGCGGCACTCCTTAATGTTAAGTTGTCGAGCGGGGAGTACTTGCTGCAGGACCAGCCGGTGACCGCGTTCTCAAACGCTGAAGAGGACTCGATTGACTTGTCGAAGCACATGCCGTTCATGCTAGAGACAGAGTTGATCAACAGAGCAGGTGCCAAATACGAGAAGGCGGCAGAGCCTTGGGGCGAAAAGGTGTGCATCGGACGCGGAGGAAGATTGATTACGGGACAGAACCCTGCGAGCGCTGGGCCCTTGGGAGAAGAGATCAAGAAGGCACTGAAGTTGTAGGCAGATTCTACGCTTCGTTTGTTTGACAAAATACTTCAGCGTATGCCAATTGAAAATGAATGTTTCAAGCTTGTTATCTTCAGTTTTTTTTATATATCAACGCACTTTGGTCAAATTGTGTTTATTAACTACCACATCGGAGATTTGTAAGGGATTACGTCCTTTAAAGTCACAATAATTCAACCCCAAACCTTTTGTTTCGTCACATTTATATTGTTTTATGCTCTGCACAGGTTTGGCGGACAAAGGGCGTGATTATTGAAATGATCAAAGTATACGTATGCGCAAAGAAGAGAATCTTCAAATCATCGCAACAAAGAGCCTTTTAGGATACAAACACCTTCACAATTAATCTTCTTTTGACCACTGATCTCCACAGAATCCCATCCCTATTTATTTGGTATTTGGACCCCTGCGAAATCCAGAAACACAATTCCTCATTCCAGATATTTCCTACACATAGCTTTCTATTCAGACACTCCAAATCAGAAAATCACAACCCATATCAGGAGTCCTTACTCTTCTTCCTTCCAGCTTGGCAATATAGAAATATCTTTACTCAACTAGTACCTTACCCGTTCAAAAGACCATGTGTTTTTACCAACGTCTCATCTTTCCCTGTAGTCATGGGGTAATTGAATGGCTCAAGGTAGAACTATGCAAAAATTCCCAACATTCAGACCCAAACAGACAGTATAATT
The DNA here is from genome assembly GCA_024713855.1 of Morchella sp. 2016-41. Taxonomy (NCBI): domain Eukaryota; kingdom Fungi; phylum Ascomycota; class Pezizomycetes; order Pezizales; family Morchellaceae; genus Morchella; species Morchella sp. 2016-41. The sequence continues at coordinate 535,957 of JAMGZD010000021.1, forward strand.
GCCCGCTCCGCGTCCCCGTGGGAGGCTTTGTTAGTCAGCACGGGCAGATATGTGCCATATGCGAAAGAGAAGAGCGCAATAAGGGCACTATGGGGTATGAGTCTCCTTCGGTCCACCCGGGGATGGGGGCCCTTGTCATGAGGGGCAGTGAATGGCCAGATGTGAGTTGTGCTGCGACCACTGCTATATATCTATCTTGAATCGTTGAGAGGTGGAATAGCTAACTCCCAGAGTGGCTTGACACATGGCGAAGGGTAGTTAACTCAACATATCTCTGAGGCCACTACACAGATGAGATCGGCACCAGGCTTACATGATCGACAGACCTTTGTGCAGCCGACCCCAAAACCAAAAAATCAGTATCGTTGCTCACCTCTTAACCCGAATCGCCTGCAAGAACAGCCATTGCAGGTTTCAATGAAACGGAAAGCAATATATATTCCAGACCAAGAAGGTCGCTCCACTAAACGGAAGTGTACCTCTTCCAGTAACGTAGGCATGTTGCAAGAAGGAGATAAAGGAGGAGCAAGGAGAGCAGCAGCAGCAGCAGCAGCAGCACTAGGAGGAGGGAGAGGAGAGATTGAGAGAGGCGGAGGGGGAAGAGCAACTAAAAGTGCTATCAATCAACGGCACCAGCACCAGCAGGCACCCTCCCTTCCAAAGGAAACTCCTCCCCTGGTAGTGGATATCCCCTGGCCTAAATTATCCCCACCATCGCAATCTTCTCCCCACCGCCCTCCAAACCTCAGACATAGTCTTTCATATACCCCGGAACATAAACACCCCGAGCCAGGCGCACGCACAAAAAAAGAGATTTTCCAAGATGAAATATTGGCTCGCATGGCTGAATGGAATACCAATACTGGTGAGCTGCAGACGCTAGATATGGAGCGTGCTAGGCTACTATCCCAGAATACGCTGAAATATGAGGTTACTGTGTATAATCGGGATATGAGTGAGTTACAGTCCAGGTCGAGGGCTAATCTTCATGCTATGAACATGCAGCGCGAGGAAGATAAAGGGCTCTGGGATGTTTACGATTACCACATAAATGTGGTGAGAATGGAGGCCGGGAGTATGGAGTGCTTAGAAGTAACAGTATAGATGGTCATTAATTTCTCTTTGTCAGCGGATACTGCACTCTACCATCGTTGAATATCTTATAATTGAGCGTTCATATCTTACTTCCACAGCATTGTGTAGTCACATACAAAATTAATCAAGATCATGGGAATAATTATAAGCGATTACTAGGCGCGGCTCGTGGTCTTTTGCCCTCAACGTTCATGATTAATGAAGGGGGGGAATGAACGAAACAGCTGCATCATCATGTCTCACTCGCTCAAGTCGAGTGGACATCCCAATAATCATTAACCTCTTTATGCATTGATTGAGTATATGCATACAAATGTATGTACCCATCATAACCATTACGTTATCATGTCGTCATGAAAGAAGTGTAAGTAGCATTTATCTATTTGCAAGACCATGGAAGGAGTACATATGCTTGTCTTGAAATGACAAGGGAAATGCTCCAAATATCGGTCGGATGAAAGAAGTGCAGTTGCCAATATTATCCATCGAACAAAACGACCTTCAACCTTCTCTTGCAGTACAATCCAGTCCTTGGATGTACTCTGCTCAAATGAGGGGTAAAAGGGTAGAAAAAGAAATAGCTCGACGCAAACCTGTAAAACTTCAACAAAGATAACATAACTTTTCTTGGATTACTCGGAATATGCGAAACCCCATCCGCTCATTCAATACCGATATTTACTCCACAGACCTCTCAGCAATCCCGTAAGCAAATAAACACGATTTAACATTCAAATCACCTTCTCCCATAGATATCCCCTGGCGCGTCCTCCTTTCCCGCGTAAAACTCTTTGACATTCGTGCAGCCGATAGAAAGATTTCTTTCAATTTTCTCAGAAATCTCTTCGATTTCTGGTCTCACTTTCCGGAACTCCTGAGCTTGCAGGGGGCGTTGGGATCTGTCGTCCTTTAGGTTGTAAACAGCTCGCATGCCGACAAATTCCTCCACATTCAGCTGGTTTCCCAAACTCTCAATATCTCCCACCGAGGCATTGGAAGCCTTGGAAAGGTTTTGGGTTCTTTTATAACCAGCTGTCCCATTCACCTGATTTCCAACCCAGGTATTTACGTTTGTAGCACCACCAGCCCATGAAAAGTCCGGCAGGCTATCATCGTACTTCTGTGAACCATCATCGGATTGCTGCTCCAATACAGCTTCAAGAGGAGACTTGGAGTGCACAGAATAGCTACTACTGTTTTGTTTAGGAATTTGACTAGCCTCCTCCGATTGGCCGCTCGAGTTCGCAAATGAATGTTTGACACCTGGCTCATCAATGTATTCATCGCCTTCATGACCCCAATTACATGTAGATCCGTAGCGGCAATCATTCACATGGTTAAAGGTCCATCTACATTGGATGTTCCATTTGGCTGGGCGGGCACGAGCCGCGGCCGGCATTGACGGCTGAAATACGGGAGCTGTAGCATCAAGTTGATGAAAGCTTGATTTCTTATGTTCGCGCATGCTGTTTGAATAAACACCTTCAGGCCTGTTGTACGGATTTGTACGCGGTGGGTGATCTTCGTTTGCGGTAATGGAATGCAGGGAATCTTTATCACTGGGTAATCTTGATAGATGTTGGGCACCGGCGGTTTTTCTCATAAGCCCTTCCGGGACGGATCCGTCAGGAAGGGTGGATATATGTTGTATAAGTTCCCTCTGATTGGATCCAAACGTTGTGACTTGTTGGGAACATGTCTGTGGGGGTGATCCTGTAGGGAAGATTAATGGCGGTGGTCTATCCGTATCCCAAGTGCGACTTTGTCAGACAATATAACTGAGATAATAATTTCATTATGACAACTTACCGATTCGAATTGGTTTTTCTTGTTCCAAAAAGAATACTCTCTCCAATTCTAGCGTCCCCGTGACCAAGCTTAGGCATCGGCTCTCGATCATCGCTCGAGAGTCTTCCAAAAGACTTAAACCTATGGCTGTAGTATTGAGGTTCTTCACGGTCGAATAAATTTAGATCGGGAACTTGACGTGCGTTGTTTGGGAGTGGATGATATGATGTTGGGGTGGAAACAGACAAAGGACCATAATTAGGTGTCTTAGAGAACAAGTATCTTTGCTGTACGTTCTCACTCATGATTCCATGAGCATTTGTGCTGAATCTGTTGAGAAATCGAGGCTCGGTGGTTTTCTCCAACAGACTGGTAGGCGTACTCATCATACTTTTAGCCTGCCTTACGGGACGTTCAGTATAGGTGTTATTGTCATCTTGTTCCTGTGTCTCTTTGCAAGATTGTATCTGTGAAGCACGGATTCTGGGTTCTGGGATGAATGTCGGGACATGCCCATTCATCCCAAATGCATTAATGCTATTGAAGCGAAAACCCATCACAGGATCTGAAACAAATACGGTACTTCTTTTTTGTCCGGGAACATCATCTTGTGGGTGATGGTGATAGTTTTTATGACGGATTCCCTTAGGTTCGGTCCTTTGGCTCATCTAATCAGCCAAAGTACGGAGTAGAAAAATGAAGTGTGGCTCCACCAATTGCAAGGTTGATTATTATCAGTGATGAGACATGGAACGACTTACATTTTGATTTATGATGATGGTGAGATACTGCGTTCTGTCCAGGCACGTCTGGAGATAAGGTAATTCTAGACAGTGTGATTGGTTGATGGAAGGGGTAGCAGGTATGTGGTCGTTCTGTGTTGAGAGATGGATGAGTGGGGAGCTAAGACAAACCTCCGAATGATAGAGTGTGACGCGGCTTGCCGAGCCGCCAAAGGTGGATTGTAGTACCCTACTCCACCAGTATTTTTTTTTTTTGTTTAACTCATTAATTACTCCACCAGTATAGACGGTATGTGTCAAAAGTAATTTTACAATCGGCAATAAATTATTTTTAACATTTGTTTGTGTAGTATAGCACAACATAAAGAGTGAAATTCTGTGCTTATACCGCAGGTGGTAAATCGGTGGTAAAATTACCTTTGGCACATTTACCGTCCCATATACGTATACGCGTACAGTTTCTGAGAAATTAATATCTGTCTTTTGCGTAAAAAGAACAACATTCTGTGTACTATATACGTACGTAAACTACATGTATATGTAAAGTGTTTCAATCAAAATCTGTATATAGTGCGAGGTCTCCCATTCACCGCTCCATATTCGTATACATGTATACATGCACCCATATATGACCAGCTAATTAGCTCTCTAGCTGAAAAATTATTAAGCGACTAATTGTCTTGCCGTGTCTCCTGGACATTGGAATCCTCACTACATTATGGACGAAAAGAGTCTGAAAACAAATATACGGCAGATGGAAACGACAATACGCGAGATTACAGAAAAGATCAAACTGAAAACAAAATGGATTAATGTACCCAAAGAGCCTGAGATCGAACCTATAGAGGAGATGAAGGCAAAAGAGGAAGAAATTATGGAGATAATGATAGAGGAACAGGAGAGAATGGATAGAATGAAATCGGTACGGGAATTTAAAGAGTACTGTGCAGACTTATTGGCCGAAAAAATACAGGAAAGAGATGACACAAATGCAGAGCTCATAGAATCCATGGAGGAGGACCTCCTGTATCTGGAAGGGAAAGATGCCCAAGATTATATAAATCACGCTCTGAACTCTGGTGTACCGAAAGAATACATCAAAGAAAATCTTTATCGGCCTATCGGATTAGATGCAGTAACACATGAGAGTGGGAGATCTGAAAAACCAACACGGTTCAACAATGACATTAAGCCTGTTGGTCATACCGCATTCGTACGAAAGAGTCTCGATACCTCTAGCTCTGACGTTATTCGAGAGCATAAACAATTACCACCCCCTAAAAAAATTGAAATTGTTGTGGCTCACCATCACGAATCGCTCAAGTGGCTTGGTCCATTCTTCAGTCATCCAGGGGTTAAGATTTCTATCTATTCAAAAGGGGGCAAGAAACTTTCTCCAATATTTCACGCTCATACCCAATATCTCCGTGATAACGTGGGCCACGGCGTGGGACACACCTATTTCTACCATATAGTGGCCAGATATGACACCCTCCAAGATGTTACAGTCTTTTGTAAGGTAAATCGTAATTTATATCTTCTTAACTTACAACATATACGTTAACTACATGTACATTTGGCTAATCTCCAATCAATTATTTTAGGGGGACATATCCGAACGTGTTGACTATAGACCTGAGCGATTTCTGGTAGAGGCTTTAAATACCAGGGACCAAGCACCAATCTTTTTTGAAGGTCAAGAAGCAGAGGAAATTGATTTGTTTGATAGGACAGACTCCGAAGAGTAAGTTGCATGTCTACATGTATATATAAACCTCATTGACTGGCCTAATTATAGCTACAGCTACAGATTGTCTGACCAGCTCAAGGTGGAAATGGAGACAAAAACACCAACTAGCCAGTGGACGTGCGCCGATTGTTATTATATACTTTTGATGGAAATATTAGGCTACAAACCTCCGGGCCTATTGACAAAGTACATATACTGATCCTCATAAAAGAAATATATATATATGCTAACGTTATGCGTATGTAAACCAGGTTCGCACTAGGAGCTCGTTTTTCTGTGACAAGCAACAAGGTTAAGAAACATCCAAAGGTAAGTCTAATGTTGTGATAACTTCTTAATAAACTTCAGGCCGACATTTTCTAGTCGCTGTGGGCGCGAATGCTCAATCAGCACTCCCTTGCGATGGGGCCGATAGAAGATTCAAATCCAACGACCAGCACTACCTCTACGCGGTACACCTACTCAACATCTCCTTTCCTCATCAAGATATACTAAGTTTTAAGAAATAGGTTATCGTCTACAATGATCGGACCTATGACGATGACAGACCTTGCGGACGCGGTGGATCCAATGGAGATAGATCAAATATGATGCATCGCAAAGTTATTCTGTTCACACACCGTCATTGAAATCCCCCCTCCGTTTCAGTACTTAAGACCTAGAGTGGGCATACGTTTATTTGTTTCCCTTGATGTTACCACCGCGCGCAAGAAATCAAACTTGGCACATGGTAATTCCAAATCTGTACGAATTTCTCAAATCTCGAGTTGTACGAGGGAACGACGCTAGTTATAAATACCATGGCAGAGGTGCTCATACAAAACAATGAACTGAAAGAGATTTGCTTCCTGCTTGAATAAGGGCCTGATTTCATGTATTCAAGAAGTTGGGCAGGGTTAGGTTTTCGATACGCACTAGCTCAATCCAGAGCACGTCAATTATTATTATGTAATCTTCGCCGGAAGATGTCCACGATCGAAACTAGTCTTAAATTAAAATACATACATGTATCTAATGTTTACAAGTCTTAGCGGGTCGGAGGCCTCTGATTGTGAAGTACATACAAGAAATAAAAAAGAAATCACAAACCCCTAAAACAAAACCAGATGATTCAGGACAAGTTTAGAACCATTAAATTCTATAAAGCTGAGCGTGTTCGCTGAGGAGTGGGCCGAAAGGGGTACTGGGAGTCTTCCGGTTAAACTACATGGACTTGGAACCCCCCCCCCCCCCATACCGCTGGGGCATTGGGAGGTTCGGATTTTCAAACTTGCAGCAATTAATGAGCTGAGAAAATTTAAAGGGCACGCACGGTTCTACAATGTAGATACAGTAGTAAGACATCTAGCTAGCTAGTCTTCCACAAAACTCTGCTGCGGCACCACCTAATATAAGCCACGAACCTTGGCACTAGGGCTAGAGGCTGGGCACGATGCAGAATCAGAATTATGCGAGTGCCAGACAAAGAACCACAAAGAATTTCTAACGGCTGAGTGTCTACGAACGTCAAAGGTAAACCTGATAAGATCTTGACTCGTTGATGAAACGATAGCTATATATATAGATATATGACAACTGTAGGACATTACACGGTCAGATTTCCGTTATCGTCTGCGCTAACTCGCGCTCGTGAAACTCAAAAGTGTGTACGAAAGTATTAAGTGATGTAGTCAATAGCGTGATCACGTGAACACAAATGCCATTAAATTTTCTTTTTGCTGGGTTTACGATATTTTCATCCAAAATTAGTAAACCATACATGTATGTATTGCACTCTGTTCTAAGGCACCTGTAGGGCAACAGATATGGCATGCATGTTATCTCATTGGCATTACTGCATGTGGGTCCACCTCGCAAATTCATAAGAGAAAAACCGTTAAAAACTCTGAGCTAAACTATACATCCGGCCAAGTAGTCCTATATATATAACTATATTCAAAGCACATATATATTCCCATGCATACATGTGCTTGATCAAATGGGCCAAAAACCAATCAGTTTATACTTATATATCCATAGGGATGAAGTATCTGTTGAAATCTCAATATATATTACCAGGAATCGGTATCTAAAGATAGTCAGCTCAATGATGACTTCTGTGGCGTTCACCTCATGAGCCCTAGGTGTACCACGGCAGTAAGTGGACTTCTCAGTGCGGTAAAACTTCCTATAACGCTAATCAGGGCTGAATAAACTTTGTATACGTACATGTAGGTAGCTGAATCCAAAGGATACCATCCAGATCGTCATCCTTCCCTTTTCTTTGTGGGCTGAGTTTTTACGGCCATCAACTCAATCTTTACCCCACCCGTGAATACCTTATATATAGTGTATGGGAATGGTTCAAAAGGAATCCCATATTCAATACCTCAATCCAAAATCATTCCAAGGTACTATCCGGCCGCAAAGTAACAATACCTCTATATCCTCACACAACCTCTTTAACCCGCCCATCATGCTCAATTTAAACTTTCTCCAAGTGGCAGCAATTTTCACATTCTCCCTCAGCGCGGCAGCACTCTCGGAGCCGAAATGTGGGGTTAATGGATATGTATCTCCTTGGGGCTACAACTCCGAAAATGGCCCCATTGCGTGGCCGACCTTTACAAAAATCCCGGATGTTGAAGACCTTGTTGCGACATGCAACATAACTCGGAGTTTAACTCACCAATCACCCGTAGTCATCCGCCCAAGTGTGATGGATAAAACCGAGAGAGTGACAAAGCTTGCCTGGGAACTCGGTCATAAAGGCTATAAACTCGAGTTTGAGTTCGACGGACATACCGTTGAGGCGAAGCTGGAGAATAACGATGCTTCTCTTACATCAACGCTCAATGGAGATTCATGGAAGTTTGAGCAGGTGGGTATTTGTTAAAGCATACATGTATGCATAGAAGATTAACTTGGGCTAACCCCACTTGCATAATCTAGTTCCACTTCCACACTCCTTCTGAACATACATACGGCGCTGGAGATGAAGACAAGCCAGCTAGATTCCCTCTAGAGGTTCATTTCGTTCACTCTTCAGGGGGTAGAAAAGCAGTCCTCGGAATCTGGTTCAAACTCGATGACTTCACGCCCAACCCCAACCCTTTTCTTGAAGAAGTCACCAAGAATATCAAAGATTTCAAGAAATGTGGCGATAAGACAAAAGAACCCCTAGTGCTATCAGAGGAAACGTATGTGAACTTGGACTAGCTAGTACGCTGAACTAGACTAATGAAACAATCGATCCATACAGGTTCGGTGGAGTGCAAGAATTTGTCGAAGTCCATGCCACTATTGGCAATAGTAACATCACCACATACGAGGGCTCACTCACCACACCACCGTGTACAGAGGGTGTCAATTGGTTTGTTGTGCAGCAACCTATGATCATCTCTACTACTCAGCTTGAGAAATTTCAAGCTATCCTGGGACACAACTCTCGTTGCACAAAGAGTGAGTGGAAGAAGGCGGGTTGGTCGGTCGATGTCGGCGATCGCTCGAACAACTGTAAGGCATGACTTAAGAGAAGCGTTGTTTAGTTATTTCTTTACTTGGAGCTGGTTTGTATACACACGTTGTGTGCCTGGATAATGTATCATTTCACTTTGTTGTCGGAAAGAATATCGACGGGCGTCATTCATTTCTAGTTTCTTTTTCTTACTTGCTCGTACCCGTTGGGGGAAATTCTGTTTTTTTTTTTCTTTTCTGTATCTACACGATCTTTCATATGTATATTTATTTAGCAAATTGCAAAATCTTGCGTTACCAATCTCACAAAAATGTCCTGGTTCGGGTCAATGATCACATACATGTACAACTTAGCTGCATCTGGTTTAGCGACCCTATCACTCTCGATCCCTCGGTGATCTCTGTTCAACAGCATCCCGCGCCATCATGCAATGTCGCCTACGAGTCTAGGTGCAGAAAGAATCAATTGAACCTGCAAGATGCTCCGCCAGCTGCACTCAGGATCTTAGTCGCATACGTCCGGACCATTGAGCGAAACCTCACCCACGAGGTGTCATTGCTGTACGTTTGTATGTACCTCCATGTACTCTATATACACTACATGTATTCATACGTTCCACCGCAGAAAATACACTCAACAAAGTTGGTTCGATGCATATATCCACGACGTTAAGCAGTAGGGCGGCTTGCGCTTAGCTTGGGGCTGAAGATAACGCCACCAGCCAACCACAACATTCCATATTCTCTTTTTTCAGGGCAACCTTATATTTTTGCGAGATCGGCTGGATAATTTGTTGACAGTAGGTAAATACATACATATATGTAGGTAGGGTACTCGCAATGTCCTGACATTTTTGAACTGGGCCACTATTGCATGCACCAAGAATCTGAAGCTTAGCGTACTCTTGTATGGTATCATTGGTATGTAATCTTAGTCGCGTCCAAAAACGTCAGGGCATAACTCTACATTAGTGTGTCCTATGTACCGGTACATGTCATTGATGCAAGGGCCTGATTCGCATGGTTGACGTGAGATTAACGTTTGACAGATAAGAGCTGAGCTGCACTGCGTTGGTCGCTTATCTAGCCAATGGGGCCGTGTCGGAGGCGCCTGCAAGATCTGAGATCGGGCTAATTGGAGCTTCAGCTATGGACAGCGCTTGGTACTTGTGGACACTTTAGAGCAGGTGATAGTTAGGGCGACCGGTGACTCCGGGCCCGGTTACTAGAGATGTCTTTCTACTACCGCCAAAACTCGAAAAATTGGTTATCTCCGCCCATTGGACATGCACTTAAGCTTAATGCAACTACTTGCAGCTCTGGTTTCATCCACTGGTTGAGCCCTGTTTATGCGGTTCGCCTCGATGTGGTTGGGATTTGAAAAGAAAGGAAAAACTTGAATTTGAAAGCTTTGCTTTACATAATGCATTGGGACAAAAGAAATATTTGGTTTTGCTGCATGGTTCATCACTGGCCCCGCCCCAGCTACTCCCTCCCCACACACACACACCTCTCACCTCCGCCTACAAAGAGAAATATCCCCATCATTGTCTGATACCCTACGGTCATTCCCCCAATGCACCGCCCCCTCCGCCTCTCATTACCCGCCACACAGATTCACCACAATATCCTCCCTCATGATGACGTTGGAACCACCGGCAGCCCTATATGGATTGGGGGGCTGCAAGCCAGTCCTCCCAAACTGAGGCTCACGATGGTGATCGCCCAAAGGGCAGGAGGAGCTGGAATTCGATTTCGGAACTGCTTATGGGGTCGCTCATAGGGTCTGGCCTGTCTTGTCGTCTTTATTTAATTCGGCAAGGGATGGGGGGGGGGTATATATAATGCTCGTGGTGAGAAAGGCAACTTGAAAGGTCCCTAGTGACTGATTCTGGAGGCTTTGAGTGTTCTTGAAGTAGGGGGGGGGCGGATCTACTTATGCGATTCAATTCAGACCCCCCCGGCATGGGGGATCACGGGTTATCTCACTTTTCGGCGATAGAGTAGCTGCTTACTCGGGGTTCTGAGCATCCGACCAAACAGCGGGGGGCTGGCCTTCGAAGGGCGGTCTCTGTGTTGTAGCAGAAATACTCCGATCCGGACGCTAATTCGTGTTTGCTTTCCACTCTGTCCCCGGGTGCATGTTGTGCCAAGGACCGAGTGATGGGATGTGAAGCTTTGTTGGGGTAAAGATCTGCCTTATAATCTTTAATAATAGTCTAGCTTGGTCGGAGATAGATATATGTCCAATAACTTGAAGAGCAGCACAGTGACCCACCAAAGTCTAGTATCGATCCACCGTTCGAAGCTTCGAAGTATATCTTCCCAGTCGTGTCATGACAGACCTATCTCTTGGTCTGCCGACAAAATGCGGTCCATCCGGGAAAAAGCAAAATAACAGACCTCCCATACATAATTAATTCCTCTATTATAGGGGGGCAGCAATGGACAGACGATGGGATAGTCGTGGCATACCGCAATACTGACTCGTTTTTGGGTGGGCGATTAGAGAAGAGGTTTGGAGCGCACGTGGTGAGTGCTGTAGGGTGATCGGTGTCCGAAGTCTAGGTTATCTTCCCCCAGCTTACCCATTGGGGTTCCCTATAAACGCACGCCACTGGCTTTCGTGGTGGTGGTTAATTACAAGTTACATGCAGAAAGTAATCTAGGTGTGGGCTTGGCACCATAATCTAATCTGGAGCAATCTAGATCTTGCACTTCTTATCTTCTACCCCGACTTAACACTATCAATCTTGACCTTATTTCAGCTCGAGTGATCGGCCATGAATATACCAGTCACACGCAGTCACTCGCTAGGCGCCCCTTCTTTCTCACAGAAAGCACATCACGAGACTTTGAAACACAACCATCAATTCTCATCCCTACAAGCTTCACTACGACACCCGACTACACCATGCACCAACCATATCCCCAGCATCTATTTCGCCGCCTCCGCTGCAATCGCTGCAGTCCTCCTCTCATTATTCACCCTCACCGACTCTCTCTCCAACAGCCTCTTCTCCCACGCCGCCGTATGCGGGTACTCGTCCCGCCACCCGTCCACCGCCGTGCCCGCGAAGAGCGTATCAATATACCAATTCCACGGCACAAAGCTCAAGTCCGCATACGAGCACTTGCCGCCCACCAGCCACTCCTTGTTCCCCCGCTTCAGCTCAAGATCAATCACGCCCAGCACACGGCGCACCTCCTTGGTGTAGCGCTCAATCGCACTGGGGATCTTGTCGCCGGGGTGGTAGCGGCTGAACCAGACCGCCTGTCCCCAGTATGGGCCTTGTCCTGAATACCGCCATATCCGTTAGTAATCGAAGCTGGGGGGGGAAGCAAGAGGGAAGAACGAGAGGGGCAATGGCATACCACTCATCTGAAACATCAGCCACTGCAGCGCCTGCGCCGTCAGGCCGTCGTCCATCTCCTTTGAGAACGAAATCTTGTGCTCTGTGTCGTACCTGGATACGATGTAGAGGATGATGGCGCCCGACTCCCAGATGGTGTAGTCGTTGTTTGAGTGGTCGACGAGCGTGGGCATGCGGCCGTTGGGGCAGAGGTCGATGTAGGGCGAGGACTTTTGCGAGCCGTCCATCCCGATGAAGACGGTGTTGTAGGAGAGGTTAAGCTCGTCGAGGACTATAGCCACTTTCCAGGGGTTGGGACCGGAGCTGTGGGAGTAGAGTGTTAGGGTGGGGGTGGGGGTGGCCATTGTGAATGTTGTAGGATGTACTGATACTGGGCTGGGTGGTTATGTTGTAGGAATTGAGATGTTGAATGGATTGAGAGCTCTAGGGACAGGCGAGAGGCACGAGTTTATATATCCCATTAATAGGATCCCCATACTGGCCTTGGTTTCGATCTACAAAGAGCCCCGCACGGAAAAAGGGCCCACCACCGCTAACTATCCATCCGACGGAGGTCCTGCTTTGAAATCAACACTGTTGAACTGGGTTAGGGGTTTTTCCAAAAGGCTTGGTTGAGTTTTAATCAATGCGATGATTATGTCACCGCGGGTCGGGGCGCCGATGGGCGGACAGGGATCACGTGTAGCTCTGATTGGCCGCAGCCTACCGCAGCACTGGCTGGAGATGGGGACGGCTGCGCACATGTGGGTTTGTAATCGCGCCCGGGCACCGGGGGGAGGGCTGACGTCGATGAGTGTATGTGGGGCGGTACTTGTAGCTACATGTAGCTGCCAATCTCGGGTTTTTGTTTCGTAGTTGGGGGGGTGTTGTTTGCCTGCGGTGGGAGAATTGACGTACCGGGTGCCGAGGGTCAATACGGAGGATCTGATAAGGGAATCTTGCGGTGAAGTAGGAGTGTTTATCTTATCAGATTCTCAGTATTTGTGGTTGGCCCCCGGGACATGTAGCTCTGCGGTTGAAATCTTTGTAGAAAGTGAAGAAATGAGGTGAATTGAATACTGCAGTAAATACTGCATGTATGCTCTGGAGAACGGCTACAGAACTCTCACTTGTGCTCTTTTTCTCCAATATACACCCGTCCAGTATGCCCCCCGGGTGCACCCCGCATCACCGGCCATCACTCACGGCGTGGGGCAGGTTACATGTACATACATGTAGGGACATGTATGTGTTAGCCTGTAGCACCGACTGCCCCATCATCATCATCATCATCATCATCACCTCCCTCACCTCCCTCACCTCCCCCCATTCGAGCAGCAAAGGCAATACTCCAGCACCCCCAGCAAGACCTCGATATATCACCGACAGCAGCCTAATTAACTCGCCTCTGACTCGACCCCGAATGACATATAAGCACCCCCGACGCCATCCCTGCCAGACTGAAGTCCGCAGCACCCCACTGACAAAACACGGCGAAAAGTGCCCGAGGCAGGGGTGCATGCCCATCTCCAGTCAGCATTAATTGTTCACTAAACACACACTGTCGATACTGTGCATGCATGCATGCATGTGTGTATATTGCATGTACATGTATCTATGCATTCATTCCAGTGCAGGGCGAGGGTTAGGGGTGGCGGAGGGAGGTGTGCAGACAAAGGCTTTGTGCATGCCGGCGTTAGACTTCCGAAGGGGGACACGGGGCTAGCTGCATTCGACCACGCACGCACTCAGTTCGTTCAAGTTGCACTTCACCCGAATTTCCCAACAACGAACGAACGACCGACGGCCAAGAGCGAGCGAGCGAGCGAGAGACGCCAGCCAGCCAGCACGACAGCCGCAGACAGAGAGGAGAGACAGCGGTCTATCTGGACGAGAGGACGGAGAAGAAGAAGAAGAAGAAGAAGAAGAAGAAGAAGAAGAGCGAGAGGCAGAGCACTGGGAAAGAAAGCCCCCTCTTGCCAGCCATACCGCCTGGCAGATCAAGGGGAAGTCAAGAACCTCAAAGACCAACCCCCCCCAAACACCATATACCACCACCACCACCACCCCTCCCCCCACATCCTACCATGGCCTCCCCTCCCCCACGCCGCCCTCGCTCTCCCCACCCCTCACCCCCACGCCCCGCAGAGCAAACGCGACAAGCGCCGCCACGCCCTCAGCGAGAAGCTCACCACGCTCACCACCTCCTTCCACAACCCGGCAAACCCGCGCGCCCGCGACACCCACTACCGCGCCCAGCTCGCGTCTCTCACCGCCGACATCCAGCTCATCACAAAGTGCGATGCCTCCGGCCGGGACATGCGGCCGCTGGACGACAGCAGCGATGCCATCCACAGAGAGGTCGAGGACGCGCTGGCGGGGATGGGCTTTGCCGACCAGGGCGTCGTGAGTGGCGCCGGCAGGTGGTACGGCGACTTTCTGGAAAAGGTGAACCAGGGCATGGAGGAGCGGGATGCGCAGCTGACGCTGCTGTATGTATGTTGACCCCCCCCAAGACCCCTCCCAAGACCTGGCTAACAACAGACTGTTCAGAACCAGTACAACCACAAGTCGCTCTCCCTCGTCGCGCACCACACCCGCAGCATCATTCACGCCCGCGAGGAGCACAAGTCCCTCAGCGCAACCATCCAGCAGCGCCTCATGGCCCGCCTCAAGACACAGCTCAAGAAGCTCGCCGCGGAGAAGGAGTCAAACAGCAGCACCACGCTCTCGTCGCTCTCGTCGCTCTCCACCTCCGCCTACACAGACCTCACCGAGACCAACGCCCTCCTCCTGCACCCCTCGCAGTTTGGCCTGGCCCCCTCCATCGGCTCGCCCCGCCGCCCTCCCAACCCCCCGCCGCAGCAGACCCCCGACGACGCTCCCCGCAAGCCCCGCCGCCGCGCCGGCGAGGTCGAGGAGCTCCTCTCCTTTGGCGTCGGCATCAACTTTGACCCGCCCAGCACGTCGTCGAAGCGCAAGCGCACAACGCGCACCCTCCCGCCGGCGGCCGACGACCTGCCGCTGCTGGCCACAATGTCCCCGCCGCCCGAGTGCTCGGAGATGTCTGCTGGGGGTGCGGGTACGGCAGCGCCGGCGACAGCTGCTGCTGCTGCGGCGGCGGCGGCAGCGAGTACGGATAACCGCAGGCGCAGGGAGGACCTGATGCGGCAGGTGTACACGCCCGTGTACAGCTTTGACAAGCTGTTTACGGAGAAGGAGCTGCAGCTGGCGGGGAACCAGGCGTCGCTTGCGACGGTGCGGTACTTTACGGAGAGGCAGCACACGAGTTATGGGGATGCCGAGGACAGCGACGAGGGCGGCGCGGCGGGCGGGGCGGGGCGGGAGTGGCGGTGGGGTGGAAGGCGAGGAGGAGGAGGGGGTGGCGGGCGGGTATCAAGGTGTTGCGACGAGGAGTAGGGAGATGGAGAATTTGGTGCTGGGCGGGGTGCCGGGGATTGGCATGACCTATGTTAATAAGGCGATGATTGCGCCGCCGCCGCCCGGGCTGAGGAGCGAGGATGCGGAGATGGATTTGGCAGCGATGAGGAGGGGGTGGAGGAGTGGGGGCTGGGAGGGCGCGGGGAGAAGAGGAGTGCGGGGTGGCGGGGATGGCGGGTGGGGATGTGGGAAGAAGGCTAGGAGGGTAGGTTTGGGGGTAATATGTGCAGCGGGGGATTGGCCTGCTTGCTTCCCTTTTTTTTTGTTGTCGCTGTGTAGTTTTCTGGTGCTTTTGTTCTTTATTTCTTTGTTTCTTTTGTTACTTTTCTTTCCTCTTGTTTCTTTCCCTGTCTTTTACGTAGTCTCCACAGTTTTCATAGTTCTTCTTCCCTTTCCCTTCCTCCCCTCCCCCCCCCCCCTTTCTTTATATAGCACTCCCCATACCATCATCTCCGGCCTCCTTCACTCACCCCCCATTACATTACAGGACCCTGGACTCTTTCTCTTGCGCTCTTACTTCCTGCCCCTTCTACTTCTCTCTTCTCCCTTCTCTTCTCGTGTAGGGCTATAGCTGTGCTTTTAGAAAAATATAACTTTTTTTTTTTTTTTTCCCCACCCGCTCTTGCAAGAAACACATACATGTACTTAACCTAGGCTTACTACACACATGTAGACATGCAGGCAGGGGTGCAGGTGCTGGCTAGTCACAGGCTGTCACTCGCTTGTAGGCTTCTCTGGCGTGGGGGTGGTGGTGGTGGGACGAGTGATGGGCTGTGATGGAGTGTGTGGGAGAAGAGAGGGGGTCATGGGGCGTCACTCGGTTTTGTGTGTGGGGGCGAGTAACGCTGCACGGCATCACGAGCAGAAGTTAGATTCCATCACCTGTGGCGTGGGCTGGTGTGGTGTGGTGTGTGGGCCGGCAGGTGTCAATTGCTAACGAGGGGGGAACGGGAGGGTGTAAAGAAGAATACATGCATCTACTCTGCGCTACTCCATGTCTGCAGAAATATGGTCAGAAGAGAGTGGTGGAAGCGGTGGTGGTGGGTTCTGCATATTTGGTTGGCGTCTCTGTACCTATGTAGAATGAATCTAGTGACATGTACATATGTACTTGTAAGTACATTGGAGAGATGGCGTGTGCATGCATATATGTAATCGTGCAGACACCCTGCTGGCTGGTGGATGGGCCCGCAGCAGACACAAAGAAGGGCTGACTGCCGCGGGGGAGGGGAGCTGGCAGAAGGATCCTTTGTTAGTCGACACATGGCCCACGTACTACGCTGGATCGATGCATGTTTGCCGCGACGCACGCAGCCGGGTTACTGCGTGCCCCCCTGCGCTCGCTGCTGCTGCTGCTGCTGCTGCTGCGTACACATTGTCCCTCCCCCCCCGCCCCCCCCCCACTCACAGGCCACATACTCGTTACCCTCCTCTCCCCCAGGCCCAGCCCTAACGTCGGCCAAAAGACAGACTTGGCAGCCCACCCCCCGCGTCTTTATAAGGCGCGCTTTCCCCGCACCCCTTCTTCCCTCCCCCATACTTACCTGACGACGGGGACTGGCGTACACGATTACCAGCTCCCCCGGGCTCCCCTTCCTCATTGCACGTTTCGAGGTAGGCGGACCCGGCCAGAGGCCTTCGGGCCTCCTGGGTTGTTTAATTTTTGATTTTTGATTTTCTCTGTGCTCTTGTTTGCGTTGCTGTCTGGGCGTGGCCGAGACGGTGATGGAAATAATTGTGTGGTGTTTTTTTTCCCCTCTCCCTTGCTTGGGCTGCGGCTTTTGGCGGGGTTCTTTTGTGTGTTTGCTCGGGCTTGGGTTTTTTTTTAGGGATTTTTGGTTTTGGTTTTCATCTTTGATGAAAACCTTCTGCGGGCCCGGGCGTTTTCCAGTTCGGGGGCCGTTTAAAAAAAATTTAGTTCACTGAGGGTTTTCTTGTTTTGTTTTTCCTCTGTGGCTGGGCGTGGCCGCGGCAGCGAAGAAAGTAAAGCAAAATGAGATTTAGGGGGAAGCTTTCGTCCTTTCGTAAAGACCTGGGCTCAAAAATCAGCTCCTTTTACTTCTGTTTTGTCCCCGTCCCGGCCAAAATCAAAACAAAATTCTTTTTTCTGCCTGCTTTCGTCCGAACTTGGATGGAACCTTTGTCGTAAGACTCAGGTTCGGTGATTTTGCTTCCTCTAGAGATTTTTTGTTCGTTTTTCATCTCTGTCTGGGCGTGCCCGAGGCAGCAATGAAAACAAAGACAAAGGTGATTTTTCGGTGGGCGGAGAAAATAAGAGCTTTGGCAATCGTACTTGCCCAATCTATCCCACCACAAAAAAAAAGAACAAAAAGTACTGCAACCGGCGATGAAACCCAGTTACTACTCCCACCCCTGGCTTGAACCCCGGACCTTTGGTATCCTGAGAACAAACACTCGGTGTCTAGCCTGACGAGCAGTCTAACCACTAGACCACTCGCCCATGGTGGATGCTGCGCTGGAAGTGGTACTTGAGTCGGAGCTTGGCGGCGCCCCAAGCAGAACCCCTAACCCTTCGATGTCAACACAACATTCACCTTGGAGCCATCTCGTGCTCACTGCACTTGCTTCTTCCACAGTGAACAAATCAATCTTGCATCCACCTGTCAAAGACATTGGAACAAACGGGTATATTAAACGTTTATCAGCTGCTAAATCAAATAATACATAAATTAAAAACAATGGTGATCTGTTTATTCATTCATCCAAACTAAACAAAAAACCCACAACACAAAGTCCCCGTCCCAATCTCTACGCAATCCAAGTCTCAACCGCCCTCTTCGCAACAATCCTCCCTCCCCTCACCACAATCCTGCCATACCCGGGTTCCACAAACAGCTCATGAACCCCCATGTCCCTACTCCGCTGGCCCACAATCACCAGGTCCGCCTTATCACCCACCGAGATTGCCATTCGATCGTCGTCTTTATACTGATTGTGCAGGACGCCAATTGCCTCTTTGGCGCGAGTGGTGATACATTCCTACCGCAACGCCATCAGCATACACATACACACGGGGGAGGAGTGGAACTTACCAAGAGCACCCTACAATCCGCCTGACTACCACCCTGGTACACGATCCCCAGCCACGCCGCCATGCCCAACGGATCGACACCCCCCATCGGCGTAAACGCATTCCCGACATTGCCCACGCCCAGCGCAACATCAAAGTCATAGTTCCTGATCCAGTCAATCACCGGCAGCGTGCCCCTCTCTGTTGCGCCGCCGCCCGTGGCAGGCCCGTCGGTGGGGCCGCGGCCCATAAAGTACAGGTCGCCCGTCGGCACGCCGATAAAATGAATGGGCAGGTTGTCGGCCGAGATGAGCTCGTGGAGCTGGCGCAGCTCGTAGGGCGGGAAGAGGGAAAGGCGGGTGCAGTGGCCGAGGGTGATGCGGAGGTGCGGGGGCATGCTGGCGGACCAGGAGCGGGATTTGAGCGTGTGGATGAGGTGGTAGATGAGGGGTTCGTTGCGGAGGGAGAGGTTGTGGTCGAGGTGGAGGTCGAGATGCTTCTTGTTAAGCATGGCTGGGAGGGGTGTGTTAAGATCTAGAGCTTGCATTTGGGTACAGATAAAAAAAGACGAGGCCGGTGTTATTTACCAATGTCAATGATCCACTCGATGTTTTTCTTTGCTAGTGCAACTGTCGTCTCCACGTACGGCGCACTTCCAATCGCATCAACACCTTCTCGCTCACACGCCTCGAAGAACAGCTTTCGCATGGCAACGCCATGATCTTCACCGATGAACACGGCTTCCTGTGCAAAAACTACTCAAAAAATTAGCCCAGAAACACTCAACAAGAACCAGCATATAAAAAGACACAAACCTGCAATCTGGATATCACAGATCCCCCTACCCTCATCTCCAAACTCCTTCTTTAGCTTCAATCCTGCCTCCAAGCACTTCAACCCCACCATCTCATCCACCTCAACATGGCACCTCATGCTCGTTACCCCGACCTGGATATTCTCCACAATGAGCCGTCGCCCTCTCTCAATCAGGTCTTCCTCTGTGTACTCCTGCCGAGAGAAATTGGTCAATTCCAGCGCCTCGCAGAAGGATCCGCAGACCATAGGTGGCCCGCGGTGGATCAGGTAAGGATTGTCGAGGTGGATATGGGGCTGGCAGAAGGAAGGCAGGATGGTCCCGTGGTTGCCATTGATATTGGTGGCATAGGGGACATGGGCAGGGGGTGGTGGGGTGGGGTAGATGGCGCTGATGAGGCCGTTCTCAATGGTGATTGTGTATGGCGTATCGAGATCGTCCCAGAGAAAGTGGACGTTGTGGATCACGAGAGGGGGGAAATCAATTTCCATTGTGAGTGTTGGTTTGAGTTTTTTTTTTTATTGATCTTCTAGTCTGGTCGTTTCTTGAGAACTGAGAATTATGGATTTCGAAAAGATGTTCAATGCAAATGATAATTGTAGTAGCTAACGGATGATACTGTAGTATTTCCTCCTTTGTTTTCCAATTGATGTTTTTCCTTTCTTTCCCGGCCATTGGGTTCAACTTTTATATCAAAATAATTTTATACTCGCTGTCAGTGCGTTCGTTGTATGAGATTCTTCAACATTCGATATTCTTTAACTTTTAAAGACCTCCTCGTCATATTACAGAAGCTGAGCAGAATATCATTGTCTAGAATACCACCGAAGGCCAAGACTCACCCGACACCCGGTGTGGAAATTATGTCGTAGTCTGGAATTCTTTATATCTGCCTTAGCTAGTGAAAAATATCACGACCAGGCGCATGGGCAAAGAGGTGTGTTACACAGAACAGTAACTAAAACACCCCCTGTCCAATAGTAGCCGCAGCAACACAGGAAATCACTCGTCGCTTACTATATGACAAATCGGTTAAGTAATAATTAGTGTTGCATACCAACCCATTAGTTGGCCCGACCGTTTATGAAATGTTACAAATCTCGCGCGAGGAACCCACGGTGCAATTAGATGTGCGGTTTTGCGCGAAATGCGATCATATATTTGCTGTCGAAGAGTACTTTTTGGAATTGTCGTGTGCGCGTAGGTACTGTATTTGCAGTAACATGCACCAATGGAGACTACCGAGCTGCGGTAGAAGCTTCTCTGCTCAGCGATTACTCCAGTGTGTGTAACACCAAGCCCACGCCCTGGGGGCGATCATTGAGGCGCGACCAATCAGAGGATTTGGCGCTAAGTGGCTGGGCCCTGAGGTTAT
This sequence comes from Morchella sp. 2016-41, assembly GCA_024713855.1. Lineage (NCBI taxonomy): Eukaryota > Fungi > Ascomycota > Pezizomycetes > Pezizales > Morchellaceae > Morchella > Morchella sp. 2016-41. The sequence goes on from JAMGZD010000021.1 coordinate 556,803, forward strand.
CAGGCGGCGCCCTCCTTCTCTCCTCTTTCCTCCCACCTCAACCCCCAGATCCGTGGTACCCGTCGACGAGAGCGGGCATACTCTACATGTAAGCCACGTTAAACCAAGTTGCAGGGACCCCATTTTGATCCGGCCTGGCTACGGCTTTCAGCCTCGCTGCAACACTTTAAACCAACTTCACACACCGGACATTTTATTTCCAGAACTATCGAAAGTCCACTGAGCCCTCGAGGCAATTCTAGCCGGTAAGCTCCAACCACCAATCAAGGTCTCGTACCTGAAAGAAAGTGTCTTCATAGCTCTCGATTGGTTGGTCAAGCCGGAGCGAAGGGCCTTATTTCTCCACTATATCCATGTGCATGTCCGTATCCTACCGCTAACTGTCAGGCCGGGGCTTTAGGCCGGTGTCGTATATATCGTCATATAAGAAGTTCGAAAGGTGGGGTTACCTTATCTAAGTGTGTCTGTGTTAATTTAATCCAGGCTTCCCAGTCGCGGCGTTGAATTGCTCCTTCCGATCTAGCCCTACGGCACTGTTGCGAGAGTTTAGGCTGCCAAAGACAACTCTTTCTGACACTTTTTCAATCGGAACAAACCGGTTCTGACTCTTCTTTCTTGATATGGGTCCTCCCGAGGCGGTGGTAGAGATCTTCCTTCAAGTCCCTATCCGGGGTCTCTCTCAAAGTTGATATGATGACCTTGACTACATTGTTTATGTATAAGCACCAATGAATTGTTTCACAAACCTTTTTCATTCTACTCTACTCACTCTTCTTAGAGCCTCCTTTAACTATCAACTCCCCAGACCCTGACTGGTGATGCTCGGTTTTGCAAGGACAAGAGCGCTAATCCGAGTAGAGCAGCCCCCAATATCTATCTCGGGTCTTTGGGGCAATCGTGCTTGAGGCGAGATCTCCTATTAATTCACCTCGGGTTGCGCAATTATCCGATATCTATGTAATCTTCCTATAGTCAGTACCACAAGAGAATCTCCCACAAGAGAACCCCGGAGGTATTAAAAGAAGCTCGTGAAAATGTCTAATATTGAATACTTTGCCATCTAGCCCAAAAGAACATCCACGCCCGTCAGTAGTGCGGCCCACGAGAACGCTCAAGGCCGGGTTTAAGAATATCCTCGAGGTAACTCGTCCTCGTTGACCTCTGTCTTCAAGGTCCTCGAAGCCCGTTATATTGTTCATCCTCTAGGCAAATTCATAAGAGCGTTCGCATTCCTGGGCCACACTGCCCGTCAGGTGTACCCCGGGGTGCCAGAAAGTGATGCAACGACTCAACTTGCCACTTATGATTTCAATCAACCACATGCGACCCAATTTTGACCATAATGAAACAACAAGATATGACATATAAAGTAAAGAGAGCATAGGAACTTCAACGATCGCATTTAAACAAAAGAAATTAAGATGGTTGCGAATTCACTAATTATAAGACCTCACCCAATCCCAAGCCGTTGCATCACTTTTCGGGGCCCTGGGGTACATTTAGGTGTGCATATCCTTACATGCAGGTACAGGAAACTCATGACCTCTAGAGCTTAGATATTCGAATAACTCAGGGATAATTTATCGCCGTTCAAGCAAATTAACAGTCAAACCTATTGCATAAGTTCGCTCTCTAGTCGTTCTAGATTACTTATGGTGCATGATACATCGTGAGATCCTTCATTTCCAGCACATATCAGGATTCGGGCCAAGCCTAAAAATTTCAATACACCGGCACGGTATATACCGCCAGTTTTCTTGGAATTTATAGATACCCTGGCCTTGGAGTCTATCTTCTTCGAAATTGGAAATCGTTTGGATGTTTTATTTCTATCCCCGAGACACGTTGATCAGGTGAAAATCATTAACACCTACTCACACATCTACATAATATTTATCAGATGCATCTCAGCCTTGGCTAAATCAAAGAGCATTCTATGATATTTATGAACTTTAGGCTTACATACATGTAAGCATGCAAGTAATTTGATCTATTAATTCGCATAGTGCAGCATCTTCCTGCGCTTTTCGCAAAAAAGAAATGATTCAAGGTCCACCACGAGAATACTAATAATATACATGCACCTTTGAATCTCTCTTTCTCTTTTGGGATCTTTCAGACCTCCCGATCGCTAGATCACCAGACAGACTCCCATGCTTCATTATCTTCCTCCGCATATTTCGGGTGTTTCTGCGAGCAGCAGGAAAGCTTTTGCGTATTATTGATTCCCCACTGTTGTATGTGACCTGCTTCTCCGGTGTATTTAGGCGGTGGCGACCTATATGTAAGTTGAGCTGGCTCCAAGAATTTGTAGAGAGAATAGTCCAGTTCCCTGGGAGACGTTAAAGGCGGACCACACTCGCATTGGATACTCCCATTTGGTCCTCTGCATAGGCATGCTCCCTCTTCTGTTCTACACCCGCAAACAATATGGCATAGTAGTTTCGAATCATGATTAACTGCTTTCATCATCTTGTTGGGCCCAGTTTTCCACAATTCAAGCACTTTACTGAGATCCACTATTGCCTCTCCCCCTACCTTCGATTGAGCCTTAGCATTTCGATATTCCTTCCGTATTGACTCTATCCACTCTTTCCTTAAGGAATTAGATGACTCTATTCTCATTAAACGATCCTGATTTGCTTTGTTCTGCGACTGCTCCACATTTATCTTGCTTGGTCTCTGGCCCATTCCTAAATCCCACTCTGCAGCGGAAATTTTTGTCCGAGTGTACCAATCACTTTCAAAACCTGAGAGATCGGTATGAGATGATGTGCCTGTTATCAGGTTATCAGGGTTGCTGTAAATAGCATGTTTGTCCTCTTTCAAAACTTGTCCCGAAATCACCTGGTTTTTCTCATCGTGTATTAGTGTCGAACCTGCTTGGTCCGCCAAATCCATTACCATATGGGTCCTCTCCCGCTGAATAAAATAGTAGCCGTCAAATCCAAAAGATACGTATAATGAATTATCTCTGGTGCTGGGATAGCTTATCAATGGAACTGCATTCCGCGAGCTCGGCCATCTTTTCTTGGGATAACCGCGTAATCCTTCACATTCGAACCCTGCAGATCCACATTCAATATAGAACTCTTCCATCTCAGAGCCTGCAATGGCCAAAAGCTTTGCAGAAAGTTCTCCACCGAGACTATCAGGTTTACTGACATATTGATACTTGATTCTAAATCCTGGGTTCCGTTTGACAAAATTATCGTGATAATAAATAGCCACATCCCGAATCGCGAGAGGGAAACCCCTTTCCCACAAATCCTGCGGGCGATTTTGTGATGAAAATTTAATGGGGGAAAGAATGCTTTCAATGTCTGCGTCCGAGGTTCTGATAACCACTGATGCAGGCTTCAAATTTCTCCCGGTTGAGAATGTCTCCACAATTTGCAGTGCCTTCAAGATACCTACCAATAAACTACGCTCTTTCCAATAGCAATTAAGCTCTGTGCCCAGTATATCAGACTTGCTTACCCCATAGAAGGAGTTGAAGACAGATCCAGTCTTAAAAAAGATACCGCATCCAAGGTTTCCTGTATTTTCGTTGCGATGATCTTCCACGCTGACAATAATTTCGTTCTGATTATTGGCTGGGATCTCGTAGCTTCTATGCTGAGAAAGTACTTTGGCCAATCTAAAAGAAAGTTCGTCCCTCTTGTCTAGTCTTGTCTCAAATAACAAGTGCGGATGTTTGACCATGAAGTCCATGCCAATCAAGCAAATTGGATTAGGAAGACTTAAGAGGGGTTGGGTCAAATCTAGGATTAAAGCACCATCAAGGTGGAATTTACGTGCTTCGTCTTTGCCATGCATGAGCACAAAGTCAAGTTTTACTCTGGCACTGTAACCAGATAATTCTCTCCCCAAATTTTGATATTTTTTCTCGCAGCGTTGTTTCTGCAGAGAACATTTTGTCTCCTTGACCTTCAACCTATCAATCTCTCCGAGAAGACCTCCAATTTCAATTGGAATAATAGTTGTCGGAATCTCTGGGCAAAAGCAAAAGTGAGTTTCCGTGCCATTTAGAGGCAATTGACTCTTGGTAAACGGGCTTGAGTAAGAGAGTTTATCTAAGTTTTCAACGTCGCGGAGAGATAAAAACATCCCTAAACATTTATAGCCGCGGAATGCGAGGGACTTGAGTGGCAAAATAACCTCGGTCTTGCCTATATCCCCAGATGTTGAGGGAGAAACGATCTTTTGCACAAAAAAATCCATATCAACTTTTTTATTGTTACGTTGGTGAGTTCGGCTTCCCATCTAAACAGCGGACAAGGATACGAAAGGTCGTTAGTTGAACTTAGATCTCTCACTAAGTGATAAAAGAGATGGAATCCTAGCTCACCGATATAGTCAAGACTTATTTATAGTGCTGGTAGGCTTTCTTGACACTTGCCAGGAAGGAGAGAGATCACAGGTGAGGTGCCTGGTGATGGAATGAGGATAACAAAGATGGTCGTTGGCTAAAGAATTCATGAAGCGGGATACAGAACGCGTAAAAAAGAAAAGACTAGTAGTGAACAATGTGTCCTCAAAGATGACAAATGGCACGTGTGCTCTCCGACCCTGATCTCATACGACGCGGAGAACCAAAACCCTCGAAATACTGGGTTAAATGCAAGTTACAGTATATTGCTGTCTAAGATTTGCTTGCACTTACTCAGGAGTACATGTATATATCTCTGGGCCTAACGCGAGATTTCTAAATAACCATTCACTCGTAAGTGGTGATCCACTTCAATCTGCTCGATTCTGGACGTAAGGTTTACCGTGCATGTAAAGTAGAAATTTTTACAAACCCCTTCCATGCCCTGTTTCAGCTACTGACTGAGATATACATATCCAGATCTTCAGAGTTGACACGGTTAATAGCATCGATCAGACATAAAACCCAGCGGCAAGAGCCGCAGCCAGAGTCTTGCAGCGAAGCCTGTACTCCAGGTACGGTTTTGGTGATGTAAAAATCTACGAGCTTAGACCAAGCTATATCCCATGCACGTGTCATCAAAATGTGGGGTTCGTGATCGAGCCGCGGCCGGGCCGGGCCGATCTACGGCACTTTGAGCTGACCTGGGGTAACAATAATATTAATAACCGGTGAGCTGGCCAATACCACAAATGTAGCTACCTATCTCTCCTCTCATATAACCCACGAGAAAGACAGGAACAAAAGATGCCCACTGACTTAGAAACTGCGCGCTCAAGCTCAAGCCTCGACACATGGCAGATCGGTAGTCTCCTCTACGACGACGGACAGCGCGAAGCCCGCGCCAGAATTGCGGCAATACTAGAGAAGGAACCGCTTTGTGTCAAGTCTAAAAGGTATTTAGAACAGCTCCTCTGATGCTCGGAGTACGGTTGTTGACTGGCATTTGTAGACCGTTCCTCAATACCTCTCAGCTTCTGCACTACTCGCTCAAGTTATCTAAGCGCCTCCTAGAGCTCCGCGACACCCATTCCTGGACCCAGCAAGAGTTCTTACTCGCCTGCCTCCTCCAAGACGAAGGGCTCGTCATATCTCTCCACTATCTCGCCTTCACTCCCGTGATCCTCGCGCAAGGCTCTGACGAGCAGCAGGCGCAATGGATTCCCAGATGCCAGAGCCTCGAGGTTGTTGGGTGCTACGCGCAGACCGAGCTGTCGCATGGGAACAATGTCCAGGGCCTCCAAACAACCGCGCAGTATGACCCGGTAACAAAAGAATTTGTCATCAACTCTCCAGGGGTGGAAAGCACAAAGTGGTGGATGGGCGGGCTAGGGATTCTGGTGAGATATCAGCCACTCTCTCGGTCTGTTTTACGAACTGGATACAGAAAAAACTAACGATATGATCATTGCAGGCAAATCATGCCGCGGTTATAGCTCAGCTGCAGTTACCCGATCCCGAAAGTCCGGGCGGATATAAATTATACGGGACACATTTATTCATTGTTCCGATTCGATCACCTACAACCCACGAGCCCCTCCCGGGCATCACCGTCGGCCTCATCGGGCCAAAAGCATTTGGTGGGCTTGGCATGACCGACAACGGCTATATTCGTTTCGATGATGTCCGCATTCCTCTTGAGAATATGCTAAGCCGTTATTCGAAAGTGACTCCGGCGGGCGAATACATCCCCGCAAAGCACTCTAAGCTCTCCTATGGGTCCATGGTCGCCTTACGTGCACAAGTCCCACTGAATGTATCCTGGTTACAAGCGCGCGCAGTCACAATCGCAATCCGGTACTGCGTGCACCGGCGGCAATTTTCAGATGGCACGACGGAGCAGGAGCGGCAGGTCATATCGTATGCCTCCGTCCAGTACCGGCTGTATCCACTACTTGCGCAGGCGTACGCAAACATCATTGCAAGTAGAGAGGTGTTTAAACTATACCATGAAATGAATGAGGCCATCGTGAAGCGTGGCGATGTTAGTATGTTGGCGGAGATGCATAGTCTCTCAACGGCCATAAAGTGTAAAGTCAGTACTGAGTCTTCACGCGGTATTGAGGAGGCCCGGTTATGTCTCGGCGGGCACGGGTTCAGCTACATGTCTGGGATCGGACCTCTGTTTGCCAATGCTGTTCCCTCGCAAACTTACGAAGGTATACCCAACCTGAGAACAGGACCTATAAATCCGAGTGATAGCTAATGATGCAAACACTAGGCGACAACTACCTGATTGCACAACAAACTGCCCGCGCCCTGCTCAAACATGCAGCAAAGCTACGGACCAATAGCAATTATATTGTTCCGTCTAGCAGTCAATACTTACGCAGTACCCTACTACCGCCTATAACTTTCACACTCCTCCGCGCCGCCGCAGCCGCAAAAGAGGACTGGTTTACACCCTCCGTTCAAATTGCAGCACTCGAGCATCGTGCTGCCTTCCTAGTTCTCGATCTCGGTCTCAGGCTCGCCAGTGGTGAAAAAGACTGGTCCAGCTACAGCTGGGACTGTCGGCGCGTGGCTGATGCCCACGCCGACGTCTTCATCGCCTCCGCCTTCCAACGGGCCGTGAGCTCACTACCCATCTCAGCCGAGAAAGCAGCAATAACCCTCCTCGCAGGTATCAATGCACTCTCCCGGCTTGTCGCAGGGCTAGCAGAGCTACTAGAGAGCGGGTTTGTGGACCCTGCACAGAGCAGGATGCTGCGTGCTGCACTGGACGATGCCGTGACGGCACGCATGGACGTTGGCACGGCCGTTGCCATGAGCGATGCGTTTGCGTTCACGAGGTTTGATATAAGCGGGAGTATTTTGGGGCAGGATGGGGGCGATGTGTATGAAGAGATGTGGAAGGAGGCGCAGGGGACGGGTGGTGATGAGGAGTACAGGATGGGGGCGCTGGAGATTGTCAACCACCACCGACAACAGAGGAAAGGTGATGATTACAGCAAACCCGCGGCGAAGCTGTAGAATCTCTCGATTATTTTTGCCCTGGGACGAGGACGGCTGGTTTGATACGGGAGTCTGTGTACTGTTGGGGTGAACCTTGTTTTATGTTCAGCTGGTTTCGCCGCTGACCCACGAGTCGTTACGAGTCGCTAATAATTAGAGTATGTAGTTAGTTGGGCTATATGTATGCTCGCAAGCTATTATTACTCTAGTTTGGTTGTGAGTTGAGCTGGTTAAGGATGCAATATATAGTCTAGTTATGGTCCAGTATAGCAGCGCCTACGGTACTTAGTAGATTAGTTGACTAGTTATTACATGTAGCCCCCCCTCGGCCGGCAGTTGACAGCTCAGGAGAAACCTTGATACCCGCAACGTACGCCCGGTGCCTGGGCTGCGTAGTCTGCCTAGGTAGAGTAGTTCTCTATCTGCCTGACTCCGTACTCATGTTGCATGTAAATAGATGTTATATCGGCATCGCATTTACAAATACACGCATGTATTTACCTACTCGTAGTTTTCTGGCGTTTCCGAACGCAACTGCTATTGCATGCCATACAAAATATAGACTTGGCGGGGTTTTTCTGTGTATGCAATAGCAGTTGCGCCCGGAAACGCCAAAAAACTACGAGTACAGTCGCCCGCCGTATACTACTTAGCTGGCTGTTTTTCTCTTCTCCCAGCAAAGAGTTTAGTCTGCTATACGGTCTGTACCGAACGATCTGCTGTACCGCCTAGAAAGGTGCTCAATATACACGTTCGTTATAGGAGCAAGCAAATGTCTTAGTCTGTACTTACCGTAAAATCTGAGGGGTATAGGCAATCTTTGAACGCCAATATGCAAGTTTTGGTGTAAAATATCCCTGCTGCAGCGCAGCATATATTCCCAGATTTTATGTGGTTTCGGGGGCCAACTTCAAGCGCTAATAACTTTCCCCAACCACACCCTGATTTATTTTTCTCTCTGTTATTCGATAGTTCCGCTTCTTCTCTACGACGTGACAAAGCCGGATTAATTTTATCTTTTGTTGTGGTGGAGCTATTGATTTCCTAAAAGTTGGGTTTTTGGTGGGGACACAACCAATGTCGCGCCCATAATTGCCTATTTGGGACGGTTAAACTACCCGATTAGGATAATTCCTCTCTTGATTAGGCTGAAAGTTCTCTTTTAAGAGACCCAAGGTACTGCTCTTGGCAATTTACTGATGGTAAAATGATTAAATAATTACCCGATTGGGAAATTGATCGTCGGAAACCAATGTCGCGACACTCCGGTTCCTACCCTCCCGTCCCGGCCGGAAGAATTCTATTGGGAACGGGTTAGGTTCACTGCTTGAACAATTACATACACCGTCTGTACCACACTCCTTCACGCCTTCCTCCTACTGAAGTCTGTAGCGGACGGCCAGATACGAGGCCCCTCGATCGCGGCATCAATATCTCCGTTGTCTCACGACGGAACCGCTGCCACCGTCTGCCCAAATATTATATGCACCGAGGCAGGCACATCTCGAGTCCTAAGAAGCGAAATGGAATAAGGAGGGTAGCTGAGACTATGAGTAAGTGGATGTAAGCTATGTAGCTGTGGCAGGGATGATGTATTGTCACTGCCTGTATCGTCACACAATGTCGCTTATATGCGTGAAGAAGGCAGGCTTTTCGTTGTCACGCACATCAGTGTTGGAACGGGAACCCTGTCAATGACAGACGCAGAGACCTGTCACATACAAAATGCTTTGAGCTGAATTTTTGGGCAACAATCATCACAGGTGAGAAATGGGGTTTAAATCTTTATGAATATCTATCCCCCTATATAAGAAACCCTAAATCAAATATCTCAAAAACTGGTGAAGATATATTATGGCGCTGATCTCCCATACAAATATTCGTATGGGAGTTTAAAACGTTTCTGATTTGCCTGTTTCTCCTACCGGTACCGGTTCCCCGGATTTTGCTGGTTGCGATCAACAGGTTTCAGGTTCCCCGGTCATGATAGGTAATATAACCCTACCAGAAAAATGTAAATCCCACTAAGGCAGGTAACGCAGTCAGGGTTAGGTCCACTAAACCAAGAATTCCCTTCACAGGTAAATCACACCTACCCTGAAAACGAACGAAGGGATCCGTTGTGGCTGGATGGAACGTCAATCCCCCCCACCCAAGTGTGGGGGCCACCCGTTGATTGCAACGACATGCCAACTTCTGCTTTTTGTACAGATTGAGTATTTATTCTTATTAACACATGCACCCACCAGAAAACAAAGAAAAATGAGGTATGTAAGCTTATGTGAAAAGTACATCTTATGTAAACGATTTAATGATGTACATGTAGTTACCGGTCCATATTTCCAAACCTATGCACCCAGCCATCCTAAAATCTAAATAACCAAAACAAAGAAGAAAATACACAAAGAAGAAAAAAAAACCAAATAACCAAATTTAAAGAGAGAAAGATTGAAAGAAGGGAAAAAAGCATTGCCGTAAGTACCTTTCACCTAAATCTGTCTCTTCTTGATATTTAGCCACAGATCCTTGTGGAAGGACACACCACCAGCAACGACGTAGGTACTCGGCCTTTCCTTGTTAACGAGCTCTGGGGTAAATAGGCGGAAGAACTACAAGCGACAGTAACCTCATTAGCATCAAGCGCATAATATATGTATGTAAGGGGCGTATATATGTGTAGGGATTAACGCTTAGCTTACCTGCACAGGCGCCTTATGGAGCTCCATCAACGCAATATTCTTCCCCAAGCAGACGCGGGTGCCAAATCCCCATGTGAAGTCGTACTTATCCATTTCCTGTGCCTTCTTCGGGTCCTCGAGCCATCTCTCGGGCCTAAAGATCTCTGAGTCCTCACCGTACACGGTCTTGTCTCTCTGCGAGATCCACGGGTTCTCAGTGACCTCGAAACCGGCTGGCACGTGCTTTCCGTATAGGTTGAGACCTCCCTGGGATACGACTCTGGGGAAGATGTTTGGTGCGGCGGGGGTCATCCTCATTGCTTCACGAAGACAGGCGCAATAGTAGGGTAGGTGCTCGAGGACTTCGTCGTATTTCGGAATAGGCGAAAGCAGGCCAGCGGCGTCCTTCTCGGCAATCTCGGCAATGAGCTTCTCCAGGCAGCGAGGGTTGCTGAGGAGGTCGACCATGAGGGCTTGGACGGAAGTTGCGGTGGTGTCAGAGCCGGCCAGGAGCACGAGGAGGGTCTCAGCTTTGATGTCTTCAATGGGCATCGGGCTACCATCGTTGTTCTTCGCAGCAAGGAAGCTATGGAGTGTCAATGGATTGTGGTTATGATGGTGGTGTGGAGTAGGAGACTTACTTCTGGAGGAGATCCTTGTACTCGACCTTGTTTTCGGGGTCGTTGTTGTTCTTGATGCGCTCTTCGAGGAGATTGTCACGGAAGGTCATGATGTTTCCGATACCGGTGTTGTCACCGGGCTTGGGGATCATATAGGCATCTGCAACCCAGGTCTTTTTGATCCATTTTGTAAACGGGTGAAGACGACACAGAAAACCGAATGCAGGAAGACCATCGTGGAAGGACTGGATGAGGCCGTCAATATCAATACCCTTAGTAACGAAACCCAGAGGCTTTCCAAAGGCAACTTCAGAAATAACATCGTATGCAAAGTAGCTGCGAACTAAGTCAGTAAGCAAGCTCTACAAACAAGTCAAGGGCCCACATTAAATCAGTCAGGACTAGGTGGGCGAGACATACGTAATCCAAGGAGCAAAGTCAAGCTTCTTTCCTGTCTTGACAAAGTCGTTCTCCAACTTGTCCGTCCACTCGACGATACGGGCATCAATGAGACCTTCCATGGGCTTAACTGCAGTCATGCTATACTGTTCTCGGGTTAGAAGTGATTCACCAGCCATATTTTATTTTATTTTTTAGTGACTATTCTGAACACTTTCGGATCACTTACCGGTTGCGCAATTCTCTTTCTCGCAGCAGCATGGACCTCATGGGGTTGGATGTTGAAGACACTAGGGGTTTTTCCAAAGGACCCTGTTACGTAGTGATCGGCCTTGTCTGCCCTTCGGTGATAGATCTCAGGAAGCATCTTGGGGTCGCTGACGAGCAACATCGTAGGCGTAATTCTAATAACGGGACCTAGCGGGAAAGGGAATATAAGTATTACGCTTAACCTCCTTTAACTGGACAATGGGAAACGGTTTTTCCTCACCATATTTCTTGTGTAGATCATATTCCTTGAGGTATTCCACACCGAGGAGATTCCAGTAGACGATCCAGAGTCTGGAGAAACTGGCAATAAAGGGACCGGGGAATTGTGATAGGGGGTGAAAGTATCGGGAAGCAATAATGTTCTTTGCAATAGAAAGAACGATGATCACCACAATACTGGTAAATACCCCCTCCTTAGTGGAGTATAACATGCTTAACGGAGTGCTCCCCATTGTCCTCACTATGAATCTTCCGCTTTTCCAAAATAATGGCCGATATAAACGCGCGAGGGATTGAAGCAAGGGTTATTCTGATGGTGAAACTCTGCAAGAAAAAGAATGGGAAATAGCAACAACGACCCCGGATTTAAACAGGAGAAGGAGTGAGGAGGCCCGAGATCTTATTTCTCCCAAGAACTGGGTGGGGAAAGTTCTAATACTTATAGCTATACCGTACCCTAACAATTTTAGATTGGTAATTGGGGTTGTATTGATAGGTACCTCTAGGTAGCCCGAAATGTGGGCTACATACCTACTACTCCCTCATACTACTACGATCGATATGCTGCAACTTTTGCTTACTGCAAGTGGTTTCCCAGCCCGATTTGAAACCAGCGAATTATCTGTAACCGAATCCACTGGTCCTCAGCACTTAGTGCTTGACAAACCATCTAAGTAGTGCCTCTCAAGTGAGAATGCAAGACGTTACAGCTCCGGGATCCGGACATTAAGAACTGCGCTTTAGTGGTGGTGGTGGTGGGCTATCCTGGTTTCTCGGGCAGCACGGCCATGGCCTTTGCCAACTTGCTCTACAGTGTGCCTACACTCGTAGATCGAGGCACTAGACTCAGGAGTAACTAGTTACCTTGTTATAAGGAAACCTCGATGTAAGGGAATATGCAGTCTTGTTGTGTGAGGAGATATCTGGGCATCTCATCCATCCGTCATATATTCCTTTTTGTCTTCCCCGAGATTCAGGTGGATGTGAGGAGAGATGGGAAGTAAAATTATTGCCCGGGTTATTCACGCTCCTTATAGAAAGGTATGATTCCACCGACTGGCGAGCAAAAAAGTGCAGACCTGAATGTCCCGCTCGGACCGCTTATATAGAGAAACCCCAATCCCTGAGCCCCCGTGGTAGTACTGACGTACTCAAAATTACTACGAACTGAATAATTGCATCGACCAGATGCAGTAAATGAATTATGTAAAAAGATCCTCGACTAATCTAGCGCGTCTAGATGTCGGAAATGGCTTATATTGCTTATCCCAGTCGGGTAATGTGCGCTTGCCAAGGCCACACTCGTAACTGTACGAGTTTCGAAAAGGGAAAACCCAGGCTACAGGCGAGACACTGGAGAGTGCCCAGATTTCGGAATCTCCGTTTAAATACCCACTCGGGAAAAACTTTTATATATTGATTCCCGGTTGTTGTAACCTGCGGTAAACACGGTGGTTCGGGAATTTGTGGGCTGAAATGCCTGTCTATAAATACTGAATAATAGACATTCACCCAAACATGCATACAGCGATTCACAGGCATTTGGCAGCAACCAGTCAGCAACCAGTCAAACTGCGAGTTTGACTTAGATATCCTGATTCTTATTGGCCGTAATCCCTGTTCGTCAAATGGGTGTATTTGTGAATCGCTGTACTGCCAAATCAATGGTTCGTCCGAAAGATAAAAACCCAACCGAGCTCCCTCGGCTATCATTGACTTGACTCTCGGATTCGATTCAACCTAGAGGTAACGGAGCAAGATCAACCGAATATGGTAAGTGCTCCCCGCAGCAAACACCGAGAACATCTGAAATATGGCCTTCGTTTTTTGATTAGCGCGCAAGTCCAGCGTGACGTGTCACGTTAAATCCCTGCGGAGTTGTTCAAAAACGGGTCGATCCGCTCCCGTTAGATCCTGGTGTACGCCAAATGAGCGAAAAAACCAAGCTTAGAGAAACGCCCCCTTTTTCTGCCAGGTTCGGAGAGGTGTTTCTACTTCCCCTCAGAACAATGCCCGAATATTTGGCGTACATGAGACAATATTATTCAGGCTTCGGATCATTCTCTCCCTATGATGCACTTGTCATAATGTGAAATACAGAGTAGAACATATCAGATACTTAGGGCTTTCAACCGAATCTCGGAAGAAAGCGTTGTAAGCCCTAACAGCATATTGATAAGGACCAGATCCACCATATACAAGATCCACCATATACAGGAACCGGAGAGGCTGTCTTCGTATTAGATTCAGCACATCTGGAGTCTATATTGCGCCCCTCCTTTCCTTTCCCTTCCGGAGATTATTAGTTGTGTAAAGCGCCATCTCTAGAGTTGGATATTGGGACTCCACCGTACCTATCATTGCATGATGTAGATCTCGAGCGCTTTGCAAGACAGTCACCAACTATCACACGCCGGCGTGTGAATAGGAAGTGCTCCAAAATTATTGGCAAACCCTTTCTTTTTTCTTTCCTTCCCAGCAAGATAGGAGATTATATCGCCCGTTGATAGTAAATCTTTAAGTAAATCGCACTCTTGTCTGCTTCCGATTTGGAACAAACACCGTGCGTGGTAGACGCTTACATCTAATTACCTAGCGGAAGGAAGTTCATCTCTATAGGCTAGGATCTAGATCTTGTGTTACTTGTGTCTGCAAGGCGTTGCGGCACCATCGATTGACAGCGGTTCGGAGCGGGCGTTTGTCATGTGTGCTCTAAAGGGGGATCTAGAAAGGGGGGTTCACTAATTCATAGTCTCTCCTACTCTTATCATGACATCAATTGCAACTCCAAAAAGTCTTCTGCAGAAAATTTGTTTCTGACGTTGTTTGCCAACGAGACAGGATATAACAAAAACAATAGGGTTTCTCGGGGAACTTTATTTTTTCTGCGGGGGGAATCCGGAGGTTATAGTCGATCCTTTAGACGCCACGTGAACAAGCTTCTTTTCTCTATGATGCGCTCGCTTCCTCTCCAGCTAGCTCGTCTAGGTCTGTTGAGCGTGTAAAGTTAACCCTTTTGAATTATCGTCCGATAAACGATGTTGTGAGCAGATTCTTGATATGTCGATCACCGGGAACTGGGGGGTGGGTTATCTGATGGGGTTGTTCAGCGTAGTTTACTTTTGCGTCTGCACAGGCCATATATCTGCTCTCTACTATAGGTATGTGCCTATGATTAGAAATTCGCAACACTATATTACGACACCTGAACATCGGGGAACGCATCCCTCCAAGTCCGTAGAAAAAGAAATCCGAGTCCGAGAGCCTGCCGCGTCGATGTGTGGTGGCTTTGTGGACCAGGATGTTCTTTATTTTCCACTCTAACCACCAGCAGCCAGTGCCAGTCATGCACTAACTGCAGCAGAGCCTGTGGTTTTGTTGATCTCTCCATCAAATCACCCCAGTCTTCGGCAAACTCTATGTCTCTAGCGCGTGCTGCCGGGCTTTTGTTTTGATGATACCCTCCGTGGAGGACATACCTGCCGGGGGTGGGGGGGTTAGCTGTCGTCTAGATCTAGTATTATTAGTAAGGGGGGGTGCAGTGAGTTAAGTGCAGGGATAGTATATGATAGGTATTCGAAGTTTTTTCTAATCAGAAGGGGGAGAGCCAAGACCGTGTTCCATACTCGTTGGGATGGCCGAGGACGAGATGTGGGGGATGCTCTTCCTCTTCGAAGTTGAACCTGCATTATGCTTATGCAGGAGCAAGGCGGGCGGAAGAAAGTTCTTCAAGACCCAGAATAATTGTGTTAACGAAGTATACTATGTAGGCACAAGTCAGGGACAACCTTGAAGTTGTTTTTTCCAATGCCAACGGCTTGAGAATACTGGTGTCAAGAAAATCACAAATCCGAATTTACGGGCTGTCCCTCTCATAAGATACCCAAAATATTCAATTGATCCTATTGCAGGCTGGGCATGAGGTAGCTGTAGAAGTAAAGAGAACGTCAGATACTTGGGTTTTGAAACCTGGATAGAAGGGAAGAAATCCATCTTGTTTTCTTTTCTTTTCTTTTTTACCTTGACTTGCGTAACCAATTAATCCCCGAGGATGCAATGAGTTCTTCTCCTTTGTGTTTGACCTGGTGTCAATCTAGGCTATGCATCTGGCTGAACGGATGGGCATCTGGCTGGGCGGGTGGACGGACGTTGGCTGCTTGCTGCTCCCAAACAGTTGATCAACCCACACTACAAACAGAACACGGGTCTACCAGGTACGGGAAATTTATCATGATTCAAATAGAGTAAGCCTACCTAAGCATGTACTAAGTCTGTATCTACGTACTCTACTCTACCATCATGAAATCCTCGGTTCCTAGGATACCACGCGAGAAGTGAGTGAGTGCATACGAGTTCGAGCACTGGCAATGACCGAAATAGCTGGCGCAATTGCAACTACATCGAACAAATTTAAACTTCACGGGGAGCAATCAAGACCAGTCTCGTCTCTAGAACCTAGGCAGATACTAGCCATAACCAACAAGCAACATAGAGTGCCCGCGGTAGCCCCGTTCTTGTCACTCGGTGGTGTTTTTTTCGCGTGACAGGAAAGAGTTTAGGATCGGCCTCACGAATGAAAACGTACTGGTTGCAGGTTGGGATACTTGAAGCGAGTGTTTTTTTGGACGCCGGGGAAGGGGGAGGTGGGGAGGGAGGTGCGTGTGTGTGTGCATGCATGCATGTGTGTGAGCGAGTGAGCGAGCGAGTAAGTGAGCAAGTGAGTGTAGGTGTGTGGTCTACGACACCGGACGGGCAGAGTGTGGGCACGGGTAAATATTACGGCACGATCTGCCTTTGCAAACCACGGTAGACGAAAAGAGACAAGCACGGCTGCCAAAATTTGGGTCGCAAAACCTGATACACAGGGGAAAAAAAGAGTGGCAAGGGATTTCAGGCCAGGCCAGGTACTCAATTGAGGGGGTGGAAGAGGTGCGAATTTGAAAAGAAAAAATAATAATAATATAGCTATATATACATTGTGGTTATAGAATTAGTTAGTTGCAAAATAATGTTAGTTAGTTGGAAATATGGGTAAGGCAGGTTGGTATCCAGGTATGGGACAAAACATAGCCAGGCTAGGGGGACTATTATACGCCTGTATATCGGTTCGGCGTGCGTGTGTGTGTGTGTGTGTGTGTGTGTGTGTGTGTGTGTGTGTGTGTGTGTGTGTGTGTGTGTGGGGAGGGGGTCGGGGTCTCAAAATTGCATACATATAGAATCTCCCCTCCATGTAGGAACAATACTTAGAGAAACGAGCTAGATAGCGCAGACACACTTTTCTTCAATCCCAGGCAGCCCCAATCTCATCTAAGAGAGAGGGTATTAGAACAAGCAGGCAGCCCGGCAATTAAGTCGAGTCAAGCACAGTCAATCTCAGGGATTTAAGCGTGTGGACACTACTCAGTGCTGGCTTGAAAAGGATTCCAAAGAGAGAGAGGTTCTAGGAGGCATCGACAACACCATCAGCGTGCATTGCATCCAACCAACCAGCAGCCAGTCAGCCAACAAGCCAGACAGAGACAGTAGTCAATAATTGAGATCGGTGCCTGAGATATCACATATATTTTAGACAATCAAGATGGCAAACGAAGCTGAGATTGTCGACTTCAACTACAGTAGTGAATCGAAAGGGCCAATAGTCAATACAGTATGCACAATATTTATGGTTCTCACGGCTATCGTGATTGGGCTGCGGATGTTTTCGAGGTTATGGGTTGTTCGTGCCATGGGAATGGATGATAGTAAGCTTCTTCTTTTTTTTGATTACTCTACATATCATCTACGTATACATATACGTATCTATACCCAATGACATTAAAAAATCTCCAAACGTTCAGTATTATATCCAATATAAGAATTAAAGCTAACCAATGTTTCCACAGTTCTTATTTGTTTTGCCGCAGTGAGTTCTCTCCCACCACCCAAAAGACTCGTGCTCTTTAAAGATATCAATGACTGATAAATCTACCTGCAGTTATGTTCCTGGGGCTTCTCAATTTGCGTCATCCTCTGTGTCAACAAAGGTCTAGGGAAGCACTTCACATCCGTTCCCGTTGAGAACCTGCCCTCATACACTCGAGTAAGCTCCCCTCCACCTCAAAATCCCCAAAACTTAAAAGAAACACCCTATTAACACCCCACAGCGAGTCTGGGCCTCCTCTATGTTCTATAACGCCTGTCTCGGCTTCATCAAGACCTCCGCGCTGGCGCTCTACCTGCGCCTCACCCCCTCGCTGACCTTCCGCCGTGTCGCCCTCTTCATGATGTTCATCGTGAGCGCGCAGGCGACTTCGAATGTCAGCGCCTGCATCTTCCAATGCACGCCCATCAAGTTCCTGTGGGACCGCACGCTGCCTGGCGGCCACTGCATTAACATCAACGCATTCTACCTCGCCAACGCCGCGCTCAACATTTTTACCGATTTCCTCACCTACACGCTGCCCATGCCTATGCTGTGGAAGCTGCAGCTGCCCAAGCGCCAGAAGATTGGTTTAGTGACCATCCTCGGGTTGGGTGGATTGTGAGTATACCTCAAGCTTTTGATATGATATGGAGTTTTTCCCGGAGGTAGTACTAACAAGCCTTTCCAGTGCCTGCATCTCGTCCATCATCCGTATCACCTACGTCGCCCCCATGCTAACAAGCGCCGACCCCAGCTGGGTGATCGCCGAGCCCATGTACTGGTCCGTGATTGAGATCAACATTGGGATTCTCGCGGCATCCATCCCGTCGTTCAAGATCCTCGTCAAGGAGTACTTTCCCCGCATGCTTGGGAGCGGATACAGCGGGCACGACCAGAGCGGCGGAGTTAGTGGCGGACTCAGCGGCGGCGCCGCCGCTAACTCGCGGTACAAGAAGGGATATAGTGAGCGCTCATACTCGATGGACCGCATGAAGAACGGGGCGATGAACACCACTGTGACTGGGGGGCATACGCAGCTGGGGTCCAGGAATGGTAGTCAGGAGCATATCATGATTCCAGATGGCATGATTGTGAGGACGACGGCGGTGGTGGTGGATGAGAGTCATAGTACGCACAGTATGGGGGATAAGGACCTGGAGAGCCAGGTGTCAAAGTCGTCATCGTCGTCGTAGTAGTAGTTGGGTGGGCTGGGGCGGAGGGGGGATTGATGGCGGGAATACGCTTCTTCTCCTTCTTGCTGGGTTTGGGTTGTGGATTGTGTGGGATTTGGGAGGTTTTCTTTGGGCTGTTTGATTATTTCATTTGTTTATTTTTTTATGTTTTATTTTAACAGGATTGGCTTTTCTCCTTTGTTTTCTCTCTCTTTTTTTTATAAACTAACTATTGATGGTGATATTTGGGTTTACGATTATCACTGATGGATTGATTTGGATTGGGTTGCCGGTGGGGGGGTTTCTTTTGTTTCTTTCTAGCTTTTCAGTATTACTTATGAGAGCGCAGCACACCCGCTGCACCCATTAATGTTTCTATGCTTCTAACTTGACTAATTTGCTGTACATTATTCAACTACCAATCCATGCCACCCATCTAGATCTTCCTTGATCTCCATCCACACTACATATACAACCACCACCTACATGTACATACATACACAATCTTGACGACATCTCACTTTCACCCGTGCGCCCTCGTGGTCAGCGTTGCCCAGCCCAGCCCAACCCGATCCACCGATCCAACCCAACCCCAAGGACTCCCCAATCCAGTCGTCACAAATCCAATCCGTCCATAGAACGTCCATATGGCGCACTGAAACCCTATATCCACACCCACTATACCCCTCCATCGGGGCAGCCCGGGTATATAAGTGGACATAAGCCTTTCCCTTCGCACAGGCCGCGCCGCCGGCAATTTCCGCTTTCCAAGACAAGCGCGCAGACTCGCTACCCGTGT
The DNA here is from genome assembly GCA_024713855.1 of Morchella sp. 2016-41. NCBI lineage: Eukaryota > Fungi > Ascomycota > Pezizomycetes > Pezizales > Morchellaceae > Morchella > Morchella sp. 2016-41. Next base: position 576,249 of record JAMGZD010000021.1, read on the forward strand.
TGAAAGAGAAGAAAGGACGCGAGGAATGAGTGTGAGCGTATCCGGGGTATGTATCTATTGCGAAAAAGTGATGCGCAGGGAGACGGGTTGGCTGGAATCCGTTGGGGGGACTGGTGGGAGAAGTTGATGTTGAGGGTTGAGGGTTTGAAGGTTGGATTGGATTGGATGGGATGGGGGCCGAGTGACCAACCATGACCCCGACCCCGACCCCGATCCCGACCCCCAGAAACAGGTGCCAGAAAGAAGAAAAAAAGAAAACGAAAACGCTACCACCACAACAACAACAACCACGAACCACCGCTATGAAAAACAAGAAAGAATACTAATCTACCGCTTCTTGCCTCTCCTCGCTCCCGCATTCATCACCGCTCGCGGCCCGCGCGACGAAGAAGTAGTCACTGAGGTACGCACAGAGAGCATACACAGAAACAGAGAGTACATGGGGAAATCTTATTGTACGCCTCAAACTCGAGCCTGAGTCTCGAGCCTCGAGTCTCGAGTCAGGGGAGCGCGGAGTCTCCCATGGACACTGCTTCTTCTTTTTCTTCTTCTCCTACAGATGGTGCACAGTGTTCGTACCTACAGCTTGTGGTAAGATTATTGGAGGTGTCCTACTGGCCCAGCCAGCCATACTACATGTATATACCTCTCGCTCTATATCTCTCTACATACTCTGGAATTGCGCACTGCCAGCGTCCCAGGGTGCCACATGGCAAACTGATTCTCGTCTCCTAAACTTCCAAGTACAAGCTCTGCGGCCTCCTGCTCTCGGTCCTACATATCATCCTGCTATACTTTACATGTGAAAAAGTGTACCTACGTCAAAACGTCATGATCTCCTTCCCCAGCGCAAGGCAAGGCACAGGGCAGGAGATTAAGGGGGGCCGTGTTTATACAATATGGAGGGAAGGAATACTCGGCTTGTCGGTCCCTCGGCCACTCGATCGGCTATGAGGCACGGTATTGCAGGGGGAGGGGGTTCGGCATCCTGTCCGTCCATACCCAAACGATACCGACCCGGATCCCTGACCCGTGTGAGAGGTTTTTCTCTTTTTAACAGGCTGGGGGTTGAGGATCAATTATATTCCGCAAGAGATTACTCGATTGACCATATTTGTGTTTTCGGGCTTACCATTGGCTACTGTACCTACATGTATCTAGCTAGCTAGCGTTTAAAAGTGTAGATAGAGCCTTGCTTGCACCTGGGTAGGTACAGTATGTATGTAGGTACTCTACTCTAGAGTACCGATATTTTTGGCGAGTACGCCCATGGGCTTAAAGCAAAGTGGTGGTAGAAAATCGCTTGCTGATTGGCTCAAGTCACGGGAATATGCGTACACCACCATTTTTCCTTAACTTTCCTCCTACCACTTTGCTTTAAGCCCATGGGCGTACCCGCCAGAAATATCGGTACTCTCATGCCGCAACGGAACTTGTGGTGATGGGCTTGATCATTCATGCAACAGTCCACTGCAGGGCGCTCTCCGCCAGATACCTCTAAATTCCACATCACTCTTCTGAAATTGCGATCCTAAGAGTGGGGCGCGCGGAATCGAAGCTGAGGAGGACTTTTGTGGTAACCGCAACCCAGATCTGCCTCCCAGAATAGACTACTCCAGCAGACTCTGTCTGCACCCTCGAAATTGCAGAGGAAAAAGACTACTGCACGTGTGGTGTAGCGAGCAATCGTGACAGCTCCTCCACCACTGACAGTGACAGGGCAGTGACAAGCCAGCCAGCTAGAGCACTATCAGCTAGCCACACTTTGTTTCGACGTCCCTCTCCCTCCCCTCTCCTCCCCTCCTCTCATATGCACTCGCTCACTCATTCACTCACTCGCTCACCAATTGCAAGACATGCATCCCCCCCCGTGGGCCGGGGCCGTGGCCAATCCGCTCTGCCAGAGCGGTGCTCCGGTATACCCATCACCCCCGAGATACCTCTACAGTCTACGGTGCCAGAGTCTAGACCACCGGCCCCGGTTACACAGAGAGCGGTCTAGATAGGAACGATAGGACGCTGTCGCTGCTGTTATTGTTGCATCTCTCCTCTCTAATCCAGAGGATCGCGATCACGGGGGGGAGCAGTGCATCTAGATACAAAGGTGTCCTCATGACGACCCGGCGATCATCGTCATGATCTCCGGTAGGATGGCTGGCTGGCTGGCACGCAGTTTACAGCCACTGCGGGAGAGTTCTTTTTTGTTGCTCCTCGTGAGCAGCATCACAACAGATCTGTGTACGCCCAACAGCATGACTAACTACCGCGCGCCTGCCAGAGCAGCAGTGGTCCAATCATGCGCGGTAGCCGGGTGTCTGCTTACATCCAACAGAGACAGTGACAGAGACACAAACATTGTTTATAACCGACTGACTTATAAGGTTGTAGCTGTCACGTTATGAGTATGGCGGGGGAAGGACCACATTCAGGTCTGCGCGCGGGGGCGACAGACAGTCAAAGTCCCTAATCTCAAGCGCATACGGTGTTGTACTCACCAAGCAAAAATTTACAGGCATGTACATAGGTACTTCAGGGTGGGTGAGTGAGTGATGCACCATGACCCATCAAATCAATCTACATACATGTATGTACTCACATGTACCGACTATCACTCGCTCACTCACTCACTCCTCGTCTCACCACCACGCCTACAACTCAGTCAGTCACGCTCCTTCGGAGGGGGGGGGGCCCAATGAGCGCCCGTCCTCGGCGTGGTTCTCAGGCACTGGAACATTGTCAACCTCGGGATTGAAGGATAGTAAACGTTCACCGGCCGTTCACGGCCGATATACACTCTAATCACTATCCCGGGAATTAACAAACAACAACCACCCACCACACTGGCCCCACCTATCGGTATCCATCCACCCATCAATATCTCCCACGGCAGGTACAGTAGCACGACACCGAAACTCAAAATCCTAAGGTGGTCGGAAATAATAATAAAAAATAACCGCCCGAAATAGCAATAAATAGCTACATACCTGTACCGTCACCCCACACGGCCCCGCGACCTCCGAGCCGACATGGCCGACCGAAACAGTGTAAGGCGACCGCCCACCACGGCTCACCGCCCACAAAGACATGTCCATGGACGGATCCGGACTGTGGGGATACGGCAGGGTAGCTGCCAGAGCACAGTGCACAATCACAGTGGATCACTCATCCCGACCCACCCTTCTCCCTTTTTTCCTTTTCAAAAGGGGTGTCTCTCTACACCATATCATATCCGATCGGAGACTTTTCCTCGCAAACTCGACTCAACCCCACCCACCGACCTCTCGCCCGGTCCGGGTCGGGTCGCAGAGTCGGGATTTGCTTTTCCCCCCCCCCCCCCCCCCCAAGGCAATGTGTGTGTGTGAGACACCCACCGACTCCTTCTAGGCCGGCGGCGGCGTCTTCTCGGGTCCCGCTGTTGTTTCTGGGGCGTGTGCTCGAGCTTTTGTCCGGGGGCGGCGGGGCTCTTCTGGAATGTGTTACAGCGATTCACAGGCATTTGGCGAATACACCCCCCCCCATTTGACGAACAGGGATCACGGCCAATAGGAATCAGGATATCCAAGTCAAACTCGGTTGCTGGCTGGTTGCTACACACAAATTCGCCAAATGGGTGTATTCGCCAAATGCCTGCCTGTGAATCGCTGTACCCGCAATCAGCCCCCCCCCCCCGATGGGGTCCATCCATGGATTTGAGTGTGTGCAGTCCAGGCCCAAGCTTAGGATCATAGGTGCGAGACATATAGCAAGATAGAGTAGTTACTTGTAGATCAGCTCAGATCACCAGAAGACGGGTCGCTGGTTTTGGTTTGGATGGGGCATTGAGCATTGAGCATTGAGCATTGAGCATTGAGCATTGAGCATTGAGCAGTTTATTTTTTGGTTTCAATCCGCTTCGGGGATACATGTAATTACTCAACAAATGAATCTGGACCACTTTCATGAAGGCTTTTTTTTTTAAAAAAAAAAAAAGGAGAGAGGTGAAGGGAAAAAAAATCTCAGACATGAATTATCACGCGCACGACAGATACGTAGTAAGCAAAAAGAAGGAAAAAAAAGAAGCGAAAATTGGGGAAATAAAAGAAAGAGAGAAAAAAGATCATATCACATGTCCGCACTTTCAAATGCGCCTCCCCCGTAATTAACGAAGAGACTAAAGCCAATCTTCTCTTTTAGTCCTACATCCCACCCAACCCACAAAAAAGAGAGGTCCACGAAGAAAAAAAAAGGTCCTTGGGAACACACACCCCGCCCACCATCTTCTCTCTACCCAAAGATCTGGATCTTCTGCTTCTTGATCCTAGGATAAGTACCTACATGCCCATCCCCACCAATCAATCAGCCATTTCCTCATTTCCAGGGACCCCCCCCTCCCCCCGAAGGCCACCTTCAAAAACACATATTTCAAAAAAGGGCGAATATAGACTCACCAAGAACCACCAGCACGCCAGCCAGCACGACGCCCCAGGTCTTGAGATGGATAAACTTCTCTCCATACCTCAACTTGCTCGCCAGGATGATGTTGACCAGATACATCAACAAGATGACGTATCCCGAGACACGATGGTACTTGTACTACAAGAAAGAAACGAAAAAGAAAAAACGCAGAACTATCGTCAGCTTGTCTATCTTTTCCCCATCCGCTGATTGGGGGGGGTTTTTTTTTTTTACTACTAACCATTGACTTTGCGTTATCCACGCCCCCGTAGATTCCCGGCACAAAGTATTGCGTGAATCCAACAGATGCTATATATCCAGGGTTAGGGTTAGCGGGCTTGTAGAGAATCACATATATCTAGCTATGTAGGCGTTGCCTACCCTGGACAAAGAGAAGCGCGTAAATGACGATGCCGAGGTAGGCATGGACCGACTCAAAGTGCGGGACTGTAAGAAGGAGAGCACGCCGATTGCGTTAGTAAAAGAAGCCCCTATGATAGCCTTCAGGAAGCTCTCTCTCTCTCCCTCTCTCTCTCCCTCTCTCTCCCACGTGGGGGAAAAACATACTACCACTATGCTGCTTATGCCAGATGACGATGGCCAGCGCGGTAAAGAAGCTCAACGCGGCAAGGCCGTTGAAGGCCGCATGGACATATGTGCCCTGTATGTAGTAAGTAATTAGTACATATACTGCCATCACTGCTGGCAGGGGTGGAGGGGGGGGGGGGATGACAAACCCTGCGTTTCTGGTCCGCGGTGTGCGTGGGCTGGAGCACCAGGATGGCCTGGAGCGAGAGAAAAACGCCAAGCTGCGAGAGTTGGTAGAATCGGTCAGTCAATTCCGTTCGCGGCCTTTAATTCTCCGCAGGTAACTCCGGGGGGGGGGGGGGGGGGGAGCAACTCACGGAGTTCAAAAGCGGATGCAGCGAGAAGACCATCCATGCGTGACTGAGCACCGCGCTCCAGACGGTCACGATAAGCTATATACACAGACAGCAAGCACTCGTTAACCCACTATCCGGCCCCTCCACGTCTTTTTTTTTTCTTTCTTTCTCCACCGTCCATGATTAAAGGTGTTTGGAACAGACATACCATCACGCCGCCGACCTGGGCGAGGGGAGCGGTGCCTACAGGGGGGGTATGTTAGTATAGGTCGTCAATTAGATAGGCCGCTAGCTTGCTAGCTTCCACCTGCTTAGAATCGGGGTATGCATACCGGTGATCAAATTCCTCGCTAGCCCGCTTCCATCTCTTTGCCCCACGTCCCCGGGGCGCCCGAGCAGGGGCTCATGTTCGGTTGTGGGCGCAGCGGACCGGTCTGTGGAGGCTGCAGTACGTATAGGCGGAGAGCATTAGACCTGGGGTGGGAAAGAGGGGCCGAAAAGGGCGGAGAGTGGGGAAGGGGGGGGGGGGGGGGCAAGATATACTCATTTCGGTGAATGTTTGCTTGGTTTGTAGCTTGTTCAGTCGTATCTATATGGATTGTCAGCAAGGGTCCGGGAGCTCTGTGGGGGAAACGAGTATAGCTAAGCTTGGAGGTGGCTACATAGCTACATAGCTATGAGCTAGATGACCGCTTAGTCGGACAGCAGAGCGAGTGCACGACGCACATACCTTTCTTTACCTGAGAACGAGCTCACGAGCGATGTAAGTGGTGGTGGTGGTGGTGGTGGTGGATAGCGGAGGTCTTTGATGTATCAGAATACTTCCAGGGTCGGATATTGAGATTGTTTGGAAGGCCAAACAAGGGGAGCATGTGGTTATGGGGGGGAAGAGGCGGATGTGGAGTTGAGAGATGGCGTGAGAGAGTTACCTTTGGGACATTGATATGCTTAGAAATAGTCCTCCAGGGATTGCCTGAGACAATGATGCCATCACCGGCGATTGTGTCGACCAATCGATAGGGCGCATTTCCAAAAAGCATGACGCTGACCGGTCCTGGGCTAAGCTCCGATCGTGGATGGCCGTCATTAACCGCTGGATCGACAGCATTTACATACCAGTTTTCCTAGGTATTTACGAATCCACCCAACTGCTCTATGTAATCGGCTGGATCTATGGAGTTGGACTGGGGCCTGGTTAACCCATCCATCCCCACGAGAACCAGCCCTGGCTGGAAATGGACTGTGTCTCCATTCCAGTCTTTACGCCCATCAAAACGCGGACTCTCACGGGCAGAGTGTAGGGTGCAGCAGTCACCAGGTGAGGACGACACTTGCTTGTGCTGGTTAAACGATAGGCTGTACGTCCGTATGCAATGGGATAAAGAGAGCATCTCCATGTACAATGTACACCAAACACGACAGCTGAGAAGGTGACATTGTCTTCAGCATCCATCACAGGGCTTGACATTGTACTCTACTCACTCTATGCCGCGTACCTGCAAATCAAGGCGACACGCATAGAGTACAATATCCCGAAGATATCACGGAACCAGCCTCATCGTCATACACACTTGTAGTAAGTACCTCTTGTACTCTACACATACAAGACCGATGTCTGCATGGCACTGAAGATACACCCATAGTTCTTGGTTCCTCACAGAATGCGATCCACGCTCTTCCCATTGCCAAATCTCGACACAAGACACAAGACACCGGCACTTACTTGCCTACATCTATATGATGCTTCTTCCGAAATTAATACCGCAACTGCGCAAGACGGTTCTCACGCTCCCGCCCTTCACGTGCGCTGGGAACCAACATTTCCCCTGCTTCTGATAGTGCATCGGCATTATACACACCTGTGGCCTGGGTCCTTTCCAGCGAAATGCCCGGAATCTCAGCACCCAATTAACACATGTTGCCCAGAAGATGCCACTGCCAATGATCAACCCGCGCCAAGCGGCGTTGCAGGGTCTCAGTCAGCCCTGTTTGTTTCCCGCGCCCCACCAACAAACAGTCAGTCAACCCCGCCATACATAGCACAAAAGAAATCCAAAAACCTCAACCCACCACAACCACAACCACCACAACCACCCGCACTCCTGCCATGCCCCTAATCGAAGAAACCGACAGTGACAAAGCCGCCGACGCCGCCTTCAACGAGCAGGTCGCCGGCCTGGACCTCAACGACCTCATTGCGCAGGCCGCCGCCCGCCACGGCCATGCCCCCTCCACCTCCACCTCCCCCGGCTTCATGGCGCCCGAGCTCCCCGCCGCTATCGCCGGCGTCAAAAACATGACCACCGACGAATTCCTAAAGACCATGAACAAGATGCCCCTCTTCATGACCGAGCTCGACGAGACCAACGCCGAGGGCACCGGTGAGAACATCGAGCTCGAGGCACTCAAGGCCCTCGCCTACGAGGGCGAGCCGCACGAGGTCGCCCAGAACTTCCGCAACCAGGGCAACGACAACTTCAAGGTCAAGCAGTACCGCGACGCCGTCGAGTTCTACACAAAGGCGCTGGCCGTCAAGTGCGGCGTCGCCGAGATCGAGACGGCATGCCTGACCAACCGCGCGGCGTGCAACCTGGAGCTGAAAAACTACCGCCGCTGCATCACGGACTGCAAGCTCGCGCTGCACATGGCGCCCGCAAACACAAAGGCCTGGTACCGCAGCGCCAAGGCGCTCCATGCGCTCGAGAAGCTCCCAGAGGCCATGCAGTGCATCAGTGCCGGGCTCGAAACCGCGCCCGACAACGCGGCGCTGCTGCAGCTGCAGGCCGAGATCGCAAAGAAGCAGAACCGCATCGCCGAGATTGAGCGCGCGCGCAAGGAGCGTGAGGACAAGGCGCTGCGGGAGGCGCAGACCCTGCGCGTGGCGCTGCTGGCACGGAAGATACCCGTCAAGGTGACGCCGCAGCCGCCGGAGCTGGAGGACGCAACACTGCATCTCGAGGACCCGACGGACCCAAAGTCGACGCTGTGCTTCCCGACAGTGTTCCTGTACCCGCTGTCGCTGCAGTCAGACTTCATCAAGGCCTTCCCGGAGAACAGCACGCTCGCCCAGCAGCTCTCCATGGTGCTCGCCGAGCCCTGCCCGTGGGACTCGGGCCGGGAATACTTCCCCGCGTCAAAGGTCGACGCGTACATGGAGACGGCGACGGGCGGGCTGATCAAGGTGGGCAAGAAGGTGCCGCTGTTTGAGACGCTGGGCGGGGGCAAGGTGGTGGTGGTGGACCAGATATTGACGGTGTTGCTGGTGCCGAGGGCGCGGACGGAGGAGTTTGTGAAGGACTGGAAGAGGAAGCATCCAACGCCTGCGAAGTAGTGGCCGGCGGAGTGGGCTGTAGGATCTGTGGGTCTTGGTGGCTTTTTTTTTTTAGGATGTTCGTTGCTTGTATATAGAGCGTATATAATGGGTAGATAAAATTGCATGGCTTCTGGCATTGAGTTTTCAATTGGTTAGGATATATTTTTGCGGCGTGGGGGGGCGGTTCGATATTCCATCCACACCCAATAAACTGCATAGCAGACATAACACGAGGTTCTGGTAAAATCAGACATCAAGTTTCTGGGTTTGGCATCGTTTGGGAGGCCCAGCTTGGGGAGGGGGGTTTAGAGTATAGAGCCGAGTGATATCCCATGACTCCAAATACAGACCTAACCAGGGTGGACGGCTAAGTAAGGCACCCGCCCGGCCTGCGCGAGCCAGCCTTACATACCTAGTTAGGCATCTGTAGTTTTTGATGCGTTGATATTCTAAAAGCACCGCAAGGATACATGTATGATTCTGGGATTAAACACGCGGCGTTCCAAGAACCCCAGCGTAAACATCACATCTAGAACAGCACAGCACTCTAGTAGCAGGTACAAGAAAAAGATGAGGGAGGTACATAGTAAACGTATATGTAGCTATCTACGTAGTAGAGAGTTGAAGTATGTGATATATAGCCGCTCACCCTAAGGCTATGACTACGGAGAAGAGAAGATGCATGAGATGGGAGGGAAGGGAAGTGTAAAGTATTAGTACAAACTACTGTAACTAAAACAAAAACAAGATTGGGAAAAGCAAGAAAGAGAAGAATAAAAAAACCCTATAACACAGTGACTACTTACAGCACTACTTGTACTTAATACACATGCAAACCCCCCCCCCAAAAAAAAAAAAAAAAAAAAAAAACCATAAAGATAAACAGTTGTTCATAAACGATGCATCATCCCCATTTTATTTTATTTTTTTGCTGTACCATAAGCCAATCCCGACCATTTTGCATTTACCCTGCACCCCAATAACTAGAGAAAAAAGAACTAGAAGAATGAGAAGGTTTACAAACCCAAAGCAGATAAAAGCAGGAAAGAAAAAAAAGAACTCCTTGAACAAATCCCACATATAAAATCAAGATTCAGCTTTAAAAAACAAAAACAAGAGGATAAAACAATAAAGGCGGCCATGATCGCTTTATTGGGGCGGCTGGTATTTCCAGCCGCCCTGCTCAATCATTTTCCTCCGCGCCTCCATATCCGCCGCAATTTCATCTGGAGTGAGTCTATCCGCACCCGACCAGTTTGCTGATGAAGTTCTTGCTCGGAACTTCTGTCTTCCACCCCCGTCCCTGAAAATGGCATCCATATCTAATCTGGCCATGGGACCAAAAACATCTTCAGGGTTGATGCTCTGCTGGTTTTCCAACAACCCGCGAAGTTCCGGAGATTCGGCCCATTTGGGTACATGGAAATCGCTCTTTGCTGGGTAATCGTCATCATCATCATCAGAATCAGTTTGGATGTCAGGTAAATCAATAAGCTCCCCGTTCTGATATATTGGCGAGTCCTTGGCGCCAGCTGGGGTTTTGCTTGGTTTGGTAGATTTGGATCCAGGTGTTTTGAAGGTGGATGGCGTGGTGGATGCGCTAGCAACAGAAGATTCGCCCGCAAACCGTATCTTCTCCTTTGAGAATTTAACACTCTCAACCTGAGGGATTGCAACCCCGTGCTTGTTAGGTGGCCTCAGCATTGATTGCATCCCAGATGCTGGTGCCTGTGTATATCCATGAGGTATTGCACTCTTTGGCATAATTTCCTTCTTTCTTATTAGCTATGTTTTGTTTCATTAGAGGCGAGGGTTTCTTTTACCTTTTTGGCGACTGATTGGCGGATGGGCGGTGCCATCTCATATGTACGTTCTCCACGCTCATCGTATTCCCCGGTTCTACGTTTCTTTGTAGTATCTTGTTGGTATGATGGAGCCCCAGATTTAGTAGCTGTTTGCCTGTATTGCTGCTGTTCCTCGGCAGCATCTGGCTGGAACGCACGTTTTACTGCAGTCTTGGCAATACCTAGCTTGGCTCCAGTCTTGAAATCCAACCTTCTCTCTGGCTCTTCAGATGTTTGGCGAAGCTATAAATGGTCAGCAGATTGCGGCAGCTGTGTTGGTAGGTAAACTCGGAGCATACATTTGCCACGGCGGGAGTCCTAGCCAGCGTCTTTTGGGTAGATGCTGGCTTTTGTCTTGCCCTGCGCGCCGCTTCATCATCCATCTTCTTCTGGTTTTCCAGCTTACGGCGCTCGATTTCTCGCTTCACGACTAGTTTACGTTCCTTGTCCTCCTGCTCCTGTACGTAATATATTAGGATCATAGATACCGCAAACAAGATAAGAAACGGGCAATACCTTCTTCAGCTGACTGGCCGCCGCTGCCAATGACTTGGGTGGCTTGGGTGGCCCTCCTAGGTTGGAAGACTTTAAGCTGTTGTTGGATGTAGACGAATTTAAGCTGGTTTGACTTGTACTAGTCATTAAAGACGGATTCTCGAAGCTTTGTTTGAGTGCGGCTACCAGTGTTGAAGGTCCCGGTGGTTTGTTTCGTTGATTCTGCATCTCCCTCTGACTTGCAGTGCCTACACTTATAGAAACAGGTGGGCCCTTGGGTTTTGCATGATCCTTCATTGCTGACCCAGGACGCTGTACAGGTTTGGTATCTCTTGTTTTTTGGAATCGAATGCTTCCTGCTTTTTGAAGACGAGATGGAGGACGTTCTGACTCGGCAGATGATCTGATCATTGTGCGAGTATCAGCCTCCGAAACATCGTCATCCTGATTGTCTTCATCTTCCTCTTTATCTGTGGAGTCATCTTGTTCGTGAAAACTAGCAGGGGCCTCCTTCGCCTCCTTCGCCTTTTGGGCCTCTTCCTTCTGTTTCCTTAGTTCTTCCTGTTGACGCCTCTTGAGTTCCTCCTTCTCCTGCTTCAACTTTTCTTCTTGAAATTTCTTGAACTCCTCCTTTTCCCTGCGTATCCGCTCCTCTTTATATTTTTGCTGCAATTCCCGTTCTTGACGCAACTTCTCTTCTGCCAGCCGTAGACTTTCTTCACGTTGCTTCCTAAGCTTCTCTTCCTGTTGTCTACGCTCCAACTCCCTCTCCTCCCTTTCCCTGAGCAACTCCTCCTCAACCCGTCGCAACTGTTCTTCCTTCTCGCGAAACTGCTGCTCTCTCTCTAACCTCTCGGACTCTCTCTCCGCCCTAGCCTTCTGAATTTTGACAGCAGATTGTTCAACCTCAGGGCTGTTTTCATGAGTATCCTTAGATGCAGAACTCCTAGTACGACGTGGCTCTCTATTAGGCTCTAAAACTGCTTCTGGTACATCGATGCTCATTTGACGTGTTTCCTTTGGAGTTTCGGTTGCTGGAGTTTTAGTAGAGGAGGGGCTATCCATATCCTTGGGGCCCGTCACCGCTCCTAGATCAGCCATCATTGCTCCTAGATCAGGATAGAGCTGCTCCATTGATTTAGCGGATTTTTGGGAGCCAATGTTTTTGGGCTGCTCCCGCGAGTTCTGCTCCCGCGAGTTCTGCCCCCCGTGCCAGCCTCGCGATGCGGGATTCATAGTCTCGATCTTAGCAGAGGTGCTGGCTGTCGAGCTTTTGAGCAGCATCTCCTTCGCTTTCTTAAATACAACTGAGGTGTGTGCTTTAACAGCTGTTATTGCACCTTCGCCAGATGGTTTAGCTGCTGGTGAAGCAGGGGTTTTTATCCAGTCCTCAGAGAACGATGCCTTGAGGGGCGAGAGAGGTAGTTGCCTGACTGCTGCTGGTGATCTTAGGTTGGGTGCACTTTCACTGGTGGTTATTGTCCGAATAGAGGTGGGCTGGGGGGATGTGTGCTGAGGCGAGTGATGTCTCCACCTTGCGGATACTGGTTTCTCAGTCTCTTGTTGTTTAGATGCAACTGTGCCCTCTGTATGGCTTTGGCTTCTAGCCAAGGTCTGCTCTTTAGCAGCGGCCTCTTCTTTCTGACTTTGGCTTCTCGTCAACGCCTGTTTAGGCATCGGAATCCATTCTTCATCGTCTTGGGCGATACTTGTCTGGCCAATAGTTGTAACAGAAGGTTGACCTTTCTCACTTTCTATACTTTTGGAAGCCGGAACAGCTTGTACCGGGTCATTCTCAAGCTGCGGTAACTCGGGATATGCAACACTCGAACCCGATGAGGGGAAAGGACGGGCTTCCCGAGATGCATTGACTTTCCCAAGTTGTTGAATTTTGTCGTGGAGCCTTTGTGTCGATGTTTTATTATGTAAAGCTACGGCCTTTGCTGTCTCACCGTTTGACTCATCGCCTTCCAATTCCGATTCCTCAGAAGTGCCCTTTGACTTCTTTCGTGACCCATCGCGAACAGTCTCAGTCTTTCGTTTGAGACTGTTTAATACATCAGTCTTCATCTCCTCCTCCTCCTCTTTGGCGTCTTTCATTCCCACTTCTTTAGTCTCTTTGTCTGCCTTTTCCATCCGCTCGATTTGTCTACTTGAAGCCCCCAAACTCTTACCATTTCCTTTACGGTTCATCCAGCTGGCTCGGCTTGTACCATTAAGACGAACTTGTTCTATGTTGCTATCGCGCGTGTGTTTCACTCCCAAGCTCTTCTTTTTGTTTGTCAATGGTTCCCTAGCCGGAAGAGACGCAAAGTTAAGTATACTCTTCCGGGCCATAGGAATTTCAGGCGCTGGCGATTCGGATGATGAACTAGAGCGTGAAGAGTCTTCATCCCCCGGGGTTTGAGGAGCAGCTGGTGAGTTCTTTTCTGGTTCGGCGCTATTTTCGAGAGAGAGGGTCTGAAGTCTTATTGGTTCAACAGCAGCTAGCGGAGGAATGGGCGATTGTTCAGTCGGTAGTGTAGGCATTTTCTCACTTATTTCCACCAATGTCTCCTGTTGGGGTAGACTGGGCGGCGATGATGGTGGCAGAGATGAATTCGGGCGATCCGGTTGCGCTTCGACGGTTGCAGGTGTAGGTGAAGAGCGTCGAGCAAGACGACCTGACCCCCGAGGTTCGGGTTCGCTTTTGTTATCCGCTTGCTTTGGTAAAGAAACAGATTTTACAGCAAATCTTTCTGAAGAGACCGGTTTTTCTAAAGCGATTATGCCTGGTGAAGCGACCTTTATGGTGTATCCCGGTGACTCAGGCATTGGTGGTTCTAAATCATTATCTCCCGGCCTCCCCAGCTCTACTTCCACCACCTCCTCCTTGGGCTCTTCATCCTCCTGCTCCTGCTCTTTATGTTCCTGTTCCCTCTCATCCGGCTCCTCGGGAGCAATGTGGTAGTTTGAACTTCGATCCCCTGTTCGGCTATCAATGGCAGGCTCCGAGGCAAATGAATTATACTCCGATACAAATCCAGTTTGCTGCGGCTGTGATTGGAAGTCGCTCCATACACCGCTGTCGGTGAGACTTGGCTGACTCTCTGGCTGTTTCAGGCCGAAAGAGTTATCTTTAATAGGGTTTGTGGGCTTCTTCGCTTTGGTGTCTTGTAATACTCGTAATGGCCGAGAAGGCGATCTTGATGAGCCACGAGCTGGTGAAGTCTGTACCTTACCCGGCAGTGGAGCAGCGGTGTAGAATGGATTGTCGCTTGGGTTCTCATTGGCCGGCTGCTGGAAACCCAAAATGTTAGCAAGAAGCTGCAGGCCACTGAAGCCAACCACCAGTAGCAGGGAGGGTTAGGGATCTCATGTACAAACCTCACGTCCTGGCGCCGCTGGATGCACTTGTTTCCGCCCGGTCCTAGGAGTTTTCTGACCACGTAGCTTTCCTGGTGTCTTCAGAAGCTCGGCCACATCGCTAAGCACAAGAAACAGCATTAGCGATCAATTTTTTGCCTATTGGGAAACAAAGGAAGTTTTATGAAAGATTTATGTCAGCATACAGATTATTTCTCTCAAAAATCTCGGCCATATGTTCATTCAACCACTCAAGATCATTTCGAGCTGCAAACGCGAAATCCTCCATATCCTGATCCCCAAGCTGCTGAACAGTAGATCGCTCATTTGCGATCCAGCTAACTGATCCGACGGAAGGCTTTGCTGTCGAAGGACCTGCCATATTGCCGACAATGTCAAAGACTACCACTCGGTTGATACAGAAAAAACGGAAGCTAGGATGCTTCGATTGCTCCTTTCAGTAATCCACTCCACGACGGTAGGAAACTCGTTGGGGAGAGGTGATTTCGAAATTGGGTATTGGGTGGCGCCGTGATCGGTAATGTCTCGAGGAGCGGCGACTGTTCGTCGGTGGTTGTTGTCAATGGGGTGGGGGGAGGAAGGGATGATTGTTTTGTTGTGTCCGAAAACACGCTAGCAAGCTACTTCTCGCGTCTTGGCTTTCGCGTCCAGTCTTAAACAAAGCCGCCTACTGCCACATGGTATTTACATATATATTGTGCCCACCCTCCCACCAGATCTCTTTGTGCCTATCTTACAAATGATTTTCTCTTACGCAATTGGCTAAATTACTAATTACATGTACATGTAACCCCAGTATGTGTGGCCCCGCACAGCCTAAGACTTAATAAAGTAGAGTACCTACGCGTAGAGATGTTCTTACTTTTGATGCCTTGCCGTTGCCATGGAAATCACTGTCAGGATCCTCCAGCTGTGTTCAAATAAAGCAACTTATACATGTAATAATAACGCACATATATCCAACCCTTGGATTTAGAGTCTACCTAAAGTTCCAAACTTTTTAACGCCATATGAACTGAAATTACTGGCCCGGAAGAACATTTTACCTCATGTACCATAGCTGCTGGTCCTTTTTCTCATCAGTCTTCCATGAGATATCAACTTCAACCTCCCTAGAGTTTTTGTTGCTCTTCCTGTAAGTGATTTCCCCTTCAATTTTCTCGCCGGATTTCAAGATTCCACTTTTGTTCTCTACTAGCAAAACCCCCTGTCTCCAGTGCGTAGGGGTTTTGAAGGGTCCAGTGGTGAACGCAACACCCTTATCCTTGGTCGCTTTCCACGTCTCTGCTCTTGCATTCTCGGGAATATACTCTCCACGCGAGGTAGTGAAGAATGTATCGAAATAGATGACGAACGCATCCAGGCTCTCGATATTATCCTTTACACTCAGAGAAAACTTGCTTGTGAATGACAACTCAGAAGTCTTGATGGTGTGAAGAGGAAGATTGTAGAACACAACTGGCTCAGATGCTAGCGATTTGGAGTCGAGTACGTGAACGATAACGTCCTCGCGGATTTTTTCTTTCATAGCTGACATAGAGAAGCCATAAACGTGGTTCCAGAAGTTGACGTTCTCGTTGATGTACTCCGAGTCGTGCATTGCCGCGATTAAAAGCTTGCACTCGGAGGGGACCATAAGACCATCTGGAGCAAGATATTTATCACGAGCGTAGAGGACTGAATCTAGCATGGCTTCGTATAAAAGAAGATATCCCTATAATCTCGAATCAGCACATGGATGTTTACCGGAAATAATATCACTACCATCCACTCAGAGACAATAATGTCCACCTGTTTTACTGGCAGGACAACTTCTTCAATCTTTCCATGCAGACAGGTGATGATTCCATCAAAGCTATTTTCAAAGACATTCTCCCTCGCTTTGTCAATAATTGCTGAGTTGTCCACAGCAATGACCTTCTTCGCACCAGCTTTGGCGCAAAACATGGAAAGCACGCCGGTACCGCATCCGACATCAAGAACAACCTATTCATAATCAACAATTATTCAACGACTCTTACTAAACAAACCTTACCTTATCCTTGAACAGATCCTTGTTCTCGTAAATAAAATCTCTGTATGCGTCTGTCCTGACGGTATCCTTCAACATAGTTTCATGGATATCATTACCCGCATATGAGTGGAAATAATGACTATCGTCATCCCGCTTTACTTCGACCTTATCCGGTTCGGCAAGTTGCGCCTCGAAGCTATTATTGACGGCATTTTTATATTCTATAAATTGCTGCGAGAGACTTGCTAATCGAAGCTCTAGTTCCTTGACCTTATCTGCTGTGCCTTTTTCTTCTGTGCCCAAGTCCAACTCCGGGTCGTCTAGGCTGAATAAGAGAGTATCGTCTTCCAACACTGGCTGAAGGAATTTATCATCATCTAAGAATGCCTTGGAAGTGAAATTGGGGATGCGCGAGGCCTTAATCTCGCTTCTGATGTAATTGACTAGTTTGATTGTTCCATAAAAGTCCAGCTCTAATCCAGCACAGCTAGATCAGCAATTGATATCTCCCAAGTGCAGAAGGATTAACCATACCAAGTTCCCCCTTTGTCTTTACAAAATCAAAGCCATGTGACTCCCCGCAGTGTTCAAACAATTTATTAGGTGCCGGGAATGTGATTGGGCAGAACAAGCAAACAACAGGAGATTCCTCCTCATTATCAGGCTCTGCGTCTTCCCATCCCTCTTCATTTTCAGACTCAGCGTCTTCTGTGATTGGGTCGTCAATTGTCTTTTCGGAAGCCATTTTGAAAAAAGGTGTTAAATAGGATTTGGCGGGCGTAACTAATGATATTTTTTTTATGCGGGGTACGGGCAACTGCAAGTGACGCAGGGGAAAGGCCGGGTAAGATGCCTTTGTATAAGCGAGTGATGACATATGAATTTACCTCACCACCCCGGGACTTTATGTGTTGTTACTACACTCAGAAATTCCCTATGCAATTGATCTCTAGTAGGTAGAGCACCTGCTATCCAATTCATGCAGCACTGTACCAGGCGTATTTCAGTACTAAAATTGAAATTGAAATAGATACACATCAAATAGATACACATCAGAGCCAAACATATCACTCCCCCTGCATTCTGAGCCTAGGGTTACTGCCCAGCTCCCGGTAGACTCCAGAAAACTAACCGAGTGAGGAACAATGTGTGTCTCCCAAGGAGATACAATATCTACTTATAGCTACTTGGCTCTACTCATAACTTCACAGCGTTTATGAACACGACCACTATTGCATGCCACACAAAAAGGCTGTCTTGGAGGTTTTTTGTGTGTATACAATAGAGACCGTGTTCACAAATGCCGTGAAATTACTCGATTTCCCCATCCTTTTTTTGAAATGCACAAACACAAACAATACCTGCAGTGCTGACTCAACAGTGACTAAGCGTCTATGGTGCCTCAACCTCACCAGACTCATGGAACTCTACATAAATTATACAGTGATGGGGAGAATTATTGCGAAAGTCAGCGCTAAAATTCTTTTAAAGAGCCAATGGGACTATTCCTTGGACGAATGAGACATTGGAAAATCTCTCTCATGCATATATATCATGTGATCTCTATATTTTGGTGAGAAAACGTCCGGGTAAGCAACTTGCTGCATTTGCCAGTCTTTATATTACGCTGGTATGCCATATATTTCGCAGCATGCTGCCTTAATTTCAGTCAATCACTTCCTTTATAGAACACGCTAATGCATGAGAGAGATTTTCCAATGTCTCATTCGTCTAAGGGATAGGGTCACGGAAAAACCCACTTTCGCAATAATTCTCTCCGTCACTGTACATGTATCATTGATATTTCAATTCATGCCTGTACGCCGGTACAAATAAGTGTGAATCACCACATTGCCACATCTATAACTACATGTAGTTGAGTCACTAAATATTTGGACGGTCAATAATCAACAGGGCCAAACTTCTGTTTGGGTACAAAATACCCGTATGTAACGAGGCTGAGACATTTTGATAACAGAACAGCGAACATCCATACTAGATACCGTATCATTTATTGTCTTATATCTTGATTGGAGGCGGCACGGTTTCCACAGTACCGTGCGAGTGGCCTGGTGCGACGCAGTGTGCACGCAAAGCCGGGAGCGAAGAGCACATTGTGGAGAATGCAAAGCACATGGAGTGCCTACATACAAATCCAAAGACACGGCTCGTCTAAGCGTCACCCGGAGGTGGCTTCACAGGCTCACATACCATTTGCTGGTTTCGCCGAGTCAGTGCGTCAGCAGACGTCTCAGGGGAAAATACGACTACATACACTTGGTATCACGAAAGTTCTAGATTTGACATCTATCCCTTATTTATATAAAGTGCAACTCCTCACCCACCCGAAGATTCCTCTACTACTGTTACGACTGTGCAGCATCCACCCCTGAAATGTCTACTAGATCAAGAGCGCCCGCCGAATCACTTCACGAACAATACAGCTTTCCGAACCTCACCGGCATCGGCCGAGGGTTTGAAGAAGCAATTGAACACATCAATAATGAAAGTCATCAAAATTTGCAAGCGGATGCTCGCTCATGGCTTATCGCAACCGCTCACCAGATTATGAAAGAACTCAAGTACGAACTCCGAAAGCTTCAGATCAATCGAGACACACCGTCACTACTCCCGAGATACGCCTACGATCCCACTGCATCATTACTCCTATCTAGCGATGACGTCCCGCCGCAATTGTACGCATTCAGCGGACAGTTTATCGATTATATAACCCAGCTTCTCATGGCATGCGGTTTTCACGCGAAAATCTACTTGGTTGATCCCGCATCACTTGGGACCTGGGGGATCTCAAGCCCCGCGTACATTAGAATCGAAATTACTTTCCCTCATGTGTACAACAGAAGTGAAGCTGGTGATGGAAGAATCGTGGCATTTGATGTTGACGAGAATTTCAACCGGGATTTCTTTGGCAGTATGAGTACTTTGAGTACTTGATGACTGGAATTAGAGATGGCTTTTTTATCCTCCGTTAACTATTATTAATATTAATTCTTTATAATTTGTACTACATTTCATTTAGAATTCCGAGAGTCGATCCTGTATACATCTAGTAGCAACGGGGGTGTTTCTTTGTGGTTGAGATCATTGTAGTACCTACATTGCAAAGGTACGTTGCTATGCGCGTCGAGTGGCACGTGATGTTCAGGACGCTTCGCGAGGCTGCCATCCTTGACCATACATAGCCTGGCTGACTGCCTTGCAGCATCAGCGACAACCTGGCATGGGCTGTCCACGCGTGTGCAGCATATCGCCAGCAACGTGAGCAAGAGGATAGGAAAGGAGATAAAAGCGGGGAACAATAATAATTGCGAGGCGGCGGAAAGCCGGAGTGTGACCGAATGAAGAAATGATGGTCGTAGCATGTGCTGTTTTGTGGGTGAATTGTCAGGTTGAAAAGGCAGGGTGGTCTAGAGTAGAGACGTCAATCAAACAGAAAATGCTCGGGAAACAAAACCTCAGCAAAAGAAACCCTGAGAGAGAGAGAGGTTTCTCTGGTACATTCCTGTAGTTACCCGGCACCGAGACACTGGATCCTAGACCTAGTTCCCCAAGATGAGAAATCCTTCCTGAAAAATTACTTCAAAGAAGCCGCCTTCCCATCCAAATTCTATACTATCCCTCCCTACATTCGTCCGTCTTTTCTGCTGTAACCTCACACCCCTTTACACATAAAATCTCTTGCGCCGCGCTCGCATTTCCCCTTCACCTACGACAGACTTTCATTTCCCTTCCCTCACTTTCCTCTAGAACTCTCGCGAGACAGCTTTAGGGGGACTGTTTGGCCAAGCTTAGCTTCCGTTACAGTAATCAACTATGGAAACAAACGGTATGTCCGCAGGGAAACGGAAGCACGGTGGATCGCCAGCCCCAGATCGCCCAACAAAGCATCTCCGAGAGGAGTCTTTCGAGATCGATGGGGACGAGATGATGCCGGGGGAGGATGGTAGTTTCATTGTTGAAGCCAGCAGAATGCTACCCCCAACCGCTGCGACACATGATTCGGCGGAATGGCAGAGGACCATCGAGAGTGTAGTTCGCAACGTCGTGTCGATTCGATTCTGCCAGACATGCTCCTTCGACACCGACTCTGCTATCACAAGCGAAGCTACGGGATTTGTTGTGGATTCCGAAAAGGGTTACATCTTGACAAACAGACACGTTGTTTGTTCGGGTCCGTTTTCGGGGTACTGCGTTTTTGACAACCATGAAGAGGCAAGCTGCGCAAATCTCCACAATTCATAGCTGCGCCATTTTTTCTAATAGACCAGTGGAGGGGGTGTAGTGCGACGTCTTTCCAGTGTATCGCGACCCTATCCATGATTTTGGTATTTTGCGGTTCGACCCGAAGGCGATCAAGTACATGCCTGTTGCCGCCCTAGAACTGAGGCCAGATCTTGCGCGTAAGACGACTAGAGAGAAGAATTTCATGGGAATAACCACGCTAATAGCTCAACAGATGTCGGCGCGGAAATCAGAGTTGTCGGTAACGATGCTGGAGAGAAGCTCAGTATTTTATCAGGTGTCATCAGTAGGGTAGATAGAAATGCGCCAGACTACGGAGATGGATACAACGACTTCAGTAAGTAAACCCGTATGATTGCTGTAGCTATGTCTAATATCTCGATTAGATACAAACTACATTCAAGCAGCAGCCTCTGCTAGCGGGGGAAGTTCCGGCAGTCCCGTGGTTAATGTGGATGGTTATGCTGTTGCCCTACAGGCTGGAGGTAGCACTGAAGCTGCAACCGATTATTTCCTGCCCCTTGACAGGCCTTTACGAGCGCTCAGGCACATTCAAACAGGCCAGCCGGTTACTCGTGGAACTATTCAAACCCAGTGGTTATTGAAACCATTCGATGAATGTCGGAGAGTAGGACTTACAGCAGAGTGGGAGGCTGCTGTGAGAAAGGGATTTCCAAAGGAGATCGGCATGTTAGTCGCTGAAATTGTTCTCCCAGAGGGTCCTGCTCATAATCATATCGAAGTAATTAAAATCCAATTGAAACATCGCGGATCAGTATCTCTCGTTGAAACAAAATTTTCTGACGTATACCGATATATATATAGGAAGGTGATATCTTGATCAAGCTTAATGGAGAGTTGATCACCAAGTTTGTCCAGTTGGACAACATTTTGGATAGTTCTGTGGGCCAGAAGGTCAAGTTATTGGTCCAGCGCGGAGGGCAAGATATGGAAGTCGAAATTGAGGTTGGCAACTTACATGACATTACACCGGATCGGTTTGTGACTGTTTGTGGAGCTGCCTTCCACGACCTTTCCTATCAACTGGCCAGATTATATGCGATTGCCGTAAAGGGGGTGTATGTA
This sequence comes from Morchella sp. 2016-41, assembly GCA_024713855.1. Taxonomy (NCBI): domain Eukaryota; kingdom Fungi; phylum Ascomycota; class Pezizomycetes; order Pezizales; family Morchellaceae; genus Morchella; species Morchella sp. 2016-41. Next base: position 597,948 of record JAMGZD010000021.1, read on the forward strand.
TGCGAACCAGCTGGCTCCTTCAGGTTCGATGGAATGGACAAAGGATGGATCATTGAGTCAGTTGGCAACAAGAAATGTTACAATCTCAATGCATTCATCGATATAATGAAGAACATACCAGGTATGTTCCCCCGGACCCCATATTCGGAGTGTCGATGCTAAAATCACTTAGATCGTGCCCGAGTCGTGGTTACTTATCGCCATCTCCGTGATTTGCACACTATGCATACTTCAATATTGTACATTGACCGACATTGGAGTACGAAAATGAGAATGGCAATCCGAAATGGTAAGTATTTTTTCACCGAATGGTTTTTGCAATCGCTAATTTTTTTTACCTTATAGACTCTACGGGACTGTGGGATTTCTCCGACATCGGAGATCCTCTGCCTCCAGTGGACCTTGTGCCTCGATCCGCCCAGTTTATCCGGTTAGATAATGTGAGCTATTCAGCAGCAACTGACTTGATTCGCAGTTTTGTGCGGATATCATGTACAATGCCCATTAAACTCGACGGGTTCCCGAGAGCTAGAAAAACTGGATTTGGTTTAGTTGTCGATGCTGGTCTAGGGCTCGTTGTAGTTTCCAGAGCAGTCGTGCCCTACGATTTGTGTGATATTTCAATCACTGTTGCCGAATCCATCATTGTGCCTGGTAAAGTTCTGTTTATGCACCCACTACAGAATTATGCTGTGGTGCAATACGATCCGAAACTTGTCGATGCACCTGTGCAATCTGCAAAGCTAAGCACTGAGCACGTCAAACAAGGTTCCCCCACAATCTTCTTGGGTTTCAACCAGAACCTGAGAGTTGTGGTTGCCAAGACTTCAGTCACGGACATCACCACCGTCGCCGTTCCCGCCAACTCATCTGCTCCCCGATACCGCGCTATCAATGTCGATGCTATCACGGTAGATACCTCTCTGAGTGGTCAGTGTGGTAGTGGTGTACTTGCAGATGAGGACGGTACCGTCCAGGCCTTATGGCTTACATACCTCGGTGAGCGGACCCATAGTAACAAAGACGTTGAGTACCATCTTGGGTTAGCAACCCCATCATTACTACCTGTTATTCGCCAGCTTCAGGCTGGTGTAATTCCCAAGCTGCGGATGTTGAATGTTGAGCTTCATCTTGTGCAAATGAGTCAAGTTCGGATCATGGGCGTGAGTGACGAATGGATTCGCAAAGTCGAAGAGGACAACCCAGAACGTCATCAACTCTTTATGGTTCGCAAAGTTGAGTGCGGGTACTCACAGACCCTTGAAGAAGGTGACGTGATCTTGACTATCAACGGGAAGGTCATGACAAGAATTACAGAACTGGATGTCATGTACGACCACGACTTTTTGGACATGGTGGTGGTCCGGAATTGCGAAGAAATGACCTTGAAAGTCCCCACTGTGCCTACCGAGGACTTGGAGACGGACCGTGCTGTAATTTTCTGTGGTGCTGTATTGCACCGGCCGCATCATGCAGTTAGGCAGCAGATTAGCACGTTGCATTCAGAGATCTATGTTTCCGCACGCACAAGAGGAAGCCCGGCATATCAGTACCAGCTAGTACCAACCAATTTCATTGTTGCGGTGAATGGAGTTAAGACGCAAGATTTGACCGCGTTTTTGGCGGAGGTCTCAAAGATCCCCGATAACACTTATTTCAGATTAAGAGTGATTACTTTTGACAACATCCCGTTCGTCATCACAATCAAGAAGAATGAACACTATGTAAACATCAATCCCCAAATCTGAAAGAGGCCGTTGCTAATTTTGTGCAAAAGTTCCCAACGATGGAGTTTATCAAAGATCCCGCCGAACCCTGCGGCTGGCGGAGACAAACTTACGAGGGGACATCAGCACACGCAGGTACGCAGCTAATCCCTAGCACAGCCTTCTCCACCAAGCAGATACTCGGGCTCTAATAGAATCCGATGTGATGTTTTAGGTCTCACATCAAGTATCCTCGCCGAGAGTATGCCAAACGATCTTTATGAGAACGATAACGGTGATTGTGAAGCTGACGATGGCGGCATATAGACATGGAAGAAGTTGGTGGTTGCGAGTAAATAACACGGCGGTGGCTAGGATATACGACTATTCCACAGCTCGTTCGGTCCTTTAACCTTGTTTTCAGCTATGATTGTGAAATTAATTGTACAATTCTTTTGTTATTTAGGCGGGTGGCGGTACAATAGAAGGGATTTCTTTTAGTGCTGTTTTCGCGCGAGATAGTGTGTGTGTTTTGAGGAGGATGTAGGAGGAGGAGAAGGAGGTTTCTCTTTGCTAGGATATCTTCCTATTCGGCCTAGCGATATGAACTGTAGTACATGTAATAAGCAATGCTGCGCCCAGGTGGCTACCATGACCTTTCTCCTCAATCGTAATCAAATACCAAGTCCAAACAGAGAAACGGCTGGAGGAGACCTGCTAGTACAGGGCTCTTCTTGTGGCCAATCTTTTGTATCACCCCTTATCAGGGACCTCCGGAAGTCCAGGAAATGACTCATGTCTTCCACCTACCTCACTCCTCCCCTCTCTTAGCAGTCTGCACATGGTCCCATCCGTTTTGGAGGGCCTCGGGGGGATAATACAAAGAAAAGGCCACGCTTGGGCTCCTCTTGCGTGTGGGAAAACAAGAGACTGATGCCGGATGACTGAGGGGATGAATAGATAGAGGAAGTGGAAGCTCCTTAGCTGCTACTATGCGGTAGAATATGTGTGCCTCTTCAAAACACAGCCACATGTTTGTGGAGCGGGGGTTCCACATCGCACGGCAGCTGTGTGTAATGAAAAATAGCCAACAATGCAAAAAAAAGGTATGGTTTCTATATATTGGAGCATAAAACAAAGTTTTCGCTCCACGTCTTCTGCTTATCAGTTCTTGCCCACTGAAAGGCCAGAAGTCCTTTTTGATACCACTCCGGATGTTACCCCACTAGCAAGAGATAAACAAATAAGAACTATATCTAGGCCTCCCATAGAATAAAGATCAATTTATTGTCTGATAAGAGCGACGGTGTGCCGAGCTTTTAAGTCAATTTTAACTGACCTTACGATGGGATTTTCCTCACTGAGGAAACTACAATTTTTATCTTAGGATATGTACGTACAACTACGCAGATTAGAACATCAAAGGACTATAGACTGACCCATATAGTCACTTAGATTGATATAATATCTTGAAACAGAAACATAGGGTATATTTTATCTAGTCTACCCCAGAAGCAGCGAAAATAAATATAAACCCTAATGCTTACGTTGAATAAATACCCTCCAAAATTTCCCTCAATCGCTCCAACAGCCTTCCATTCTCCTCCCCTGTGCCCACAGTCACTCTGAGGCATCCAAAACATCCATTCTCACCGCCCCGGAACCTCACAACAACCCCATGGGTCTCCGCAAGCCTTTTATACGCTGCCAACGCAACAGCGTTAGACGGCTTACCCCCCGGCCCGTCCAGTATCTCTACCAAGATAAAGTTAGCATCGAAGCCTCCGAGAAATCTCCCGACTCCTGGAATGCTAGGCAGCTCCCGGAGAAGACGGGCCCTCTGTGAGAGGATCTTGGCAACATTCTCACTCTTGACCGCAAGTCCTGCTGCTGAGAGCGCTGTGTATGCAAGTGACGATGTAGGTGTCGAGATGCTGTATGGCGCCTTCAAGTTGTTCAATAGCTGTGCAATTGCTGTGGATGTGAAAGCTGCCCCGACCCTAATCCCCGCCAGACCAAACGCCTTACTGAGGGTCTGCATGATGACCAGATTGGGGTAGTCTACGACCCAGGGTGCAAGTGAGCTCCCTTCTGGTGCAAAATCCACATATGCCTCATCCACCACCACGACACCGTTCCACGTTGGATGTGCAAGGATTTTCTTCACTGCCTCGGGGTCCAACAATGCACCAGTTGGGTTACCAGGGGAACAGAGGTAGACAATCTTGATATTTGCGTCCTGCGACAATGCCTCGTTGATAGCGTCAGGGCAGAGCTCGAACCTGCCGCTTTCGAGGTTAAGGTCGACCTTAACAACCTCAATGTCGTTGATCTGCGCGGAGACGGAGTACATGCCGTATGTGGGCGGGCAGGTAAGAATCTTGTCCTTCCCGGGGGTGCAGAAGCATCGGAGAAGGGCATCAATTGCCTCGTCACTTCCGACACCGAGGAAAAGATTCTCGGGGGTTAGAGGTTTAGTGGGATTGGTGTTGCGAAGGGCGCAGAAGGCGTTCTTGAGGACATGCTGGTTCGGGTCGGGGTAGCGGTGGAGACCGGCAGTTTCGGCGGTCGAGGAAGCAGTCAAGGGGAGTGAAGGGCCGTAGGCATTTTCATTGGCATCGAGGAGGATATTGGTGCCATCATCTTTGTAGTCGCTACCCATTGAGTCTGGTTAGCTAGTTTTTCTTTTCTTTTTTTGCGGGGGTAGTATTGCGGGGTGAGGGAGCTTACTCGCGCGCACATCGGTATGGGACGAGTTTGAAGATGTTGGGGCGAGCACAGGTCTCGAGATTAAAGGGGGAGGTGCTAACGGTCATTTTAAGTATATTGTGGGTCTGTGAGAAGAAGAATAGGCCGTGGAATTGAGATGGGGATGGTATTTATCAGAGCTTGGTGGTGAGTCAGGTCAAAAATCTTTCAGGTTTGTGTGGGGCTTATCGCTATCGGGCTGACATCGATCATTGACAACGAGAAGGGCCAAGATTTTGGAGAACCCTCTCCGTTTACGGACCGATCAGCTTTCGGCGCATATAATAATCCCAAATGAGCAAATTACTATATACAAATATACACCAGGTTTATTTGTTTTTCTGGGAACTAAGGGGCAGCGCGTAGCTAGAACGGTCTAGCTACATGTGCTCTACCCCACTGTATAGCCGGCTGTCTCTACTCTGAACCGCTGGAATGAGATGTGATCTGTAGATAATAGTATGTACCGAACCCAAGAAGATGTCTACTGGCTGTGATAGGTCGCAGTGCTAGCTACTAATACTGAGCAGGCCCCACTGATTGGTGAGCATGTAGGTGCTTAAATATTACCTGGAAGCTTATTATTATATCCACTATACCGGCTCAATCGGGCGACTGGGTCAATAATTAGTAGGAAAAATCATTACTGCCAAATTTCCCGCATAAACATTATTTCCACATTATCCAGCCCTCGGGTTACTTTATTCGAAATGGCAGAACAGCAATACTGGTGTTTATCCACAAAGAAGCGAGTCCGAAGCCGTTCCGGATTGCTATCCCTTATGCTGTCTCAATTCTGTGGCTTGCGTGCGAGGGCTCGCCCGATGTTGCGACATGTATATCATGTTTAGGAGTCGACATATTCTGTGGCTTGCGTGCGAGGGCTCGCCCGATGTTGCGACATGTATATCATGTTTAGGAGTCGACATATTCTGTCTTCGTTTCGTTGGATTCAATTGAAACCATGGTCATGTATGTGTCCCGTATAAACCAAGTTAGAGGATAGATGAATGGAAACCTGAAGGACCCCCCCCTCCCTCTCTCTCCTTCATCCACCTCATCCACCTCATCCACTTCACCCACTTCACCCACTTCATCCTCATCTTATTCCTTATTATTGCATCAATTCGAATAAACCGATTCGTTCCCTCTCGTCGAAACACCCTACACATATTTAGCAACCACTGAAATGCCTCAGGGACCTGCACCGGAGCCGCCCCGGCAGTCGAGCCCTCGAGGATTTATCCGAACCCCCCGGCCAGCTAAACGCACAACTTATCCCCAATTATCCTTTAGGAAACGCTCCCCCGCTTTCGGGCCCCGCACCCACATGACATAAAGCTGCAACCCCAGTCCCAGGCCCGCCATGTAAGCAGACACAGTAGAGAAGATCATCAGAAAACAAAACACCATCACCAACCACATAGGCCTTAAACATGAGTGAAAACGTCTCCGAAGTGCTCACAGTAGCGGAAATCTATCCAGAAGCTCTCCAGGAGTCCCAAAAGCAGCGCTGGGAGCATCTCCTCGCAAAGTTCCAAGAGCTCTATGGCACCCCTGCCGAGTACATCTCTCGGAGTCCCGGTCGGGTCAATATCATCGGAGAGGTTAGTCTAATCGATACTTCATCCAATAACACTCGATATCTGAAACTGATGACATATAGCACATTGACTACATGCTCTTCTCCGTGATCCCCATGGCCGTCACGGCCGACTTCCTTCTCGCCGTCCGCCTGGTGCCCGGCAGCTCTACCGTCAAGCTCGCAAACGTCCTACCAAAGTTTCCAACCAGAGAGTTCACAATTCCGACCGTGGGCGATCTCGAGATTGACGCCACACAGCATGAATGGAGCAACTACTTCAAATCTGGACTCCGCGGCGCAATAGAGCTCCTCCGAAAGAGGGATGGAACTACCAGACAGGTCGGGATGGAAATACTCGCCGACGGCACTGTCCCCTCTGGTGCAGGTCTCAGTAGTAGTGCAGCCTTCACATGTGCGAGTGCGCTTGCATCGCTGGTTGCAATGGGAGAAGAGACTGTGAACCAGAAGGATCTTGTGAACCTTGCTGTTGTCGCGGAGCGATATGTGGGTGTCAATTCTGGAGGGTGAGTAGCTATCTATGTGCATCTATTTGCTGGTCGGTAGCATAAACTAACTAATGTATAAAGAATGGATCAATCCGCCTCTGTACTTGGCCAGGCAGGATCTGCGCTATACATCAGTTTCCACCCCGCCCTGACCGCACAACCGATTGCTTTCCCTACCACCTCCCCCGAACTAACATTTGTCATCGCCGACACCCTCGTAACAGCTGATAAGCACACTACGGGACCTATTAATTACAACCTCCGTGTTGTTGAATGCACGCTCGCCGCACAGATCCTTGCAAAGAAGCTCAATCTTGGTGCGCTTCCCGCTGACGCCGGGCCGCTCGGAAACACCCTCAAGGGGTTAATGGACGTTTACTACGCTTCCTCCACCTCCCTCCCACTCGAGAAGAAGCTTGAGGCCCTAATCGACCTTACAAAGAGCACACTAACCCAAGAAGGTGGCTACACACGCGAGGAGATGGCCACCATCTTAGACACGAGTGTTGACGATCTGGTGAACCGTTATATGACCCGCTTCCCCATCCGCGCCGAGCGCTTCAACCTGCGCTCCCGCGCAATCCATGTCTTCTCCGAAGCTCTTCGCGTCACCCGCTTCCAGGCGCTACTTGCCTCCTCCTCGGGCTCTAACTCCGACACAATCCTGACGCAGCTAGGCGCGCTCATGAATGAATCGCATGATAGCTGCCGGGATCTTTACAACTGCTCATGTCCCGAACTCGACGAGCTCTGCTCACTAGCAAGGAAAGCAGGCGCCTACGGGTCACGATTGACCGGTGCAGGATGGGGCGGGTGCAGTGTACACCTGGTGCCACAGGACAAAGTTGATGCTGTGAAGGAGGCGTGGAAGAAGGAGTACTACGGGAAGAAGTTCCCTGACATGAGCCCCGAGAAGATTAAGGGTGCAGTGGTTGTGAGTAGACCCGGAAGCGGTGCAGTGTTGTTTAAAGTCACCGAGTGATGGGTTGTGACGCAGCCTTATTCAGGTAAGATGAGAGATTCGTGTATGTAGATTTTCTTTCTTTGGGTAGGGTGTATATATTATAAAATGCAAATTAGTTTTTTTCTTTCGGATTTTTCTGTGGGCATGAGATGCGTTCCTCGTGTTCCTGCGTTCCATCTCTCACGACATGACTAAAAAAACACAGTACAAGACCAAAGGCAACAAACCAGCCCTTGCCGAACCATCAACACACAAATAAGTACAAGTAACAACCCTCTATCAAAAGTATAGAAGAAGGAGTGCTCAAACCACCGCTGATGATGCTACAATATCAGATGCTAGTGTAAAGCTAATTCAATAGCCATACAATATCCAATAAGTATGTAGGTATACCCAATATGTAATGTGCGATTTAAAGGTTTTAGTTAGTTAAGTATGAAAATTTGACAATCGCTTTTCCCTAGATTTAGCGATTGGGTTGGTATTGGTGGCGACTCGGGTTTGCTTTTTGTTAGCATTGGTATTGACAATTCGAGGTTTCCTTTTTGTTAGTATTGATATTGGTGGTTATTCGGGGCTTGCATTTTGTTAGTATTGGTATTAGTGACTATTATTGATATTAGTTGTGATTCAGGGTTTAACTTAGGTAGAGTGGTGTTTCTTTTATTGGTATTCTATCAAAAGTAATGATTATCCTAACCGGCTGAAGGCCGGGAGCCACTTGTAAAAGTATAAATGTACAGCGGTGTGTAATAATTCATCGGACGACGTAGCCACAATTTTGCCTACAAACGCGTATTTTGATGGCGTTCCGTCCGGTGGCTTATTGCCCATCGCTGCACCTACATACTGGAGCTAGGAGAGAATGTGCGTCTTATACATGATCGGCAAGGGTAGAAATCATTCTTCGTACTCCACGACTTCAAGTTGGGACGGACCTGGGCCAGAACTTTGGCCAGGCCACCGATGCTATAATACTGCATAGATTCTCCAAGACAGACGAGGTGAAGGTATTATCGTCATACCTTGAAGCTCAACACCAGAATCACACGAGCCTTATTTGAGCATTGTATATTTAAACAAGGTCCAGGCAAGGCTCACGTGATTCTACGGTTTGACTTTAAGGCATCAATAAATATTTGAAATTCCAATTCTTGGCCTACTTGTATCATCATGGTCAATAAAGGTTACAAAGACTCCCTGGCCAATAGGTTACATCCCATGGTTTTATCTACTGCATATCTACAACTGGCGGATCAGTATATGAGTGCATCGCACCCGCCTCGAGCTCTGGGTGAAGGCACACACACCCACTAGCTATTCTGCAACTCAAATATGAAAAGTCTCCTTATATATCTTTCTCGCCATGCGCGCGTTGAGTTACAGCGAAACTAGATCCTTCAGGGTGACAATTGCGAGGGTTGTGGGTGACGGGGTGCTGGATACGAGTGATTGTGTATGATGCACGCTCACACCTCCGGCCCTCTACCTCTCATGATTTTTGGCTACTTACTTCGTATATATAGTAGTTTCATGCTTATAACCTTTAATTCCACAGCTTTATACACCTTAGATCGCTACAAGTATGAATGTAGTCAACCCGGCATGGCCATGGCCAGTGCTATACCTGCCGTACGTACTAGCACGCGCACATATAAATAACTCTTGCTTACCACAATAAGTTAAAGAAAAATACGCACTTACCAGTATACTGCGGGTTTATGAAGGGTGTAATCTACACAGCACCAGTCAGTGAGGTTTGTCAGCCGGACTTTGTATAACTTTCTATATCTCTTGTTACATATACATATAACTAGTATAAGTGGCTTATGGCCGCATTTTATCAGCTTATCTACATATCAGTAGACCAAAAGTAGTGGTGAGACCGCCGGTGTGATCGCTTTGAAGTCCCTGCTCGGACACTAAAAAGGTGCCGGAAAAATCCGTAGTGACTTTCAAAGGCTTTCACACAAACAGAAGGGCCCAGCCCCTAGATCTCTGGTCCCTGATAAGGGTCTGACACAAGTTGGTATCTTGATTCCCTTCTTCGAGCCGTTCCAGATCGCCGTCACACCTCCGGAAATCGCCTAGCAAAACAGGTACTTTCCTGCAGCCTGTAGATCAGCTTACATATATTATACACACAGGTAGTGAATCATACATGCTTACTGTAAATATATCAAGATGTCTTGAAGAAGCAGATAATGCATGCTGCATGACAACGCGAGCTCCAGACCAGAAGAGAACCTCATGGCTGCTATTCGCTGTCCTTCTGCATCTGGCGGAAGAATATCTTGCATTCTCGATCATTGACCTGTCGTTGTAGTCCGTGGCCTTTCTGTGGCCAGATGGTATCAATAGCTCGAGCCTTATTCAAGCGAGCTTGATTAAGCGTGTCGATACAGAACCAGAACCATAAGCAGCACGACCCCTGATCATAGCACACCATCACCGCGCCCCAGCCCGGAACATTAACCGTTGTTTCAAAGTACCGGGTTTCAATGACAAATAAAGGCAAACCTCGCTGATGCTCTCGTACCTTCAATGATTCTAATCGATTCTCATGGACCTTCGTGTGGCCTGCCTTAATGCTAGAGGGAAGGGGGGTACATGATAGACCCCGTGTTCCTCGATACGATTAATTAGTCCCGAGGGGGGTTAGAGAATCCGGGATCAGTCTCCTAGGCCCCCGCATTCTAGAAAGACCCCCACCCATGTCACAAGTGAGGTGGTGCAGGTGGGTACCTGCCAAGAATAAAGGCATCACAGATCTTCCACCTTGCTTGCCTCGAGCGAAGCATATAAGTGCTCACGAGCTTGTGGCTTCTTTTCTTGTCTCTCCTCGCCGATAGTGCAATGCACTGGTTCAAGTCTATAGACAGTTATATGCAGTTTTGTGTGCATGTTTTTCAGGGGACTATAACCACGTCGTGCGCAGACCTGTGAGCATGGGGATGGGCATGCATGTTAAATTCTCGGGCGAGGGGCGTGGAGAAATTAGAGTATGAGGTGGTAGGGAGTTAACCGAGGACTCTAGATCTGCGTGCCTCAGGGCCTGCTTTAGGAGGACGGACTGCCAACTATCAAGACGCAGGAAGGATAAGAAAATATGGGTTCCACCCGTAGATAGTCCAGAGGCTCGGTATATATAAATACAAGAAGGAGTTTAAGGCCCCAAACAGTACAAAGGTGCAAAAGTGCCGCTGATTACATGTGCCATGCTCACGCGGTGTTTTGGTGACACGAGTGATATTTTGTGATTCCAATTCTAAATACGGACTGGTGTTTTATTCTCCTTGCCGTCGATTCCGGAAGATGAACTGCATGAATAAATGTGTATGTATGTTTCACTGAGCCTTAAATAAAAGAAACTACGATTAAATGTCGGTATTAATGTATTCAGCTCTGATTGAGACAAATGGAAAAAGCAAACACTCTATTCTAAGACCCAAACCAGGCTTCTGATATCTCATGTCGTACTTACTTCTTTCCAGACCCAGAGTTATCCTCCACGTCTTCTGCACCATCATTATGAGCCTCCTCGCCACCATGCCCGCCATTTCTCTCATACTCCTCATCATCGAATCCCTCATCAGCAGGTTCCACCTCCAATGGCCTCATCGCAGCTCTCTTCCAGAACTTCAGAGTATTCTGCCCCACCAAAGTTCTACCCCTCGGGTCCGGTGTTGCAGCCCTAACCAGGGCCTTATGAAACTCCCACGCCTCGTGCTCCAGCCCAAGCACCCTGAGACACCTGATGATCCGCGTAATTCTGAGATGATTATGGTTGAAGCGGCACAACCAGAACCTCGCTTTGCGCTGAAAGTCGATTCCCGACGCCTCCCTGATTTCGAACCCGCAGGCGGCGGTGGTGATCGCCTCAAACCCATAAAAGTCCAACATGCGTACCAGACTCTCCCGCATTCGCTCACGGAGCTCTGGGCGTGTCCGGAAAGCCTCTGCAGTGTGTATGTCAATGCGTGGAGCACTTCTGTTGAAAGGGGAGGCTTCGGGTAAAGGGAAGAGCCATTGGATGTAGTCATGATGGTACTCCAGATCGCGGTCAGGGAAGCAGAGGATCTCAGATAGAGTGCGGTCTTCCGAGTCGGTCCCGCCATTGGGGTGTGTGTAAAAGCTTATCAGCCGGTTGGTGGTGGAGATAGTTAGGGTCTTCGGAGGAGGTCCGTTGGGCCCCGAGTCAGCTCCAACTTGAGTAGCACCACCTTCTTGGCATTGATCTTCTTCTGAGTTGGCACCACCCCTTGTGCCTTCCCTAGCAGCAGTGAGAGCGGAATTATTTTTATTGTTGCTTGCTGAAGGTGAGTTGATAGTTGCTGCGGTTGAAGCTCCGTTTGTTGGGGCTACAGGTGTTAGGCTGGCGAGGAAGCTTTTTGGGGGGTCAGCTCTTTTAGTTGATAATTTACCAATGGCCCCCATGACGGTACGACTGACTTTTGCTGTCATTATGGAGGGGTGGTATGATAAAACAATTGAGGTAATGAGTGAGGAATCTGTGACTAGCGAGATGGATCGAATGGGGAAATCGCTTTGCAGAAATGGAGCTCGAGCTTGGTGAAGGTGAAGCTTTGACCAGGATTCCGATTCCAAGGAGCACAGACACGTATTGGGCTAGGGTTGACTTTGCAGGTCACGTGCATGCATTTCAGTGCTAAGGCCCTGAGGTCTTAGCAGAAAACAACACCAACCCAACAGCACCTCGATTACAACAGCCGCCGCCCAACTAATGGGGACAAGAGTTAAGTATTTATGCTTCTTGGCAGGCACTCCCTGTTTGTACCGGTTTATACAAATACTTACCATACCGAGGAGTAAATTCTCCTATCTACTGTATCAGTCAAACCCCCGGGTCGGAATCTTTGCACCTACTGGGGGAAAAGGGGTGGTTGAAGGGGGGGGAAGCCAAGTCCCCGGTTTCCCAGGTTCACACTGCAATCCTAGTCAAAACACCCTATGTATCATCTCCCTTCGCTTGCTCTCCCGCCCGTCAGTTCATCTTACGGTCCATGCGTCGTCGTCGTTTCGACCACCGCCCGCTGCTGCGATCCCCATCCTCCCCCCCTCTCTCTCTCTCCCCCCCTCTGCTAGACGGCACCAACGGATCACAACATTTCAAAAATGTACCTATGTACGTACTTGGCTGCACAACTTAGAGGGAGCGGAACTGCACAAGCCAAGTTACAGCGCATGTGTAGCAGGGCATATTCACGGTACCGACCGTTATCAGGCATGGATAATGATAATGGTCAAAGAAACGACAGTGCCAGAGAGGCCGGGTAATCAAGCCGGAAATAACGTGATGATCCGTGACAAGGATCTCCACAGCACGCGCGGCTGAAAATAAATTTCCTCAATACCAGCCAGTCCGCGTGCCAAGTATGTAGTCGTTGACAACAAAAAAAAAAAAAATAGGTCAGAGTAACATAGGTACAACCACCCCCCCCCCCCCCTTCCTCCCCTGATAAAGCAATATCCCTCCAATCTCATCGTGATGAAACAATTGTATTTCCTAGTCCAGTATAGCATAGGCTACATACCTCTAGCCCAAGGTAGTGACAGACAGAAGAGGTAAGGGGAAAAAGCTCGCTCCCGTGAGATTCGAACGCAATTGGAAATTAGAGGGATCTTTTGCCTGCATGCATGCAGCATACAAGTGCTCTACCTTTACTCTAGGGAAATATGGTACATGTAGGTACATGTACATGTATGTACCTAGGTAGAGTAGCGCGCAGAGTACAGAGTAAGTACATACAGCTGTGCGTAGAAGAGTAAAAAGAGGAGAGAGTACCTTAATGTGCCTGTGTCACATCGCCGGCGCCACGCTTGAACATCTTCATCCTTCTGTCGAACTTCCACTTCCACTTCCACTTCCTTCTCACCCCTGCGCTGCAGTGCAGCTAGCAGCGCAGTAAGGATAGGACCAAACTTCTCACACGAGAACCTTCCACCTACGCTACAGGCTGGTCCTTATATATTCCCTACACTAGCTGCTACCCAGGATCAGAGTAAGCAGCTGGCGGCTAACCAGTCGGTACGGGCACCCCCGGGGGTAACATCATCGCATGGGATCGGAATCGGCAGCCAATGATTCGTGCTGACCGACACCGAAAGCTCTCGCGAGCGGAATTGTATGCCGCCTAATGGATCATTGTACGACATGTAGGTACATGGGTGGAAATGTAGCCTGTATCGGACGTAGGCACCCTACTCTGCCCAATCCACGGTCCGAGTATAGATAGAAACCTTTAGCAGCAAATCCAGATTGCCTGATCAGGGTAGCCGTGTAGAATTAGATACCATGATGCTGCACGGTGTAAGGTGATCCTCTCCCAAGATTGCCTTTATCGGTACTGTCTGAAAAACGAAAAGAGACAAAATCTCAGTTAGCCAAGGTTGAGAAATAAAAAGCAATCATATTGAGAAGATCTTTTCCCTCCCCTAGACAGCTTCTCAACAAAGCCGACATAATTTTTACTCTCCGGGGCACGCAAAACAAACTTCATTGACGAGCTGCTTGTCTGAATCTGGCTCTACACCGACTCGACCGCCGAAGTGCAAACTACACGTGGATACGCGTAGTCAATCTCTCCCGGATTTTGAATAATAAAAAAACCCCACTTCCATCACAAAACAAAAAACAAACCATTTAGGATTAGTTACGTATGTATAAGTAAACATGTAATTCTGTGGCGGGTTGACCTACAGTAAATAAAAACATGTTGAAAAAACATTCCGGCACGTGTCTGTAATCTGTAAAGTGTCAATGACCGAAAAAACCAGAATTCTCCTTGCAAAGAAAAGAACGAGTTTCCCTTTTTTTTTTTTTTTTTTTTTTTGTTTACGTCCCCGCTCACGCCATTTGATACTTCCTATAAACGATGAATATACATATATAATTTGTTTTCCAACGACGCCACGAATCCGGGCCAAACAAAGAACTCCCTCTCCAGGTTTCCGTTTTTCTCTACTCTTTCGACCCTATTTTTTTGCCCATGCTGGATCCTTCACATGTCCCCCTAAAAAGATGCATCCGATATTGTATAAGAAATGAAAAAATGAAGAATGGAAATAAATATAAAAAAAGGAAATTGGATATAAACGGGTGGAAAAAATGCAGGATCACACCGGGAAATAATGAACAGAACAGATAAAAGTAGACTCAACCCTCTCGGACCTAGTGATTACCACTGATAGCTTCGGGTAATTGTCCCTTAGCCAACAAGGAGACAGTAAGGGGAGGCAAACGAAAGGGATGGGTAAGCAAACAACCAAAATACGCAGGGGAAAGAAGAAGTTCCCCCCCGAACCCTGATACCCTAAATATATAAACAGAGAAATTGAAAACACTTATGAAATGAATAGCAATATTGTTACAGATAGGAAAATGCAAACCCAACGAAAGTAAGAGGCAATCTATGTGCCAAGAAAAAAACCCAGTCCGAGCTGTAACGATACAATCTTTGTCAGGAGAGTTTCATCACTTCATCAATATAGCCGATGCAATGGGATACAAAAGGAAAATGTGAAAAATGAAGTCTGCTCTCTCAACCCCGCCCATTACCGTTTTTGCTGTCTCTACCACCGTCTGAGGATGGAGGTGGGGGGTGGGGAGGGGGAAACGCTGCTGCGAAGCCAGAACCGGGACCAGCCGAGTATGGCCTCCCTTGTGGCTGAGGAGGCACTGATTGTGGTCGTTGTTGGTCCTGCCTCTGTTGTTCGTGTCCCCGCTGCTCCTGCCTTTGTTGCTCCTGCCTCTGCTGCTCCTGCCTCTGATGGTCCTGCCTCTGATGGTCTTGCCTCTGATGGTCATCTTGCCTTTGTTGCTCTTGTCGTAAATGCTCTTGCTCACGTGAGTGGTGAGGCCCCCCATTACCTCCATTACCACCACCGCTGCTGACACCGTCCCCTGCCGATGACACCGGAGGTAGTTGTGGCCCTTCGGGTAGTGGCGATCCTCCGATTGATCGCCGGTGACGCGTTGTAGCTGACCTGTTGTAGGGTTCATATCCTCTTCCGGTGGATCCTACTGTCTCACTCCGATGTCTTGAATGTCCACGCCGTGTCCGACTAGGTGTGGTCGCCGCAGACAAAGGAGTTGGGTGAAATGAGGGTGGAGAAAAGGGTGTTGAAGGTGTTTGCTGTTGTGAAGATGGAGCACCTCCATGCTTTCGCTTTTTAGGGGAGTTCGTGTAGTCAGACCCAGTAAGTTGATTCGAAGGTGGTTGGAGAGCAAATGGGGATTGCAATTGTGTTTGTGTTTGCGGCGAAGACGTTTTGACTGGTGTTGTCATACTACTAGCTTGGCTGTTTGGTGGAACATAGTGGTGAAAGAATATAGCAGCAGATTCTTGTTGTTGAGCTGGTTGAGTTGCTTGAGAGGGGTGTCC
This sequence comes from Morchella sp. 2016-41, assembly GCA_024713855.1. Lineage (NCBI taxonomy): Eukaryota > Fungi > Ascomycota > Pezizomycetes > Pezizales > Morchellaceae > Morchella > Morchella sp. 2016-41. Next base: position 613,862 of record JAMGZD010000021.1, read on the forward strand.
CTGGGCCACTGTTTGCATTGGACCATGAGGGGCACCAATTGGGGTTCCAATGTGCCCTGGAAGTAGAGGAGGCTGTTGAGAATGAGGATGCATGTCTTTAGTGTTGATCTGCGGTGGTCGCGGTGGTTGCGCTGGGCCATTTCTTGAAGGCAAATAAGAAGTATAGCTCACCGGCGGAGCACCCTGCGGCTGCATTCCTGCTCCCGGAGGCGGGCCCATATGTGGTTGTACAGGCGGGCCCTGCGGGAAGGAATCTGCTATTGTACGTGTTTCCCTCCGCATTTTGCGTTCAGGACCTGGGGAATGATGTGGTGGCATGGAATGGACTTGCTGCTGTTGAGTCTGCTGCTGCTGCTGCTGCTGCTGCTGCTGCTGCTGCTGCTGCTGTTGCTGTTGCTGTTGCTGCTGTTGCTGTTGCTGGGCCATCTGATGCTGCTGTTGAAGTTGGCCCATCATTTGAGTACAATGTTCATTGAACCACTCTCCAGCGACGCCCTTGAGAGCACTTCCAGCAAACATGATCGGTATCATCTGTGGCGGTATTCCCATCTGATGAGCCTCCCTCAAAAACTCCAACTCCAGCTTCTTAAAATCCACACGAGATTGTTCCTGTTTCGTCCGCTCTTCTTCCGCCTTCAGTCGGTCCTCCTCGATTCTTAACTGGATCCGAGCACTGTCCTCGGAGTTCTGCCATTGGTGGGGCATATTTTCAAGTATATTCGAGGCCTGTTGAGTAGGTAATGAAATCATGGCCGCTGGTAGCGGCAGTCGATGTGAGGTCATAGAAAAGATAATAACTGGGCCCTCCGGTGAGCTTTTGGATGCCAGAGTGGCCGCTACGAGAGGTGTTTTTTGAAGAGAACCGGATTCGAAAACCACCACTGGAGGTCCGAAGCATCGACAACAGCCGGGTTACCTAGACATTGTAAAAGCGAAAAAATGAGGTTAGCGTCACAGAAGTAGTTGCTGGTCCCTCGAACTAGGCTTGCGAGCTTGTGGTAGGCGGACGTAATATGCCAGTTGGGGGGGGAGGGGGGGGGGGGGCAGGACCCACTTTGATGGGGTGCAGATTCTAAAATGGAATCGGAAAGAGCTGAACTTTATGAATGGTAAAACAAAAAAAGAAACACACGCCATACACAGGTACAGATAGGAATGATAATCATACAAGGTGGTGGTGGTGGTGGATAGATACAGGCATGGGCATACACTCTCATACACTCACATAACACACTTTCAGCACTCACAGGGAAATAATGATATATGGCCGGTGAGCATGCACACTGAGAGGGGACGTCGGCGGGAAGCAACAACACCTTTCAGTAACGAGCAGTAACTGGCAACGGGGGCGGCAGTAGTAGCAGTAGTAGCAGTACTAGTAGTAGTACTAGTAAAGTAGCAGTAGTGTGGTGGCAGTAGTAGTAATAGGAACGGTAATGGCAGAAATGGTGTTTGTGGCGGGGAAGGGCTTCAGGCGAACGCGCGAGTTTCCAGCCGCAATCTGGTACTGTATTCTACGCACGCATACAAAGTAGGTCGCAGCAGGAGCAGGTATCTAATGCGCGTATGTCTGCCCTTAGGGAAGGGACCAGGAGTTCTGGCTACACCCTGACGAAACACGAAGGGTAGAAAATACCAACCTTGAACTGCAGTGGGGGGTAGCGGCTGCAAACGGGACAGGCGTATGGTTGATGTTGCTAGCTGAGGACACGCAGTGTGTATATGTAGTTATGCCAGCAGGTCCAGACGACCTGTAAAAATCGTTTCGTCGTTCTTGTGGTTGATCAATTGATTGCTGACTGCGATAACGTTGATGAAGAGAGATCAACTGCCCGCTTCAACACTCCCTGCGAAATAAAAAAGATACCAGCGAGAATCCTCAAGTGAAAGCGACTGGAAATAAAGGAATGATGTGGGGGGTTATTGGAAACTCCCCAGGGTTCGAAGATAAAAAAAAAAAAAAAAAAAAAAAAAAAGGACAGAGAAAATAAAACTTCGTGAATTGAAAGAGTGACTCTGGACGGAGAAGTGAAGGGGAGAAGAAAACAAACACACAGAACCCTCCAGTAGTGCCGCTGCTAATTTCTCAAAGAAGGCAGAAAAAATATACTGGAGAAAATTAAGGAGATTTCTTTTTTCTTTTTTTTCTTTGGAAGACTCAAAGAAGCGTGGCCTGCGCGTGGAAAGAGCGTGGATAGAGTGGTCGTTTGTTGCGACAAAAAAGCAAACCAACGGCTGGCGGTGCATCTTGGTTGGCGTAGCACGGATGCACTCTCTCTCTTTTTGGTCTGAGACATCGTTTTTCACGGCGCACCCACTTTTTTGCTAATAGCAGCCGCTAAGCTCTCTTCGGGATAGTTGAGATCGGTGGATAAGCAAGCCAGTTTATCCTCACTCCCAACGAGCCAGCTCCACGATAGTGGGACCTGATATGATTTTTACTGTGAAGAATCTCCCAGTAGAATCAATGGGACCTCCCTAAACATCGCTACCGAATGCGGCGAGCATCAAATAGAGTACATAGAAACGACAGTGACTAATTGGGTATCATAGTCCGAAGTAGTTGGAATAGAGTAGACGGCTCCTGCACGATGCGTGAACTTGAAACTCTTTGGGCAGCAATCTGAATACAGGATCGCGCCACGACGAGGGCTGAAAGAAACCAATCCGGCACAAAGCGAAGTCCCACAGCAGGTGAAGACAGTGAGGCTGGTGTATATTTCCCCTCTTATTTGGCGATGATATCGAATTAGAGACAAGACACAGTCTAAGAGTAGATGCCCAGTACTAAATATCTATCGCTGTTTACCCAATCCAGTCCACGCTAAAGCCAAGATGATGATAAGTGAGCAAGAGAGACCGAGATCGATAAACGCCATGAGTCCAAGTGAGGACGAATGAGGCGCCTTAGCCCTACCGGGAGCATGCGGAATAAAGAGCGAAGGCAAAGGCATGTACCGATGCACATAAGTACCTACATATACATGTATGTATTCTGAATACTCTAGATAAATAGAGCAATTGTGATATCTTGGTTGCTTTGAGAGCCTCAATCTGCATACAGCAGCCTAGTTACTGGAACGAGGACAGATTGCACGAAAATAGGCTCGGAGAGCATAATCCGACAAATTGCTCGGAGTGCTTCCCATACACTCGAATTTGATTTGATAAGGCTGTACCAGCTACTGCCTCTGTGTCCAAGGTCACCTTTGACGTTTAAAGTAGCAAAAAGGCATAGTGGGCTCCTCCTAATCTCCAGTTCGGGACTACTTCGCAGTAAACTACTAGGTTCCAGGGTCTGGGGATAAAACGTGTACCTACTTACGAGTCAGCCAGGACCTATCGACCTTTCTTTCTCGGTTCAAAAGGTCGGAACTAACTACCTATCTGGCGGATTGCTGTTTCATGTTTTCAGGGTTGCATATAACGTCTATTCAATTTTTTCATAACGAAGATCATGAGGGGTGCCCGACCCGAAACGATGGTTTTTGGCACCTATTGGCTACGTAAGTCAGCTCGAGCGATGAGGGCCTATTGACTGCTCTTTTGGGGCAAGAAACACGTGCTTTCTAGTGCTTGCCTTGACTTGACATACTTTTGTCCATCCTCGACTTTGTTTCCTGTTTACAGTGAATCACTTCCTCCTCCTTGTGCAACCTGTCGCCCAAACTAGCCTATGTATGTCATTTTCCGGCCAGGTTTCACACATTCGTCGACTTCGTCCCGAGCATCCCTGACGAAAATTGCAGGTAAGTACCCTCTGGCTGCTTACTTGGTTTTTCTTTTCTTCCTTGGGGACTCGTCAAGCCTAACACATTCCGAAGATAGATAGGCAACCCCAAAATAAGGACGGAGATGTAGTATCTCCTCGATTATATATATATTTCATAGCTCACGAGTCCTAGAATATATAGAGGCCGTACGATTATTTTCTAACCCGCTATAAAATTCTAATACATAAGAAAGCTGATCCTATACCCCGCTTTGCGGTTCATTCACCGGTCCCGGACTAGGCTGGAATGTCTTTTTTTTTTGTTATTTTAGGACGAATACACCTCAGGGACAGGATTATGCGCATTATCATGCAATATATGCTTGTGAATGTGCTAAACACGCCACCCTTTGCTTTTAACTAGTGGATAAGGTACCGTAAAAACTCGATATGTGAGCCCGGGCTCATCTATCGAACCTGAGATCTCTGATTGGCTGCTTTATTTTTCTCCACTGTTATTCACCCTGTATTTTTGGTTTAGGCCCGGGCTCACCTATCGAGGTTTTACAGTACCTAGATCAAGTTATATCACCCGTATTTTGTACTGACATTCCCAAGTACAGTCGCTAACCCAGTGACGGCGGATCCTGTCTGATGGTTGTGTTTGTAGTAATTTACACTTAGCGTCTCTGGCCTCAAATCCTTGATCGCCATTAGACAGGATCCGCCTTCACCCTATGAGTGACTGTAGGCGTAACGAGCGACCCGCACCGCACTTGATCCCAGTGGGGATTGTGGTTTTTAAAGTGCAATTTTTCAACTCTTTTAGCTCTGATTGACATTACATAAATCCAAGTTTGAATCTCCAGGCGAGATTGCTAAATTATCAAGCGCGCAGGTGAGACCGTTGTGCATTCCATAGGATCTGAAATCGATATGCGTATGCGCAGAATTCCGATATTTCAACCCCAGCTAACGCCCCAAAGCTGTGAGCGGCAGCACATTTATTACCTGAAGGGCGGTTGGGATTACCCTGGCCCATCCTGCGCCCCCGGACTGACAGGCAATGCGAGACATCGGTGGCGAGTGATAGTACATGATGGGCGTTCTTTGGTATCCATCCCGTCCTAAACGATACCTAATAGAGTATATTACCTGAAGTGATAGCTGATAGATATCTAGTTACCCCTCACCTCTCTGTCTTTTGAATATTTACCTTTCTGGAAATGCACCTCGTCCTTGCGTTCTTGGCGTACGTGCTGCGTCCCAGACCAAAGTTGCTTCAGAGTTGACCAATGGCTTACTAAAACTGCAACTAAAGGCCGCAGATTATAATAGCAGTCCAATGATAAAGACTAAATAGATACTAAAAAATTACTCGGTAGACTCATGAAATCATTAATCTCATCCACTCTACATACACGAAGGCAAGATCAGCGGCGCCGCAATTGCGCAGTTCACACATTCCATCTGCTCGGTTCCCACAAGTTTTATTCGTCCATCCCCGCTCCTTCAGGCGAGCTCCGCGGCCGCATGCTGGTTGCTTGCGGGACGCCAATCCTAAAGAGGTTTATGCACTTGATGACTAATGTTTAATGAGGGCTTTTGTACTGTGTGTACATACCATTTCCGAGCCTTCATTGCCCTTCGACTCAAATTTGCGCCCTCTGCCAGCAGCAGCTAATCAAAATCGTTATTCACCGCGGTTGAAATTGATAGGATAATGATATCATTCGGGAAAATTCTATGTTATCTCGGTAACGGGATGTCCTTTATTGTGACTTGATTTAGATTACTAGATTTGAGATGCTCTTCCAGACTTTGTCATTAATGTCACAAGTGTCGACAAGCGCGCGCCGTCAGTGTGCAGTGCCGTTCCAGCGGTAAAGCCCTCAATTAGTCTGAACCACTAAGTGGGGAATTTAAGATCGTCTTCCGCCTTAACCAAGGTTCAACGTCAAACGCCCAAAACAAGAGTATCGATCTACCACATGACTAGAGAGTCGAATGGTCCAGAATAAGAAGATTTTGGTTTTCGGTTATTCTACATACACGCTTACCAGAACACAGTTGCTCAGGGAAAGGATAATTTGTATGGAGTGGCGTCGTTCTCATACAAATAATCCCTGTTTCCGTTACTGGGTAAGCTGTACTGCAGGAGCCACAAAAGCCACGAACTGTCTCATATATAACAGGGATAGATCAATATTCGCGAATTCAATTACATACTTTCAAGCCCCAGCCTCTTTTAAATTTTTCGACCTGGTGTTTGGTTGCGTGCAAGGACATTTGTTTTTGCCTTTAGCATGCAGGGAAAACCGGCTGGATAAAATGGGTGCAAGAAAAATGTTCAACATATAAAAAGATAGCGAGATTTCTACGACTATGGGCAGCCTTGCTGTACAATGCATAGCTCAGATAATCCGAACATGCTCGGGACTTGAAGTGGTGCTTATTCTTAAGGCCCTAACTAACAGCTAACAGAGTGTAATTACCATAATGGTTATGCCCATGGCACTTTGGCGGGCACCATGTCGCTGGGCATACGGCAGTGGTAATTGAGAGTAACTAAGCGCCGAGATGCGAAGGGTGGTTGCTTATGTCGAACCGGGAGTAGCCTCAGCCACAACCTAAACTGAATACCATAGACTACATCATTGGTATTATCATTCCGTTGTGGCTGCAATTGTGAAAATCGGTTGTCGGATCTACAGCATCTGACTGATGAAACACAGAAAAATGTACGCACGTGGTTAAGGTGCGAGCGATATGCCGGCATTTCAGCCTGTTTAACACTATCCATTCATTGAAGCTTTGACCATGAGATGCTGCCTATCGGGTGCCACTGGCCAGCCAATCCCGAATATCTATCCAGATCGAGTCAACATTCACAGCTTTTCTCTAAGTGGCGCCGGGATCAAATATGTGGCTAAGGGTCATGCATGTAACTCCAAGCAGAACTGCACCCCCCAACCCACGACTAGCGAGTGACAGCTGGTGATATCGGTTTCTGTTGATGGCTTGAAAATCCGGACCCAGCTCGCTCGCAACTGGATAAAAAATGTGCCAAGTGGACAGGCGAGCTGCCGCCGTAGATAAGGGTATTGCATATCGCAATGCGTAGAACGACGGCTTGAAGGTGAGGAAAAGCAAAAACCGTTGGCATTGTCTCAGGAGGAAAGAGTTTTTACGGAAACAAAAAGCTTTTAGGTTCGAGAGTGGGGGGAGTCTTTGCGCCATCTTGCATTTATTCGGGGATGGCTACACAGGGATTTCTTTCTTTTGGGTTCTCAGCCACTGTGATACGGTACACAGAAATGTGTAGACGACCGACCGGGGGTCCCTACTTATCACCCATGATTGTGTTTACACTTCAAACATCATGAGCTGGAACACCTCTCTCACATTTGGGTATCCGTGAATACACATCATCCTCTCGTCGTAACTAACACTTAAACCCCTTTATGAATTCTATATAGAGTAGCTAACTTATATAAGGTTTAGGCTACCTCTATTGATTTTATCTTGCTCGGCCACTACCCCAAGGCCTACAACAATATATCTTCGACTTCATATATGGCCATAAATATTTGATATCACCAAGTATAGCTATGAGTGATATTTTGCCGTTGACTGCCTAGCTTGGGTGCCCTTCAGAGTCAGAAGGTCAGGTGTAAACAAGATACTTGATTAATCAAGTACAAACCTTTACCACCCACCATCATCACCGCACCACAACAACTTGCTTTTAGTATGAAAGGTCACGAGAGTAAACCCAACTGCAGAAGTGATAGTGAGGCAGTATCATCATCGCGAAGATGAAAGAGTCTTTTAGGATTACATATGCATAAGATGCACGAGTTATAGAACATGAAACGAGAACCCCTAGATGCACGGGAGGTCCAGGACAGGATCTAACCCCGGTCCATAAGAGGAATGCATTCTTGCTCAACCTTACCATGTTCCGCGGCGTAACGTGAGTTATGTGGATAGGTATACTCGCGTCTATTGCGTATAAAAATACGTCTCTTCCCCTCCCTCACTTCATTGAGCCCTTCCGCGGCTACATGAGACTGACCCTTCAATTGTTTCCCGCCAAAGCTTCTACAGATTAATAGAGGAGATACAGCCCGAAAAGGCCTCACAAGGGCGGAAAGCGGGGCGACATAATGCTCAGCAGGTAGTTGCATGCTTGTTCTTTTCCGGAATTCTGAATCATGACCGTGTGCTTGCCGCTAACTACCGGCCTTTACTCTAGAGCACGACTCTCACAAGGCCTACTAGGATTTGGAACATGATAGAATGCTTTCCTAGTATTATTACCAACTTTGAACCTAGCTGGTTTGACACCCCCAAGGCTTTTGGGAGCATTATCCATTCTTCCACGGATGGTATACCTGGCTGGATGTACCTACACATATGTACGGCCCTGTGCATGTCAATGTCAGAATTGCACTTTCTCATTCACACCGCTCCTGCCAAATTGTCGAGAATGTAGGCAAAGGTGTGCACGCAAAATCTACCGAAAACGCCCCTCATAACACCAGCGAAAACCGTCATTCACTCACACTTCCTCACATGCATATCACATGCGAACTTCTGAAAAACAACCATCATCCTTCTAGGAAATCAAACCCCACTAAGCCGCCCTATCACAGTGGTATTTCCCTTTCGAGGCCTGCACACACTACAAGGCTTTTCATGCAGAACTTAACTTGGCCGAAGCTGTCAGCTCGCCTTGGAATTAACATGGATGATCGACCATACCATACCATCCATCCATCCAGCAGCTTCATCCTTGCTGCAGCTACGCGGTGCTTGCGTAATTTGACCTTGGGCGATTCAGGTCATATTATCTAGTAGAACTTATCCCCACTTTTGGTTCTCTCTTTCCTCTCCCATCCAGCGAGACATTAAGCTTCCGGGGAAAGGAAGCTAGTATTTTAAAATTTTAGATTGCTTTTCATGTGTGAGCCAACGGTTATCGTATATTTATTTATTAATATTAAGGAAATTAAACATTAGTGCGATCGAATAAGGTTGGCCCGGGGTGTCCTTGACTGTGTTTCGAGTGTGTGTATATGTACAGCTAAAGCTACCTAGCACCCGGGCCCCGCCAACCAAATATACTGCAGTAATCAATCAATCAAGAGAGAGTGTGTGAGGAACACATAGTGGAAATCGAGACGTAGGATCTAAATACAAGAAGTGACAGATAACGAAGAGGAAGAAGTGAGCATATCATAACTTATGGGATGACGGATACATAAACTCATCAGGAAAGAAAAACGCAAATCAACAAAAAAAGACCACCCGCCCTCCTCCCTCCTTTCCCTTCCTAATCAAACCAGCACTTTATGCCTTGCCTTGTTCTGGCCGGGCTCTAGGTAGCTGGCAAGTCCGAAAGAGAGAAGTAAGAAAATAATAATGAAAAAGCCCATTCATATAATATATAATTCAAAGAAGAGGAAATAAGTGAAGTAAAAAAAGCCAGAAGAAAAAAAATGCCCTTTTAGTAAAAACAAAACACCCAAATCGGAGCTGAAAGTATGTATACACTCTAAGGAAAAGTAAATAAAAAAAAAGATTCAAGAAGAAGAAGAAGAAAAAGAAACACACCACAACCACGACCACCAACAGCTCTTGTTAATACGAAAGCAACAGAAGCGCAGAAAGAAAAACACCCGATTAGAAAGAGAGAAAGAAAAAGTGAGCCACCATCTAAAACCGGTAAAGAAAACGGGAATCAAACAGGCAGAGAGAGAGTGAGAGAGAAAAAGGAAGGAAAAGAAAAATGCAATGCAATGCCAGGTACACCCCCTCCCAATGAACAAATTAAAGAAGAGTCCGCCTGAACGAGTGAGTGAGAGATCAGAGAATGAGTGCCAAAAAAAAAGGAAATGATGAAATTTGGGGGGGGATCCCCGGGAGCGGCCAATGATCGTGATGATCAAAAAAAGAAATAACACATAAAAGGCTGGTGGGGAAAAAAAAAGATATGAATCAAAGAACGGGGTGAAAAAAGCAAAAAGCACAAAACGAAATTCAAGGGAGACCGGGGGAGGGTGAGGAAGGGTTCCGGTGCGACGGAACCGCTAGGTACTGACGGACTGATTATTATCCCCCGCTCCCATAGCAGCCAACCAACCCTGTTAAAGTAGTGTGATTCGGTATGTTTAGCCACCGCCACCACTGCTGCTGCAACGGCGTCCGACCTGCAACAGCGGTGTCCGACCTGCAACGGTGATGGGGGCGGGCCGCCACAATCTTCAATCTCGAGTTCGTACCTATCAAGACCACAGAACCAAAGAAACCTCAGAGCAAACAAAACAACAAAACTCCGGGGGTCTTCCCCAAATCCCAAAACAGAAACACAAAAACTAAAACAAAAATGCACAATATTTCCGCAATGAGATTGCGTATGAGATGGGCTCCATTAAGAGGTAGTAAGTAGTTGTAGGATGACGTTAATAAACGAATCTTCCAAAAGGGTTTTGAAAAATGAAAATGTGTTGTACAAAGAAAAAAAAGGGAAATGAAAAAAGAAAGAAGAGAGAGTTATTGCCAGGTGTTGATGCCAGAAGCCAGTCAGTAGGTTTTGACAAACCAGAAAGAGAAGTGCTGATCCCTGAACAAACTCGTACAGGGTTATTCGAGTTGTGAGTAGCAAACAGACATGCAGGTAAGAAGCCTTCCTTTCTGTAGCGTCAGCTGCTGCACCTTCCCCCCTCCCCCTCCACCGACCAACCAGCAAAATCGAGCCCTCCAATCTTTCAGCACACCCATTAAGAGAAGACACTGGATTGTGGTCTTGACTGCCGCCGTATCCACACACCCCCCAACGGTCCCTTCTCCAATCAGTCTCAGAAATGCAAGATTCAACCCCACCCACCACCACTCCTCGGAGAACCAGTCATCCAATACATGGCTTACGCTATGTTCCAAGACTGGCTCTTCCAGGATGATGGTGAGCCCCACCAACCCCTCCTCCCCCGCCACGTCGTCTCTTCCTCATCTTCCACTCTGACTTTGCGACTTTCATGAGCAACTCTTCGTCCTTAACTGGGATCCAGCTAGTCAGAACCTTCATGGCACCCTCGAAATCACTGCGGACAATGATGTCCTTCATCGAGTCAATCAGCGCTGCGCTCGTCGCATGCAAGATGTCAAGGGTTCCACCAAACCCCTCATCCACCGAGATTGCACTTTCTCCTCCAGGCGCAGCTGGAGGAGGTGCTGTTCCGAGCGGCGAGGATACCGATTTTGATTCGGAGATTACATCTGGGTCTCCTAGAAGCATGAATACATCCCAGACACGAAGCTGTGCTGGGAAAGGCATGCTGTAGTTGAACAGAGTCAGGTACCATCGTGTGCCATAGGTCGTAGGACCAATGCCCAAGTGGTTCTACGTTACAAAGGGGATTAGCATGCGTCCCTTCTGCCACGTTCCCTGCCTCTAATGTAACGCTATTACGCGAGCTGAGAAAACCTGGTGAGCAGGCTCGAGCCTAACTCGAAATGACTGATAGCTCTAATCGGGGCCAAGGCCCGCCCATACAGGATTGCGCTATACCAGGCTGCCGTTTGGAGTCATTGGGACCTGCCATTTGTAGCACTTTCCGCTGACAACAAACACATTCCTGGCATAGCACAGATCTTACGCAAACAGTGCCAGCCCCAGTTCCTAGAAACATTATTGGCCCAGTGTAATATGCGCTAATAATGTTTCTAGAAATTGGAGCTGGCACTGTTTGAATATGGGCAGACCACGAAGCACCCCAACAAAAACACCGTTGTGGTGTTATCCCCGAAGCTCCCATCCAAATCCTCCCAGCCCCAGCCCCCCCTCCAAAACGAATCTCCCCCCCCCCCCTCCCAAAAGAAGAAGTTCTGCACTCACCAATTTCCTCGAAACCGCACCACCTCTAATCCACCCACTTTCAAACTCCTCCAAAGCACTCATCAGGCCACCAAAGCCCGCCTGATATAGCTTCTCCAACCCTCTAAGCTCAAACATGCGGATGAGCATGACGAACGCCGTCTCCTCATCATAGTAGCATAGCAGCGTGGCCGCCAGACTCGCCATCCCCTGCACATATCCCATAGCCGGGAAATACAGCGACAGCGCATGTAGCACCCGGAACAGCAACCTCTGCCCGCCCCGGTACCGCCGTCGGAACATGATGTGCGAGTTTATGGTGCGAGGGACGTCAAGATCGATTTGCACATCGTCTGCTGAGGGCCGTGTGATGAATTCCTAAATCATGTAGTGTTAGTCGTACATTTTTAGAAATTCAAGCGTGGTTTTATGTTTTTGTAGAGGGCCCTTGAGAGTGGTTTGGCCTTGTCTGCATATCTCTGCACTCTCTTTCTTTCTTTATGCAGCGATCTCATATTGCTGGAATATATGATGGCGGATTGGTTCCCTAAGTGTACTCTGGTGCGGGCATAAGAACCATTATGTAGGGATTGTTTGTATGGAGTGGCGCCGCTCGGCCATACAAACAACCCTATTGCGTTTTCTGGTTCTTCCTCCCATACCCTAGTACACCGGAACCCAGAAGCCATAAATCCAGCGATGCAAGCATCCCGATCATTTCCCCTCTTGTTTCTCAGAACGTGACCAAACCGTTTCCCGCGACCCGAGATCCATAACCCAAAAGAGGCCAGAAGGCAAAGAAACCAAGGAACTGAGCCCCAAAAGAGACCCCCAAAGTGCCAAAGCCTAAAAGAGCCAAGCCCAAAAGAGCAAACCCTAAAGATCTAAACCCCGCAAGAACCCCCACAAAAACCAAAGGAGAAAAGAAAGAAAAGAAAGAAAAAAAACAAGGGGCCCACAAACCGCATACATCTCCACTAACTCGCCATCCCCCCTCCCAATGCCCCTCCTCTTCCGACTCGCCGTCAAAAACGCATGCCACGCCGCGGCCCTCCAGCAGTCTGGAATGCCCTTCCACGTGCGACTCACTAGCTTCGGATCGCCCGTCACAAAGCCCCACTCGCACCCACCGCCCCTGCCGCCCTCGTCCCCGCGCTCGCTCCGCTTGCGCACGATCGCCATCTCGCGCCACTTTTTGGCGCGGCTGTTCTCCTTCTCTCGCAGCAGCGCCGTGGCCCCCGGCAGCGGCGAGCGCAGCATCTCGGGCGCCGCGTGCGCAAACGGCGAGATGCGCAGGTGCAGGTGGTGGCTCCGCTTCTGCGGCGTGGTGGAGTGCAGGTGCAGGGCGGTAGACACGCGGCGCGGGGGCGTGAAGACGCGCGGGGAGGGGGGCGCGGTGCCAGCGGGGGCAGAGTGCCGGGTGGTGGTGGCGTGGATGAAGCCGTATCTGTATAGTAGAGTTTTTGTTAGGTTTATAGATAGTTTTGACGTTGGATATCACGTGACATGGGACCGAGTGATAGTTCTTGATTGAAAAATAAAAACAAAAAAATAAAAATGAATGAAACGTGGGAGACGTGGGAAACATGCAAACCCCCACGCAATGTATATTGATGTCCCCAAACCAGCCAAGGGCCAAACAAAAGACCAAAGTAGAACCAAAGAGAGAAAGAAAGAAAGAGAAAAAAAGGGTGAACCACAAACCTGTCCACGTCGCTCCCATTCAAATCCTCCCAATCCTCAGCTCCCCCGGCCCTCAAGTGCACGCTCCTCTCCAATTCCCTCTTCTCCTCCGCCGCCTCCTCCTCCTCGATCGCCGCGGCCTCTAACGCCTCCTTGATCCTCCGCTCCTCCGCCTCCGCCTCCTCCTCCTCCTCCTCCTCCGCAAACCGCTCGTCCCCGCTGCCCACAAATGAGTTGCGCGACACCCGGCTCGTGCGTTTCCCCCCTTCCTCCATGATGCTGCTGACGCGCTTCGAGAACTGGCTGCCGGCGTCGCTGCCACCGACGCCCGAGTCGTACAGCGACCGCACCTTGAGGCTGAGGACCTCGTCCTCGGGCGAGCAGATGGACGGCGCAATCTGCGAGCGGATGCTCTTGCTGTCGGCGCCGCCGCGCGTGGGTGGCGGCGGGGCGTCGACGATCGCGATGCGGGCGCGGCGGGTGTGCGGCGGCGGCGAGGTTGAGCTGGTTGTTGACGCCGCCGTGGGCGGGCGCTGCGTTATCGATGGGCGCGGCAATAGCGGCGTGTCGATGTCTGCAGGGCCAGGGTCTGCGTCGGACATTGCGATCCCTGAGATGTCGCCGGGGGGCTCGGCGATGGCGAGGCCGGGTATTGACTCTGTGGGAAGGTCGGCGATTGCGAGTCCGGGTAGTATTGAGTCTGGGGTTATTGTTGTTGTGTACTCTGGCTCTGGCTCTGGCGCTATTGGTATTTCGAGTGTCACTGGCGCAATTTCGAGCCGCACGGGTTCGCCCACTATAGCCATACCGGCAGTGGTGCTTGTGACCTCGGCTGGGTGGTAGAGGTCCTGCGGCTCGGGCGGGGCCGTCTGCGAGCGCGGTGTGTGTGGGCGAGAGAAGTTTGGAATGGTCTCGTTTGAGCGGCGGGGGGTGCTGCCAGGAGCTTGGGTACTTAGCGTACTGCTGCTAGTGCCAGCCATTGTAGCGGCGGGCGGGGGTAGATTCGGCGAGTCAGTGTTGCTGATTGATGGTGGAGAGTCGTAGAGAATTTCGTAGTAGTTCGCGGGGGTGGTGGATGGTTAATGTGGAGATGATGGTGGTGGTGGTTCGTTAATTCCCGGGTAAACGAGGGCTAAGTACTAGGTAGGTGTGCTGTAATAGTGGCAGTAGTAGCTAGCAGTCTAGGCGATTGTGGATGGATATAACAGCCACTTCTTGAGCTTCGACGAAGGCTCTGGGGCAAAGGGCTTTAAGACCACTACCTCCTGCCCTCTGCCACTTTTCACCGGATTGCAGTGGTGATGGTGGTGGTGGCGGTTGTGGTTGTGGATGGTGATGATGATGATGATGATGATTGTGATGGCGGCGGTGGTGGTTGTGGTGGTTGTAGTTGTAGTGGTGGGCTGTTCAAGTGTCGGTGGTGCAGTGTGTAGCCAAATGTGCAATGTGCAGGGCAGGGCAGTTGTGTGAGTGTGTGTGGGAGCGTGGGTGAGTGGGTGAGCGGTGATGTGATGTGATGTGATGTGATGTATGTAATGTATGTAGCTTGTAGAAGGGATGAAATGCAAGTCGACAGACAGGCAGTGGCACTCTGGGGGGGGAGCAAGCACCGGCAGTTGCGGAACGAGAAGAAGAGGGAGAAGAAGATGAAGATGGAGATGGAGATGGAGATGAAGATAGAGGTGAAGATGGAGATGGAGATGGAGATGGAGATGAAGACGAAGAAGCCCAGAGTAGCAGCAGCAGTAGGGAGTGTGAGACCGACCCTTCTTGATCGAGACTTCCTCAGCCTAGATGCCTACAAGCTACATGTAGCTAGCTACTGGATACGTACTCTACTCTACATACATGCATATATACATGTACTGACATGCCTCAGTTCTCTGCTTTTCCCCAGCTTCTTGGTCTTCCTCTTAATTCTTTCTCTCTGCAGTGCGGCGCTCTGCAAATCTCCCTTATCATCTATCGGTAGCACAGTACCAATACCAACACAACCACAACCACAACCACAACCGCAACCACAACCACAGTCGGTCAGTCAGCAGCACATGTAGCTTACCCAACGACGTCTAACGGCCCCAGAGGAAGAGAATAAAAATCAATAGGGAATTTCTTTTCCTGCGAGGGAAAAATTGAGAACTTTATTTTTTCTCTTTCCTTTTGGCACGAACCCACTACCTCCCTCCTTTCCCAGCCAATTTTAAAAATTTAAAAAAAAAAAAAAAAAAAAAAAACACAAGAAGCCACTTTGGGACGGCCTGTCCACCCGCATCTGGACTGCCGAGAAGCAGGCCCAGTGGATTCAGCCGTGGGTGAGACAGAAACACCAAGAAAAGCGTGTGCGTTTTCCCCGGACTTGCGTGCGGTGCGGTGCTGGGCTGCAGGTTGGAGAAGGCAGCCAAGTGCAGTATTTCCTACATGATGAACCCTGAGGCTAGAGTTTTTTGGGGGTCTCGCGATACCTCCCTCCTCTCTGGGTAGAGATTCTACAAGTATTTCTACCTACATGTAGTTGTTTATCGACTACATTTTGTTTGCCCACAGGTCTATTCCACTCCCCTATGTCTCTCCTACTTCCGATCCCCCCCCCCACCTCCCTTCCACACAAACACTCGCTAACCGCACCTGCAGCAGTGCAGCCCCCCCCAACCACAACCCACCCAACAAACCCAGCAGATCCCCAACCCACCTTGCAACCCACGACAGCCAATCATCGCCCCCAACCGCGACATCCCTACCGACACTTAACAGCGGTCGATCTTTGTCTCAGGGCGGCGAATGTTCTTTGTGGCTTCCGAACATTCAATTTTTTTTTCTTTTCTTTTCCCTTACACCCTTTTCTTTGGCAAAAATAGAACACGACAGGGCTGACCGACCGATCGATTGGACGGCGGAGGAGATCAGAGGGTGGTGGAATGAGGCTTAAATATATATATGCAATATGGCCCCCGGTACTATGAAATGCACTGGGCGAGCGAGTAGGAGAGAAGAGAAGAGTGCAAGAGTGCACATACATGTACTCTAGGTATGCGTGCCTGACTGAGTGAGGTTGTAAATGTCTCTCTCTCACCACCAAGGATATCTCGGCAAGCTGACATCACAAAGCTTGATCTCAACTCCATCCACCCACCGAACAGGCAGGCATTCAGGTACTCCACTCCAGAGTACTCTAGAGTCCATACAGGTACAGGCAGGTATTTTAGTGTTTACTCTTCCCCCCACCCCAAAATAGAAACCGCCTGAATATGATTATGGACCCAAGGCGTTGTCACCGCCCCAGCTGTCCGATCGCTTGCCGATTAAATAGTTTATAAAGCTTACGTATATGACTACAGACCGGCCAAAAAATACGCGCGTTCACTCTCTACTCTCGCTCCTCCGGGCCGGGCGCGCGCGGTGGGAAAAGTAAAAAAGAAGGCTGCTTGCCTTACTACTACAAGGGTTAGGTTTTCGCCGGACGACTGCTGGGCTCGAGTGAGGTTATGTGATGATCAACGAGCTGTCTGCCTGCCGGTCTACCTACAGCTCCTGGCTGCCTACTCTATCAGTCTAGAGAGTAGGTACTGTGTTTGCGTGGAGAAGAGTAGGCGAGGTGCATGTTTCTATCGTCTCATTAGGATCAAGGATGTATGTACCTGCATGCAGCTGGGAGAGAATGTGCATACCTTTTACCTACCGTACTCAGAGTATAATACTACATGTACCCAGAGTAGAGTGCGGTCGGTATATTACACATCTTAAGCACGTAGTTATCGGCTATCATACAACCCGCTGCTATGATATATGAGACTATCTAGATTACCAGATTCGCAATGCATACCGTGGCGGCCGCGGGGAGAAAGTCCTCGCCCTCATCGGTACATACATGTAGCTATCTGTACCAACACTTGATCCAAGAGGTTCATGATCCAAAGCCCAACCTCAGCAACACCCACAACCACAACCGCAGAAGTGAAACCTTCGCACCTAGGGAATATCAAGCTTAGACCCAGAGTCCAGCCAGGGGTAGGTTCGCAAACACCCACCCCCCCACTAACCCACTTCTCCCCCTAGCTGGGTCGACCGACCCCCCCCCTCCGACCCCTCGACCCTTCGGCCCCTATGTCCTTTTTTTCGTTCCAGCAGCACATACGCAAAAACATACCCCCTATCCCGAGAAGCTATCCCATCCCGGGACTGTCCCAGCAGCTCTTTAGACATGTACATACGCTGCGAGTCTAGAGTGTAAGGTCGTGCACAGTAGACTAGAGTAGAGTACATACAATAGTAACCAAATCTCCGGGGCTGGCTCTGCGCCAAAAATATAGCATCGATCGGTCGGTGGGCTACTTCCCATATTGATTACGAGGTATCGAAACCGCCCAAGATGGCATCAGACTGCAGCTGGCTGGGTTGAGCTAAACCAGACGAGGAGGGAGAGGCCTGGGCGCCTGTAGACAGGGCCAGGGATTATTGAGCCTCCATGCATGGAAGGCACTAGGGTTAGGGGACCGGAACTCGCTTGGCGCAGCATGGTTGGGTTTCTGAGATCGGCCCTGAGGTTGGAGGTTTCAGGTGGTGTTGGTAATCGTGTGGTAAAAAGGAGGCTTGTTAGGATGCTGGGGATAGATAGGGAGGGGAGCAACAATCATGGGTATACCTCTCACACTCGTAGTATCGTGTAGGTTAAAGTTAAATGTATGCCTAGCTGCTGCATGCAGTGTATGGGAATGGAGTTTTTCAATTATGAAATCTGCCGTCGATAAGGGCATAAGAACAATGCTAAGAAATTGCGCGTTTTGCAATCCCCCCTGATGATCAAACGGCGTTTGACTAATATATCTCCGAGTGACATCAATGACCTTCACCAATATCGATCCTAGTCCTCGACAACTTTTTCCGGGGGCATTCCTCCACATTAACGTATGCACCCTTATGATAAAGGGCGCCATATATGTTTCGATAGCCTAGTCAGCAAAAGAAAACATAATCTCGACACCGCGGCCACAATCTTAATCTCTCGACCAGTCAGTCCTTATTACTGCCAACAACATACGTACGTCTTGGAGGTTCCAGTTCACAACGAAGCGCCCATGTACGGCGCAGATCACACCAGTATTCACCAAAGTCATGGTTGTAGACTGTTATCCTGTCCTTCATGACCGGGGACAGACAGAGAGGTGTATTGCATAGTCCGGTGAAATATCAAAAAGAGGAGCAGGCTCCTTAAATCAGAGAGTGTACATTGTCTGGACACTATGAGCATTTTCCGATATTGCAGGAAGAATAGGTAACGGAAGATACAGAGTGTTAGCTCTACCCCCGCTCGCAGTCTCCTCAGCGAATCCTCATTTGCTTGGATTCCCCCCAGGACTCGCATGAGGCGAGGCAGCTGACGGATTGCGCACCCACATAGGATCTCGAGGAGCACGTGTGTGATAACGGGATACTCTTACTGCTATATATTAGGTGGTGTTAAAGTTGCGTCATGGTAACATGAAATCTCCAAGCTGATAGCCTGATACGTCTTTGGAGACTTGAGACTCGGCCGCGGAACTATTGAGCAGAAAGAGGCTACCACTTACATGCTTGCTTATGGATCTGGACCCTTTGTGAGAAAGAGTATAAGAATATATTCTACTCATCTCTGCGTATGGTGGGACATTTGATAACCCCAATTGATTTCTGGTAAGGTGAGATTATTATGCTCTGTCCTGCTGGATAGCTCATGCATGCATGCGATATGAAACGAAAAAAACGGGGCGAAGTCGCTAGGATATTTTGTTCCACCCTCGTATCTCTTTGATATACGGGAAATTTGTGTATCGTATCACATTCACCCTCATTTCGTCGTACATACTAGTACTGGAGTGATGTTGATGCCCCTCGGAGATTTGAGAAGGGATTTTCGATGCCACGAGTACTATGTCGATTGGGATGCAACACCTAGCCTTGGAACCGCATATCATATTCAGTATTATCAAATTTGGACACCATGGGAGTAAAATTGTTCTTAGAGTTAACAATACGGTTTTCTATAAACCATGTTAGCCAAAGCTACGTGCATTCTGTAAGGACCTCGAAATCCGGGATAATTAGTCTAGCATACTAAGGAATTCTTCAAAGTATCGACTCACTGGACATTAGATTACGTTTATGAGGACATGAACTCATAAATGTTGTGTTGATATTAATGATATCACACTTTAATTAATGAATTAAACAAAAAAAACGAGATCACACTTTACTAGCCGGGCTATCTATCCTTCGAGTGATTGCACATGCAACTGCATTCATAGACAATCACTCGATATCAATGGGGAGAAAACTATACGGAGCTTTTTTTTTTTTTTTTTTGTTTAACTCATTAAACTATACGGAGCTCGTTATAGAACTGAAGGGAGAAGATGTAGAGGTTCATTAGCAGGTTTCTAGGACTTATTCAAGGGAAGTGGGAGGTATTCTGTCAGAGGTTATCGATTTCTCTAGACCTTCATTTTGGAAGAAAACAAAACAATACTACAATCCACCACCCTATCTGTCATTGATGCCGGTATTCGCGAATATGAATATTTCGAGGTATCTAGTAACTGGTTTATATACGGTACCGGTAACAGCAGGCCCAGGAGCCTTATCTCGACGTGTGTCATCAAATGTGTGTGGGCGGGTTTGGAAGCTTTGTAGTTTAATTCTTGTCGATGTCTAAAGTCAATGTAGCCTAACTTATAGGGGCCTGGGGGAACACCGTTTCTCTTGACAACAGATCCTTCACTTCTCCACATCATGGCCTTACCTCCTTGAACGACACATACCCAACAAATTGACACCACCGTGTCGAGTGATAATTCATGAATATCCCGTCATCTCTTCATACCTATCAACTCAGTGGGTTATCTCACTCATTACCAATTAATCGAGTCGATATAATATATTCGCGAGACGGCCCTCTCAATCATCGCCCTTTTATTAGATACAAGAGGCTGATGGTGGTGTACGACGTCGATGTAGATTTTCATGTCAGGGTAGGCGTTCCTACTTGAGCTCTCGCAAAAAGATTGTGTGGGTAAATGTAGTCTAGAGCTAGACAGCTCGTCTAGCACGAACCTCGAGTGGGTTGAGTCCCTATGACCATAAGTAAACCGTCATATTCATATAGTACTAGTACTACTAGGGGTGCCTCCGAGTGTTACCTCCCGGGTCACTATTTGCCATGCGATAAAGGTATGTGTGTATTCTCGAGTTTATATTTAGATTCCTTCTAGCACGCGCACGTGTGGTTGAGCTCCTGCAGCCCGAGTACGGCATCCGGGCCCTCACGCAAGCAGGCATTCCCACGAGCTGCGAGACTACCTCATTTATCCTTTTGTTAGCCATGAGATTGACGCCTGCTGTATTCCGTCCAATGAATGGTAAGGGCACCAGGTTCAGGGTTAACAGGTTTTAATAAAATCTTTTTGGGTACATACTCATTTATAGTATAGTAGATAGTAGATATCCGGGGCAGGTGATCTTGCAGCGTTGCCAACTGCTTTAGGTCCGTCAAGTTATAATTCTTTGTTCCGGAATTTGGACACGTTCTGGAGTTTCATCTCAGGTGTTCTTCTTAGGTGTAGTACCTACTGTCAGCCAGTGAGTTTTGAGCTCCGTGGCATGCATCAAAAGCCCCCTTTCGTGTTTCTTCACAATCCTTCGGCCTATTACCAGCATACCATGATAGTTTCGAGCATCGACAATGTACAGTGTGTCCTATAAGTTTAAAGGAAGAGTTATATACTGTATCATAGTGTGTCAGCGTTCTCGGACGTCTTCCACTCATTAACTGGCGGTAAAGCGTAGATCGTCTAGCAGTTGAGGACCCTGATTCAACTATAATCATATAAGGAGTTGTCAGTCAGCGAGATAGTCTTCTGAACTTGATCGTGGGCTAAGGTTTCATCATTGCTTTCCTGATCTGAGTGCACGGTTTTCAGCTAGGGCTCTCAACAAAGTTTCGTCTGTGGTTAGTATGTGAGGCTCAAGCCATACCCTAGTTTTTGTCCTGCCACAATTCACACAGCACATACATACAATACCAAAAAAAAGGGTATGTATTAACTACATGTACCTTATTCCCGTCAATACGCTAGTAATGCAGCAAGAATACGGCATTATTACAGTATTCTTTTTGTAGTACCGGTTTAATTCCGTATTTTTCACCAAATCCCGTATTCGTACATATATACATGTAGTACTGATTTCACCCGTTTTTTCGTGCTGTATATAAAGGATCCCAGGCGGCCGGGTATGTACTTACATTTATGCATGTAGCCACGAGTATTAGTAGCTTTAATTTATAACCTGGAGATTATAGATGCATGTGTAATTACCTGAAACCTGACAGATGGTTACATGCCTGATACAGTACCTGTATTCCCATGCTAGTGCTACTGCAGTTCTACAGCAGTTTATAAGCCATGTACCCTAGCCCCATGGCCCAAAGACCACCGAATTATCTCTGTATATTTGGTCCAGCAATGCGACATTGTAACAAATACTGCACTACTGCCGTAGCACTACGATATCGAAAACACCCCTATTTCCGCTACAGTATGGGAATTGCTTCTCCTTTTATCACTGCCTCTTGTCACAAGCTGTCCTTTTGCAGGCTAAAAATTGAACCCCCAAATCAATGGCCTGAAGAAATTCAGATTCTATCCTAGAGACTCATGTATCATGTATATGACTAGAAAATCCATCCTGTTCAAGCATTGTGTTGTGTTAAGAGCGGACACTCCGAGTGCCTTTCCTCGTTGCTAGGTCGAACGTTGCATCACTTTCCGGCACCCCTGGGTACATAGGCTCTATACCGTCATCTTCCATCTACTATTTAGCTTAATTATGCAGTCATAGTGTTACCAAGAGGGGCCGAGGTTCAGCTCACATAACGAGTGGTGCTTTGATCATGAGTCCCTCCCTGACTCGATTGAAAGTGTGTGTGACTGGGTAAAAAATGGGTTGAAACAAGTTTTAAAGTGCTCCCCCTTTGTTGTACTGGCGTCTAAAGCCGGCTAGGGCTTTCTCTGTGACTTGGGGGCATCATGGGCATCATTGGCGCTTCTGGGTACAATGTCGTACGTGACGGTGTACATTCATGAGAGATCACTCGATCCACCGTCTCCGAAGAAATACAGGCGCATAGAACTCGCAACCGGCAAAAATACTAATTTGAATGTAGGAGAAAGTACCCCAAGACTCATCCAGGTTTGATATTCTCAATTTTTCGAGGTATCTTATCTGAGAAGGTCCGAGTGATAGACTATGATTCCAATTCTGTTCATGTAGCCTGCCGCCCCTCTACACAAGCCAACTCCCTTTCTTGCTCAGAGTTCTCATAGTCGTGGGTATTTATCCTGTATTAGCTACTAAATATACCGATCCATCACGGACCCAACTATGCCCTCGCCTTTATTATATCTCCGCGATCGCATACACCGTGCTGGACAGATGCGTCGGATGAATCAGCGGCATCACACTTACATCCATAATACTCAGCCCATTCACGCCATACACCTTCAACTTTGCATCTACAACTCCGCCATGCTCCCTCTTCATCATCGCGCATGTGCAACTCGGGTGTGCCAACGTCGGCACCACATTCGCCCCCACCGCTGCCCTGATGTCCTCATCGGACTTCACCGTTGCCGGGCCCGGATTCGTTATGACCGGGCCGAGTTCTTAAAACGCCGGCATTGTTACGATGCGGCGGAAGTTCTTAATTATGTCGACGAAGATCTCGACGTCGGCCGGGTTGGAGAAGATGCGGCAGTCGACGACGGGGTTTGCAAACGGGTCGGTGGAATTTATGGCGATGGAGCCGCGGCTGAAGGGCTTTTGGAGGGCGTTGAGAATTCCCGGGAGAGCGCTGAAGGCGTTTTCGCTGACGGCGACGCGACCGGAGGCCATGAAGGAGGTAAGGAGGTTACGTTGGAACCTGTATCCGGCGATGACGGTTGTGTCGGTGTTGGCCGGGAGGTAAGCGGAGGGATCTTGCTTCCGGATGAGATTGAGAAGGGACGACACTCGGGTTTTGTTGGCGATGTCTGGTAGGGTTAGGAAGGCTGCCGCTGTGCCGAAGCCGTTGGAGTATGGCCCTATGGAACGAGTGAGTGACTGTGATTCACAAAGAAGAAAGGAGTCTCTATGTAACAACAACTTTTCCCCGGCATTTGAATCAGGAAAATTAAAACTTACCTGTGCGATTATACTTATACAAGGCCAGCATCTCCGCCGCGTAAGTAGCGTTTGACATCTTAGCCGGGCTCGGGCTCATATCATTCATAACTGCATAAGAGCACCAGTAAGGTTTCTAGTTTCAAGTTCAATTAAGCAGCCGTCACCTACATAATTTAGAAGCATAATACGACGGATGATCTTGGAAGTTCGCCCCAATTACCGGTAGATTAGCAACTACCGGAATCCCGAGACTCTTTAAAGGCGCTTTAGGTCCAATACCAGACAGCTTCAGAATTTGCGGGTATGTCCTGACCCTGCGGCAAGAATTATCTCTTTCTTCGCTGATACGGTTGTGGTCGAAGCGGTTGGTGTTGCTGTAAAATATATGTACTTATATAAATATTTAGTCTTGGATACTTGATAAGCAGATCAATATCATAATACCAAAACAGCGGAAGCCTTTTTCCCTCAATAACCAACTTGGTGACTTTTTTGACCGGTCAAGAGATGGAGGTTTGGACGGCCTTTAACTGGCTCATAGTGCGCAGTTCTGGCGTATGACCGGGTGCGGGTGACCGGATCGATTGAGTCAGAGAAGAAAGTTGTTTCCAGGCTTTAAAAACAAATCCTAGATATAGAAAGGTTAATATCAGCTACCAAACTAATAAAGTCCTTGACACAAAGGGCTTATGAATAGCAAAGAGTTACGAAGCTAACTTACTCCTAGCCGGATAGCAGTATGTCGGAATCGAAGACATGACCGGCCCTTTGAATCCATGTGCAGAAGGACCATACTCTATCCTCCATTGCTTTGCATATCAGGCAGCGAGAGTGTAAAAGTCTTACTCTAACTGATACGTTAATTCTGTTTACCGCCTATATATAGACCTACATAGATCGAATTCAAGCTCAAGAAGAGTAGTCATACCTTCTTGAAGTACGGAATCAGCCCTTCCCATCTCCACCTGGATTTCTCAGAGCTTCCCACAAATCATGGTCACCTCTTGATCCTCTATCAAATGCTTGACCATTCACAACAGTCCCACCACCAACAACGTGCGAAGGTCATGTTGTACATGTGTTTTTCCCCGGTACTACCTGCGAGCCCGGGAACCAGGACGCCGTCTTCTTGATCGTCGTTGTAAGAGTTAAAGGTTTAGTACAAGGTATAAGATGGCTTGATAATCATGTGGTGCATGGGTGTTGAAACGTACAGGTTTCCAGATTCAATAATGGGGGCGGTTTCTGTTTTACAAAGTCAGTTAATTGCCATTGGAGTAGGACTAGATGTAAGAGGGGCCCGGTAGTCTTACTATCTGCATCCTCGGCTAGTCTGTCAGCAACAGTAAGGCTACCCGTACCGCCTCCGATGATAATATAGTCGTAGGTTGCAAGAAGTTCTACATCACGCCCAACGATATTTAGTGACATAGGTGCAGCCCATCCTACTGATATGAGGGAAAGAGTTGACAGTAAGCCGGTAGCCAGTTGAATGTGAGCCATTAAAACAGATGGTCTTGCTCTTCGAATGAAATAAATATGCGAGATTATATGTTCATCATGTCTTAGACCCCATATCACCTCTTCTAGATTGAGTTTACGCTGAAATCTCTTTCAACTAAAAGTCATTAGGATAAATCTGCTTTGAGTTTACTTAAGTCTTAATAGTAAACAACTATCCAAAAATGGAATTGATATTGAATAAGTAAATTGGTTATTGTATCACTACCAGCATCTGTGCCGCCATGATTAATCCAAAAGGTACTGCCGTTTGGCCCCACCACTATTTTGATAGTGATGATTGGTGTCGCTTAAGTAAAAAAAAGCACTTTTGATCAACAGCCGAGAGGAACTTTTAATTAGATGCATATGTGGTATTCATCAGTAAGTGCCATACAACGTGGGTACATGTGCAAGGTAGATCGAGGGCGAGATACCCCCTAGATCTATTACCTTTCCATAGATTGCTCAGAATTCGGATTCAGGAGCTGTTCCCAGTTTGGCAATGGGTACGGGTACTAAACGGGGCTGTTGAGTACATGTAGTTTATGTAGCTCATGGGATGATAGCATGTTATAAACTTTACCTCAGCGTGGCGTCGAGTCGTTGGAAGTATGGCTGAAAGCGGGGAATTGGTTGTAAGTAGGCTAAATTCCAACTCCTGGAGGGCAGGGCCTGGAAGCACCTAATGATTTTCCGACCGGACCAGCTAATACAGAGCAGCGATCTTGTATCCCCGATGTATAATAGGTAGAAAGTGGTCAGTATAAAGACAAAGTTGGAAACTAGAGGCTTTGGAGCCGTGCGCTTTGCTGGTATCATACACCAATGCAACTATTATTAGTTTGAAGACATAAGTTAATAAGACGTACAACTATTATCACTACATAGATCCATAATATAATTGTTTGTCTCGCGGTAACAAGACCGAAATCACAAATCTGGCGACATGCGTAAATACATGTATATATAACGCTGTTCTAAGTCAGAGGCCTCAGAATGTGATCTACTAATAACTCGCCAATCTAGGGGTATCTGATATGATTGTAGCACCATCCTATTTCGTAGCATAGTGGAGACATTCGGGAACTAACCGCTATATCTTTATTTGCGAGGGGCTATCAAATTCGGCTGTAAGTAGTACCGGCAGTCTGCGATGACACTTGGAGGGACTGGTTCAACACAAAGTAGAAAGGGACCAACTGATCCAGTAAGAGAAGATTGAAGTTCTGTATACTTGGTGGGATTTTATGTAGATCATGATGTGATGTACGTATATGATATGTAGCCATATTTCGTGAGCTTAAGCTTTAGGCCGCGTTTCTCGCTGCTGGCCTCTTTTTCTAGCTGGCAACTGTAATTCTTCGCGATCATCGTTCTTATGCACTCGTTATATTATGGTCGGTTTAAAGTTCATTTATCCCGAATTTTTTGTGCAGGTCATGGTGTCTGAGGCACCTCATGACCTACAAGGTATCAGCGACCCCGAGTATTGTGTATACATCGGGGGAATAGATCTTGATCACGGCATTGTAGCACCGTTGTCTTTGACCCTTGGCGTCTCGCATATAGTTCCTTGCGTCATCGCGGTACGGAAACGCGCAGATGAGATCCGGATGAATCCTCGGGGTTCGTGAAAAAAGAAATAAAGATCGATATTTGATCTATCGAGTCGGCTCTTCCTGTATTTATCGAGGGTTTTTACCCCTTACCTTCTATATATGTGCACAGAATGGTAGGCATTCCGCTCGATCAAACCGATCAAACCACAGAACAAAGGGCCTTAGACAGAAAGATGATTGTTTCGTGGAGGACCTATATACATGTAGCTCAGTTCTCCAGAAAATGCCGTTTGAATTCGAAACCCCAAACGCACCGACCCGATGGACTGGATGGTGTTCGTAATGCACTCCGAAAGAGGCATCTGGCCAGGGATGTTCTCTGGAGTTGAGGACAACCCCGAGCTCCTTTTACCCCTCGTAAACCATCTGGAAGCTGCATAAGTCTTGGCACCGTGGAGCTTTGCCAATACCATTGGAACATCACCATCCGTTCCAGAATCCCTAGAGACAGTTGATGAGCCTTGGATCTGATATCTGATAGGCACTAATCTTGATAGGTCTTACAGAGAAAAGTAAGTAAAGCATTACTCCGGCCTACGAGGAAGCTCCCTCCACTGCCTCACCCCCCCTCACACCCCCCACCACCAGCCATCAGGCAAACACTGACACAACCACAGCCACAGCCACAGCCATCTTTCTACATCATCTTACAAAGTACATACGCATACGCAGCCCCCATATTACAGGACACACTCCAACAACCGCGGTCTTTTTTTTATTATTATATCTCCTCTTCTCCCCCACCCCATCCCCCTAATGGACTTAGGTGATCCGCTCAACGGCTTTGAGCTTCCTCCAAAAGTCCCCAGAGTACTCCCCGCGGACCTTCCAACGTCATTAGACGACCGCCGAAGAACGCCTCCTCTCACTACCGAGACCGAAGTCTACGACGCCTGGCAAGGTGGTATGGCATCCTCCGATACGAAACCCTCCCCATACTCTCGGGACTTCTACCTCCCACCCCAGCACTATCATAATCCCTATGATCAAGATGACTTCTATTCCTCTTTTACTCCCCCTGCTTCTTCTGCTTCTTCATCTCCCGGCGACTCCAGACGCAAACCTAGGAATATCATGATGACCAGTAGTACTGACGGAGCGATGATGCCCCATCTTCGGTTTACAGGTGAGCCTCAATTCATCACCGCGCCGGTACCTGCCAGGTTAAACTTCAACCTCGATCCGGATTTTCACGATGAAGACGATGACGTGAAGGGAATTGCGGACAGCGATACACGGCTGGTCTCTATGCTGGCTGCACAGGCCGCCTTCAATGATGGGTCAGGCTTGGAAGATGAGGATGAGATTGCCGATAATCCGAAGTTGTCGGACAAGGAGAAGACGGATCATTTACAACGTGCGCTCAACATGGCGGCTAGTAATGGAGACGAGGGAAAATGCAGGAGAATACTAGAAGGCAAAGGGAGAAAATACATCGATGTTAATGCACCGGATGAGGAGGGGACTAGCCCGCTGATATATGCCAGCTGCTTCGTAAGTCATGTTTTTTTTTATGGTTTTCCACGCAACGCCGGCGGGAGGTACCTTGGCTGAATTCGAGGTGGAATTTGCGATAGGGGCATGAAGATGTTGTCTCTGCGCTGTTAGACGCTGGTGCAAATGTAGACCAACAGGATAGGCACCAGTGGAGCTCGCTGATGTGGGCCATGACCAATCGCCATAAGGGTATTGCAAAGCTGCTGTTAGACCATGGAGCATCAGGGGAGATTAAGAGCTCTTCAGGAAGGACAGCATTTGATTTTATGCCGCCAAATAGCGAACTTTCGGACTACTTGCACGAAAGTGGGTATATTGGCTCGGCGGGGGTCAGTGACGATTTCTACGACACAGGCTTGGCACAGGACAGGTTTGAGGAGGAGATGGCGGAAAACGAGCTCAAAAGGCGAATGATGATGGAGAGTGCCATAAATCTAGAGGTAGATTTATCGAGTTTGGGACTGGATGAGCAGCAGGAGGTGAGTGCGGATATCCGAATATACGCCGAGAGTATGCTTGCTGACTTATAACAGATGCCTGAGTCAGAGGAAGAGGAAGAAGGGCAGGAATTCGTGTGGGATAGATGCTTGAATGATCAAATGTTTGTGTTTCAAGAGCATGAGCTAGATCGAGTGCTTGAGGTTGTGATCACCAATATGCTCCCGCAGCGATCACCGAGTCAGAAGCCAGTACCTGCGAATGTACTTTTCCTGGCCGCCCGGTATGCCCATTATCATAGTTCTCAGGAGCTTCTTTCCCGACTGCTTCTTTCGGCGATGGAAAAGATCAATAATGTAGTGGAGCGTCATCAATGGGATATGACGATCCTTGCATTTTGGATCTCCAATGCAACCCTACTCCTTCACTATCTGAAAAAAGATGCCGGTCTTGTAGGCGCAACGACAAACTTTCAACAAAACCTTTCAGAGCTGATAAACGAGATATTTATCCTCATCATCCGAGATGCCGAGCGGAGGATGGACAGAGTTCTCGACCAAGCCATGCTTGACCACGAAACCATTCCTGGGTTTGAAGACGTTCATTTTCAGAATGAGTGGCGGTTATTCAAGACTAAAAAAAAATCCCCCGAGCCAGCAGGAGAACGGCGGTTCCGTCCGCCTTCCCCAAAACAGCGCGCAAAGCCGAGTCCGAGAAATATAACATCTTTACTCTCGTCGACGTTATTCGTATTGGATTTGTATGACATTCACTCGGTGATCATTTCTCAAGTACTTAGTCAATTGTTTTATTGGCTTGGCGCAGAGCTTTTCAATCGCATCATGTCGAACCGTAAATACCTTGCCCGGACAAAAGCGATGCAGATCCGTCTTAATGTCTCCACACTTGAAGACTGGGCACGGACAAATAACAGGCAGCCCGAACACTATGAATCCGGCTCATTGACAACAAGCGGCGAAAATACAATCGAGGCCGCGCGACGGCACTTGGTACCAGTCATCCAACTGCTCCAATGGCTGCAATGCTTTACCTCCCTAGGTGAAGATCCCGGTGCGCTACAGTCTACAACGCAACAGTTTACTCGACTCAACCCACAGCAGCTTCTCCACGCGACAAAGAACTATAGGCCCGAAGTTGGAGAAAAGACCTTGAATCGTGAAGGAATGAAATACCTTCTCGATCTTAACGTATCATTTTTCGATTCCAAGGCACGCCGAAAATCTCGTAGTGTGTCTATATCAACATCCAATATGTCCTCAGGTGGCCGCTCGGCGACTCAAACTCCCACCACTCCTACGGGCTCCCGTTCAAGTACTGCACTCTCCCCGTCAAAAACACCGCCTTTCATCACAGCTACTTCTCCAGGCGGTCTCCACACATCCGAGCCAGCAGAGGAAGAAGAAGATAACAATGCGCCTGAAAATTTGCTCCTCGATCCTGCACTCATGCTCCCTTTCTCGCTGCCAACAAGTACAGATATGTTACTAAGCTACGGCGCAGGGTTAGGCGGCACAAACAGAGAGCGAGAGAAAAAGTACCAACCTAGCGTCCCACCAGAATTTTTGGCCAAGCTAGATTTTGGGCAAGGAAGGAGTAACGGTGCCAATAATTTTGGTGGAGGCTGGGATGATGAAGATTGACAACGAAGAAAAGCAGCGTGGGCGGTAGTGTAGAGTGGACTTGTAGTGCTGGTGGAAAAGGGAAAAAGGCTAGGCTTCTTGTTTTTATTTTCGACTTTCCCCCTTTTATTCTTTCATATTTTATTCTTTCTTCATTGGGGCGGGAAAATGGGAATTGAACTGATTAATCAACGCAATGATTGTTTCTTTTACTTTTCATTTTTCATAGGATTTTCGTCTTTTTTTTTTTCATTTGTCACAGGAATGTATCTATATATTTCTTTGTTTTTGGTTAGGGCGGACTTCATGCGTAGTTGAATATGCATTTATAATCATAAATGCTAGAACTAAGCACGAGCCGAGAAAACCGGGTGTACAGAGGCGAGTGACTGGTTATGATCAAAGACCATTGAAGGTAAAGCAATGCCGAAAGGGTTCGAGGATAGGATATCTCGAACCAGACAAAATTAGGCTTATCATAGTTGATTATTAATTCATGTGGTTAAGGCGGCATACTATTATAGAACTGAGGTAAAAGAGAGAAAAATATGTCTGTATAGTGGATCTAAGCGGGATTCCGAGTTTCCTAAACCGGAAGTGTATTATACCACCATACAAACAGAACTTGAGGGACTAAAACGCCAATTTTATTTGGGCCCCGTTTAGAAGCGGTCCGAAATAGAATTATTAGAGTTTGAAACTCCGTTCTGGTGAAAACAGCGTTATGAGAAAACTGGCCGTGTTTGGCAATCCATTTTGCGGGTCTAAAAAAATAATGCTACCTATAAAAACAGAGTTTTTAAAACGGTCGTTTGGACCTAGTTTACTTCGATTCTGCGCAAGACAACAAAACAGTCTGAGAATGAGACTAGCTTGAACCTTATCACAACTTGGCATCACCCAATTTTGCCTCGTTGTACAGTCATTGCCTGATTTAATATTAAATAGTGATGGGCAAGTCTCGTCTCGTCTCGTCTTATTTGGACTAGGTCTTGAAAATCTCGAGACAATGGTCTAGTCTCATCAAAGTCCGAGTCTTTTGGTCATGATCATGTGACTTTGTTTCTGGGAAATCTAAAAGTTTATTTTATTTTTGAAACTTGAAATTTTCTTGGAGCTATGGCTGGGTGGCATATTTAAGTGTGGAAATAGGGTCAGAGGATCTCGAGACTTTCAGACCTACATGTAGTCTTGTCTTGTCTCGCCTTGCCTTGCCTTGCCTTGCTGAAAGACAAGAGGAAGGGTTATTTATCGTCCCGAGCCGTCTATATACAGTCACTCATCAAAAGTGTTCGTGACTCACATCAAAGTTGGTCAGTGCGTAATGTGGCTTGCCTGATTTTGCGGTCAAATTGAGGAACTAAAATGTATCTATATAATGGTATTCAGTGATCATGGGTGACAGTGAATAAAAATACCATGAATGTCTAATATTGATTTTGGTCACCCTTGACTATCGCTTTGTTGAGGTTTTGAACATATCAATGAGCACTTTGATTCCTAACTTTAGCTGGACATGTCACATTAAATCTGAATCACGAACACTTTTGATGAGTGGCTGTATTTATCTCAATAGCCAATAAATTAGAAAAGAATGTGATGTCAATATACATGTAGCTACATGAATTATAAAAGAAATAGAACTAGATAGGCTACGATGATAGATTCACAGATTACTACATAGTGGCAAGCCATTCAATGTCGGCAAAAATAAAACCCAAAACATTCGGCCAATGTATAACATAATATGAGCGAACAAAGTACATAAGTATTCTTGGGACAAACCCAGATCTTCATCAGCGCCTCGGCTCCTATGCCTGTATCTGTACAGGATATAAAGGTGGTTTCCGGCCTTCGGCCGGCGCTACACGTGTATCAATCAGTCCAATACTCGTATTTTCTTTCCCCTGACGTTTGTAAGAGGAACCGCTATTGCATACCATACTAAATTGTGGACTTGGCGCGTATTTATATGGTATGCAATAGTGGTTCCTTTTACAAACGTCAGGAAAATACGAGTATACAGGCAAGCCGCCTTGCGGCTTATTTCACTATTTGCCTATCAGTCAGGGCTCTCAGGCCGTTGCGCGGCCCTCGACCCCTCCTGGCAGGCAATGTCCATCACTATATATATCTGCTCTGGTCGATCTTATGTCTTTTCTGATACCCCCCATATATCAGTAAATAGGAATAGGCCAGAAATTCTTCCAGTTCAAGCTGCAAGTATCCCTTTAACAGCCACTAATCAGCTAAAATTGAACTACTAATCGATTCCTAGAACCAATTAAAGACCTATATATTAACAATTACAATTTAACACTAATCAGCACAATCCCCTATGTTCAGACCTAATACAACATGTTTAAAGTGACACAAAAACCCAATCAAAAGCCTTCAAATGCACATGCATATGCAGGTTATAATTATATACTTATTAGATATGTGGTCGTGGTCAGGGTTGTTTGTTACCCCTACGTTATCTGTCCTCCTCTGCTGCACCACCATCATCTCTATAATGTTCATCACCATATACCCGCACCATCACAGCACCTTATGGAGATCAAGAAAAGGCTCTAGATACGAGAAACCACCAATGCACCACACTCATGGCAGAGACCGACCAGGAGCTAGCTAGGACAGCCTACAAGTTCTAAGCACACAACTGTGCCTACACTAGTTAATCTGACAGTTTACTGCTGCCGGGCCTCGATACATTGTGGCTGGCCAGGCCGTAGACTGCGCAAATACCTTCAGCTCAGGGGTTAAGAATGGACTATCAAACACCAGGGCTTCCGGTGATCTCCTTGGAGCCGCTGGAGGCTCCACTAGGAGTTGTGAAGCGAGCACATCTACGGACAAGCACTAACGGCCAGCCTCAACAAGGGAACCCGGGTACACGGGAAACAGGGCGATCGGTTCGGTTTGGAAGCGCGGTTGCTCCCCCTTGCATCATTGGGACTCTGATCTATCCTTTAAAGGTCAGTATGCTTTCATCCCATCACCACTTATATGCATACCATCGATGATTAATAAAACACTGTAAAGGCTGTCGTATCGAAACCAATGGTTCTTTTCCCCTGCGGGAAAACCGCTAACACTTGTTTCGGATGAGACACCGTGCATCACTCGGTTCCGGCACATGCCAGCTTTACTTTTTGCAAGAGTTACATTCTACCACCGGATCTCCACAGAAGGACTAGGCTACATTCTTTTTGTCGGCTACGCGTGATTACTACAGCGCGGATAATATCTGTCACCATGCAGATCTACCGTTGTCTTCATGAAGATCAATTAGATAGATGGCTTCCCTAGCCATCCGAACACCCCCCTCACCCGAACAGCTGAGTATGGTTGGTACACACACCGGTTGCAACGAAGATCCCTTCTTTTTGACGTTGACTGTTCGGGTGAGGGGGGTGTTCGGGTGGCTAGGGAAGTCGTCTATACGCAATTTTCACACCCTGCAGATGCGGTTGTAACGATTCTGGAAGGGCAAACCATATTTTGTCTATATACAGAAACAGACGCCTTCCGCCCACAGCACTACTAAACCCAAAAAGGAAAATATCACCAATACATATCTTACCTTTAACAGGGAGCTTCCTTGCGAAATATCAATAATCAGAATATATTCCGGTAGGGAGAGATTGTGCCTATGAGGTAGGGAGGGTAATTAATCTAGTAATTGGGATCATTGGCCTTTTGGGGGTTGTTACACGTGGGTGTTGTTTTAGTTTGAAAAAAGCTTGGCTTTGCCACGTTGGAGATCAGGAGGATCGTGAGGGTTAGGGTTTCTTCATGTAGGGCTAAATTTGACAGCGGGCGGTTGTAAAACGGTTTGTTCGATAGGGCTGGCGCCTAACCAGCAGGATAAAACGGGCGAGTGATATGAAGTGATTCACCTGCGCATGCACGCTTCAAAGCAAAATAGAATTCAATTCTTTTCAATGCCTAGCTAAAAATAAAAAAAGAAACGCCCCAACGCAAAAAATTACTCGTCCTTCTCGTCTGCCCAGACGTTATAGCCAAAGGTATCCTTCATGTTCACAAATCTCGTGTGCCTTCCCTTTGCAACGGAGTTGATGGCCTGGAAGTCCTCCTCGGTCATGTCGTAGTCCTGGAAGTTGCTGATGATGCGTGTAGGGTTGACACTCTTGGGAAGGACACAGTATCCCCTCTTGACACCCCATGAGATCAGGGTCTGCGCCAGCGTGTGGCCCGTCTTCTCGGCGGCGGCTTTCAACGTCTTGTTCTCCGAGACCTTCTCTCCTGTTGAGGGGACCTGGTTCTGCGAGCCAAGCGGAGAGTAGGCAATGAGGAGGATGTCTTTCTCCTTGCAGTATTGGAGGAGCTCTTCGTTGGGCAGGAAGGGATGAATCTCAACTTGGTTTGCGTGAGGCTTGACCTTTGCGAAGGAAAGGAGCTGCTCGAGGCCTGGGATGGTCCAGTTGCTTACACCAATGGCTTTGGCTTTGCCGGAGGCGTAGAGCTCCTCCATGGCCCGCCATGTGGGTTCAGGGTTGTTGATGAGATCGTGTTTGATCACATACTAGAGAGGTAAAAGCACTGTCAGTTGTGCCGTCCGTTTACTATCATGATTAACAGGGTTTATCATACCTTGCCATCAGGTCCAATCTTAGGCATGTACTCGTCGGTTCGCTCCGCGGCAATAGGCCAGTGGATAAGGAAGAGGTCGACATAATCAAGCCTGAGCTTTTTCAATGAATCTTCCAGGGACCACTTTACTTCCTCGGGCTCGTGCAGGTGGTTCCACACTTTGGTGACAACAAAGATCTCTTCGCGCTTGACAGCCCCGTTGCTCTCCTTGAGGTAGTCATGGATTGCATCACCGATCTCCTCCTCGTTCTGATAGTACCAGGCACAATCAAGATGCCTGTAAACCCGGTGTTAATCTCTTGATGATGAAAGTACCCAAAGGGTTTTGTTTACCTGTATCCAGCCTTCAATGCTGCAAGACATGCTTTGTAGGATTCACCCTTTGAGCCCTCGTTGGCGAAGGTTCCAAAGCCGACAGCAGGAATCTTTGCTCCAGTGGGCAATGTGAAAGTTCTTCCCAAAGACATGATGTTGTTATTATTGTTGATTCTGTTCTTGAAAAGAGAGGGGGGAGATTTGTGTTTGTGAGGGATTGTTTAGGGATTGAGAGTTGTGCTTTTCGTTCTTTCAATCTATCCTTTTCTTTCCAGAAGGCGAGATGATCGTTCTATCAGTCGGCCCACAGCGCTCTATTATCTACTTTGATACTATACCTACTTGAACAGAACAAAACTGCGTTCTACCGACATGATAATACCCGCACTGATGTCATCGAGTGAATTTCTCAATCGTTCTCTGTGTAGATCTGGCCGAGAGAAGGTTACTAGAACCACGGCCTGCATTTTCAAAAAGACCTCGCTGTGCATGTTTCGCCAGGGTGTTCCGCCTCCAAGCCTACGGATTCATCTATAGTTACCGGAAAGGCCGTATTCCAGCCGCCTATGCAGGTTCACATTGTCGATCCCTTCGGAAGGGTCAAAATTTTCTACCCAAATCCATGTTCGAACCGAAACTGACAACCTGGGAACGACTAGAGACTCCGACCCGAGGGAATTTCATTGCCTGGTTGCTCTGCCGGCCTTACGTCCGATACCTCGATTTCAGGAGTGCCGAAAGTATGACGCAATGCCAACGTGCCCACGCTCTCCGGCCGCCTCCGCGCATGTGCAACTAAGGTTTAGCTGCATTAGGTTTTTCCGAGAACGTACCAGCCCGAGACATCTCTGACGTCCACCCGCTGGTGGAAGCTGGGTACAGGGATGTCATTATCAGTACGCGACAACACTCTCCGCTCCCAATACAGATCCATCATAGTCAATCAACCAACACAATCAATCTCTCTCTTCTTCAGACGAACGATCAGTTCTCAGGCCATCAATATGCCTGCTTGATAAGCGCTTTAGGCGTGATTGAAGGAAGCCAGCCCTGCGGGTACTTTGCAATCAATATACGCAGGGCGAAAAACAAAGATAATATTCACCCTAAGAAATATAATATGTCATCGCATTATAATCAATTTCCAATATTTTTAATTGTCAGTGATAAAAAAAATTGAAGATATCAACTGAACTGAGCTTGTGAGTAAACATGAAATTATGAAATTACATTTACTTATCTGCAGATCCCGTTTTTTTCACTGAGTTTTCGTCTTTCCATCTTAGCAAGATCTTAGCAGAACACCCCATCCATCTCCCCCTAACATAGTCAATCGCCCATCGGTAATTGCACCATCGGTAGGTTGGCGCTGGTACTGCAGCCGAGCGAAAATGATCCTATCTTCAAACCCTCTTGTAACAGTTGCAAGCATGTACATTGGAGAGTACGGCACCCGCTTCCCGGAAACGTTGGACTCATTAAGCAACTATATCCAATCTTGGCAGTCAAAGAATTGTAGTTGGGTTTTGAGATGGAGTTAGTGTCCATTTGGAACATTCGATGATCAAGGCCGGACGTAAGGGAAGGTCACATAAATACCTAATAGTCTCTCCCTTCAAGTCCCTCTCAAAATCATTCCAAACTCACTGCACTCACTCCACAACATCTTTATACACTACACTTAAACTTAAATATTATTACCACAACTTCAATATGACTACCTCCAACATGAACAACGTCGAGAAAACCAACGGTACTTCAGGAAAGAAGTAAGCAACTCCCCAACAATCTTCATACATAAGTATAAATATTCTAACAGTCTTATTCAGTGAATCAAAGTTGCCAGTTCCTGCACCTCAGGGTTCCGGAGTCATTGAAATTGAGGCAACTCGCTCTGCTCTCGGAGAGTCCGAGAAACTGATGCATTCATTGTCAATTGTTCCCTCTCAGCGAGAGCGCCGAGGTTCAAGAAATTCGTTCGGTGCTTCCCTTCCTATCCCACGAGTCAAGCGCCCATCCCACCTTTACCGCCCGGGTCTTCCTACCTCAGTTCCCTCATTCGACATTCTTGCTGCCAAGGCTCAGGATCTTGCCCAGGAGAAGGTCTCGGCAGCCAAGAACGTTGCCTTCATCTTTGATATCGATGGCGTCCTCGTCCACGGTGACAGGGTCATTCCCGAGGGTGCAAAGACCTTGGAGATTCTTAACGGACAGAACGAGCTTGGCCTCAAGATTCCTCACATCTTCTTGACCAACGGGTCCGGAAAGCCAGAGGCAGAGCGTTGCGCTCAGCTTAGCAAAATCTTGAACTCTCCCATCTCTACCAAGCAGTTCATCCAATCACACACCCCTATGTCTGCCTTGGCGGAGTACTACAACACCGTTTTGGTAGTAGGCGGCGAGGGCTACCGTTGCCGAGAGGTCGCCGAGAAGTACGGCTTCAAGGACGTTGTCGTTCCCAATGACATCGTCGCCTGGGACGAGAGCATTGCCCCATACCGAACATTCGGAACATGGGAGAGAGAGTCCGCACGACCAAGAGATTTCTCGAAGCACAATATCGATGCAATCCTTGTCTTCTCCGATTCAAGAGATTACGCCACAGACGCACAGATCATCATGGATCTCCTACAGTCCGAGAACGGTCGTCTAGGCACAAAGGCCAAGGATCCTATCAGCCAGCGTATCCCCATCTACTTCTCACATGGTCAGTACCCCATTGAAGATTTCTACAATACTTAGACGAAAATACTAACAATTCCCCTCAGGCGATCTTCTCTGCCCAACTGAGCACAAGTACCCCCGTATGTCCCAGGGTACCTTCCGTCTCGCCCTTGAGGCTATGTACAAGGCCATCACCGGCGTTGAACTCGAGCGTACCATCTACGGGAAGCCTGAAAAGGCTACCTACACATATGCCGACGAGTGCCTCACCTCATGGATGGAGGAGATCCACTCCGAGAAGGTACTCCCCCAGAACGTCTACATGATTGGAGACAACCCGCAGTCCGACATCATTGGCGGAAACCTCTATGGCTGGAATACCTGCCTTGTCAAGACTGGTGTCCACCAGGGTGACGAGAACGACAAGGAGAACCCAGCCAGCATGGGTCTCTTTGAGAATGTTCTTCACGCAATCGTGACCGTGTTGAGAAAAGAGTTGGGAGAGGACTTCAAGTTCCAGTTCGACATCGAGAACCCAGTACTGGCCAGCGCCGGTGTCTCCGCTGTCGAATAGATTAATTTTTTTCCTTCGCTCTCTTCTTGGGACCGTAAAGATTAAGGGAAGTCTTTTATTCAGGCGTTATATCCGTTTTTGTTTGTCATGTTCTGTCTTTTTTTCTTTTTTTCGATTGTGTTTTCGAAAGCAAGGGTTATCGATGGGCTGGGCGTAGCCCAGGGGATAAAGTTAAAGCTTGGGGTTTTATTATTATTATTATTATTATTATTATTATAGAGTTTTTCTTTTTGTCCTATAGTCATGGTCAAACAAAGTTTAAATTAAAACTATCATGTTCATTCTTTAGCGATTAAAGTCAAAGTGATGCATTTCGCTCTATCTGTCGAAACTGAGGTGGGTAGAGGGGCGGGTATCATTTCTGAGATTCTGTCTTCTTTTGGTACTGTCGTTCACGGGGTATTGGCAGGCCCTGGGTGTTGACGGATAGGCCAAAAGAGACAGCTAAGCTAAGTTTTTCCTGCAACCCGTCAACACCCAGTATCCGCCAATACCCCGTGAACGACAGTACTCGAACAATTCAGGGCTGCAGGGCGGCTGCTAGTGCTTGTAGATCAGATCCCGCATCCCATTTCCCTGCATAAGTACCCTAGCTGAAAGCAATTTGCGTGGATGTAACTTCGAGTGATTTGATATGATCGAATAAATTTTTCTGAAGAAAACCCTAGCGATTGTGCGTTCCTAAATAACTAACGGGTTAAAAGGAGGGTATCAGTAGGAATACGTAATATAAGTACGTTTATCTATATATATGTATAATTTGTACAACGAAGATAAATGACCACAAGTACAGTACCCTGTATTATTAATCAACTGCGTGTAAGGACGAAGACGAAAGAGAGGCGGCGCGGGGGTGGGGAGGACTCGGGGACAGGGAAGAAGAAGGGGAAACGTGATCAGGTTCAGTTTCATTTGTTTTCGTTTGCTTGTCATGTTTCGTTACGAACGATATTAAGTGTTTACGGTACGGGTACTGTGAGAGGTGGTGGAGGAGATTGGGCAGTTCTGGGGCAGTGCGATATTACCATAGACTACGGTCTGCATGTAATTAATGAGTTAAACAAAAAAAAAAAAAAAAAAATCAACTGCGTGTATGCCAAGAACGAAAGCTTGGTTCAATAAGCCCTAGGATCCAATCATCCGTTGAGGGAGACATGTGAACAGATATCTGGCCTTGATCACCTTTATGTAAGGGACACAGGATCTTTGTAAAGACTAAGTAGGCGGTTGCTCTCGCAGCACGGATGGGAATTTTGCAAGACATTTTACTATATGTATATTTGGTCTTTATGATATCTTTGAATAATACACGTATTTATATTGTTCCAATTTCCATAGCCCTTCTATGAATGATGTAGTATGTTTGGGGGTATCGATATTTGAAACTAAAACGATATAAAGATTCCTTTATCACCCAAAACCGCTTGCTAAAAAAAGCTCGGTGTATGGTATTGCACTTTTAGTTTCTCCTTTCAACATCCTTATACGCGGGGAGTTGCGAGAAAAGTGCTTTCCCTTCAATAAGGCTTCTCTCGGTATTGGCACGACTGTTGACAAAGTCAGGGTAATTCAAGGTAAGCTCAGTTGCTCCATGAAGGATGTTATCAACCGCCTCAACACCGAGCATGAATGAATGATCCTGGTTTCCGACTTCGTATTTCCAGCTGCCGAACCGACCTCTTGAGTAAATGCCAGTTGCTTGCAGTTTAGGAAGTAGCTGTTTCAAAACTCCATCGCGCTCCAGGCTGGGTGTAGGATATCCGTGATCGAATCGTCTGTGATAGGTAGATACAATCTCGGCATCTGCACTTATGAGACTGGTGTTGATACAGCCTTGAATAGTATCGCGGAGTAGGTTAGGCTCATCAACTGGTTTCAGCGACGACTCAGAAATTTCTATAAATCCTGTCAGCCTATAGTTACTTCTTAACAAAATCACAAGTTAGCATACCCATCATCAAGGACCAGTAAGGTCCCTCCTGGGCTTCACTCGAGTCAGGCTTGCTTCCATCGGCTTTCTGGAGGGTGGGTAGCTTGATGTTTGCTTGTGGCTGGTTATTGGGAGAATAGTTGCTGAAGATAGTTGCACGATAGAACGGGCAATCATCTTCGGGGAAGTAAAGCTGTCGACAAGTTTAGATTCAATAGATAGAAATTTTAGAGTAATGGGCCCTACCCAGCACTTGTCACCAATGTTCTCTGGTCTCGCACCTCGAATACCAATTCCGACAACGTGGGTGGTAGAATAGAACAGATCCTTGGTCATGGCCACCAACTCCTTGTCACCAATCTTTTCGCACAGTGCATCAACAGCCATTGTGCTGACGAGTTTTCCATATGTAATAGTCTTCCCGTCTGCCAAGGTGGCAATATTCTTCTCCGCATCAATTTTATTAACGGTTCCACTCTTACCCAGGCGAATGTTTTGCTTTGGTAGAGTGTTTGCAACAGCGATCCAGATGCCACCAGTACCGCCATGGGCAGGGAAACGGAATGTAGCATTAGGGCCCCAGTTACCTGCCGTCTTCTGGAGAATGACGTTCTTTGTAACAGTCTTGAGGTCCGGTGCTGCGACACGCTCTCCAAGCCATTCGCATTGCATCTGAAATTTGGCAAGGTTGATAAGCATAAGGAATTAAGCTTATAATGATCTTGAGAGTTTACCTTGGTGGTAGGCACAGCCCAAACCTTGTAGTTGTATGGTCGCATAAATAGATCCGCGATACCCTCACCTATTGAGATGGAAAGAGTCAGTTAAAAAAATCGGCGCAAAGTCAAATTCAGGTTCAGAAAAATAGCCTACCCATCATTCTCACAATCCACTCATCAAAATTTTTTGGCTTCGTATTTGCAACTCGGAATTCCAAAGCTGCATCGATCATGCCATTCATACAGCTAACCTGGTCTTCCTTGGGCAACATACTAATGTTGTTCTGGAACGGGTATGGAACTTGCATAAAATCAACAGCCTATTCTCAAAATTGGATAAGATCCCTTTACCCCAAAGTTCCTTGCAACGGACGTAGGAGATGCGTTGATGTGTATACCAATCATCAGACTTGGGAAGAGCTTCGTTGATGCAATCATCGAAGTATTTGTAATGAGAGAAAATGACATGTCCGCCGACATCATAGAGCTACCGTGTCCCATCAGTATCGGAATTTCGAAAGGGGATCAAGAGACGCACAAATCCCTCGGGGGTGACATCGGTGGAAGCAAGCCCTCCAGGGGTTTCATTAGAGTCAACAAGAAGCCA
The DNA here is from genome assembly GCA_024713855.1 of Morchella sp. 2016-41. Taxonomy (NCBI): domain Eukaryota; kingdom Fungi; phylum Ascomycota; class Pezizomycetes; order Pezizales; family Morchellaceae; genus Morchella; species Morchella sp. 2016-41. Next base: position 655,450 of record JAMGZD010000021.1, read on the forward strand.
GGAAGCCTCATTCTATAGGAAAGTGATTTATTAGCTTGATCATTCTCTGAAGTCATTAAGATAGATGGGGACGTACAAGCTGGTTCAACCTTTTGGCGGCACCTAGACCAGTAGGCCCGGCGCCAATGACGAGAACATCAACATATCTAGAGAATAGTACTCAGCCACTGTAGCTTCATGAGAATCAGGGAAATCCACCCACGTATCTGAAGACATAACAGCTAGCGGAAATAAGAATTGGATATAACTTAGACAAAAAAACTGCGATTGGAGCAAGATGGAGTTAATTGTCTATCGGGGAGGCTTTCTATACTTGAGGGGTAGAGAAGGAGGGGGATAAGAGGGGAAAGGGGGAGGGAGACGCGAGCACGTTGTGCACAGGCAACTTACAACTAGATTTGAAACAGGACTGAGGCCCTGGAAATAAGCCTCAACAACTAGTTAGCTGTGGAGCCCAAATTAGGGTCTACACGGCAGGGCTGCCTATCAACACATATTCAGCAATTCCACAAGGGCATCAAATTTCAAACCAGTTTTTGATACCGCGATCATGTAGACATCCTGATTGCTTACGTCCTCCTCGACGGGGTCACTTCCGTTGTGCTTATCCAGGGTTGTTGGTATGTAGATACATGTATGTATACGCGTATCATTTTCAGGGGAGCTCCATGGCCTCGAACTCAAGCTTCAAACGCGCTGTATTTGAGGGTCTATGAGTTAGGGATTTTGTCCACATTAAGGCCTAGACCTGACGCGCACATGTAGAGTACGCAGGGTAAGTCGTACATATTATACCAGTTTGTGCGTTCGGTAGGGTTTGTGAATGTTTATTTGAGCCTCATTATTATCGTGCAAGGGTCCAAGCGACAAAAAGTCTTGTCTATAGGCAGCGATGTTTTCTCAATGCTTGACTATCAGGATTATTCTAAACCTCGAGAGTCGGTTATCCTACACCAATGCATTCATTTTGATTGTCGTAATTCCAATATCAAGATTCTTGGTATTTTGTTTCCTGGCACGGGCCCTGAGATCCTGAAATTTCTTTGGACGCTTTGCCAATTGGTGGGGCAAAGTATTAACGATAAGCTTCCCGCAATGTCTTTGTTCTCGCGGTGTAAAAAATACTAGGCTCGCAAATCTACACAATTGCCCGCCGCTATAACGAACGTGCATATTGAGCAACTTTCCGCCCGGTATAGCAGATTATCCGGCACAGCAGCCCAATCTCGTGGGAAAAAGAAAAGCCAGCTAAGTGGTTCGATACAGCAAATATTCCGTATAGGAGCGTTCGTTACAACGGCGGGCGACTGTATGCATCTTGGGCCATGACGGGAATAGGGGCTAGGTTACTCAGAACACGATAGCGTATCGTCTTGGTAGCACGTTGTGTGGTTGTAGATCGAAATAAAACCTCTGCTGCATTCTTCCCTGTTTGGGCACCATAGCTTAGAGCCAGCTCTCCAACCCCCTCCTGCTTCGGTATCACTCCCACCTTCTTTTCTCTAGGTACTTCGCGTCCTGGCCTACTTCTTTCGCCGTACAGTTTCTTCCAGAATCCTGCATCTATCATCTTTACTGTCGCTCGTTTCATCCGTTCTTCCCAATCTTCGTTCACCACAACGTCCTCCTTTAAACTTTAGCCATGGCCGCCGATTCCTCCGACGGGAGGGATGGTGATTCCTCGGGTTCACTACCTGCACCGAATATCGCATCACCTCCCAAACCCTCCTTACACCCGGCAGTCTATGTAGCGTATGTTTTCGATCTTCTCAGTAGGAACCCAGGAGTTAACGACCGTCCCCTTGTAGTGTATGGATTGGTTTGAGTTCGTCTGTGATTTTGTTCAACAAGTGGATTTTATTCAGTCTTGAATTTCGTAAGTTCTCTGAAAATCTGGTAAGCGGTTCAATCGCTGATATTTTTTTCCAATAGCGTTCCGTAAGACTCCCGGAAAGCCAGCTACTTGATTTCACTATATCGCACGCATTCTTCGAGGTCACAGCTAAACCTCAGGAATTTGATTAATATAGCAATATTCTTAACCACATGGCATCTTATCTTTGCGACTATCGCGACGCAGGTTCTCGCGAGGACCTCTACCCTTCTGGACGGCCGTCACACTGTTAAAATGAACGGACGGATCTATTTGAGAGCGATTGTGCCCATTGGATTCTTTTTTAGCTTAAGCTTAATTTGCGGGAATAAGGCATATCTTTATCTCAGTGTTTCCTTCATTCAAATGTTAAAGGTAAGATCTTCTACCCAAGCCGAAAGAAGATAACTCATCGATGCTTACGATGATTAATTATATAGGCGACCACCCCCGTAGCTGTGCTTCTCGCGGGGTGGGGACTAGGCATTGATTCGCCCAATCTTAAGGTTTTGGGCAATGTTTCCTTCATCGTCATTGGTGTCGTGATTGCTTCGTATGGGGAAATTGCGTTCAATCTTATTGGCTTCCTCTACCAAATCGTCGGTATCGTTTTCGAGGCTATTCGTCTCGTTATGGTTCAAAGACTTCTCTCTTCGGCAGAATTCAAAATGGACCCCTTGGTATCATTGTATTATTTCGCTCCGGTCTGTGCAGGCATGAACTTTGTCATGTTTCTCATCTTCGAAGCGTCAAAATTGGGATTATCCGACATTGCGCGTGTGGGCATCTTCACTCTTTTGGCAAATGCCATGGTGGCTTTTGGTTTGAATGTTTCAGTCGTGTTTTTGGTATGTGATGTCGGTTGTGGATGCGTTCAATGAATCAAAGCTAATAGAACGGCAGATTGGAAAAACATCGTCGTTGGTTCTTACATTATGCGGTGTACTTAAGGATATTCTCCTAGTTGTTGCCTCGGTCGTTATCTGGGCAGATCCACTTAGCGGTCTTCAGATGTTCGGTTACAGCATAGCATTGGGTGGTCTTGTGTACTACAAGCTTGGAGCAGATAAGCTCCGGGAGACTTATGTCAAGCTTCGTAACGATGGCACGGTGGCATGGCGGAACTTTGGGGATACCTACCCGGCATTACGGAAAGCTACTCTTATTGGCGCAACCGTCATCTTCTTATTATTGGGTCTGGGATCTTTGTATGGAGGCGGTAGCGCTGGGCCCGCATACACAGGAGTCCGACTACCTGATTCATCGGCAGTCCTTCCAGGCATTCTCCCAAGTAGCACTCCGGATGAAAGTTACAAGCCCAAGCGGAAGCTTGACATTGTCGTCAGCATAAACTCCGAAGAGCCAGCAAAGGTCGGCTGGAATCTAAAAGAAATCAGGGCCATCAAAGCTTTTTCCGTGCTTGACCCGAATGTTGTCGTCTACTTTAGAAATCCGAAGTTGGATCAATTATCTGTCAAGAAAAATACAGAGGCAGCTTCAGTGAAGGGATTAGGAAGCATTGGAGGAGATGACGACACGTATCTTTCACACATCGTGGAGCAATGGGATGACCTTGCGGAACATACATTATTTCTCAATGGCGCATTCAAAGATCTTCCAAAGGTTAAAAGCCGTATCGAGGATTTCTTTAAGCCCAGCACCGGTGTGCTTTCCCTGGGTGCCGGATACGGTAGTTGTTCTTGTGAATCATGTAAGGACCCCTGGGGTAACGATGATCTGAGCCGCGTCCCTGGTATCTTCTCTGCTGTCTATTCAGAGCTGTGTCCTCCTTCCAATGTGCTCTTATCATTTTCCGGTCAATTCCTTGTCTCTGCCAAGCGCATTAGAGGAACACCAAAGCATACTTACGAACACCTGAAAACCCTATTGGAAAGCGACAAAAAACACTGGATCCATAAAGAAGCAAAGAGCATCGATGAACCCGATCACCCTTCCTTCGGGCGTGTCATGGAAAAGAGCTGGATGATTGCATTCAAGTGTGTCGATCCCAGGTTGGCGCAAAGCTGCCCAACTCTTGGCGATAGAAGAAGGGAGACAGATCCAGATGAGAGGTGCCAGTGCATCGATTAACCATATAAAACCAGAATTGGTAATGAATTTCTCTATGGGATATTTTGAGGTTTATGGGAAGAGTTGGAGTTAATAGAATAGCTATATAGAATGATCGGTACCTTCTTCAACTTAAATTGATGGGAACGAACTCAGGATCTTCGGTCCCGGATTTCTATTATTTCTCTTTATTATTTTGCAACATTTTCCTGTACTATTATCGGCGTGCTTTAGAGAAGGAGACTGTATTTCCTTAGAAAACACATACATGTATTAATGAATATCCGCATGATATGGCTTGATTGGATGATAACTACATGTAGGAGTTGGCGCCTCTGTGCTGGATATAGGTGGAACGATTTAGTGCAATAGAACGAAGGCAACCTATGAAGGGCGATGATTTATCTTCATATATTCTGTAATGTGACGCTATAACCGAGAAAGAACTGCTAACGAGATTGGGCTAAGGGGACAGCATAATAACTGATATACAAGAATACATGTACCTTTAACAAGCGGGTTCGTGTGCAAGTAAGGCCCGGGACATGATGAATCCCAGAGGTTAGATCCTTGATCCCGTATACTACGCGAGAGCATATCGGGTCAATAATCCACTATAGTTACATGTATTTATTCCTAGGTCTAGTAATGTAGTTAGTTACCGTCTTTTCAGAGCTTGAAAAGCAGCCCTTGGAGCAGCTATAAGAATAACGATTTGGTTGAGAATCCCAATTGCTATCATGATCAATTACTTTTTTTTACTCTCCTCCTGGGTCTAAAGACATTTTCCTGATGTAGACGACATCATGGTCAAGACTTGTTTTCAGCCAATAATGCACACCATAGGGGGTTGGAATGGTAGATATGAGCTCGAGGATATTGGCTAATAACATCATATCCAACTAAATACTCTCGAAAGTACGGTTTTAATTAACTATAAATATAGGTGATAAGCACAAGTTTTTGTGTGTTGCCAGGCGACAGAAATATAATCTCAAAAAGGATAGGATATGGATTCGCTACCTTATTCGCTAGTAATATAGCAAGAATACGACATTACTACAGTATTCTTTTTGTAGTACCGGTTTAATTCCGTATTGTTCTCTAAATCCCGTAGTCGTACAGTACTGATTTCACCGCGTTTTTTCGTACTGAACTACATGTACGCACCCAGACTTTTATGGAGAAATAATGGTTTTTGACTACAAATTTCATACCAGAAAGGCTAAATTTCCAAAGCTCCAGATATTTAGAGATATATTCAGTTTCTAGAGCTCCAAAGATCTTTCCTGTATGTTAACAAGTTTGTGGTCGCATTTTCGGAGGTTTTAGGTCACTCGGCAATAGTTTATACATATAGCACCCTACCAAAATTCGTGGGAAGTCATCCATTTTACACCAAAAATGCCACTTTTCAACCTGGCCCTCAACCACCAATTACGATAGATATTATCTGAGAACTGGAAGACCATATATTTTGTATATAAATAATCACCTTATCAGCTGAAAATTATAATATTACATTCCTAGCATGAGCTGTGATGATTTTATTGTGTCAAGTTGCCAAAAACGTGCCAAGACCACATTTCTGTATGGGATGCAACCAAATCTCCAGATTGCTCTACTTCTAGCTCCTGTATTTTGTTCCACATCTGAGTTGAGATAGTGCCCTTTTGGATATATTAAATTTGATAGCCAATATTTCATCCCCTAAAGCCTTATTCATTGTTGATGCCAATTATGTTGCAGGTGGTGGTTGCGTTTAGGCCAAGTTTTGGTGTAAAATGGCTGACTTCCCACGAATTTTGGTAGGGTGCTGTACAATCAGTGCACCATTCGACAGGGTCCTTGGTCTGGTCCAGTACATTATACATATAGTCAATCATAACCGAATCCAGGCTGCGGGTGGATAATAGGCCCTTTGCGCAAAAGACTCCAGCTCCAGGTTCCGGTAACCTGATTAGCGCCGATCCCCCCCATCATCTAATCATACAAGTAGAATTTAGAGCCAGCTCTATCTGCGCAAAGGGTTTAATGTCCCTTAAACCGTTAAGACCGATTCCAATATTAATGTTGTTACTCAAATCCAATATGGAAGTCGCGATGTAAACATCACAGAGAGGTGTCCGTAATAAGGTGATCTATCACAGTCTTAGCGATAAGAATTAGTGCTGTAAAATCGTGAGGAGCTATGCATCCTTGGTTTTTATATCACGACTTCCGGATTGGCCGGTTTGAGTAATATATCGGCCCTGACGGCTTATATAAGGGATACAATTAATCAATCAATTGAAAACCTAATACGGAAACTGATCGACCCGAGTGATAATACATGAGTATGCTAATTGTTACCACCGTATTTTTTGTTTGTTGGCTCATTCATTGCATGCAGACCGTAGTCTATGACAATACCACAACCCAAGAACTACCCCGCTAACTCCCGGCCACGCCCAATGAAGGGTATTCGGCAAGCCAGCATACATCCGCCACCACTCCCTAACTAAAATAAATAAAAATAAAAACGTTACCCAGGTGGTTAGATCAGTATATATTCCACGAAAAATAATAAGGTCTAAAACCAATAGCTTTAGCGAAATGTTTTCAAGTTCGGTTTTTTGGTGATTCTATGCGGAATTCTGTACCCTGGCCCTAGGCCTACTCTCCCTTTTCAGAGATTTATCGTTGTTAGTATTTGATATCGAGTGAGATGTGGTGACGGAGATTATTGCATAAAATCTTCGTTGATTAAATAGTATATAGAATAGATATACCTGGATATGAGGATAGTTTCTACCAGACTAAGCAAAGTTCAAACTTCGTTAAGGAGATTGTATCTATAATTGATTGTATCCAGCTAGAGCCGCGGAGTGGGGGCCCGGGGCAAGCTGCCTTAGTTTTCTTCAGCGTGGGTCACCCAGTTTTATAACTACATGTACTACATGTAGTGAGGAGCGGCCTCTGGCCGCATATGAAATTAATCATCAGTTCGAGGAACCACCAATAACTAAAGGAATATGTATAAAGATTTGGTCCTGTTCAATGACTCGGAATGGCTCAGGTAGGCGCCGGGTTCGGTGTATACTAATGGTGTGAAATAGACATCGGTACATGTATGTACCCGTAGTTTTTTAACATTTCCGAACTGAACTGGGTTTGTATACTACCAAAATCTAGTTGCAAAGCACGATTTACGCCCACATGCAGTTCGGAAACGTAAAAAAACTACGAGTACTCTAGTTCACGCATGCAGTCAGGGCCTGCCGCTGCGCAGCTGGGTCTCTCCTTGCTCGGGTGAGGTTGTAATTAATTCCGGAAGAGTACATGTAGATTCGATATTTATCTTGGACAGAGGACTATTATATATATCATGACGGTACTGCTTAGGGTTTGCCATTTAAATGGAGATTTGAAAACATGCATGCATGTCGTCTCCCTTAGATCACCCCGTTCTTTGTCTATTGACAGCTGTAACCCGCCAGGCCACAGAAATCGGAGGCAGATAGTTCAATATGATTACATGTATTTATGTATCATCTTCAACCCCTGAGACATCACCAGGCCCCGCTCTACAAAACCCAGCTAATATTATTATCATCTCTTATTTAAAACGTATATTGGCTCCTAGTGGCCCGAGCGGCGGTGAGGCACCTATTGCAGTACATGTAGTTTACGTTCCTCCCCTCTTTCCTCCTTCCTTTACGAGGACTCAACCGCACCCCCCCAGAAAACTCTAGGATGTAGGGAAAATTTTTCCTTCCTTTCTTGAGTGGGGAACTGTTTTCGTCCTGACCTTTTATAGTGTAGGAATAGGATATTATAGTAGTTTTCATATTGTCTGCCGACTCAGAGTCGTATATCTATTCAGCTATGGCCCATATAGGTAATACTTATTACTACATGTGGTAATAGGCATGTATACGCATACCTAAGAGGTAATTACGGTTTCCTAACTTGGAAATCCCCCTATGTGTACTGTAATTCAGTGCGGACAGGCAATGTGAAAACTGCTACAATCATAGGATATCACTCGTATACAAACATCAATGTGTAGCTGTGCTATGGAGTGTTCTATATAAAAGGTTGTGTTGTGCGGATGCGGATGCGGGCATCAATGGATAACCCCACGATCTACGGGCTCGGCTAATTCTTCTGAGAGTGGCGCATGACCTTGGTTACGCAGCCAGCAGCAACAGCAACTGACATCCAACTGTCCAACAGTCAACCCCTCATCTAAAGTCTCCGTCTCTCCGTTGGCAGCAGCATCTTAAGAATCAGCTTGCTCCCTTTAAAAGTCTTTCATATCTCTCAAGTCAATTCGCTTTCCAACACTCGATCATGGTATGTATGCAACCTAATCTATGCCCCTCCCCCTCGCTCCCCTCCCGTCCTTTTCACCCCCTGCTGCGGTGCAGAAACTACAGTAGATATATACCCGCTGGGAGGGATGAAGTGAAGTGAAGTGCAGATTGCATGGGCCATGATACAGGATATTAATACGCGGCATCTAGTCTACCGAAGAAACCGGTCTCCCCGCTCACTGGACCGTGCGGTTCTCCAAGTCTAAGAACCTCCCATACTACTTCAACACCTCTACCAACGCATCGCAATGGGCTCCTCCACCGGATGCGGACACTGAGAAGCTGAAGGTGTATATGGCGAATGAATTTCCCGCCACGATGCTGCAGCCGTCTGAGGGCGGTGGCCAGGCGGGGAAGATCAGATGCAGCCACTTGCTTGTCAAGCACGAGGGAAGCAGGAGGGCTAGCTCATGGAAGGAGGTTTGCTCTGCCCAGCCTCCCCAGCCCCCCAACTTACGCTGAATAAGAGTACAGGCCAAAATTACCAGGACAAAGGAAGAGGCTATGGAGATGATTCTCGGCTTCGAGGCGCGTGTGAGGGATGGCTCGGTTAGCTTGGCTGACCTGGCACTCACCGAATCTGATTGCAGCAGTGCGAGAAAGCGCGGGGATCTGTTGGTTACCCCTTCCTATGTCTATCGCAAACCACCTTCCCGGCGCTGACAGAGGGTAGTGGGTTCTTTGGAAGGGGCGAAATGCAGAAGGAGTTTGAAGATGCTGCTTTCGAACTAAGACCTGGTGAAATGAGCCATGCTGTGGAGACTGCTTCTGGAATCCATCTTATCGAAAGGTATGCGCTTTTCTTTCTATCTTCATTTCTCTCCATCTTGCTTGCCGCTTTCTATATCCTGAGTTTGGACGGCTCTAATTCGGTAACATGTGGCAGATTGGAATGATTTTTTAGCTTTAGGTACTTACCCGTTCAGAGACATTATTCTCGTAGTAAATGAGAAATGAAATACAGCATTTTTCCCTGCGTTCAGACATTCTGCTCGTTTACCGCCACCTACTTATATCTTCCCCCTCCGCTTCTCAACTTTCCTCTTTTCTCTGCTAGTATATGGGGCGTATTGCTATCAATTAATTCAAACAAATGAACTTGGAAGGCGGGTATATTGGGTGATTATATATTGTACTGTACATCCGGTTGCGTCCCCGGATCCCCGGCCTTCGCATTTCTTTCTCTTACTTCTGCAGAGAAGGAATTTGGTAATTTGCCAGTCAGATACCGACTTTTGAGATAGATAGCAGAGCTCAATTGAGCACTGTAGAGTACCTGAGACACGTGTATGTGCATAGAGATAGAGTATTATACCCGGCCGGCGTCAATCAGATCTACAAGGCAGCCATTTTTGAGAAAACCCTCGGCCCGTGTTTAGCTGCCTAGAGCAAGATTGAGAGTACACAATCTACTGATTGAGGTGATATGATCCGATCTATTCCATGAGTACTACCAGAACATGTATGCAGTAGAGCTACTACAAATACCGTCCCGACTCTATCTAATCCCTGTTATATGCGCATATCTGAGCCTTATCTCCAACGTTCTATCGAGATCGAAGAAAAAAGCTGAAAACCTGAAAAAAGCCATATCCTCCATGGTCCACTCTACCATGGGTGGAGGTTAAGGCGGGGCGGATAAATTTGATATTCATCATCCTGTGGGATGACTTCACGAGCTCAAACAGATCGGATGCTGATGCTCGTGAAGTGGGGAGATGGAGCGGGGGAAACACGTATTCATTAGTGAAACGAACCACAAGAGAAAATGAGATCGTTGGGTGGGGAGAAGTTGGGACCCTTCTTACATATGGACAGGAATTAAAAAAAGCTTCAGAGGTTACAATAAGATGCCATGCACCGCACGGACATCGCCGATTCGCCTGGCGATGAAGTAGGTAGGTATGTACATATGTAGGTACATGTAGGTAATGGCAGAGCGCCATCACGAGTCATTTCGCGCAATGAGTGTTTTCTCGGTTGGAGGATCGATATCATCACGTACGGAATACAAGATAATCAAACCAAACGTTCCGACAGCCTAGTACTGTCATATAATCCAATTACCGGGTTCTAAGAGCGGAAATACAGCACTCTAGTAGTAACTCCAAGCTCTGTCAACAAGGACTAGGGGGTTAAAAGTTCTTCCGAGAAAATCTCTGGTGTTGACATTAGATGATAAATATAAACATTCACATGTGACATGGCTTGTTGGAAAACCAGAAATTTGATGTTGGCGGGCACATGTCTGATCGTATCATACCTATATGGAGGGGTATGTACAATACTTCTAGGGTGTGGGTTTAATTGAGCCTCATGTCATTTCTTTCCTAACCTTCACGAACCTCGGGTACACGGGAATGAGAAGAGGGTTTCTACTCGTTCTCTAGCCCGGTGGAATTGAAGCCGGGAAAAGGTTCGATTCGACCAATGTTGTTGTCGATGTGAGAGTTCAGGCTAGGTACATACATGTACCCACTAGCCAGTGCTACCCACCCCATAGTATGGTCTTTCTACTCGTAATTTCACAGCGTTTCCGGACTGGACTGGGTCTGCATATGGGCGTAAATCGTGCATAAGAACATTATTTTGGTGGTATGCGGACCCAGTCCAGTCCGGAAACGCTGTGAAATTACGAGTAGGGGAATGTTTCCGCCACAGGGCTGACACTGACGATGCATGTGGCGGCCGGAAGCGAGGAGTTCGTATGTGTGTGTTTGGGTTTCCGAGCGAGCTTTAATCCTTGTCTTGCGCGCTGATCGTCCCTTCCGCGGATTGGGATTAGAGAGAGTTATCTTTGGCGCGGTGTGCTCGAGCCGCGAGCGGCTTTCACATGTGAAGGCGCTCTTCTTTTTTTTTTGATTCCTCCTGCGATGTTTGCAACACACTCAGTCTGAGCTCCTGAAGGCAAGAGATCAAGAGACCACCCTGTGATGGGTTAATTGGATGAAACTCTGGCGGTTCTAGAGCATTGAGAGTCAATTGACTGCATACCTTCCCTACCCAGAGGTTGAAAGAAGAGGAGTTGACAGGAAAGTGGAGAAAACGGTTAAAATCTACAACGACATGCAGCTGCAGATACGGCCAAACGACTCACAACCTATCGTCGAAATCTGCGGCTGTCGAATCTAGCGGTTTGCGGACAACATACCGGCAGATTTACGATATCGGAAAGCACACCCATGACAAGCCAACCCAATGATAAGGGACCCTATCGAGTAGTGACCAACTGGGGAGACTTTTTCTTTTTCTTGCTCTTCACATGTCAGGCAAAATGAGGGAGGTGGATTTTGCGGCGCGGAGCGCGAAATACAGTGGGGGGCAAGAGGGGTTGCTGCTGCATACGTACGTAGAAGCAGATACCTATCATCCACTCAATTCTAGGCAGATATAGACTGTGTGAGGTACATATGTTTCGATACAAATACGACGGTTTCCCCCCCCTCATCTGTTTGATCTTACTTGTCTCTTAATTCTGCTCATTGCTTCATCTACACTTGCGCTCCTACCTCATTGCTACATAGTAAGTTGATCCTCCTGGTTTCAACTCAACCACATATTTCCTCCTATTCTACCCTTTCTACCTTCAAACCAATCATTCTGGTCTTGTTGTATATAACACTTCACTAACTCGCTTCGTATCAATAGCTTCATCAATAAAACTCAAATCACCTCATACCCACCTACTATCACACCATCAAGATGTCCGCCACCCAGACCCAAGAGCAAATGACCAACGGCGAGACCGTCACCTACAAGTCCCTCGACCACCTTGCCTCTTACCCAATCATCTCTGACTCCATCACCACCTTCAAAGGGTACCCTCTTGCCCAGCGATCCATCAACATCACACACTCAGCATACAGCACCTTCATTGCACCATTCTCACCCTACCTCTCCAAAGCCGCCCCTCTTGTCAACCGTGCCGATGACCTCGCCGAGAGCGGCCTAGGAAAGCTCGAGGAACGCTTCCCCATTGTCAAGGAGCCCACTGAGAATATCAAGAACACGGTCGTTGGGTACCCAAAGAAGCTTGCTGGCGAGGCCTACGCACGTGGAATAGAGCTTGCAAATGGCACAAAGGAGCATGTCATTACTGTATATGGCGAAGAGCTCAACAAGCAAGGATCTGGAGAGAAGGGATACATTCCCATGGCCAAGGCGGGTGTAGCGGCGGGATTTGTAGTCAGCTCAGAATTGATGAGCTACCTCGCGTCATACTTGGGAAAGAAGAGCCAGAAGGCCAACGGAAAGCTTGAGGAGATCAAAAATGAGGCCAAGAGAAACAACTAGAGAGCTTTTTTAAGCCTCAGTTTTTTGTTTTTGTTTTTCCTTATCACTGTTCTTTGCGTTGGGCCGGATTGATGTTCTAGCACACATCTTGGATTGGTCTGCTGTAAGCTTTGCTTTTTTACTTGCAGTATGGAGGGATTTTCTTTTTTTTCTCTTATCGGCTTGGATCTTAATTCTCGCCCACCCCCGCGGTTTTAAGGAGGCACCAAGCAAGAGGGCTGGGTCATCGCTTTTTGTGCTTTTTTTTATCGGTTAGATGGAGTGGCAATTCATTTTTTCTTACCTTCTCTTCTAGGTATATATGTAGTCTAATAGAATCGGGGTTTTTTCCTTTACGAAAAAAGTATACATATAATGCGCTCCCAGTTGTGTGAAGAAAAAATGAAACTCCCCACTTATGAAAACGGTATTTTTTTTGGCCTTCTGCCTTCGTCCGAAGTCGAGCCTCTACTCGCCCGCATGGTTAGGGCAAATCCGTCGGCCGGGCAAATGGAAGGATGGGATGGGATGGGGCAAGGCAGGTTGGCAGGCTCGGGAGAGGAGAGGCAAGGGATCTGAGCACAGACGGGGTCGCCGATATTGACAGCTGCAGATGCGTGGCGCATACATATCGGCCGTTATCGCAATCGAGTGATATTTGGTGAATAATGTGTATATATTTGTGGATTCAGTAGGTATCCTCCTAGGAAATCTCTCCCGCCAAGTGCATCAACTACAACGGGAAACACCGCTCCTTCACCCCTTCCTACCCCAGCAGGAAACCCACCATGCCCACGACCCCCCCCCAACCCCCAGACCGCGATGGAAATCTCATAAAAACACCGCGCCATACCACCTCACCTCCATGGGATAGGACTCCCGGAGGCATCCCTTAAGGACTTCCCCCTCTCATTTTTCTCTTTTGTCATCGTAAGCTTTATATAGGCGGGAAAACAGTCGGATAGGTCTTTACGCCATAGTTTTCTAACTTTATGCGATTCCTTGTACCTAGAAACAATTGAACTTGATATAAAAAAAGGGAAAAAAAAAAGAGGTATCCTCGTAGGAGTCCCTTGTAGTCCTTGCAGGTCCTCATGGTGGTTGGGTGGTGCGTGGTGCGTGGTGCTGGGTTGTGGGGCCGGGGTATCGAGGTGGAAACAGAACATTTGTCTACATAGTACTTTTGCAAGGCGATCTTGGTAATGGCGTCATAGGTTGGCCTTAGTAGCTAGGCGTGCCATCTTTCCGTGGGGGGGGGGGGAGGGTGCCTGCCTTTCATCCTCCTTCACGGTAGAAACATTCATCCTATCACCCACATATATTGCGTCTTTCCCGCGCCCAGTGTCCGACTACCACAACTCAACTAGACATACGGGAATGAGTACGGGGTAGCTATAGCTAGGCAAGCTTGAGAACATACATCTATCCCTCTCCCCCGCCCACTTTACCCCCCACCTCTCGATTCTCCCTGGTAGGTGGTTCGAGTGCAGGGTTCAGGAGGTCAATGATTGAAGATGCAGGAAAATATACTGCCAAGCCACTGTGGCTTTTCTACGGTTTAGTATTATCACGCGGGGTGCTAAGGGTGCGGCCGTTAACAGAAGTCCACAGAAGGACCATACTCTTCACTACGGGAGGCAGCTCTGCATGGGCTCAACAAGCACTACGCGCAAAGCCACTACTACCACTACAAAAATCTAAAATATGATTTTTTTGGTCATCTAGATATGAGCTTTCCTTTCACTAGATGTCATACTAAACAAAAAATTGAAATTGGAGTTATGGAGTTATAAGATTGATTATTATATTGAGGGCAAGAGGCGATGAAGGCAAAAAAGTAGGGGTCAATAATTAGAATTGTTTTTTCTCGATCCATAGGTGCACACGGACAGGGCCTAGGACCATAGGTTCCCTGCCTGAACCAGAGTCCTAGCTAGGAGATAATATCCTGGCTCAAACAGTTCTCAGTATGATCACCCATATTCTTCCCACAATTTCCATGGAGCTTCATCCTTCCTGTCCAAAAATAGGTTGTCCAATGACAACTCTCCTTCACAAATTCTCACTCGGCTCACCAACACTGGAAAATTCAATTATAATTAAATCTTCTTTTTAGTTTAACCTATTAATTACAAATAGACCGTATTCTATGGTAATATCGCACTGTCTCTAAACTACCGTTCTCAACCGCCGCCTCGCACGGGTACCAGTAAAATTATAATTAAATCACTTTTGTTTAATTATTAATTCATAACCGTAATTGATTGGTTGATTAATTAAATGCAGTCTAGAAATTAAATTATGGGGCACTGACTTTTGTTAATTTCAACTATAGAACCAACTATAATACATGAAAATACGACAAGTTCTGGGTGCGCATAGAGAAGCCAGATAAAAAAAAATATACAATACGCCCCACACACCGGAAAATTTAAAGAGATACCCAGAGACACCAAAAAAAAGAAAGAACCATGACACCACAACACCGCCGTGGCAAGACAGCGGGGGGGCGGGGCTGAGGGGGTCTCTTTCGGGCAGTGCGGGATGATCTAGAGGGACTACATACAGCTCGACGCGGGGAAACAGTTTCTACCGGTGAAATACATGCACGTTGCATCTATGAAAGGAGCGGCATAGATACACAGATATGCCACAGCGAAAACTCCTTTTTTCCCCGGAGGAACAATGTGGGCTCTGGATTACCTCGCGGCCAGGTTAATGGCGCGGGTACCCCCAATTGTTCGCTGCTTGGGTAGAAAAGTCACTTGATCCTTCCAATAATAAGAAGGGCTGTACTCTAAAATCAAGCGCCTAGTTGTAATTGGGGGGGTGTATCTCAGGCAGTGCGGGATGATCTAGAGGGGCTACATACAGATCGACGCAGGGAAAAGTACAGCTTCCGCCGATGAAATACATTACAGATTCACCTATGAAAAGAGCGGCATAGGTGCCAGATGTACCACAGCTAAGCTTTCTTTCCCCCCGATAGGAACAATGTGGACTCTGAATCACCTCGTGGCCAGGTGAGGGGGACGGGGGGAGATATGCGGGGTGCTCAAGGTCGATGGATAATTTCCTTTCTTGAACTGATCAGGGACAAACTTGGCTTTTATCCAGCTCGATTCTTGGGTGCTGGGGCGATATTGACAGGTATCCTCACTGGCCTGTGCACGTGAATATCGCCCCCTCCCCCGCATATAGGGGTTAGTGTAAACTTGACGGTTTGCTATGTGAGACAGAGTAGATATATATACAGCGACTCGGACGAACAGCCAACACTCTCGATTATGTCAACTGCTCGGCGAGGGTAATATATATATAAATACAGCTCTTAAGTCTCAAAGTGAGAATAAACCGACTTTCCCCAATACTAGTGCACACAGCACTCGGGAAGTCGTGGTCGTTCACACCGATTTATGCCAGCCAATTTAATCGGCGTTCTTAGAGGGCGGGGCTTCTGAGATCTAGGGCGGGGTTAGTGAACTGCTGGGGGAAATAAATTGGTTAGGGTCAAGTCGGGGCTTACCGCCATGAGAATAGGATTGTGTAAATAACCCTCGAGGGCTCCATACACACCGATACTCAACGATCTCGGTGGGCGGTTCAATGACCCTAGTGTAGGTCGTTACGGAGTGCGCAGGCGTGAGGGATGAACTTTCGGGGTGGACTTCTGGCCCTTCTCGCCCACCCCGGCCCATCCTTCAGGAAACCCCATGGCAGGCAATCTTCGCCTGTTCCCCACGGCTGAAGGTGAGGGCAGCCTGGTGGAAAAAAAGATGGAACAGAAAGCTTGCCGGTCGGAGGAGCCGGTATTTGGTGGTGGGTGGAGAGGGAGAGAGGATCCGATCAAATAAGCACTTGAATCGGCGCCCGCACATATATCATCCGTCTGCTACACACGGAGTCGCGAAAAACAAAAGGCCACTTCGTCCATTACCTTTTGTCGCAGATGTAGCAGTCGCCAAAAAAGGCAAAAAAAGGGGATGATATTGGGGGAGTTGACACCCGGGGGGCGACACATGGGGGCGGGGCTCCGCAGCATGATGAACTACTACACAGCAGCCGCCCAGGATGTATCTAGAAGGTGTCGAGTTTGGGTAGCAGGGTGGCTCAAACAGCGGAAGTGGGGGGATTCCATACCCACCTATTATAACCCCTTCTCTGTTGGATCAACCATAGGAGACAGGGTGGGTGGGTTGGGCTTTCCCGACGAGAAGTGGGCCGGTGCTGTGAGCTGGTTGCTGCTGAGTTTTAATGGGCGTGGGATTGGCCTCCTATTTATGCACAGTTTCTGGACACTAGCCCATGACCGCCTATTTTGAGAGACGAGTGAGGTGAGAGGGAGGGGAGGTGGGGATCTCGATGAGTGATGGATGATGATGCAAACAATACCGCATGGCAACCCCGGGGTTAGGCTAACCTAATCCACACCGGAGAGTTTATGTCAACGTCGGAGACGTCAGTACAGTGGGACAGATTCATGAACGAACTTCCTCTTCTTGTGCGAGGAAGAGTTACACCGCATCTCCCTCTGCCTCCCCTCGCTTCTGATAGCTTGATTCATGCATGCATCGTGGGAGCTCTTTGTCAAGTATTCTACATGTATGTACATGTATGTACACTCTAGAGTACTCTACATACATGCCACACCGCACCACATAGATGGCACATGTAATTCTTCGGCGATTGCTTGCTTGCTCTAACCACACCGCTTATGACGATATGGATGAGCTCTCTTACTCTACATTGCACAACACGGAAAGAAAGAGGCACGAGGAGAAAAATATCGGCAAAGTAACGCGGTCATCTTCTAAGCTTTTCCCTCGGAGGAAAGAAAAAATGAAAAACTCCAAATTCGAAAAACCTGTACGTAAAGCAATCCAAAAATAACCAGAAGTCTATATACAAGAAAATTCTAAAGAAATTAGGTGATTAGATCCCCACCACCAGAGAATGTGTGTCGTTCTATATGTATAGGGCGGTAGCTGTAGGTATTTACAGTATACTAATGGTATTATACAATTCGCAAGACAAGCCGAAAATTCGTAAATGTCGTAAAAAGAAAAAGAAAGGAGAAAAAAAACTCCCCATTCATTCCGGTAAAGGCATACCCTCGTCCCAATGCTTATGCTCCCTCGAGCCACCCGCATCCAACTTCGGCAGGAACCTCCCCCCTCTATGCCGCATCAGGTCCCTCACCTCAGTCCACGACTTTGGCGACGCATCGCTGCAAAACGCCCGCGAGAAGGAAAACTCCCGCAACACGGTGCGCGACGAGGCGGGCTCGGGCCGCCGCTTGCACTTTTTCAAGTAGTGCCTGACGCCCTGGGCGGTGAGCTTTGGACACACGGGCCACAGCGACGTGTGCGAGTACCGCGCATTGGTGAGAAGCGGCGGATACTCGATCCACAGGCCAGAGTTCGCATCCCGCTGCGTCTGGGGGTTCTGGTTGTTGTGTGCGACCTGCACGATTTTGTCCCATGCTCTGATGATGAGGCGTTCCAGCTTCTCGCAGGGACTGAACATCTTTGAGAGGTTCGAGTCGCGCAGGTCCTTGGTGGAGAGGCAGATATCGACGCTGGTGATTGTGTTCCGCATGGCGCGCATGATGTCCCTAGTGCGGTCGGAGAGAAGCCAGACTGACACGTCGCCGGTGAGGACCAGGATCTGAAGTTTTGTTAAGCTTTCAAGGGGGGAGCGAGAGAGAACTGTGCTGCGTGGATATCGGATTGCCCCGCATCTGGCTTGGGATCCCATGCTGAGGTCTGTGTCCATGAGCTTCAAGCTTGTCAGGCCAGCTCCAAGTGAAGGAAGGATGTAGGTGAAGAAGTGCATGTATGTTTTCTCCGCACCCAGGTGCTTATCCTCCCAGGAAAGCGACATCTCTTCAAGATCTAGAGTGTGGTACGTGTAAGAGCACCGCGAGCGGGTATCGTCAAAGCTGTTTACACTCTTGGCCTCCGCTGCCGCCGAAACCAGCCCGAACATCCCGTTGAACTTTGAGAACTCCACTGTGCGGAGATCCCGCCAAAACTGGGGTGCGAAGTTCCACCCAGCAAATACCTTGCTTTCGGTAGCGCTATCTTCCATGATAAGGTCGATTAGCTTCAGTGCCTGGGGTACAAACCCAGCGGCACCCATGTCGACCAGCATCCTCCAAAGTTTGAACACGCCGCAGCTCATCCTGGCCAGCCTCAGCGCTTTGAAGCTCCCACTCTGGCGAATCGCAAAGGGAACGCTTCTAGGGCTCTTTCCAGGGAGCCGCGAGTATTGGATGTTGAAATCTAGATCCAGTGAGGTTACAGAGTTCGGGTTCAGGCAATCAAAGAACCTTTCCAGGGCTCCTACAGACCAGTTGGAATCTGACCGATCGCTCTTCCAGTCATCGTTGTGGCTGTAGATGGGGTCATAGTGCGTCTTGAAGCGCCAGTCGAGAATTGTTAGGCAGAAGGTATCTGCTTTGACCTTTTGTCTTCCGGGGCGTGAGAAGCTACGATTCACCAGCGTGGGCCGGATCGAAGCTATGGCTTTCCCAAGCTCGGGGCAAACCATCCAGCCGGATGAGATAACGAGGCGGGACAAATTTTCGAGGGAGCATATGAGTGATATGGGGTGCGACATCCGGACTGGATCGAGGGTTCGTAGCTGGCCCAGTTCCGGGATTGTGAAGCCTTTGAGATGATGGATATTGGGGTATAGGACTGGATTTCGAGGAAAAACTGTCAGTATCTCTCATCTGTAAAATAAAATAATTAGCCAAAGTGCAAAAAAGGTTTCACCCACAATCCATAATCATCAAAGCCGTATCCCCAACAAAAATCTTCACATCTTTCCCGTAAACAGGGCTTTTGGAGTCATACTCGGATCCGCCAACAATCATCCTGTCCCCTCTCGACGCCCCCGCTATCTCCAACCCCCCCAAAAGCCCATCGAAAAAGTACTCAGAGGCCCTGGGACCAAGCGCCGTCTTCACGCCCACAGCTCGCTGTGATTTCATGATCTCCGTCAAAACCATAACTAAGGTCCGCGCATCGAGATGGGTGACATATTTGATGTATGGGTACAACGTTGCGTTTGCGGACTCTGTGCTTGATGAGACTGTGAAACACGAGAGCAGGATCGTACGCCAGAGCTTCATCATCCTCCAGTCGGCCGTGGTACTGAAGAAATCCACTTTTCGCGAGAGCGGGAAACAGGTTGAACCAAGGTCTCGATTTGAGGAATCTGGCATGAAGACTCCATAGCCATGCGTTTTGTACAGCATCGGAATTGCTGTACATGACCAACGCTATCGAGTCTCCTAGTTAGCTGGAAACTCGCAAATACCCCTACAAAAAGGGGTGCAAACTAACTCTGCAAGTCAAGGCACAATTCAATAGATTCTGCAGCGGCGGATATCCATCATCTCTCAGGCCTGGTGCCGCAAAACCAAATATCAACTCCCATAGCTCGAACGGAGTCCGATCTATTGCTGGCGGCAACGGCTTTAGTTCTGGGAGACCTGGAGTGCTTGGTCTCGACTCGTCGTAGTCGTAGTAAAAAGTCCCCTCGGTATCTTCATCATAGAGCTCTGCACCTCCCATTTCTTCATCCTCTGATTCGGGCGAAGAAGACTCCTGATCGTAGAAGGAGAACAGCATAGACATGACAGAAAATCTACATATGTACAAGGCGCGTGTCTAAATCGATATTGAGCAACGTACTATCGATCGAATGATATAAGACGGCCTTATTAATACTTGAAGATATCGCATGGCATGTAGGCTAGCTAGGAGAGGTTACGGTCTGGTGGTATTTATTCCATTAGCCCAGCCAGCCACAGGTCTCATGTCTATAGTTTAACAACGCATCTTATCGACCCCCTCTCTCGTTATGTGCACAGATGGAATCGTACATACTCTACCGGCACTTGACGTACATACATGTGGTTTCCCCTAACCTAACGTCGTTTGTCAATTGGGTCATCCCAGCGTAAGAGTGAACCCGGTTGGCCGCATGAAAGCGATTGTTTGGCTTGCCCCTTCTGGGGCGGCGCTTCGAGAGGGTCCTGGACCGGTTTGAAACACCCAGTCCGGTTCTGAATACACCCCCAAATGGACCACCACGTCGACAGCTCAAGAACCACCTTTTGAAAGTTCCAAGATGTGAAAACTCAATCGCGTACCCCGCTCCACACAACTGACATTGTCAAACCACCTTGGGAAGCACCCAAGCGAGCGAATGAGATTTTTCTCCCTTTCTAACGCCTTACTCTGAACCCGATCATTCGAGTGCGGAAAATACATCTTTGGCCAGTCAGATAACCTGGCTCACACGATCTCTGGGTATCGGCTTGCTTTCCGAGAAGGAATCAGTCAAGTCAGTCAGGGCCAACGTCAGGCAACAGTCAAGCTGGTCGAGCTTTCTACACTTGTACCCAAACAATCTTGGCACATAATCTACCCCGCCAACGTTTATTTGGATAAAAATGTTTGATTATGCGGTAGACGCGGTGATCCGTACTCTATCGAGGAAGCATGATCGAGACCTGGATCAGATCTATCGAAAATAAACATATGGAGAAATTAATGAACAGCTAGAAACACGGCATATTCATCAAAGATTAGCCAAAACTCAGCCAATCACACCTACAGATACACACATAACATACTAAGGTCAGATCAGAGCTCTCAGAGATAAAGGCAATAAGAAAATGAGTTATAACGAGTGAATATTCAGCGCATATGTACCAAAAACCTCTTTGGCATAGTGTCCACTAGCACTAGCATCTCAAACATATCCTAATGATTGGCTTACCAAACAATTCCGTGTACCTGGATCTCACAACTTACTCCAACATGTATCTACATGACACGAACCTGTCGGAGTATTTGATATGGGAAGAGACACACGATACATGCCCGAAGTATCTCTCGGATATGACATTCTTAATTGGATCGCTGAGCGCCCTATGCTTGTTTACCGGTCATGAGGTCTCACTCGGTAATTAGAGCCCAAAAGGGTTACCCGGTAAAGATTTGCTTCTTTTCCCAAGAGAACCTGCTCCAGATTTCTCGGCAGGCAACCGAAAAACATCTGGATCTCCGAGTAATTCTAGAAGGCAATATTGAATCATGTTATAAAGTGGCCTAGGCAAGGAACTCTATTTGAACCCTGTCTTGAAGCTAAACCGTTTCGGGGTTTGATATATGTTGATCTGTGGGTTGTCGGGATAAGCTCGTGGGAATAGCTCGGGGTCACGGATCGCCTTGACATCGGTATCTTGAGGACCGGTATCCATGCGGTCTCGTTGCCCTGTGCTCATGGGTGATCATGACGGGTGAAGACGAAATGTCTTGAAATTCTTTCCCGAGAGCGGGCGCCCGGGACTTGGAGTGTCAATGAGACAAGTCTCTCGATAGGTCTTGAGGTATTAGAGGCCATCTATCGGCGGAAAGATTCCGTGAGCACGGGCACTGACTGTCTAAATATAAACATCAGAAAAAGCGTCTTTGTTTTTCAAATCTTTGAGGATATCAAAGCCCTGGTGGAACCACATTTAATCGAGTGCCCTACATAGAGTAGAAAGTAAAGCCACTTGCAAGGCCCAGAGTACATAACTGCACTGAGTTCAATGTCGGTGACATTCGCTACGTGGACGGGGAGTAGGCTTTCAATCCACCCCATTTAGGCCCTCCCCGAGCTCCTCTCACACCTCCACGGTCCACCACAACACAACAAGGTTGATTTTCATCAGCCCATGTGGAAGGGAAAGAGGGCTCGAGATATTCAAGCCCCTTCGGCTACATATGTACTTCAGCTGACAGGTAAGCTCGCATTAACACAACTCATGATAGTACATTCTCTGTCTTACCACACTACTCCAAAATACCCATGTGACTCAATATCTCACCTTTCTATCATTGGAATATTCTGGAGTCAGCCGTAGCCCTAAAAGCTCATACCATACATGGTTCCCCCGGATTTGCTAATAGGAGCTAGTACGTAAAATCATTGCTTTTGGTCGCTGTGGTGGATCGAGACGTGTGGGCTGAGGATACATGTATGGTATGTCTCCACAGAAACCCTAGCCCTGAGATATGCCGACCCCACGTACTTCAGCTGGTGGGGGTCTGCAGGACTAAGTAGTCTCCAGATAGGAGATGACCGAAGAACTCAAATCTGATTGCATTGCCGGTTGAACTGGAGAGAATGGACGAGATTCCCTCATAGGGGCGACACTACATGTAACAGTTAAGTGTTTTTTGAAACACTACGGATTTACATGTATATACATGTACATGTATGTATATGACTGTTAGAACAACATACGTCCAAACTAAACGTTCTATACAAGCCAGCCAACAGTGACAACAACACAAATGACGTGGCAATAGGATGTCGACTTACTTGAATACATGTGTCGTTGATCGTCGTAACTAATGCCAAAAAAAGAGAGTTGCGGCTTTCACCTCAATCCACCACTTCCATGCAGGATTATTACTGTATATTAAGAGCAAGGCTATAGAACACCTCAGCATGAGGCGCTCAGTTACAGTAGGGAATAGAATATTCTGCTGCTGGTATATGAGAGGAATAGATACCTCCCTTGACTTCCTCACTTCTATGTACATTATTCAGTCATTACTCTTAGTCGTAGTACGGCTAGAGGCTGGCGCTGGAGGGTGAGGGAGAAGGAGAGACCTATTGATAGCTAACCGCCATTATACAAGCCTTTCTTCATTGAATCAGCAGGAGCTCTTAGTCTTCATTTGGTACCTTCGGCGTATCTTTCTGCATCTCGGGGTTGGCTGTGGAGTGTTGGTGAAACTATGACCGAGCCATTCAGCCACGACCACCACCCCCTAGCATAATCCATAGAACAATATTCTGAAACCACATTATTAGCGTAAGGCTCCCGATCAGAGGCAGGAACAGATTCTGTTGCTGCGTCACTTTTTCCATCCCACCTTTGTGCTGGCTGGGCGGTACTCATCACATTCCATTCATGGACTGATGCGTACGTGTACAAGGCGCCCATGAACATCCTGGGTCTGATGACCGCAATGAGTAGCACACCAACAGGTGAAGTATGCACATGCATGTATCTACCAATTGGAGGATATTCCGCGTGCTACTTCTACAAACCACGAGTGATATCCTGTGAAGTAAATTTGGGGGGGGGAGGTTTCAGGGCCGTTCGATTATCGGGAAACCAGAGTAGCTGTTCGGTCTCAGGAGTGATACGCAGTTCGCTGAATGGTAGTAGTAGTAGTAGCAGTCCATATCTTCGGGGTGATGGCACCCCTGACCCTGACTTTGACGGGAACAGTAGTTTTCCGGATTTTTATGTGTAGTGAATTAGTAGCTTAGTCCGTTAGTATCGGCACTACGGCTTGTGCAGGAGGCACCACGCTACCAAAGTTGCGTGAAGGGTGTCTTCCCACTTATCCCCACCTCCGAGTAACAGGTGTTGAGGGTAAGTACTGAGAGCCCGTTTAGGGGAATTTCAAAAACTGAGGGTCTGGGGAGAGCTCTGATTGGGCCGATATACATATTTTTGAATTAAAGTGACACTTGACAGTGAAGCAAGCATTTTGGAAAGCTTGTTGCCAGCTTTTGCAACGCAACCTCTATCACCTTAATTTGACTCCTGTTTATCTAAAGTTTCATTAAACAACAATCTTCAGCAGAGATTAAAATTTAAAAATGGTATGCAGATGAAACAGTAGATAAGGACGATACCACTAGTTTTTTTCATTTTTTTATGCCTTTAACGATTTAATTCGATTTTATAAGTGAAAATATGAGAACGTCTCGGCATTTTCCCCCACACAAGTCCAAGTAAAAATCATCCTGCATCATTGGTGATATCCATGGTGTTCATACTAAATCGACCAATAAAAAACGGACAGGGGGGGTCCCTCGGTATTTAATGTGCACACCCGATACATAGTGCGAGTGATATTTCATGAGTAAATCAATTTTTTTGTTTTCCCCATTATAATACAACAGGAACCATCCAAGAAAAGTAAACAAAGAAAAGATCCAGTAGTGTAAAGACAAAAAAAAGAAAGTAAAAATAGCCGCGAGGCATCAGAAATCTTAGCATGTTAAACACCTAAGAAAGGAAAAGCAAACAAAAACGAGGAAAACGCCAATCATTCAACCTCCGTTAAACATGAACCCACACAAAACCGCTAACACAAAGACGTACAGACGTACACATACAGATATTACAACTTGACTCCACTGCCGTTGCTCGCCGCCACTTGGTCCTGCATCACCATATCCTCCATCACATCGCTGGGCTCACCACTGTGCCCACCACCCCGACCTCTATACCCGCCGCCAATACCCTCAATCAGTGGACGTTCCTCTTCACTCCCACTCGCCTCATCATCACTGCATACCCTGCTCCCAGCGCCACTGCGGCTGCCCCCAAAGTCGCGCCCCGCCTCGATGACTTTGAGCTTATCCCGCAGCGTTTGGGCGTTGACTTCCTTGGCCGAGAATGCATTCTTGGGGTGGTTGCACCCGTTGACGCAGCCGCCATAGGTCAGACGGGCGGCCATGGCGGCCTCGAGCTTTTTGATCTCTTGGGGTACATCCTTGGCGCGCTTTTCTTCCTGCTCTTTGCGGTAGGCGGACCATGTGCGTAACTTGTTCTGCAGAATGTATTTTTCGGTTCGGGGGTCCTTCTCCATCATTACGAACTCGCAGTGGTTGACATTGCGAAGGTCCTCAAAGTGCTCGACAGAGTAATGGTACCTTTCGCTCAATTAGCACTAACCAACACATTACCGAAAGAGGCGCAAACAAACCATTTCATCAAGAAGATCCTGGTCATAAGCCCGTGAGTGACAAGCACAAGCACACTCGGGAAATCATCCTCTGCAAACTGTCGCCAAAGACTCTCATTGAACCCTGAAACCCGATCGTATGCATCCGCGGCGCTCTCACCATTTGGGATCCGATAGAAGAAGTGTCCATAGGCTGCACGCTCGTGCCACATCCGTTCCATCTCCTCACTGCATGGTTGGAAGTTGCCAAAGTCTTGTTCACGAATGCGAGGCTCTTCGTAGACTTTGATGGTGCTGCTGTTGGGATGGGGTGTCAGGGATTGGAGGATGCCGGCGGTGGTCTCACGGGTTCTTGTGTATGGTGAGGTGATGATCTGGACGGTGTCTTCGGGACGGAGGAGTTTGAGGAGACGGTCACCAGCTTCAAGGGCCTAGAAGAGATTAGTGTGATTGAATGGAGGGGGGGGCATGGAGGTACGTACCTGACGGCTACCTTCTTTGGTGAGCTTCACACGGTGGTCGGGAACAGTTTGGTGAATTGCACGGTTCTCTAGAGATGGAATTAGTGGCTGATGATGGGTTTTAGACGGGGGGGGTGACGACATACTATTTCCTTCGCTCTGGGCATGGCGGACGAGGATGATGAGCTTTTGCCACCGAGAGGGGCTCTGGTTAGCTACTAATCAATTAAACGGGTACTTGAGTAGAGAAACTCACTCTTGGCTTGCCCATGGTGACGGTTGTTGGAGATGGTAGTAGTAAGTTGTTGTTTATTTGGATTGCTAATCAATTGGCTGTAGTTGGATGGTCGGGAGGAGTGCGTTGTCGTCTAAAATAGCAGCGAGTCGGCAGTGCCCGGCGGGTAGGGTAGCTAAGGGTAGGCTCGGTAACGTGTAACGTAGCGGGAACGTCGGTTGAGATCTTATCCTTCACCGTTAGCTAGATGTTAGGGCTGAGAAATAATCCTTCCTTGCTTATCGATGTGCCTGGTCTAAAGGTAAAAGAAGAATTCGAAAAAGGGCTTCCTCTACTGATTTATCATGCAAGGAGGCGAACTAACCTGGGAGACGAGAAAGGAGCTCGAAGATATGATCCAATGGCTGTGACAGCTGGAGTTGACTGACAGCTAGGAGTGCTATCACTCTACTTAAGTACTCTTTGTTCCGCGGTGCGTTGGCGCCGATGTCCTGATCTGCTTGCTTATTCTGATTCTCGGGAGTGGGATGATGCCTGGGATTGTTGCTAGGAATAATGTTGGTTTTTAATGTTTCTCTTTTTGTCTCTCAGTCTCTTCTTGTCTGTAGTCTCTGTAGGGCTTGAGTTATGCAGGTGGGGTGGATTCCCCTCATCCTTTATCCTTTATCGAGCTCACCTCAGTACGATTGCGATATCCAATCTTTATGCATTTTACAGGGGCATTGCTTGCTTACTGTCTAGCTTGAAACTCCCCTATTGACTGATCGTGATCTTGACCGAAGCATTACCTCGATACCTCCCATACCTCGCGGGATTAGATGGAAGCATCGGAAAACAACAAACATTCACTCACTGCGCTGCCGAGTACATAGCACAAAGCACAGTCCATCATCATCCACTCTACCTGCTGCACTGCACTGTAGATCTTCACCAACACTATCAAGCGAGCCAAACCGAACTGTAATCATGTGCTCTGCCCTGCCCTCTTGTTCTATCACTCAGTGGAAACTGCACTCAGTGACCTCAACCAACCAGGTCGTTCTAACTGGGGTTGGCGCATGCGCAACCGCCCAATGGAAAAAGCAAAAAGAAGGTACGCTGCAGGCCACTGACAGAACCTATCGACGCAATTGCATGATGGCGTGAGAAAGCGGATACCCCCCTTCATCCATTGATGGGTCTAATGGTAACAGAACTCGACATATTAACACGGGGTAAAAGTTATACGAAATTGTCGATGGCACTGAGGAGGCCTTTTGGCAAGTTTTTTTTTTTTCTACTGCCATGTCCCGGCGGCCAATTAATGCCAACGCACGAACTACACTGCAATATCTACGTTTGTCCTCATGGAGAGGGGAATGAATTGTGCCTTTATTTCTCTCCGGTTCAATCTTCATATGCGCAGGATCGTACTCAATCAATCGTCGTCTTGGAACAATTCCTCGATTCCAATCCCATGGCATGGGCTGGCGCATGCCATAAAGTATGCAGGTTTAGAGGCTAAAACACTCACCCCATACTCTTAGGCATGGGGAGCTAAAGCTTAAAACCAAAGCTGACTACCGCCACGTGCTCTAACTCCATGCAGGACTCCTTGTAGAACTCTAGAGTACATACATACATGAGTGTATGAAATGTAGGTACACATGAAACGGCGATATTTTCATGATGTAGGTACTGAATCTGTATGTAGAGTGTGATCTGCGTTAGAAATCCCAGCCTCCCAAAGGTGGGTAAAAGGGCAAAAAAAAAAAAACGTCTGGATTGAAATTGTGCTCCTTTGGGTAGTTAACTATATTTGGTAGCCCAACTCATCCCTATGCTATCCGCTAGCCGTATTGACATTCACGGCTGTGCTAGTAATATTTGAAAGTCGCCATAGATCATCGCGGTTGATACTCTTAACCCCCTAGATGTCGCGAACGTAGATGGGCGCAGTCGTCTGTGTACCAGAGTGGATTTAAAGTTTTCCCCAAGCCTGAAGACAAGTCCCCCATTATATTTTTTTGGGTAGTGCGAATACGTAGTATAGATCTGCCCTTAGTCTAATCCAACTACTAGGACACCAATATGTCTTGTTCGGAGCCCCTGATAATTCTCCATCAGTACGTCTCGGCGGCTGTCGATTGATCCTTAAGCTTACGCTCCAGTCATAGGGACAGCCGCAGTACGTCGCACGCCATGGCTCACCTACCTACCACCTTACACCTACCACATAGCTAGCAGGCAAGTTAAAAACGTCGATCACTTAATTACTTGGTTCCAAATAATGCAATATCATATCTAGTTCGTGGCGTTCATTCTCGTTTGCCAGCTTGATGTACGTGGAGGGGCTGGGCACTCGAGCTTGGTATGTAGGTACATACATATGATGTGCTGTTATATTCGAACGAATTGGCCACAAGGCAGACACGAGTTTTGAGAAGAAAAAAGCCTTCTCAGGTGCTGACGACTACAGGAAACAGCGAATCATGTGTCGATAGATCAGGTGTTTTTTTTTTAAATGAAAACCTCTTCCGAGATGGACTGCCTGAATGCCTTGGTGTAAGCCCGGCCAAACGTCAGAGCTTTGGATGATCATCATAAAGTTGTATCCATTGGTGGGCCAGAGAATGTTGAGATATATGCTCTAGAAGATGAGATTATCTCGTAACGCCAGTAGTGTGCGCAGAGGGTGATTGATGGCGTGATGGGATGGCAGAAAGTGTATTCCTAACACGAGATAGAGCATTGGTGCGAGCTTTAGCATGAGGGGTACGCCGTAGCGGGGGAGGGGTAAGCTAAAATGCGAGTGATATTCTGTGATTTCATTCTCGGACACGAATCACTCGTAACGCACTTGCATAGATCATCGCGGCGCGCTGAACGTTGGTATTAACTGGCATGTAATCTAGCCGGTGCTCAGCTGCACCAATACCTACTCTTTGACCAACTCTTCCACGGCGTTGTTTTCTTCCTCTCTTCCTTGTGCTCTGGCCCTTCTCGCCTCGACCCGTCTATTTCTATTTTCCATCCAATCCCCTTTCTTATCAACGTATCTTTTATTAATCACTTCAACCTCTTCCATCCTCTTTCTCTTCATCACGGGCATATACTTGCCCCTCAACAGGGCAGCATGCCCACCATCCACAACCACTTGGCTCTTTTTCGAGCCTTTTAGTTCCCTAGTAGTAACCCCGATCCCGCCACCATCAGCGATAACATCTAGCAGGCCTCCTACCAACACCTCGTCTATAGCAGCCTTGTGCCAGATTTTCCACATATCCCCGGTGAGTTCCGCTTTACTTTCATATTCCCACTTTAACATTCCCTCAGGAAAGATACAATCCCACAATACAAGGCAGCGATCGTTTGCCATCTCATAATGGGGCTTGCAAGGGTTAGCTTTTGTATCTAGAAGTTTGGTGATAATTGTCGGCTCCTCTAGTCCCTGTCCCACGAGAAATAGGATTGCTACCATGTGGCGAACCTGATGCCATAGGAACGCGGATCCATGCAGCTCGAAGTAGAAGGTTTTTGGACGCCCTGTTTCCGCCACCTCAGTAACAGCGCCGGAAACAGCGCCAAACGTTGGCGCTTGTGGGACGACCTCATTTATGGAAGCGTGACGGATAATGCGATCAAACCGGCTGATCTGCTTGCTAGCGTCGATCTTACAGAAATTTCTAAAGTCGTGGTCGCCAACATACAGTGCCGCGGCCTCTCTCATTTTGTCGATATCAAGGTGGATGCTTTCTTGGGTTGTTCCAGCAGTCCCTGGAGGGATTGGGGGGTTGGTGAAGAAGTAGCGGTAGCGGCGCTCCTCACAATTGAAGCGGGCGCTGAAGCCTTCCGGGGGATTGGGGCACCAAGCTAGGACCCGGATATCGGGCGGAAGAAGCCGGTTGAGAATTTGTGGGTAGAGGAGCTCGTCAGCATCAGAAAATTCATGGATGCTGGGTTCATCAGCCTCGGCGGTTAGATCGGCGCTGAAACTATCGTCCAGGGCGACTGTGGCGGGGTCCACGGTGGTTTCTGCGGGCGGGGAGCGGAGAGTTGCGGGGAGTGGCCTGTTACTGCGCACACGCACACCAATGACCTGGCCGAATGCTGAAACTCCCTTGTCAGTGCGCCCGCATTTGGAGTACTCCACCGCCTCATCTCCAGGCCAGCCTAGCACTGTTTCCTCCTCTCCAGGTAGCCCATTATGTGGGACTAATCGCCCTTTGAGCAGGGCCTTAAAGATCTGCTCTTCAACCGTAGGAATGCTGAACGGGTTATTAGCATGGTACTCGAAACCTCCATAGTTTGCACCAAGATAGGCGATCTTGAGTGCAATGTGGCGTGTTGAATAGGCCGAAGAGTCGAACGTCTTTTTTGCTTTTCGAGGCTGGACCTGCTTTACTCTGAGGGATGTGTTAGTTTCAGGGGCGCCAGGGGATTTTTGATGCCAGCAAGTTCTGATGAGGGAGGGACTTACTTACGTTTCCTGTGACTTTTCCAGTTCGAGAATGCGAGTGATGAGCTCAGAGTGCGACCACTTTGAGTAGAGCTGTTCCCGCTGCTTCTCCATGGCTAGACGTTTAGCTTCGAGCGCAGTGATGTTGAAGTTGCGGCAATGGGTGTAGGGGAGTATAAGGGCGGTGCGAGTGGTGCGAGTGATGCGCTGAAGACGGATGAGTCGCAAGACAGTTTGTGAGCTGTTGAGCCGCAGAGTTGTCATTACCCCTCCAGTACCTGGGTACAATACCGGTTCTGTATATAGATGGTATTTAGCGACCCACTTTCAGATGTATTTCCGATTGCAGATTTGAATAGGGAATAGACACAGGAAGCACCTAAACCTAGGACAGGTTCTGGTATTGTTGTTATGTAGTGGTGGATAAGACAATACATGTATGTACATGTATTTCTCCTTGACTGTGGGTCAAGGGTAATGTTTGTATTTTTTTTTTTGAAACCTTTACTTATTATAGCGGGACATTCCGCGTATTGCCACACCGAGATCTCCACAGCATCAGCCACAGGCGCCCGAGCTTGAAGGAAACTCCATGGATGGATGGGGAACGAGCATTGCAACGTGTCCTTGGAAGAATTCTTTCGTGTGAGAAAGGATTAAGACAGGAGGCAGTAAGTGAGGTTAGTAGACGATGGATTAGGATGTTTTTATTGTTTTGGTATATGGGAAAAAGCAGCAGTAGTACATGTAGTTACATGTAGTACCTACATGTAGTTGTTGGGTACATGGAGGTTGTAGTAATTGCAGAATAAACCCTGGTAGGTCGAGAAGGGTACATGTATGTATGAGAGATCATATTCAGAATGTGCTAGGATCCATAGGGCTGGTGGATTGGGTGCTGACGCGAAATTAAATCTTTCCCTACACGCATGCCTACATACATGTACGTATCTGCTTTACATACCTACGTCTCTATCTATCTACATACGTACATAGTATCTACCTACATCCCACCCCCCCCCTCCTTAATCCGGGATTCAACCTCTCCTCCTTGTTATCACGGGTCTCCAGATAGAGTGTAGGTGCCCAATTCACATATCCAAGAAGTATCTATTGCGACGGATACTCGACCAACCCGCACCAACAAAAGGCTTGTCCTACCCCCAAGAGCCTCAACGCCTCGCAACCCCCACAGCGCGTCATCTACCAGCCATACATCGAACCTGTCTACCAGCCAGCCAACCCATCCAAGCCATCCAAGCCAACAGTTTTTCCCATCTGTACTCCACGATATAGATGTTTCCACAGGAGCTCTAGCAGCACAATTACTTTTTTCTCTCTTCCTCCCAAGAAAACGATAGCATCAGCAAGCACTCTTTACACCCCCCACTCGGTCACAGTTCTTCCATGAATAGCTGCTGTTCATGCGGCCTCTGTCAGTAGTACCTATTTTTTTGTCCACCTCCTATTCCACTTGCTCGCGCCCAACGCCCAACAAAAAACCCGAATTGAAACTAACGACCAAGAAAGGCTATTGGCGATCTTGGTTTTCATTGCCGGATACATTACTGCGCGCTTCTCTCTAATCACACAAGCGATTGAATTGGCATACTTTGCTTGGGACAACGGTGTTGTCGTAAATACTCCCTTCTCCTTCTCCCCCGTTCCCGTGGCTTGGCTGGAAGCTTATCCTCACCTCTACCCACTTGGCTAACTGGAGTGTCGGTGTGTGTGCGGTACAGGGACGAGCAACAAAAGGATTCCTCATACTATCGCTATTCTTTTTTCTCTTCTTCATCCCCATCGAGCGCATCGCATCGCGGGAAACAAGCCTAGTTCGTAGTCGATTCCACCCCCCATTCCCACCCCCCCCACTCTCCTCCGGTTTGGTGCCTGCTAACCAAGACGCACACAGCAAACACGCAGCGGCAGCGCAATCTCGGCGCGCGAGCAGCTCCGTCGGCGCGGGAGCTTCTACTAACCACTGCGCGGCTACTATGGCTAGCGGCAATGAGAACGGGCTGATGCGGATATTCTGGCCGCTCGACTTTCCGCGCAGCAGTGAGCCGGGGGTGCTGGTGGGATGGCGCAACTCAGAACATGATGTATTTGTCGTAGACGTGCTAAATGGCGTCGATGTGGGTCTTCCGTGTTCTAACCGCCGGCGCAGTGGTAGTACTGGTGGCTGTGGGTGCTGTGGGTGCTGATAGAATTGAGGAAACAGAGCAGACGAATCAGCCGCGACCTCACCTCAACTAATCTCTACCGCAAGTCCCCTCACTCTGCCACCCGCCTGTTTGAGCTCTGCGGCCAGAGTGCCCTTCATGTCCTCGGAAATGTCAATGAGCCTGCAGCATCGGCGCAGACGTTCGACCCATCGCACATTTATGCCTACACGCAGAAGTCTAGCCGCTACCCGCGCATTCACTGCCCGCCGTTCAGCGGCACCGCAATCCAGGTGATCTTGTTCGAGCGCCCTCACCCGCACCGTATGCAGTATCTCTCTCTACGACCCATATCACTGGCGCTCGAAGACCGCGCCGAAAACATGGAAGGGGAGGCCGACGAAACGGGAGAGCGGCTGCGCCGCGAGGAACTAGTGCAGAAGTTGCGCCTACACTCAGTGAAAAGACCGCAACCAACAGAAAAGGAGCGGAGTTTGCAGATGATTGTGGACCAGGTCAATTGCTCGCATGAGATGCGGGTATTGTTGAAAGAGAACATCAGTCTCTTGATTGGTAGGAGGAATAGGAGGGCGTTGAGCGTGAGTGAGAGGGTGGTAGAGGGGGCAACAGGCCTGTGGAAGGGCTTTTTAGATACGCTCATGAGGGCGGTCTGGGTTATGTGGCCACTGGTCACGAATTGTTTCGTTGTGCTGATTGTGGTGTGGAGGTTGGTTGCGGAGACCATATTGAAGGTCTTGGAGTGGAGACTGAGGCCAGAGCTGGCGGCGCTCAAGGATATCTCGGCGACTGGTGGGTTTTTTTTCCTGCCCTATTGCTTTTGGTATAATATGGGTTAAGGGGATAGCTGCTAAACGGCGATTGGAGTGCTCTAGCACAACAATTTGATATACGTTTGCAACAATTCTGCTATTGGCCCATACAGTATGTGACGCTGCGACGGCGAAAAAAAGACTGGGAGAGTGTCACCAGTTCGCACCCGGATTATATCCGGTTTTATAATAGTCTTTGGCTAGTCGCCAATGATGTAATCATCGGAATTGCCCTTGGGTCCTACATCATAGAAAACGCTCACATCGTAGCCTACCAGATTGATTCCTATCTTCATGTATGTAACCTCGATCACTACCTATCACCCCCTCCCTACTAACGTTTAATGTACAGGCTTACACTGTTGAAGGCATGAAGGGTATGATCTCCTGGCTCATGAATCTCCCCGGCGGTCTCAAACTCAACCAAGAGCTCGGCTCTTTCCTTGGTGATCTATTCCTTTGGGTAATCGACTACTGGGCAGATACCATGACCAGTATCCGCCCACACCTCCCACGCGTTATCTATGCCATCGGCTTCTCATCCTTTGCCGGCGCTTCCATGCCCATAGCCTTGTTCTCAGATCTACTCTCTATATTAACACTGCATATATACTCCTTCTACATCGCATCTGCGCGTATCTACAACTGGCAGCTGTCTATCATCATATCACTATTTCACCTCTTCCGGGGTAAAAAAAGAAACGTGCTCAGGAATCGAATTGATAGCTGTGACTACGACCTCGATCAGCTGCTGATCGGGACGATACTCTTTACACTGCTGATATTCCTACTGCCGACAGTGCTAGTCTTCTACCTCACATTTGCAAGCGCGCGAATGGCCATCATAATGCTTAAAGCAACGCTAGAGACACTCCTGGCATGTCTAAACCACTTCCCGCTCTTCGCACTCATGCTGCGCGTCAAAGACTCCAAGCGCCTCCCTGGCGGGATCCGCTTCGAACTCAAGAACACGCGCGCCATAGTCGCAGCATTCGATAACACCGATACCACATCGTCCATATCCTATATCCACCTCAAAGTATGCCCCCTCTCCCCTTCATATATCCCTTCTCCCACTGACAAAAAGAAATAATAGTCTACCCCCCTCCCCTTCCGCGCAATGTTCCACCAATACTTCCAGCTCGGCCAGCGGATACGAAAACACTACGTCTCCCCGCACGTCATACTCTGCCTCATGACTGGCCAGTCCGTGCCCCCAATCCACCGCAGAAATCTGTATAGCATGCAGTACAGCATGTTACCGACAAAACGGGCAGGTCCATGGGAACTTTGGGGTAGGCTGGTGGAGGGGAAGTGATGCGCGGGGGCGTTGGGACCTTTTTGTTTTTTATTGTACCTTTTTTATTTAATTTTTTGTGAGCATTTGTGATGACTAGACTTGGGAGAAGGGGCGGGGATATGGGCGGCGGGTATTTAATGATGAACATTACAATTGTATTGGATCGGGTCGGTGGGTAGATTGGGATGAGTGTGGGCTGTAATTGTGATTTCTGATGATGTGATGTGGAAAAGTTT
Organism: Morchella sp. 2016-41; assembly: GCA_024713855.1. Taxonomy (NCBI): domain Eukaryota; kingdom Fungi; phylum Ascomycota; class Pezizomycetes; order Pezizales; family Morchellaceae; genus Morchella; species Morchella sp. 2016-41. The sequence goes on from JAMGZD010000021.1 coordinate 690,470, forward strand.
TTCTATTTTTATGTTTGTATTTATTTTGGACTGTGTATGGGGGAAGGGGTTTTATAACAGATCCTTTAGGGAAGGGATTTGATGGAATCTGAGAGGCGGTCAAGTTGCATGGGTACTTGGAGATGAATGTAGATATGATATCAGGTCCATGGGGGTGTCCGTACTATGTAATCGGGTTTCAGTGATGTTCCACATCGCATCTATCTATATCTATCGTATACTACAGATATGCAGCTAACCTACTTGGTTCTTTATATCCCTTATCACTTAGCGTGGTGGTGTTTATATCGAGTGATTCCGTGTGACGTAGGCGATCATGTCTAGTCACTCGGACACAGAGCGGTTTTCTTTTTCTTCTTTTTTTTTTTAATTTAAACTCGGAGCGGCTCTATGATGAATAGAATACCGTATTATTCTACTAAAGGACGTAAAAGTGATAGGGCATGAGATAAATTTGAGCTTACTAGCGACTCTGACTGAAAATATGAGTAATGAAGTACTCAATCAAGACTCTGAAAGATCTAGACGACTTCCCTAGCCACCAGAACACCCCCCTCACCCTCACAGTTAAGTATGGTTGGTACACACGCCGGTTGCAACGAAGATTCTTTCTTTTGACGTCGACTGTTCGGGTGAGGTGTGTTCGGGTGGCGAGGGAAGCCATCTATCAAAGAGCGCCTAGGAACTAGCAGCGTATAACCCTTCGAATTCGCGATAGGGGCCCACGCCTCAGGAAACGCGCCCAGCCCAGCTCTGGGCAGACGGCCCCTCCCTAGCATCCATGGTCAACCGGCTCTGCGGGCTAGAGGGGCTCGTGTGGCAGGGGCGTGCAGGCCGGGAGGGTGGGGGCGTAGTGGTTCTCTGGGACCCCATCTCCCCACATAATCCGCACTAAGGGGTTCTGTGAAATAAACATAAACTTAGTGTTTAGTTATATCTAGCAAGGTAGAACAGGGTTAGAGGGCGGAGGATGGGGGGTGGGGCTAGACGAAGAAGGGTTATCTGAGATCAAGCTCATAAAGGTCTTCTCCGGCTTGTTTTCCCGGCCATGGGTAAGATACTTTTCTGGTGTATTTCCGGACGAAAGTCGTAGTCTTGTGATGAGTTTTTGAAGTTAGGAGAAGCTTTTGGAGACAGTGTAGGTCAGCGTATATAAAAAGTCGCTCAGGAAAGACAAGTAGGTAGGTAGTGTAAGTATACTCGTATTTCCCTGACGTTTGTAAAAGGAACCACTATTGCATACCATACTAAATTGTGGACTTGGCGCGTATTTATATGGTATGCAATAGTGGTTCCTTTTACAAACGTCATGAAAATACGAGTACATGTGATGGAGAAGAGCACCTACTTCCAACCAATTCTCAAAGCGCACCGTTTTTTTGGTCTAAGGCAAGAACACAGACCCTTATGAGAAGAAATCTGGGGAAAAAGTAAGATTGTCTAGCTGCAGATGTTTCTCAAGTGCTGGGGTGGACCGCCGGTCTTACACCATCCCGCTTTGGAATGTATGGAAATATTTTGGCTCACTTTCATTCGTTCTTGTGTGTTGGGGGGCATCGGGGCACCACACCACTTTCCATGCAGAATGTCTTGCCTCCGGATCTCAACATCCGTATGTAACAAGAGAGGATGTTCAAGGTCAGCCCATGTATCAGCACATGTAATTGCTCCATCTGCACTGAACGAAAAGTCATGGCTTTGGTATTTCTTCAACTCGCGCTCTGAAGAAATGTACAGAATGATTCAGTTCGATAACTCTCCTGACTGAGCCATATAGTTCTATTCCGCAACGTATTCTCCTCCTGAGTTTTCCCGAAGGCAATCGGGGAATAATAGCTGAGATTGGTAAATACTCTAGAGGACTCTGCATATAGAGATAGTTGTATTACATGCAGAGCTAGTGGTTCGGTACACTGCCGAACCAGGGTTCCCAGAAGCCAGGTAAGAATACCTATCCCATCAGCTCACCGCGCCCCAGGTTTACGGTTCATGGGTTTTATGAGAATTCGGTTCTATTCCAAAACAACATGATTCCTACATCTGCAGTAATTAGGGTGGCTGATATACAAACTTCCTACTGTCTAGGAAATCCTCTAGGACGTGAGAGCAATTGCTTCCCTCTTAGTCGAGTAGAATTATGACGGCCGTTAAACTGACCGCCCTCCTTTAGGCACGTATTTCTAACTTTCGTTATAGCCAGTCGGGCCTATGCGGTACGGCGATTCACAGGCATTTGGCGAATACACCCATTTGGCGAACAGGGATTACGGCCAATAAGAATCATGATATCTAAGTCAAACTCGTAGTTTGACTGGTTGCTGGCTGGCAATGCCTGTGAATCGCTGTAGCAAGGAGTGAGCATACATGTATGTAGGTACTTCGGGGTGTCTTCTCACTCACCCCTGATACCGAAGTACATATAGTGCCAGGATTTAGACATGAATCTGAGTGATTCGACGAGACAATTTACACACCCATGGACTATGGACTGTATCTAACGCTTTCGATCCTGTTTTCTGTGTATGGCTGAGTTTCTACTTGAGTCTTTAACTATCCGCATGTGTACGTGAGTACTTCCCTCCTTCTCCCACACACCTGATGGTTGTTCTCTTTCTGCAGTCGAGTGTTTGAGTGAGGCGATCCCATCCAAGTTTATGCCGCGCTTAAACCTACGCAAATCTCTGCAATTATCCGTTAATGATACGAGGAAGAGATAGAGATTGGGTCTAAGCATGACAAGCAATTACTTTAACGCGGCTCTTTTCAGTCTGGGATATTCAGGGTTTTAACGAGCGGTAAAAAGCTGATACATTCAGCGTGTAATTTCTTCTCACACCACCCTGGACTTTATGGTTGCCCCCACTCTTCACACTTTTCTTTGATACATACATGTACATATGGCACGAGAAGGCATCGGGGGGTGGGTGTGTCAACTTCAGAGGAACATTTTTTGTATGGGAATTGGAGAGAATTCCACCGTTAGGCTGGACGCTAGTACCATTATGGAGGCAGATCTCCAAATTTCTATGGATTGATTGGCTGCAAACGCCGAAGTTTACACACCTACCACCATAGCTTCTCGAGCTACATGTGTATGTACTCGCAAATGTAGGTGCCGATGACAAGGATAATTTGTATGGACCAAGATAATTCTCCATACAAATTATCCCTGTCTCCGTCACTCGCATTTTCAGGTTCTTATGGTTGATGGTTGATAGCGAGTATAGCCGCGTCCGCAAAGTTTTTGGCACCCCCAGTCTCCAAGCTCATGAGTTTAAATCATGATATCAACAACCGGATAAGAATGGCTACAAAGGGAGATTTATAGACAGATATTTGCATACTGCTGTAAATCACAACACCATCTTTCGAGGAAGAGGATCAAAATATTTTGGTTGTTGCAATCGCGGACGTTTTTACTGGGTGCGGACGTGGCTGTACATACAAATGGACTAGTAGCCTGCAGAATTGATACCTACATGTACTCGCAATGTCCTGACGTTTTTGGACGCGACTGATATTGCATACCATACAAGAGTACGCCAAGCTTCGGATTTTTGGTGTATGCAATAGTGGCCTAGTTTAAAAACGTCAGGACATTGCGAGTACTTGAGGTAGGTACCACAGACACTCAACCCACATGATGGCGCCGAAACATCCGCTCGATCCGCCAAATAGAGAGACTTAAGCTCTGGGAGACGTCCTAACTAGCCGCGCAGCCAATTAGTAGAAATACTTCAGGTGAGGAGGTTTGAGCTCCTACACACGCATACACATAATTTGCGTGGCATTTCATGTGGACTTTACCCAATACATCGATCCATTCGACCCTTGTTCCGATGTCTGGCATGGAGAAGACCCCCGGAGTTCTCGGGAACGGGAGCTAATAGTCATTTTCTTTGCTTCTTTATGCGTACATGTAGCTTTTGGCTTAATTCTCTTGCGCACGACATTCCGATTCGCCATGTTGCCTGCTCTTTTTGTACCGGATATGTCGAACGGTAGTACGGAGTACCTTATACACCCCATGTTCACACCTCAACGGTAGACATACTTCCCGCTTCCTTCCTCTTTGGAATGTAACAGTAGGAGTCAATTTACTTAAGTGTGTGAGGCTGGCCGTTCAGATTTTGATTTCTTGTCTCCCCCATCTCTCAAAAAGCAGGATTCGTGATCATACGCACTTATTTCTATTAAGATATATATAAACAACTCAAGATATATACGAGATGGCCGAATCAACTAATGCTAACGCTGCGAGCGCCGCGCTGCCTGATCTTGATGTGGATTCCGGAAACACAACTGACGACTATTCTGTCTACTCTAGCGGAGTGTAAGTTCAAATCATTGATAGTAGCTTATACAATCATTACTGACGCAAACAATTTTCCAGAGAGAGCGCCACAACATCCCTAAAGTCTAGTGTTCTTAAATACAAGTAATGTCGCCTGACTCTCAGCCTCTGGGAATATATATCCCATGGCCAACCAAGCACACCTACTGATACTTTGCCTCGCCTCCAGATATGAACATGGAAGAAGATACCACGCATACAAAGAAGGTTCCTACTATGGTCCCAACGACGAGACCCAGAATGAGCAATTAGACATCTTCCACCACTACTGCACCCTCACTATGGGCGGAAAGCTCCATTTCGCACCCATCGGTGACAACCCACAGAAGATCCTGGACATCGGTACAGGAACGGGAATCTGGGCTATTGATTGCGCGGATACATATCCTTCCGCCCAGGTTAGTAAACAATCATGCCACGAAGAGAGAAAAAAAAAAGAATAAAAAAAAAAGGCTAATAATATTAACTCTCTTTACAGGTCATCGGTAACGACCTCTCACCAATCCAGCCGTCATGGGTACCTCCGAACCTACAGTTCGAAATCGACGACCTAGAGAGTGAATGGGCGATTCCTCCGGACGTTTTTGACTTCATCCACATGCGCTACATGCTCGCCTGTGTCAGTGATTGGCCTGCGCTCTTCCAAAAAGTATACACGTAAGTCCTCCCCTTCCCTCCCATACTGGGTCAGCCCGTTCCTAGAACAACCATGCAAACAGCGCAACCAAGCCCGGCGGATACTTTGAATCGCAAGAACCCACACTCCAGATCTTCTCCGACGATGGCACGTTCACACGCGGCTCACCAATCGATATCTGGGTCGACAAGATGGCGGAAGCGGCAGAGAAGTTTGGAAAGTCGGCTCATGTCGCGCACCGCACAAAGACCTGGATGATCGAGGCAGGCTTCGAGGACGTTCATGAGAAGGTTATTAAGATGCCACTAGGCCCGTGGGCGAAGGATCCGAAAATGAAGGATATTGGGAAGTATGCGCTGTTGAGCGCGTTAACGGGGTTGGAGGGATTCACGATGGCGCTCTTCACGCGGGTTTTGGGGTATGTTTTGGTTCCTTACTAGCAATGGTGGTGGGTGGTGGGTGGTTGGCTGGTTGGCTGGTTGGCTAGCCACAGTAGTAGGCTACTTGCTTGCTTCTTACAAGTAATTCTTGGCGTCAAGCTAGATTGCTTCCAACTTATGGCTACCGATCAACCGATTGACAACTTATACTGGGGATCTACGCTAACATTGCTTCTTTGTATTCTAGGTGGACAAATGAAGATGTGCTGGTCTTATGTGAAAAATGTAGAGAGCAACTCACCGATAGAAAGATACACATGTATCAAAATTAGTAAGCCACCTCCCAATCATTGAACACGTATTGATTACAGAAACTAAACATATACTCCTAATTCTCTAGCCATGTCGTTTATGGACGCAAACCTGAGAAGGACGAAGAGTAATTTATGTGTGGAAAAGGGAGGTGTGGCGCAACTCGTTGTAAGCTGTACATGTAGTTTTAGGGAAAGCTGAGAATAACGTGCCTTTATGAATAAGAAAAACAAGGAAGACCAATGTCTCGGATTTCCCTTAATTCGTGTAGCTTAGCCTTCTGGCATTGATACCTTTCGTAAGACTAAGTGTCATAAGTCTTACTTACTATACTTGTACCCATTGATTGACGCATGTTGACATAAATCTATTATCTACATGAAGATCTGCTTCTACCCTCCCATCAAAAACTCAAAGTTCCTGCCGCGCGTTCCACCACTATGCTCAATTGCGGTCTTTCGGCAGGTTTAGTAATCGGAATTTCTCAAGAACTTGGATTAATTATTAGCTGTGGCATTCAGTTAACCCTCCATGTAGTTCTGGCATCTTGTAACGTGGCTCAATTGCCCCAAAGCTCTCACCATTCACTTCTTGATCTAGGGCCATTAATGAAAAATACAATATCAATCAATTAACAGCACTAAGTACACTTCTCCCGATTCTACTTGCACTACCCCCAGTACAGAACACCCCAGAATTGTGGCACTTTTTAGGCACCTTCTATAAAGTGACAAACCCTCCCTCAATGGGGATTCCAATAACTACATGTAGGTACATACAAATGGGCCCGGGGAATTAATACAGGTAGGCCTCTTGCCGGTGTGCAATGACGTCTTTGGAGCTACCGGTCGAGTTAAGCTCTAGGGGATCTTAGATCCTGGGAAAGGGGTAAATTATTTTGTATGACCCAGGCTCCACCTAGATACCAAGATGTAAGGTTAAAAGTAGTGGACGGGGGTAACGTTGTAAGTATTGGAGCCTTTTTTGACTTGTGTAATAAGGTTCAACGAAGAGTTGGCACTTCAGGGTACCCTTGTACAATAATTGGAGAAAAGAATCCTTCTCCCGAGGTGTCAGTGACGAGATCTATCCCCGGCCGTGCTACCAGGCAAAATCTAATGTGCATGCAAACCCTCACGATTACTCACTCAATGACTGAAGCCCCAGGCCTTCCTCAAAGGTACGGCCGTACTCTACTTTAATTAGAGGAATCTCTATGAACTAGGGCCGATAACAACGATAACTACATGTACCAGTAGCGGGTAACACAGATCTGAAGACAGAGCGCATTATGTTTCCCGATAATCGGTTAAACAAACCCGAGCGGCAGAGGATGGAATCAACTAATCCCGTTTCGACTTAGACGGATATACGGCACTCATACTATTGGTACCATATTTACACACACTGCGAGGTTGCATGGGTAGAAATCATACCAGAATGTTTAGCGCTATGTGCGCCACGCGTACCTCTCCGTCATTCCAAGCTTTCTGCCACATGCAGCCCCCAAGGCTTGGACAAAGCTTGTTTCCTCGCGTTCCAACTTCCAACCAGAGACCCCTTTCTACGTGCCATTTCGTCATGCCACCCACAAAACAAGAATTTGGACCAAGGAATGAAACCCTTGATGTGACGTGAACATCAATTTAATTGAATATAAATACGTTCAAGCCCCCACCATGTACATATTTTCCCCTAGGTCATCAGCGAGCAATTCCTACATCTTCACAATAACTTTGAGATCTCTATTCCCTCACAATGGGGCTATTCTCACGCAACACTGAGGCCGCAGCACCTGCTGGAAATGGTACCTCCAGCAAGCATCATCACCGCCGCTCCAGCGCCTCCCATGGCCACCCCGAAAAGCATAGACAGGTTTTCGGAAGACACATGAACGAGCGGCCCACAATTGGCGAATGGCTCCGCACTATCTGGCTCGACATTATTACCATGGCGTGCTTGGGAGCCGTCGGTCTCGGTGTTTACATGGCGCCTCCAGCGCCTTCGCGATCATTTCCCGTCTATTTCCAGGATGGTGAAATCGTATATCCCCAGTTTGCGTACCCCCTTCGCAAAAATATTATCCCCATCTGGCTCGCCGCGTTCCTCGCCTTCTTTGTGCCTGTGGTGTTTTTCACTTTATTCCAAATTCGCGTCCGCAGCTTCTGGGACTTCAATGCCGCAGTCGTTGGCCTTCTCTATTCCCTCATCAACGCCGCCGTCTTCCAGGTCTTTCTCAAATGGCTCATTGGAGGCCTTCGTCCACACTTCCTCGCAGTTTGTAAACCAAACCTTCCAGACGTCGGGATGAACACCGGCAGTGGTCTCCGCCAGATTATGTACGATCGTAGCATTTGTACCGGTGATGAGAAAGAAATCAACGACTCGCTAGAGTCGTTCCCATCGGGGCACAGCACCGCCGCATTCGCCGGGTTTATCTTCCTGTACCTATACTTCAACGCAAAGATGAAGGTCTTCTCCAACTACCATGGCGCCATGTGGAAGCAGACACTGCTATATGCGCCTGTTCTTGGCGCTGTGCTTATTGCAGGATCGTTGACGATCGATGAGTATCATCACTACTATGATGTCATTGCAGGTGCAATTATTGGTACAATGTTTGCATTATCATCGTTCAGGATGGTATATGCATCAGTATGGGACTTCAGATTCAACCACATCCCCCTTCCTCGCGGCAGTGGAACACTGGGATTCTCATACACAGATTCGGATGAGATGAGGAGTTTCCATGATGCGATGGCAACCAGGAAAGCGGGCTGGGGAACATTGGGTGGCGGGTTGACGGGTGCACCATTTGATGCAACGTCGGCAGCTGTGGATATGGGGGATCTTGTTGGAGGGTCTGGGAGGGGTGCTAGGATGAGCGGGAGAAGGCGGGATGATGATGTGGTTTAATTATTTGCTCCTGCATATTTCTTTTCGCTTTGGTTTACGATAATTTTATGTCTTCACGAATTCTATTCGATTCTGCTTAATGACGGGCTTGAGGGTCCCTGGCTTTTCCTTTCTTTTGCAGTTGGAGTTGTACCTAGTTACATGTAGTTATCTAATAAACCTACACTTGGTTAGTTGAGTTAGCACAATACGTTCTGTTAGTTTGTTGAGAGTGAAGGTCTTAAGCATTTGGGGATGTTGAGGTTTCGATAACAATTAAGAGGGCACCTACCTCAAGATATTAGAGACTTTGCGCAAATGGAGCCAGCTCCGTTTTCTGACAACCTGGTTGGTGCCGATCACACCGTTAGCCAATCAGATAATCAAAATATAGAGCTGGCTCCATTTGCGCGCAGTCTCTATTGATTGTAATCATGTTCAATTAGAAGACAACCCACTGGCGCCATAGAGATATCGGCCGCACGGATTCTAATGCTGGGAGAAACTACAGGGGGTGTAATACGTACAGAATTGTGTAAAACTTCCGAATTAAATTAGAATCCTAACTATTATACCGTAGGAGCCAGCTCCATTTTCTGACAACCTAATTAATCAAAATATAGAGCTGCTCCATTTGCGCAAAGTCTCTAATACCGTACTTTTGCGGTATTCTGCTAGGCGCGGTACTGGATCCACCCGTTTTTTTTTTTTGGTACTGTACAGTCGTCTTGGGGGCAACGACGAAGCTGGTTGGGCGACGAACCGGGTCTTTGTCGGTCGAGGCAGTGGCGCTCAGGCTGGTACGCAACCACTTGTTTGGCTGAAATCTGTGTTTTCGTCGTTGTCCCAGGTTCGTCGTTGCCCCAAAGTTGACTGTATGTACATAGTAGCGGTCACTCAAAGCTCCCAGTATTGCTGAAACAAAAATTGAAATGAGAAACTACAAGAGAGAATATCGTTGCTTAGAACTGGCCAGCACGGAATGTCACTCGTTTCAAAGCCAAGAGTTGGCAAATGTCAGTCTTTTTTTTAAATTCATCAAAATGTCTCAGTCTGGGCCGACCTCCCGTAAGGAAACATCGGCGGATATGTTTCGGATTATAAGACTAGAATTATGGTCACCCGAACCACATATTGGCTTAGGCGGCCGAATCAGAACCCAATTTAGGCATGGGAGCTCTGGTAGTTATAAAGTAAAAGCCACCAAGAAACGGGTTAGCTATTGCTAGGTTAATTCCAACACGACATCCGCCCCGCCTACTAACAATTCGAATGCTTGCATGCTGTTGATATACTGCCCTCCAGTCTAATAATATACAGCACGTTGCCATGCTGAGATGGAGGCTAGCTCTGGGGTTGGGTGCGTCGGAGGCCTCGGCCGGCTCAGTATACAGAGACCAAATTATCTGATTCCCACACCGAAGTTCAAGTGGGGTCCGGATACATCACCGACAAAGAAGGCGAATGAATTACCCGAACTTCTATGATGATAGTAACTTCCTCCAGAAGCCAGGCTCTGTATAATCTTTATGTAACCTTCGGAACCTCGTCGAAATGCAGAAACTGAGCTCCGGCTCCATGGACTCCGTACTGTAACGGGGGTCGATACTTTAGAATGTTCTACTCGCATCATGCGCTGTAAAGATTCCCCTGGAACTGGTTTTTTTTAACACCATTCGAATACACGCCGAAAGCTTCCCTCAAGGGGCGGTCTGTACCAATAGTGGCCTCTTGAGATACTTCAACATCACACCATACATTCTATCGCACTAGATTAAAAAGCTTCAAGCGTCTTATCTCACATACTTAACTGTCGTTCCGTCTTGGTCAAGATGCAAGTACTCATTTAGGTGGGGCCAATGCCCCGGTAATTAAAACGATATATGTAGAGCTAAATGTGGTGAAGCAATCTAGACGGCGCAACTGAAGAATCGAATTCCCTCCAACGGGTCAACAGAATATTCTTGATACCAGATGTTCGGTTGGTTGGTCGTACATGTGGTTGGGTACCTACAGTACTCAAGTGTGCATTTAGGACTAAGGAGTTCCTTCCGGTAGCCCCGTCTTTAAACTGGGCGATAAATACCGCAAGCATGAATCTGACCTGATATTCGGGCTCAAAACTTGATACTTTACTAGCCTTATACATAAGGCAGAAACTCTCATAAGACGTAGGGCACGTAAGGTTCGGTTATAGCCCTGTAAATCCATACATTTGACTTATTAGAGTTACGTTTGTTATACGACCATGGGAGAGAGTACAAGTATATCCTCACAACAGCAACAGTAATTGCCGTACATCGGAGGTAGCATTTGGAGAAAAATACATGATGTATGAAGGACTAAATAGACGGATTTGAAGGCACATGCCAATTGCTTTGCTAGTAGGTTGGTCTGGGGGCGGATATAATCGTTGTTAAATGCATATCCCAAATTTGGGTGAAGTTCGCTTTAAACAGGATGCATTACGCTTTGAGCCTAGATATACTAGTGGGAATTTCTGATGTTGGGGAAGAATCAGGGGAGACCACAAAGAGAATTTTCTTTCGGTGGAAACCGAAGATCACGAAGAAACCTCCGATTTTGTAGCCGTGTGAATATCTACACCAAACAATACTGTTATACAGCAAACGAGGATTCTTCCTGGATTTCGGCCTTATGATGGCCATCAAGAATCTTTGTGACAAATATGTACCATTTGAAGTCTAAACAACTGTGTCAATTCCTGGTTGTTGGTAGACACGCTGCTTGATTTACTCGAAACTTGGGTTAACCCTGTTTGTCTTAAGCTTCAGGTTCGGCAAAATAGTGTACCAAGATTCGGCGGTGAGCCTAATACATGGTCTTTAAAATCCCTTGACTTGAGCACATCGATGTTTGATGGGGTGACGCGGTCCCTGGATGACCATCTTATATCAAACACCTTGGCAGTCCTCAAGCCTTGCTTGCCGTCTGGAAAAGAGTTGGCCCAGGAACAACCCCACAGCCATATGTGGTCACTAGTAGTATTATATAACTGAGGTTGTTGCAGATATCGTAATACTGCTACAGTTGAGATAAACTCCTGATTCGCAAAGTTTTCAAAGTGCGGAAAGGTACAGTCCTCAGACCTGTCCAGATCCATGTCGTAAAGGAGCCTTCTCGACATATGAAAAGATATGTATTGTCTCGAAGCAGCCTTGACTGTCGTATTATGAAATTTTTTTAGCCGCTGCTTGAAGTTGACAAATCAAAACAGTTGTTAGCGGATAGTACCTAACCAATGGATCGTTTGATGCGGCTAGGCAGGAGTAATGAGGTTGAGCTGTAGTTGCATCGTAGAAGTCTTGGCACACAAGAAACCCCTTACCGACAAAGGCTTAAAACTAAGACATTCGTCTATCGTAATATCAGACACACAGGTCGCGCGTAGCAATCGCAAAACATCTCTACTGGTTTAGTGGCACTTCATTTCCTTTCTTTTACTATTCTTGCGAAGAGCAAGCTTGATACTGATTATTCTATGAGCCAGTGAGTATATGTAAACTCTTGGGAATCTAGAGGCATCTACATATGTCTTAGAACCCCGACCTCCTGCTACATACGGAGTTGGTTGGTGGAGTAGTGCCACATTGAAACGCGCGCGGGTTCGAACGGCGGTTCCTCGAGTCAAACCCGTCGCGTGGGACCCGTTGATGAAGACCCTAACATACTGTTGGTGAGGACCATGGCGCAGTGGCAAAGTCAAAGGGCACGCAGATGCGGTTCTGAGGCATGACGAGTGAAACACAAAATATCAAAATGTAACGTCCATAACCATCTTTTCGCCCATCTCAATGAGACAGGAGAGTAAACTTGGCGGCGGCAGCCCGGCTGCAATTCAACACATAAAAGATCACGAGCTTCCACCTTTTGTTGGTGCTGGTGTCCTAGGCAGTTAATTAGGTATCCCAGTGTTTGGCCGGTCCTCAACACGATATTCACAACCTAAAGATACCGATTACTGAAAATTCTAGCTTCCATCTTAACTTTTATTATTTATTCTTTCCAAAGCTGGTTTTTGAGAACCATTAATTTATATTACCTTTTCCATACGGATACTCCTACTCTAAGCTATTTAAACAATGGCAATCCACAATTCAAGATGCCCCGTTAGTGGTAATTCGGATGCCTCCGGTTCCTGTCCTGGCTCAAGAAGCTCCTCCAGGATGGGACCTAGAGGTTGTGCTTTTTCCGGTTTCTCTCCAAATGCACAACAAGTTCTCTATGGTGTAAGTATTATACTACCAAAGCCATTGGCAATAGCCGCTATGATTGATAAACCCATGAATTGCTAACACTACTCCGAACAGGCTCCCCAGGGTCCCAACGCACCTGCCATAATCTATGAGCATGAACGGCGCACAATGGTCGACGTTCTCCTCCCCACCGCACCCTCCAAAGACCAAACCCGCGGTCTAAAAAATGCCGATATCCTCACCCCCTCCAACGAAGACGTCCTCGCTGCGGCTCTAGGCGCACCCGCACGCCGTGTCTTACAGCGTGCAGAATCTATGGGTCCTCGGACAGGCTGGAGGGATGGGTATTTGACCAGCTCACATGGGTTCTGCCCTCCTGACCCCTCGGCCTCCCCAATTGCATTGGCGTCCAGTCCGGGGCGTGTCTGGAGCGACTTGTGCGCTCGGATGCCAGGTCTTGTTGGACGTGGGAAAATCAGGGAAGCTATTCTTGAGCTTCCGCTCATTAGCGGCGGGCTCCATGTTATCCCGGATCAGGCACTATGGGCGGCCACGGTATGCCTAGGGATATTGGCAAGTGTTTATCGTTACGAAGAGCGGAACGATGGGCATGAGGGAATTGTAGCTGGTGCGTATGCGTCGGCCTTTCTAAATGCCACAGGAGATGCGGAAGATGAGGAGGAAGAAACGAAAGGAATACCGCGGAATGTAGCAATTCCACTGAGAACTGTGTGTACGAGAATGGGAAGGCCGCTGCCGCATCTAACACAGTATGATGTGTCGATATATAATTACAAGCTCAGGGATCCGACGAGTATTTATCCATATGCGGAGCGATTTGAGAATATGGACCTTAGGTGGCCGGTATTTCAGGATTTGGCGGAGCGCGGATTCTTGATTTGCATGGCTGCCAGTCATGGGTGTTTTACGCCGGGGGTGGAGTTGATCGCGAGGTGTCAAGAGATGGTGATGGATAGGTATTATTCTTTAGAGATTTGTGGAGTAAAAAAGCTTTAACTAATAACTCGAATTATTTAGGGATAACGAAGGGTTGTTAAAGGAACTTGTAGCCTTGAAAGAGGTGGTCGACCAGTTGGGCTACGTCTTCCACCAGATCAGTGTAAACCCCGGCTCCGGGGAGAACTTTTCCAATCCAGTAAGAATCACAGATTCAAATATCTGGAAATATTATTTTAACAAGTCCTTAGGTTGAATGGGGTCAAAGATATGCCAAATTTTCAGCGCCACTGTCAAAACGGGTACCAGCTTTATCAGGGCTAGCACTGCCACTTTTTCAGCTTATGGACGCCTTCCTGGGCCGCAAAAAATACGACTCTTTCCTTGGGCTGGAAGCATTGCATTTGAGGGCTTGGCTACCGTTAAACATTCGGGCGTTTATTACAGCCGTCGAACAATACTACTCAGTCCCTGAATATGTGAAATCTAGTGGTGATACACGATTGATGGGCGTGATGGAGGGAATTGTCGAGTCTTATGCTGGAGAACGAGGCTTTATGGGAACACATAGATGTGAGTTTCCATGTTCACAACCCTTTTTTCTTGTTCTCCTGTACTAACGTGCAATAGACAAGGTATATGGGTTCCTGGAAGTAGTTGCAAAAACAGGGCGTACCGAAACAAACGGTGGAGCCGGATCCGCAGATAACCAAGGCCGCCCATGGGAGGAAGTCCACAAGACCCTTTCAGACTCGATGATTGAGCGCCTGCAGCCGTTCCGGGAGAACATATCCTGCAAGCCCCACGAAATGCGAGGATGTTTTGAGGAATGCCGTTTCAAAGCCAGGATCGTACGCCGCTCATTTATCGATAATGATCCGGACAGAAGTACAGCTAAGGTTACAGTCGATCTCATGCAATCTGGGATTACCTTTGGCCCTGGAGACCGTCTCGCGGTGATGCCACTGAATGGGTGGAAGGAGGTAGTAAAGTTGGCGGATGTGTTGAACTTGATAGAAAGATTGGAAGAGGTTGTTGCGTTGGAGGGGTCTTCCGAGTGGAAGAGATATGCACACCACGAGGCAGCGATTTCGCGTGATAAATCTGCTGCGGTATTAAGAATAAAGGATATTCTTAGAAAGGGCCATCTATCTCCTCTTACGAAGGAAACGGTCATGCAGGTGAGTTTTCATAATTTCTCAGGTCCCAGGACATTCATACTCATGAGAAAATCTAAATAGGTTCACGTTCTTCTTAGAACATCGTCATCGACTGTCTTGAAGGTACTTGCATCTGAGACCTGGCCAGTCAGGGGGTCACTAGGTGACCTTCTATCCGCTGCATATTCCGAAGTCACCCAAGGAGTATGGGACAAGGCATTCAACCCAGAGGACCTATCATGGCTAGTAAAACTTATCCCCATCGAAGTTCCAAGAACCTACTCAATCTCCAGTGTCTCTGATGAGCTCCTCCCATCCTCATTGGATCTGACAGTATCACGTGTGGAGCATGATATCTCATCCGCCCTTGCATCTAGCACTGGTAGAAACACATCCTGCTCTGGCGTAAGCAGCGGGTTCCTCAATCCCCACCCCGAGGAAGAGAGAATCATCAATGAGATTCCCGGCTTTGCAAACCTCCAAGATACTGTGCTCGTTGGAGTTTCTCGCCCGCTAAACTTCCAACTTCCAATTTCTCCCGCAGCCCCAGTGGCCATGTTCGCTGGCGGATCCGGAATCGCTCCTTTCAGGAGCTTCTGGGCGAAGCGTATCTTATCTGGGGCCGTTGGACGGAACATCCTATTCCTCGGAGTCCAATCTCGGAAAAAGTTGGTCTACGAGGAAGAGCTTCGTAACTATGTCCGATATGATAACCTTGAGCTACATACAGCGTTTTCACGAGACCGCAAGGGTCTGGTGTATGATCCTTACCTCCGCGACTTGGTGGACAAAGACATGGAACCCCGGTATCTCGATGTTGCAATTGTCGAGAACGGCAATACTGTCTGTGACGTTGTAATGTCGACAAAGCTTGGAGGGCTGGGCGGATACCTTTACATCTGCGGTTCAGTTTCCGTCTACGAGACTGTTATTTCTGGCATCCGGAAAGCTCTCTATAGCAACCGGGCAGTGACCGCCAAATCTGCAGATGACCTGTTGGCCACTGCGTTTGCAGAACGGAGATTCATGCTAGATATATTCATGACGCCGAAAGCAATGTCGTTCAAGGATCCTGTGATCTCCATCTCGGAGCTCTCGCGGAATACGGGACATCGAGAAGGCTCAAAGACTTGGATTGGCGTCCATGGTGCTGTGTATGATGTTACCGATTTTCTGCCCATCCACCCGGGAGGATCGCTCATTGTTGCTGCCAGCGCCGGTTTGGATGCGACAAAGACCTTCGATGATCTTGCACATACGTCCAACCCTGAAGTTACAAGTCTACTTTCGAAATACTTCATTGGGTACATGGCTCCGAAACCGCATCTACAGTCTGCGGAATTATCGTCGCTGTATGATGGGTGGCAGGATTACCTCCGCACCTGTGTGGAGAGCTTAACGACCCTCTCATTCGAGGTCAAATCCCTCATGAAAGACGACCATATCTGGTTCTCCGGTGGTATGCTAAACATGGGGGGAGTGCGTAAATTCTATCAGGTTTTTAATCCCAACCTCGCCTTTTGAAATCAAAAACATGCTAAAACAATCATTTCCACAGTTTCAATCGCGCCTAATGCAAAACGCATTTAGCGACCTGTTTGGCACAAAAATGCAAGAGTTGTATCTAAAGCTGACATTCAACCTGATGGCCCTTCAGAACAGCGGGTCGCGCTTTCCGGATGTCATGGGGATTATATCCCGTGCGCAGTCCTCCCAGTCGGCTACTAAAGTGCAGAAGGAGATTGCCCAGATCGGAGATATGGTCTGTAATAGTGGAGCAGCGCAGTCGCTTGAGCGTGGCCTGATCAGATATGCCCAATCTGTAACTGAGTTGGATGTGCGATTTCTTGAGCAGATTCGGGAGGAGATATGCACGGGTATGGATGGGTTTGATCTAGTGGCATCCATGAAGACCACGATCAAGGAGAAACAGGTACGCCCTAAGCCGCCTCTGATATGTTGCAACTAGGTATGCTGACGCCTAGTTTTATTAGCGGTTACTCAAAGTATCCGCCTTCCTAATCTCACTCCTCGAAAGAGTCGCCGAGCGCCTCGAAACCTTCTACGCCGAGATCGCCGAGCAATCCGTCTACCGCCCCAGCATAGAAGAAAACCCCGCCCGCGCCCGCTGGCGACTCGTCAAACGCCGCGTCTTCGACGGCAGCTTCTTCCTCTTTGCGCAAGAGGTCTCACTCGAAAACCAGTCCGTCAACGAGATCAACGAGCCCCTGTCACCCTTCCAGCCACTCCGACAGGCACGCATGCGCCAAAGCGTCTCCTTCAACCAGATTGTCTCGAATGCCCACGACATGGTCAACCGGCTCAACCACGGGCGCAGCATCGAGAGCTTCCTCCAGTCAAAACCGCTCCATGACCAGCAGCAGCAGCCGCCGGCAAATACGATCCCCAGGAGACTGGCGGATATGCATACCACCCGCGCAGCACGGTCAGAGAACCTGAAGTCGAGCTACACGGAGCATCTGGACCGCAAGGCGGCGAGCAGGATGACGGACTTTATGAGCGAAAATGTAAAGGTGCTGCGAAGACTTAGCCGCATCCCGCTCGATATCGATCCGGTTGCGGTGCAGCATGCGATGAGTGTCTATGGCGGCGGCGGCAGTCACGGAGGAGGAGGAGGAGGTGGTGGTGGTGGTGGTGGTGCAGCGCGCAGGATGGCAAGGCCGTTGATACCTGCGGAAAGTATCAGCAGTAGAACAACCTCGCGAGATAGGAGTAACCGGTCGGTCAATATGGAGAGACTGGAAACACGCTCTTCGTCTGCGAGGCCGAGTCATACCCGGGCGGAGAGTGTTGCGTCGAGGTTCACGCCGGCGCATGAGAGGTCGGCGTCGGTTGTGTCGGCGTCGGTTGTGTCGGCGTCGGTTGTGTCGGCGTCGAGGGTGCATCGGAAGTTGTCGATATCATCGATTGGTTCGGTGGACGGTGGTGATCAGATGAGTAGGGGGTTAGAGGCGCTGAAGAAGAAGTTTGTTGTATAGTTATTTGGGCGTGCCCCCCCCCCTTGAGCAAGGCGGTTTGGTGTATGGCTTTGGGTTTAATGGTCTTTGGGTAATTGGATACACTTTGATGGCTGTATGGGTTTAGGTAGATTAGTTATATAGAAATACAACAATAATTTATGAGCATACTAGTTTCTCCCCATGTGACAAGCAACACCTGCGATAGACAACACTTGCGATAACAATTCGTAAAACAATCAACTTCACGGGATATCACTCGCATATTCACATCAGCCAACTCAGCTTCCTAGCTAGACCAGCGTTTTCACGCCCCCCCTCCCCCTCATACTTTCTGGCCCCGCGCGCCTGCCACAGCCACAGCCGGAGAGCTCGGTCGTGCGTGCGCGCGGTGGTTGGCGGGTGATGTATATACGAGGGCGCGGTGGTTGCTACGATAGACGGCGGCGTCGGCGGTGGTAATGATCGCCGTGCAGAACGATGCACCACCACTGGGCCGCCAAACATACCACAGAAACCGCGAAATAGGGTTAGAGTATGGTATGTCATGTATATATGTATTGTACATGTTTGTAATAAGGAGTATCTACTTACTTAGTACTCTACAGTGTACATATGATTATATATATCCCATCCCCATCCCCATCCCCGTCCCTATCCCCATACCCGTACCCGTACCCATCCCCGTCCCCATCTCCGGTACCCATACCCCCCCCCAAAAAAAAACACACACACACACACACACATTACACACATTACACACACACACATTACACACATTACACACATTACACAAGCCCCTACATCGGCCATCCGGCCGTGCACCCCCTCTTTTTTTCTCTCCTCATTACTCTCTCATACAAACACGTAACCGTAACCGTAACCATAACCGTAACCGTAACCATAAGTATAATAAACCAGGGGTGCAAAAAAAAGTAAGGAAAGAAAGTACGGAAAGAAAGATTAGATGCACACACTACAAGCTCGACGAGGAACAGGCTAGCTAGCTAGTTGGAAAAGAAAAAAAAAGATGTATATAGATAGATAGATAGGTAGTATAGCAGTAGATAGGTAGACAGGTAGGTATATAAGTAAGGAATAACTAAACTGGAGTAGAGTAGAGTAGAGTAGATAAGCGTCAAGAATAGTAGTAACGATGAAGAAGAAGAAGAAGAAGGAATAATAAGGGAGTCGATCCATAGCAGCAGCCTACAGGACAAGACACGATAATTGTACAGGCAAGCAGCGCGAACACTAACAACACACTCAGACACAACGGAGTAGACTATCCTAGATGACAGAAAGATAAGAAAAAACCCACGCCCAACTCCTCCAGCCCTTGCAACAATAAACAAGAATAAAAAAAATAGTAGGAATAAAACACATTGAAAAAAGAGAAGGAAAAAAAAAAAAGAATATATAAGAAGAGCCACTAAAAGGACTACAGGCAGGCGAGAAGTCGGGCAAGAAAAAAGAAAAAAAAGGACACCACACTACCCAAACAACTTCATGACACCCCACACGCCCACCGCACTCAGTACGGGAATCGTCAGATTATCATCCAGCCCAAACGCATCCACCGCCTCACTCGCGCTCGCAATCAAGCCCGTCACCAGACTCATCAAGCCAAGCGCCCACCCGCCCTCAACCTGCAACCCCTCCACCCCCAACTTCCCCGCCCACGTCACCGCATTCACCGGATCATCGGCCCACCTCTGCGTGCCGGGCACCACCACTCCGAAAAACATCGCCGCCGTCACCGCGCCCACCACAAACGACGCCAGACTGCCGGCCAAGCTCTTTCCGCGCCTGATGCGCGGCGTGTAGCGCCCCCAGGCGCGGCCCACCGTTGACGCGGCCGTGTCGCACCACGACAGCAGCAGGATCGACAGCACGGCGATGTCCTTGGGGAAGACGGTCAGCACCGTGATTGTGCCCACGAGGTACCACACGACGCCGTTCCAGCCCGTCACCTCGGACTCGCGCATGAGCGCGCCCAGGCAGCGGATGTACAGGTTGTTGAACTCGGGCGAGTAGAAGCGCAGCAGGTCTGCGCTCGCGATGGGGATCAGCGCCGTGATGAGCGGCGGGGTGATGGACGTGGGCTGGTAGCCGGTGCGATACATGTGCAGCACGATGAAGCCGATCGAGACGTGGAGGAGCTTTCGGGGCACCTCATGGCGGTGAATCTAAATCTAGCTGTTAGCATACAGCTAGCGCTATTATTGAGATTGGGTTTTTTCTTCTTCTTCTTCTTCATTCTTACCAGAGATGAAAACTTTCTGTGAATCGGGATCAGGCCAAGGGGACTCGGGCTCCGCGAGAAGTTACGCCATACGCTGGCAGGCGTTGGCGGGGAGAGGTATCCGTTGTTTTGGACGGTCTCCAGCGGCGCGGGAGGGGCTTTTCGCTTCTGGAGCGGGGAGCGGGAGCGCGCGCGCGAAGATATGCTGTCGGAGGAGGTCGCGGAGGTGTCTGAGTTGTAGCCACCGTCGCTTGCGCTGTGGGAGTCGAGTTTTGCGACGTTGTTTAGCGATGTGGAGGATGATGCGGGGGATGATTGGAGGGACAAAGACATTTTCGGGGGGGGGGGGGATTCTATTGGATGAATGTGTGTTTCTTCTAGTTGTTTTGTGGAGAATGTAATATCAGGATGCGTGGTGGTTGTGGGTTGTGGGTTGTGAGATGCGATCGATGCAAGGGGCGATGTTTCTGGAATAGTGTCCTGAGGGTTGTGAGCAGCAGGAGCGGAGAAGGGAGGAGAGGGCAACAGCAGCAACACGGAGGGGAGGAGAGAAGGAGAGGGAGAGAAGTAGAGAGGAGAGAGGAGAGAAGGAGAGAAGGAGAGGAGAGAAGGAGAGGAGAGAAGGAGAGAAGGAGAGGAGACGAGAGAGAGGCAGAGAAGGCAAGAGTGTGACTGACTGACAACAACACCCTGAAGTGCAGTGCAGTTGAAGCTTTTCGTCGTCTTCTTCTCGTTCTTTTCTTTCCTTTTTTTCTCTCTTTTTTTTTTTTCAGACTTGCGCGCAAAGTGGAGACCAGAGTCGGACACAGTTCGGGCAGAACAAGTAGAAAACACGGCTGGCTTACTCTACCTCTTGGATTGGGATAATGATGAAGACGAGAGCTCTCACTCTCTCACTCGCACTCTCTCTCTCACTCTCTCTCACTCTCTCTCACTCACTCTCTCTCTCGTTCGCTCACCGCACAAGAACAGGTCTTTGCCAAAAAGGCAAGGATCACCGGGGTGTAATCATGATGCCGTGGCGCACAAACACAGCTTTCTGCTGCAAACAAACAAACACCAGACAGACAGACAGAGATGCAATGCCATACAATACAATACAATACAATACAATAAATAGAATGCAGCAGAGCAGAGCAGACCGACCACATCCCCGAATCCCCGTTTCCAGGACTTGCAAAGCCAAACAATCTCGATCCCCCCATTGCTATCCGGGCCAGCTAGCTACCCTCACTCTACATACATACATGTATAGCCTACACACATACAAGCTACATACACAACAAACCCCACACACACACGAGTCACGGCAACGGAACCTTACAGACCCGCCCCGCCCCGCCCGCCGGCAACGCAACGCCCCACAGCCTGCCTCTACAGTGTGCGTCATTTACGCTGCCTGGTGACATACAAGGCCCTGGATACAGCGAGCAAACAGATCCTCGCCCGCCAACACCCAATTCTGTTCATTCACTTGATGCCACACTCTACCTACATACAAGTACATTCTATTAGTCAGGCAGGGGCTGTGCTAGCGCGCAACATGTGACAACGGACAGAATCTTCCAGCACGTGAAGAAGCCCTAACCCCCCCCCCCCCCCCCCCGTCTGAGACATTCTTTCCAGAACAGCGATCTGTCCTTCTGGGCGCGCTTGCTTGCTTGTCTGTCTGCTGTGCACGGATTATCACTCGCGCTGGCTGCGTCCCCACCCGTCCGTCATGTGCTATCACTCGCCGGGCAACACGTACGTACGTACGTACCGACGTCACAGCGGTACGGGGGGGGCGGTGGGCGCACGTGTAGTTGGGACTGTGGCAGATGTATGTGTGTGCCTACTCTAGTAACGTACTGCTGCTGCGGGAATGCCATCTCATCGCGATCGCCCATGTCCCTACAGCATACGTCCCCTCACAACGTCCCCGTTTTCCTTTACATGGAAAGTCCTAATCTTGCAAACCCCCTCCCCATAGGTATGTATGTAGGTCGATGCTGGCTAGTGATTGGAGGCTGGGGAATTTAATGCTTCGATCCTGCTTCTATAGCAGAGTAGTTAGTTCTATTGTCCTGTTCCAAAATGACAAAAGGCTTATTTACATCCCAGCAACCCCGTCCCGGAATGATGACATATGCGCTGCAATCGCGATCGTAGATCAAACTATGTGCATGTAGATGGCTATTTCAAGATGCATGTACATGTTCGAAAAATCTTGATTTCCCGCCGGCCGGAGCCGCTCCAATGGCCTAGAATTCATGATGATGGGGCACACAGGTAGAGTGCTCTACAGCGAGGGGTGGAAAACAAGGGGTCCAAAACCGGGTTTAGGTGGCTGGCTCGGCCAATAGGACTCTTCCCATACTGCTACAATGACGCCGGGTCCGCCATCACACAGGATCCGCCTTCACCCCATGAGTGACTGTCTCTGATAAAGATTAACGTCCTTTCA
Source organism: Morchella sp. 2016-41 (assembly GCA_024713855.1). NCBI lineage: Eukaryota > Fungi > Ascomycota > Pezizomycetes > Pezizales > Morchellaceae > Morchella > Morchella sp. 2016-41. Next base: position 713,051 of record JAMGZD010000021.1, read on the forward strand.
GCGTGATAGACACCCCCTCAGAGGATACATATCACAGTATAGCAGATCTTTTCAAGTCATCCTTTCCAACAGTACCGGTCAATGAATGCACTTCGCTCCATGCAGTCACAAACTACAAGCCAAAGAAAAGGGTACGACTGGTAGAGTAGTGTGAGATTGTTTAATCAACACGAGTCACCACCTCTATCTTTACACTGACCAAGAGCTCTTTCGCTCACAATTAAACCCTCCGTCTTTCTCTATGGATGAGTGTGTCCACTGACCCCTGAACGGAGCAATCGAGCCTACACAGCAAGACATAGATACCAGCAGCAGCAAGGTAGTCCCATCACCTCTCCTCACCACCATGCCTGACCAGTCTATCGACCCCCCCCCATCAGTCTCCACCAGTACCAGCACCAACCGGTACACTACAGTGGCCCTACCTACTGTACTATACACGACCCCCCCATCCTTCCCTGCCCACCCTGCTCTTCTCCAGCCTCTCCGTCTCCTTTGCCGCCCGGAGCAGCAGCAACCGGCCGCCTCGACGGGCCCACGGTCTTGCGGAAACGAGACCTCAGGCCCGAGATCCCGGGCGAAGGCGGGGCGGGCTCGTCCGAGAGGACGTAGCTGTAGGCGAATGAACAAGAAGAGGGGGGGGCAGTAGCGACGGTGGAGGTGCTGGAGCTTGCGGGGTCGGAGGTGGTCGACATTGTGCTGCGCTAGTGTGGAGATGCCGGTAGGTAGTACTTTGGGGGGGGGCAGCTGCTGGTTGGATAGATGGATGGGTGCAGGGCGAGAGAGTGTTTGGGTCTCATGGCTTTTAAGTAGAGGGCCGTGAACACGTTTCGGATGGAGTCAGGCTCTCTGGTTGTTTCTTCTTCTACTGCTGTTCAGACACGTTATATCTACCAGCTACCTGGCGGGCTGCTCAGAAGAATGGTGTGTGTCTGGACGGGGCAATATGCAGGATCCCCCACTGCCGATATAAGAAAAACATGTAGCTTCTGGAGACCATTGGACCAATATCACTAGCTGGTCAGAGAGTATATTGCGGCAGAGGACACAGGGCATGACCTCTATACCGCTGGACCATCCAACCCGCGCTGAAAGGTGTTCGTTTGGTAGTCTTGACTCTTGACACGCTAGACTGACAAAAAAAAGCTCTATGCTGCTTTTCTCTAACTAGGGTCATGTGCATATACACATATATTGTTTTTTCTTTCCTTTCACAATTGCATTCTCCTGGCTTTTACGGGGCCGTGGTCAATGAAGGATCTGGAGGTGACCTAAAGATGCTGCCATTGATATAACGAAACAGGCTTACTGGCAGATTTGCGGATAATCCAGGGCCACATGTCGTCATAAGCTAGCTGCTCTGTCGAGACCTCGGGTTTTCGTGAGAAGGCCTTCGTGTAATCTTGGCCCCTGCTGCCCTCTTTCTCTTGTCGCTACATAGGGTAGTGTATATCCCACAAAGGAGAGGAGGAGGAGGAGGAGGAAGAGGAGGAAGAAACCATGAGCGCAGAAAAAATCATGGCCCGGGTATAGGCCAGGCTTCGACGGTGCATTGCCATCAGTTACACACCACCCACCCACCATTCATCACATCAAAACCCCTAAAAGTAGATCACTACCAAGAAGTACACTGAGAAAGCTGCTTGTTAATACGTGGTTAGAGGGTGCGGACAGCCAATTAGACATGCAGGGTAGAGTTATCACCCAGATCAACGGGGGTGTAGGGCCCATGAGGTATGGACTTTTTGTATCCCTGCCGGGCTTTCTTATTTCGCCATACCTGTAACGTCTTTCCCCCGCCGCCACGGAAAGGAAGAAACAGCGCGCTTTGGGGTGGTGGTGTGTCGCTGAAAAATATGGGGCGGGCGGGGTGGAGGAGGGGGAGCTGGAGCTGGAGCTGGAGAAACCACATTGCGGCACCAGATGTCACTCGGCCATGTCCAACATCTTAATTCATCTTGTCTAACCCCATTAGTTCATTACACCTTCATTCGCAACTTCATACATACATATATATACACCAGCATACGATAGTTAGTGGAGATTTGGGCCAAAGTTCATGGTGTATTCATTTGCCAAATAATATCAAGAAACCCACCCGCCACTCAAACTGATTCGGAGCATAAACTCGGAAATTTCACATCATATCATTCATCCAAAGTACATGTAAATACGCATAGCGCTGCCCTGTTTCTCTAATCATACTCTATTCATCCACCCCGTGTACTCCCAAACATCACTAAAACTAAAAGCTCAGATCACGTTACTGAAAGCATTGTATTTCCTTTCTTTCTTTCTCTTTCTTTCTTTCCTTCTTTCTTTCTTTGATCCCCCCCCCCTTAAAGTCTCGCCATCACCCATCCAGCAATTGATAGAAGAAATAAATGTAAAAAAAAAATGGGGGGGGGAGGATTCCTACACGACACACGACGCACACATACACATAACATACGGGGGAGCCTAACTATAACCACCATAGCACAGGGGGGGAGAAAAAAAAATTGTAAAAAGAAAAAAATAATAAACATACAAAAAAACGGAACGCCCCTCAAAAACACAACGCAAGAAACCGGATGACAGAAAACAAACAAGTACACACACACCACTAGAAGAAATAGAACAGAGAGAGAAAAGGTTAAAATTATCGACCAATCAATCGAATACCGAGTTAATGAACCACGCAGGAAGAAGAAGATAACAAGAAAATAACCAGGTATTTTGAACTACCACACCACCACCACCACCGCCGCCGCCGCCGCCGCTGTAAAACTCATGTGTCCCATTCTAGTACTTGACTGACTGCGCAAATAGCTCCCCAAACCCGGCCGGGTACTCAGACAACTTTCCTGTCCACATGTTCGCGACCGCATCCTTCATGGCCTGTGAGCCAAATGATGAGTCAACAGGCCAGACCATCACTGACGACAGCTGCTTAATCGGAATCTGCGAGCAAAAATCAGTATACGACTCGATGTTCGCCACGAGAGGGCTAAAACTTACTCCTTCAACCTGAGCCCTAACATCAATCTTCACATCACTCTTTCCCATGTTCAGCACACCAGCGTTCTCCTTCAAGGCCGCCTTGGCAAAGACACCGCTTCCAGAGCTTTGTCCTTGCTGTTGTGAGAGCCCCTTCTTCTCGCCCTTGCCGCCGCTGCTGCCTTCGCCGGCATTCTCCTTGTCGGGTACATTCTCCTTCTCGTCCTCGTCCGCGCACCGGCTCTCACGGAGCGACGATGGCGCGGTGGGCTTGAACCTTTCCGCAGCGTTCTTCTGGCGCTGGAACGGAGTAAGGGGCGTCTCCTTGGATGGTGACGTGCCTAGGCCGAAGCCACCCGCTGGCTGTGATCCGAAGAGGCCTCCGGAGAGAACGGGGGGTGTAGCGGAAGCTGTGAGCGGTGCGGGAAGAGTAGCGTGGGACATAGTCGGTGGTGGGGGTGGACCATCGGAAATGTTCTCCTTGTCGGAGGTGTCTGAAGCAAAAGACCAGGCAGGTGCAGCGTTGAAATTAATAGTGGGGGCATCGGTGGGCGGGGGTGCCGTGTTGATCTTGAAGGGGATATCGCCAGGTTTGACCTCGGGGTTGAGGAGGAAGCTGGGCGCGGGCTTTGAAGGGGTAAAGAGATTTCGTGATGGGCCGGCAGTGGGGGACTCGCGGGTTCTCTTGACAGGGGATGTTTTAGGAGGGGAGCCCGGAGAAGAGGGAGTTGCTGATGCTTCATCGGCGACCTCTTCAAGGGTAGCGTTGAGAGAGGCGCGTCTTTTTTCTTTCTCTTTGCCTTTGCCTTTGTCTTTAGGAGCCTCTATGTCTGAATCGGACATGACCTCGTCGTCGTCTGGGATGGGCTGGCCTAATGCCTTGAGGGCTTCACGCATCTCATACTTATCCTCTAGCTCGGCGATCTTGCGTTCCTTTTGTCTCTGCTTAAGAAGCTCCAACTTCTCTTCTGGCGTGAGTTCTGTCTCTTCCTCTTGAGTAAGCGGGACCTTTTCCTTCGGGGGTGCCGTGCCCGCGCTTTTCCTCGCGTAGGGATTGTAGCGTGGTGTCCTTTTGGCAGAACGCATCCGCTCGATAAAGTTGTTTGGCTTACGCAGACTTGACACCTCGATAGTGGGCTTACTGTGCTTGAGAGGAGTGCTCATTGTTGACCTACGTTCACGCCGAGAAGGTGCGGTACTCGTCGTAACCTTGGGCTTATCATAAACGAAGAATCCAGAGTCATTTACCCTGGTAGGAGTACCACCGAAGCTTTGAGAAAACTCCCTGCTGTCGTAGTGAGCATTGGATTTGCTGTTACTTTGATAGTCCAGAAGAGACGTTGTCATAGATGATGGCGATGGTCTCTTAGGTTCCGGTTTACCAAAGGATCCAGGAAGAGAGTAAACGTCGTCGTTCTCATCATCTGCATTGTCCTTCCGGGGAGTACCAATGACAAGATCCTTAGTTGGCGTGATAACCTTCGCTTCCATGTCATATGGATCATCATCTGGAGCGCCAAGAATAGCTTTTACGGGCTTCTTGACGCTCTCCGGTAAGATCGCACCAAGCCACTGTCCCCACGTCTTCTTTCCCGTTGCTGGGGTAGATGGTGCTCCCTTTGGCGATCTCGTAGGGGTCTTCTTCACAGGGCTTGGTGTCTTCGCGAAAAGATTTCCACTTGAGGTAATTTTAAATGAATACTCATTGGTTGGTCTCTCCAAGTCTACATCTACTGGATCCTCGTCAGTCGGCACCTCATCTTCATCGTCATAATCCTTGGCGCCGTGCATTGTATATGGCGATCGCTTGTCCGATGGTTCTTCATAACTGGTATCTGATATGAGCTGAGCCTCATGGTTATCAACACTTCCATTGCTCTGGGAGGCGGCTTTGGCGCGCTGGAGGGCCCGTGATGTAGTAGTCGAATGATAGGGGGTGCTTCGAGGAGCGCGGCCAGAGCGTTTAGAAGTTATGAAGGTAGAGTTGCGAGAATTCCGGGAGCCAGAGACATTCTGCGGGGTGTAAACTGGGAACGAAGCACTCAGAGACTGCGACGAGTTGGAGTCTGAAAGCTTTGTTAGCCTCATTACGGTGGTTGTATGACAGCAGGGAGGCAGAGGTGATGTGCAACAGTTGTAGCTTCGCCACAAAACAAAGAAGGAAAAGAGACAAATAACAAAGCAAATAGTGTAAGAACGCGAAAAAGAGAGATAAAGCCTACCTGTTCCATCCAAGCTCATCCTCCCTTTCCCCTTGACCTTCTCAATCTTCTCAAACCCACTCTTGTTCCCACTGAAAGACACCGACAGCTTCTTGCTCTCGTCGCCCATAGGCTCGCCCTCCTCCTCGTCATCACTGAAGAGACCAAAACCTCGTCTTTTCGCGGGCATGGTGGATGTGGTAGCACTGGTGCTGGATTTGGCTTTGACGGGCAGTGACGACGGGCGCCCGTTGCTGTGTCCAAGGCTACGGCTAAGCATCGACGATGTCGTCGGGCGGTTAAGGACCATCGCGGCTATGTAGGTTATGAGTATAAATGGGAGGTTTGTTTCTTTAAGATTATGTTTAGGTGTTTTATGTAGGGACAGGACAGTTAGTGGTTGTGGATTTATGATGGGCTCTGGCGAACGTTGGGAAGGGTTGTTGTTGTCCAAGCGACGGAAGGGAAAAAGTTAACTGGGTGGGTCCATCGCGATGTCTTGGCGGGGAGGCTGGGGTCTAGTACTGATTGGGGAAGCCAATGATTGACTGGTGGTTTCCTCCAAAGCGGGCTATTTCCCCCCTCCTGCTCCGTGAAACGTCGGATATGATGGACATGACATGACGACGCGTGAATGGCTTGGGAGATCGCATGGAGAGCCCTCGTTCAGAGGCGGAAGTCCGGAGAATATCAGGGCAAACAAAGACACAGTGGCGGCATCGAGTGACCAGGTGTACCCCGCGTTTGAGACCCCTTACTTCCATTATCACAAGGCTCGTCTCCTTGCCCTGAACGTTAATTAAAACATTGCAGAGACTGCTTTGTTTACTGCTGCAAAACTATCCCACATGTTGCGCCAGGGTTTCAGAAAGGACCATAGCCGTACAGATCAAGGCATTTTAATTCTAGTCGGCCTAGGAACCATATCATAATCATATGAGCATTAGTCGATAAAAAGTCAAGTGGGTTGATACCAGCTAGGTATGAAACACGTCACAGAATGGATGCTCTCTCCTCAAAAGTCACGCCTCTGCACGCAACATACTTAACTTACAGATCATCACATGGTACAGGATAAACAAACCTTCAAGCTGGAGTTTCATTTCGACATTCACGCCATCTATGGACTGCATACATACTAGAATTTGCTGTGTCTTATTGATTGGCATTCAGAATGAGCCTGGAGGTCATCTCTTCTCCAGGAGGACCAGCCATCTTAGCAATGTCAAAATTGCACAGATCAACGCATCGGACGGAAAGCTCTTTCAAGTAAGACTACAGGCAGGTACGGGGCGAACCTAGTTGTTTCTGGGGAAAACACCATTAAATGTTACATTACAAGTTCAAATTAAGGTCGCTACGGGTGCATTGCCCGTCCTCGGGGGTGATATGCTACGAGGTTATTGTCCACGCATGGCTATCGGATTCAATAATCTAGCTACTGATTTACATCTATAGTATCACATTGACCGAATTTTACTTTAGCGTGATCACCTCAGGACGTCCTAGGCGATCAAGAAAAAGTGAATAGTAAAAGAAATGCCATCCCTTGATATTCTCTCATATATACTCTGCGGATTCTAACCCCTACCCTTCCCAAAGTCCTGGCACATTGGTACAAAGATAGAATGGGCTGGTCTAGCTTGATTCATTCAATTACGAAACATGCCCATTCTGTCAAAGTTTCAAACCGAAACATATACAGTGCAGTCACTCTGGTTCTGGAAAAATACAAATATCCGAGTTGTCATCATGTCGACTGCTTACATGAGCACTTGATGATCCCAATTCCTTTCAAATACTAGGGGTGTAATTTGACTGACATTATAGGAGAATGTCCAATAAAATCTACATTCCCCACGGAGTGATTCCTTCAAGCCTTGTCGTAATAAGTGACTCTGCATATCTCCTTCTGCATGTTTTTGTAGCAATTCCATCCGCTTTCTTGGTACGGTTGATTGCAACAAAAAGCAAATCACCAATAATCACTCGCACACACCAGCACCATCAATCGCTCACTCCCACGATACCTCTCACTTGGAATACTTTAGTATCTTACAGCGTATTCTTTTATCCCTTCTATCATTTCAAATCTTCTCTCAATTCTTTTATAGAAATCTCTTGGCAGCGTTGGTTAGGGCTGGCGCCAAGACTCTGCCCTGCACCACCAACTCGATAAGAATTTTTTTCCCTCTCACGACACAACGCAACCTCCCAATTACCACCGCAAATACCCAACAGCCATGCCATTCGAGAACAAACAAAAGAAGCGCAAGGGTAAACAATTCATCAACCTGTTCCCACTTATCAATTGAAGCAACTGCTAACCTTAATATGCAGCTGCGGCCAGCGCACTCTCGCCCACTGCCAAAAAGACGAAACCCTCCGTCCCCGTTGTCGCCGCGGCCCCCAAACCAGCGACAAGAATCTCTAAGCGCAACAAGGCTGCCGACTTCATGTCCGATGACGAAGAGTCTGAAGATGGTGGCTGGGACGCGCTCGAGGACAAGAAGGGCAAGAAGGATAAGAAGAGCACCAAGGCGGCCGCTCCTGCCGCCGTGAAAGAGAAGAAAGAGAAGAAGGGAAAGAAAAAGGATGAGGTCGCCGCCCCATCTTCCGTAGAGGAGAAGAAGGCAGAGGAGCCAAAGGCAAAGAAGGACAAGAAGAAGAAGGGTGAGGAGGAGGAGTCAAATGAGGAGGAAATGATCTCCCTTGACGTTGACTACCCAGACTCTGGGCCAGCAGAGGGATACGACAGCGCGGAAGAAAGCGCAGAGGAGGAAATTGATGACCAGACTGCGAAACTCTTGCAAGGATTCGAGAGCTCAGATGAAGAGATGGAAGACGGGGATGATGTACAGAAGGAACTGAGCGAGGCCGATAAGTCAAAATTTGCGGATGCGAAGATTCCGGGTGGGAAGAAAATGCAAAAGAAGATGGCCGCACTCCAAGCCAGGGAAAAAGTAGGTTTCGGGTTTCTTTTGTTCTCTGCCCCCTTACAGAGGAATTCATGTCACATTTCCTGGCTTGATGTGATGTTCAATCAACATGCTAGGTCACTTCATGGTTAAAAACCTTAAAACCAACAACGATTGGTGCTGATCTTGCACACATCTTTCACTTATATTCATGCCAATTTTTATATTGCCAATTCTAACAGATCAACTACTCTAGTCCGTTCCAGGTGTTGTTTACCTCGGTCGCATTCCCCATGGTTTCTACGAAAACGAAATGCGCTCCTACTTTTCTCAATTTGGTAAAGTTACTCGCCTGCGCCTCTCCCGCAACAGGAAGACCGGCCACAGCAAGCACTATGCCTTCATCGAGTTCGCGGACGCTGAGACCGCAAAAGTTGTCGAGGAGACCATGAACAACTACCTCCTCTTTGGCCACATCCTCAAGTGCAAGCGCGTTCCCATGGACGACAAGGACTTCATCGAGCTGCTGTTCAAGGGCGCAAACAAAAAGTTCAAGCCTCATTCAGGCATGAAGGCGCATAAAGCTAGACACGAGAGGAAACACACAGTCGAGGAGTGGAAGGAGAGGGAAGAGAAGGAGAGGAGAAAGAGAAAAGGAATCACTAAGGGTTTGAAGAACCTCGGAATCGACTACGAGTTCGAAGCCCCAATTGTCACTCCGGAATTCGTGAAGGCCATCGAGAGTGCGGAACCCGCGAAGGCCGTTGAAGCGGCTAAGCCGGCTGCTGAGGCCACCGAAGAGACTGCTCCCGAGAAGAAGACCACTGAGAAAAAGACTCTCGAGAAAAAGACTGCGGAGAAGAAGGCCACTGAGAAGAAGGCCACTGAGAAGAAGACCACCGAGAAAAAGACGGTCGAGAAGAAGACCGCCGAGAAGAAGGCTGCCCCCGAGAAAACTAGCGATGCCTCCGAGAAAACAGGTGACGCCCCCGAGAAGAAGAAGAGGAGGAGAGTCTCCAAGAAAGCCGCTGCAGAGAGGGATGCTGCTGCGCAGAAGCCCGCTGCAGAGAAAGCTGCATCTGAGACTGCTGCGGTTGTTGGGACCGCCGCAGCTGTTGAGACTGCTGCTGTTGTTGAGGCAGCTGTAGAGAAGGCTGTTGAGGCTGTTGAGGCTATAGCAGAGGCAGGAGATGGGATTGAGGTGATGGAGATCGACGTAGTCGTCAAGAAAGGAAAGAAAGCCAAGGCCGCTCCTAAGGCCGCTGCTCCCGAGAAGAAGACAACCGAGAAGAAGACCGCCGAGAAGAAGGCTGCCCCCAAGAAGAAGGCTGCCAAGGAGGCCGCTGCTCCCGAGGAGGCGGCTGTTGTCGAAGAGGTAGCCGCTCCAAAGGAGGTTGCTGCTGCTCCAGAGGAGAAGACCGTTCCCGAGAGGAAGAGCAAGAGAGGCGCCGAGAAGAAGGCCGCTGCGGAGAAGGCTGCTTCCGAGGAGCAAGAGAAGGCTACGGAGAAGGTCGAGAAGGTCAAGAAGCCAGCCAAAAAGTCAGCCAAAAAGTCAAAGGCGTAATCTTTTTCGTTTTTTTTCCTTCCTTTCTATCTCTCCAGTTTGTTACTCTTTTTGATGGGGGAGTAATTGTAGCCTATATAATTTTTCGCCAACCACAAAAATTCTACCAACCCCCAAAAGTCAATGTGTTTTTTCTTCTTTCTTTTTTTTCTCTTCTCTTTGTTTTTGTTTTTTTTGGCCAGAAAAGATTCTGTAAGATAAATTTTAGCAATGTGGAAATCATGGGAGGGCGGTATGGTGTAAGCTTTTTTCTTTAGGCTTTGCAATTGTGGAAAGTTTGCTCGTAGAGAATATCTTTGTGCTTTGATTGAGAACACCCCGCCCGCCACGACCGATTAGCCTTTCAACTACAGACCACCTGGAGTGGACCTTTTGAACAGATATATCTCTACTACACCAATCGACAACTCTCTAAAGCCTGTTGCCTAACGATAACTCCCAGTAGCCTGTAACCCGATCAGCAGCCTCCCTAGCTCTAAGATCTGGCCGTCCCGTCATTTACTCAGAGTCCAAAAGTTATCTACAAGCACCGTCGGTTCTTGATGGCGCTTGGTGTTTCAATCTCATTGGCTGGTAGAGCATCACATATATATATATATATATATGAAAGCATCTCCGTTCACTTCTCTCGCCCCCGGGGTTGTCTAAGCAGACATGATATATGATCACGGGTTTCCTGTATATATCCATTTTATATACATGTATACACTGGGTATGTAGCGCCGTCTGCCGAGCGTTAACGTGACGGCGTGCTATGTAGCTAGAACCAGGCGGCTGATTCTCGTGATTGGACCCTTGCACCTTATATACTGACGAATCGGATATTTAAGGCTCAAGCTGAACAGAGACGAGGATTAATCATATCTATGTGGATGGCGTGGGGTTTGTGTGCATCGCCGCTTCTGATTTCCCCGTATTGATGGGTCAATGTATGTATGTATGTATGCCTTCCTTGCACGGTGACGATGAGCAATCGACATACATGTAGAAATGGAATACCCATGGCCACTCTGCACAAGCTACATGTAGGTGCGTACATGTATGTACTTTGCTTGTCATCCAAATGACTCGCGCCTACATACTCGCATGTAAATTGCCCCGTCACGGAGCTCCAATGCACTCCTCAATTGGGGAAATCATCATATCCATGACTCGATTCCTCAAGAGTCATGGCCAGTGCAGCGCAGTTCGCTCGTTGAGGAACGATAGCACCCCAAGACCCTGCACCGACCGCAGCCTCAACTCCACCGCAAACATCCAACACCCCACCTCTTCAACAAACACACAATGCAATTGCCAACCTCCCTCCTCCTCCTACGCTCACTCCCGTCCATAAAGCACCGCTCCCTCCCCCTCCTCCTCCCTCTCCGATCCCTCACCACCCAACCCGGCCCCAGCGCCCCCACCCCCGAAACCGCAACCGAAACCAGAACCAACCCCAGGCCATTGGTCCCCCCAGCCAAACACGGCGCGCCCCCTCCAGAGGCACCAGTACAGAGAAACCTGATCAGAACTGTCATTAGTGGGAATAGGAGTAAGAAGCCGTATATGACTGCACCGGGGCATTCGGCGCTGGGGAACTCAGGGGAGGGGAACCTCCCGCTGAGGAGGCCAGAAATAGTACTCAGAAAGTACTTTACCCTAGAGGAGCATAGACTAGATAGACCGGAGATTGAGACGACATGGGTGGACACTCATTGCCATCTGTTTACGGCATTGAAGATGCTGAAGGAAGTGAGTATCCAATCACCCCCCCTCCCCCTCCTTTCAGAGAGTCAATGATCGGTTGACGGGTGGGTGGGATGAGACGGATATATATACTGACCCCCCGCACAGGCCAGCGGTGACACCACGATCCCCGAGAACGGCATCGACGGGTTCGTAAAGGCCCTGTTCCCCCCGCAGGTGACCGCAGTCGTCGACATCCACTGCGACCTCCCCCTGTCCACCCTCCACGAGCACGCCATCTCCCTCCCGTGGCCCGCGCACTTCAAATACTACTTCTCCAAGGGCGTGCACCCGCACTGCGCCGCCGACTACACCGACCAGGTACACGAGGCGCTGATCGCGGCCATGTCGCACCCCTCGTGCGTCGCCTGGGGCGAGTGCGGGCTCGACTACTTCAAGAACGACCACGACACGCACGCCGGCCAGCGCGCCGTCTTTGCGCGGCAGCTGCAGGCCGCCGTGACCGCTGCAAAGCCCATCATCATCCACACGCGGTCCGCGGACGAGGACACGCTGCGCATCCTGCGCGAGCACGTGCCCCGCGACCACCGCATGCACGTGCACTGCTTCACGGCGGGGCCCACGCTGGCCAGGGCGCTGATGGACGAGTGGCCGAATGCATGTGTGGGCATGACGGGCGTCGTCGGGTACAAGGGCATGGAGCAGGTCACGATGCTGATCGAGAGCGGCGAGATCCCCGTGGGCCGGATGCTGCTCGAGACGGATAGCCCGTATATGGCCCCGAGGGGGGCATACGCGTGGGTGTCCGAGCAGAGGCCAGCGCTGGGGAGGCAGAAGAAGAAGTTCCATGTGAGCCATTCGGGGATGATACCGTTCACGGCGGAGCATGTCCTGGGGCATGTCAATGCGGGGAGGAGGAAGAGGGGGGAGCCGGAGATGGGGCTGGTGGAGATGCTGGATGTGACGAGGGGGAATGCGGCGAGGATGTATGGGATTGATGTTTGAAGGGTTTTGTTTGGGGGAAAGGGACTTTTCGTGCTGTTGAGAAGATGGCTAGCTTTTCCCTTTCCTTTCTTTCCTTTTCTTGCCTTTCATTTCCTTTTTTTATTTTTCTTTTGTTCAACTCATTATCTCATTTCCTCCTGTTTCTTATATGCATATTGGCAGTGTCTCAGCGGCGAAACCGCTGGAGCGAGAAAAAAAGTGACCCCCCCCCCCCCCCGCGCGTTGAGCTATGCTCACTCTGGGTGCAGAATCGTATATATACATGTATTAGGTACATTCCATGGAACATATCCTCCGTAAGTGTATCAGATACCACGGTTATATACAAGAGCCCCCAGTGGCTGTCCTCATCCTCAAGGAGAGGGGCCTTGCTTAAATTGACATGGCCTCTTTGCATATATATATCCAGTCTATTGTGCACTTGTCTTTTATGCGTAGCCAAACCCGTGTCCTCCATGGTTAATTGCTGGTACTAGCTTCCAGCAGCTGTGCATGCATGCGGCGGGAAGCTCTCCTAATAATGTCTAAGGCTAGATCATTTCAATCTACATACATACTGGCATTTAGGACCGAGGCTGCTGCATCCTGACATACAGCGCCGAGTGATAACCCATGACTAGTGGCTAGACCCCCACCAGTGCTCAGACACTACTAACCCAACGCTGGAACAGGCCGGGCATCTGGGACGGCCTGGCTTGGCCGGTGAGGGTTTGATGTTGGGGGCGGCCGGAGAGGGGTGGGGGAGTGGGCAGATCGATGGTAATCTTGTTCCGATACAATAAGATGGCATGGCATGACACCAAGTACTGCGATGACGATGGCCAGCTGGTTATGACCCAAACTTCTGAATAGAACGTCGCGTCCAGACAAGGGCAGACGTGCATAGATACAAGTACATAGCGCTTGCAGGTTCAAATATCTCTGCCAGACGAAATATCCAAAGGGCACAAATCTGCCTACCGCCACTCTACCCGCTCCTCCATCGATCGATCCTAGCGGCCTTATCCCACTATCAAGTCGGTCGGCGAGCTACCAACCACGCGCGCAATGGATATACAGCTATAGCTACATGCATACTCAAGATGTGATTTAATTCATTAGGTGAATGCTATGGTAATATCGCACTTTACTCGAGTGATCAGTGCTTTACACATGCAGTGATGTGAGCTACTATCTCCGTATTTGTATGTGGTAAGTCCGAAGAAGGCGAATTGGCGTATCAAACTTGACCCGGAATTAAGATTTAGATAGTGGATTTCACGGCATGCCCCCAACCCCCAACTCGGCCCGCCGCCGGCCGAAGACGGGGGTGGGCCCGAATATGAAGTAATCAATCAAGCCAGCTCAATCGGCCAGTCGAGTGATGGCCCGTGCGCCAAGCCAATACACATGCAATGCATGCAACAACATGTCACCACAGCACCGTAATAATAATATCAGTGCTAAGCTACCGATATATATATACCGATACCAACAGCCCGGGACTTGGGAAAGAAAGAAAGAAAGAAAAAAAAAGCGTGATGTGTGTAATATGCAATTATACTTATAAAACAAATGTATAAAAAAAAAAAAAAACCTTGCAGCTCCCATGGACGAGCTGCATGCAAATTAAAGCAAGCAAGCAAGCAAGCAAGCACGCAAGCAAAAGTTGCAATTAATTACAATTGAGGCGGCCATGTCATCACCCATTGTAATTAACGTCGCGTCGCCGGTGGAGTATTTATATATAATACACACACATATGTACTCGCAACTTCATAGCGTTTCTAAACACAACCGCTATTGCATGCCATACAAAAATGTAGTCTTGGCGGTTTTTTAGGTGTATGCAATATTGGTTGTGTTCAAAAACGCTATGAAATTGCGAGTACATCCGCCTACAGCTGGCTAGCTGTCTGGCCAGCTAGTACTCTAGAGTATAACCTCCCACCATCACAGAATGTACTCTAGATCTACTCGCAGATTTTTCATTTCCAGCCTGGACTACGCTATGAGGCCATGGGTCTGCATATATATACTCTATGGGCGTGAATCGTGCGTGACAAGCATATTCTGGTGGTATGATCTGCATCTCATCTATATATATATCACCATATTATATACTATTATAATACACAAATATATACTATATATATATTGGAGCTCCATATTAATATATATCGACCTCAACCTACATGCACCTTATACGTACTCTACACATACACATACCTCATGTATGTGCACCAACAACCGATATCCGGAGAATTGTTTTTACCCCCCGCGGCGCTCTATTTTCCTTCAATTCTTTCCGCAGCCTTTTTCCAAGTGACGCTCCAGATCGAAAAGAAAAGAAAGGAAAGAAAAAAAAAAAAGGCAAACGGGGAAAGGAAAAAAAAAAAAAAAAAAAAAAAAAAAAAAAACCGGGTTCCCTGATTCGAGCCATGCTTGCCTACTCCCGCCAACGTGCCCGCCGCGGCCCCACCTACATATATATATATATATATATATATATGTACATACATGTACTCTACGTGCCGGTGCATGCATGGGAAGGCACCGAAAAAACTGCCGCTTTAGGCTTTTTTCAACTGATCAACCCGGCCGGCGCGGCCCTCAACCATCAGTCATGGTGGATAGTTTTTTCTTCTTTCTTTCGAGTCGGGTTGGAAGACTGTACCGCCAAAACTCGAAAAACAAATTGGCCATGCACACAAGATAAAGCTTGCTACAAACGGATACTTCTGAGTGCTGGAAAGAAAAGGAAGGGAAAAAAACGCACAAAGACCCAATTAATTGCAAAATCTCGATATCTACATATTAAATGGGGAACGAACAGCACAGTACGTATTCTGCATGCACCGGCACCGACAAGCTACCAAATTGCAAACCCAGCCGCCAACGAGCGACGATACAGGATGGAAAAATATATCTTTGGGGCCTCTTATATATATACTCCTTATCCCTTGGATGTCCGAGACATCTGGAGAATCTCTCTCATGCACTGTATATATAGGGCGAACTGGGAGCCGGATGGCCTCGTATTTGGCCTGTGAAAAATGTCCGGGTGTATAAGCAGCTTAACGTTTGCTGCATTTACGAGTTCTAGATACACAACTACCGAGAACTGCGCTTGGAGGTTGAAATAAGGAGTGGCATATTGCAAAGAACTTGACTACAGTCGCTCACCTAGTGACGGCGGATCCTGTCTGATGGTTGTGTCCGTAGCAATTTACTCTTGGCGTCCCAAACTCAACTCTGCTATTGGCCTCAAATCCCTGACCGCCATCAGACAGGATCCGTCTTCACCCCGTGAGTGACTGTACATACATAGCTCGAGGAGTTTTTTGTCTTCAATGAGCAAAAAACCGAGAAAACCCTGCTTCTCCGGGTAGCTTGCGAGCTGTGGTGGAAGACTAGCTGCTGCTCACTACTACTCTATTCTCAGTAATATATATATTTCTGCCACACTTTGGATGGACATACGTCTATGTGCAGTAGTTGTCGCTCTCGCCAGTCAATGCGGTATCAGAGTATTTTAGCTGGCGCGAGTTGAACAGAAAGTCGAGCAGGTTGGACAGAAAGCCTAGCTGTTTTCGGAAGAGACTTGCAGTCGTTCAACCAATAAGATGTGCAGGACTTTTTGTCGAAGTGCTCGACTCGCGCAGCTGAAATACTCTATTTCGAGATACATATATGCCAGAGGCTTCGCAGTCTGCTGCTCTAAAGAATTCGGGTTAGCCGTTTGCCAGATAGATAGACCACGCTAATGCATAGGGAGAGATTCTCCAAATGTCTCATCCATTCCAGGAGGGGTAATCATTTGCTGCATGTATTTATGACCTCTTTGTTAGGCTGGTTGTGATTGAGGAATCATTGCGTTGAAGCCTGTTGACGTTGCGTCCCATCATTCTTGCCAAGTCGCAATACTTTGTTATGTTCGTCGCACATTTAATTTCAGCGAGAGTGCCCCGCACCTTTTTAGATTTCCCGTTTAAATTTGCTAGTCAATGAACCCCCCCCTCCCTCCCCCAAAGCCTTGTTCGTTGTGCTGTGGGTGGTGGTGGTTGCTTTCCCGTGACTTTTGGGTCTCGTGTTTTGGCCTCGTGCTATACACATGTACATTGCATGTATGTACATGTAGAGTGCCTACATGTACTCTACTCTTCCCTCCATGCCACCCATGCTGCATCCGGCACCAAACCCAGGGACACATCCTCAAGCCAGAGCACAACATGGGCAGCAGCATCGCTTGCCCATCCATGCACTCTGAGCCAAATGCGTCCCCTTAGCCCCCCCTATCGATATCTGATCTGCGCTTATCGCCAGCTTCCCTCCTCGGTGTGGAGCCCCAGGGATCGGTTGGATTCGGAGGGAGGCGAGTTATAATATGCAGCATGTGTGCTATTAGGGCTAGTTAGGGAGTGGACGGGGGGGTGTTGTAATACGTATAGCGGGCGGTGCTATTATATACATGTATCTGTGTGGGAGCGGGGGAGTCGCAGGGTCCAGACACAGGTCTTTCGGCGGGTCCACTGTGCACGCCCGAGTGAGAATCCGTGACGGGCACCGCCAGCCAGCAGGGGTCCGCGCACAGACCACCCGGCACCCGCACCCCAACGCCAACTCCCCACCACACACCGCACACACCGCACACACCGCACTCACACACCGCACTCACACACCGCACTCACCGCACTCACCGCCGGCCATGCCCACCACCACCGCCACCGCAAGCAACACCTACCGCCTCCCGCCGCGCACCTCCTCCCTCAACCCGCCGCTCTCGCCAGGCATCACCCCCGCGCGCCAGGCCCAGCTCAGCAGCAGCGCAGCCTCGCCTTACTCGCACCACGCCGAGGACCCGCTGGTCTTTGAGATTGGCAGCCGCCTGCTGCGCGCTGGCTTTGCGGGCGAGAGCGCGCCGCGCTGCGTGCTCGAGTGGAGCAGCGAGGTGTTTTGGCGCCGCGAGGGCATCGTGTGGACGGGCGGCGGCGGCGGCGAGGGGGAGGGGGAGCTGTGGAGGGGGGATCTGAGGAGCGTGGAGCTGGGCGTGGTGGAGGATGTGGTGGAGCGGGGCGTGAGGATGGCGTATAACAAGTGCGTATAGCCTCTGTGTATTGGGATCTCTATATCTCTACGTCGAGATGTCTATATCTCTATACCTACATGTCGAGACATCTCCTCCATGCCCATATATCGTGACATCTCCCCCCTATACCCATATATAGAGACATCTCCACCACACACACAAACAAAACAGGAATTGAGGCCCCCCCATACTGACACTGACTGCGCCCCCCCCCCAGATACCTCCTCCTCGACTCCAAGCTCAAGCGCGTCATGCTCGTGACGCCGCCGCTCATCCCCACGGCCGTGCTCACCGCGCTCCTCAAGTCGCTCTTTGTGCACTTCCAGATGCCGGGCATCATGCTCCTCTCGGCGCCCACCATGGCCACCCTCGCCGCCGGCACCCGCAGCGCCCTCGTCCTCGACATTGGCTGGGAGGAGTCCACCGCAACACCCATCTACGAGCTCCGCCCCGTCGGCTCTCCGCGCCACACCCGCCGCGGCGGCCGCCTCCTCCGCTCCTTCTGGCGCGACCTCCTCCTTACCACCGCCGCCGCCGCCGCCAAAAAGCCCAAGCTCACAAACGCCCAGCTCGACGCCATCATCCCGCGCCTCTCGTGGTGCCAAAAACACCCCCCCTCGACCCCCAGCGACGACAACGACAACGACAACGCCGACGCCGAGGAGGACAACTCCCCCATCACCCTCCCCACCGGCACAACCCTCCCCTTCCGCGCCCTCGCCACCCCCGCCGAACACTGCTTCTTCGCGCCCACCACCACGCCCACCACCGACACCGACGCCGACGACGACGACCACCCGCTCCCACGCCTCGTACACGCCACCCTGCGCGCCGCCCCCGTCGACGTCCGCGCCGCCTGCATGCAGCGCATCATCGTCGTCGGCGCCGCCAGCCACATCCCCGGCCTCAAACGCCGCGTCATCGACGACGTGCGCCAGCTCGTTGAGCGCGAGGGCTGGTCCCGCCATCCCCACCCCCGTCCCCCGCACTCGCCACCACCACCCCCACCACCACCACCACCACCAAAAGAGGAAGAGAAGGAGGAGCAGCAGCAGGAGGCCAGCTACGCGTGGCGGCCGGCAGATGCGGGCCGCAGCGGCGCGCTCTCGCCCGGGAGCCCGCGCGGCGGGCTGGAGCGCGAGGGGGAGGGGGGGGGGAGGGGCGGCGCGCAGGTCACGCCGCGCACGCGCGGCTTGGAGAGCTTGGGCGCGTGGGCGGGGGCGAGCCTGGTTGCGGGCATGAAGGGGCGGGGGACGGTGGAGGTGGAGCGGGAGAGGTTTCTGCAGGCTGTTGCGGGCGGGGGGACGGGGTTGCCGCTGGGGTATTAGTGTTGTTGGTATCAGTGCTGGGCGGGCTGTTGTGTGTGGATGTGGATGTGGATGTAGATGTGGATGGTTTTTAATGAGCTTGGGGGTTGGCTTTGGTCTTTTCTTTCTGCTCTTCTTGTTTGTGAGCCTGTTCTTTTGTTTTTTTATTTCTTGCTAGCTTCTTGGGTCTTGATCTAGGTATTATTGGAGTTTGGAGCACTCGGGGCCGCGATTATCGGGGGACTGGAAGTTACATGTAGCTGGGGTGGAGGGCTAATGATCACAATGCCGCTTTCACAACCACCACCAAAGCCCAATTGCAGGCCCAAACACCTCCTCCAGCCTCAGTCCGTTCAAGATTTCACATGTGCAGCAGCAGCAGCAGCAGCGGCAGCTAAGGATGATAGATAAATTGCTAATTGCTAATTGCTACCAATGCCAATAGTGATGATGATGATGATGGTCGTTCGCGTCATAACCTCGTAAAGCAGGAGAAGGAAAGAAGAACGGAAAAGAGGAAAAGAAAGATGCAAGAATGAAAACGACAGTTTATAACAAGCAAACAACAAAGCCAAAACCCCAATCCGCACCATAATGACATCCCAAGAATAGAAAAGAAAAACACCGTTTGAAAAAACAGTTTCCCAAAAAGACAAACCACAAACCAAACCAACAAACGACAGACTCCCTTTCCCTTTCCCTTTCACGTCCCCTTTCCACCCTCTCTAGCTAGCCATCACCACCACCCAAACATACATGTACCCGACCGACCCTATCCACCCATCCATCCATACATGCAGCCTATGCCGCTTTCCACCCGTTTATCATCGATGAATGATAATAATAATAAAAAGGAATAAAAAAGGAAACTAAAATAAAATAATAATAAAAAATCAGTCCCCAGGATCCCAAAAAATAGCTTTTTTTGATGACGCCGTTTTTTCGCCTGCTGCCCTGCCCTTGCCCTTGCCCTGTCCTGCCCTGCATAACATGCGCTGATGGCATGCATGGATGCAAGATAAGCAAGGGGACTAGAGAGATAGATAGAAGAAGAAGAGTTATACACACACAACACACCAAAAAAAGGTACCCGAAAACCCGAAAGAAAAGAAGAAAAGAAAAAAAAGCCCCCACCGCCCCGAGCAAGAAGAGAGACAAAGGAGAAAAACAAAGGAAAAAAAGAAGAAAAAAAAGAAAAATCTAATCATGACATATAAAAACAGCAACGCTTCATAAAGCCGCGCAAAAAGACGAGCTAGTAGGATAGTAGTATTCACACAGGTTGGGAGAGAGATAAGCAAGGAGCATAAGCGAAATTAATATCCGGGTCCGAGGCCGAGGCCGCCATAGAAATTACTGAGGTAGACTTTATTGCTATCGTTCAGGATCGAATGTGACAAGTGCTGACCGTACGGCGAGGCCGTGGACGAATGTGTTCTCAGGAGGTCTTCAATCAGGCGCGCAAACGAGGGCTCCTTTGTGGCAAAACTCTCTTCTGCAGGTGCAGGCGAAGGCTTGCTGGGGGCTGAAAGAAAGAGGCGTTAGTTTTTATCACCGTGATACAGAAAAAAAGATAGCGTGGTAGTGGTCACTGGTAACCGTTTAATATAAAAGGGAAAAACCTACCGGCTGAAACTGTCTGCCCCGCACCACCGCCATTACCTCCACCACAGCCACCCAGACTCTTGGGCCTCTTTGCATTGGGCGTTGACGATGACTTGGCCAGCGATGGTCGCTTGTTGTGGAGGACACGGCGGGGGCCAGGGTACACGAGACCCCGGATTGCGTACGCCTGTCGTCTGTAGGCTTCGGTCTCGGCCTCGGCCTCTGCCTCTGCCTCTACCACGGACTGGGGCGGTGTGTGTGAGATTATGGGCGAGATGGGGAGGGTAGCATCGCTCATGAGGAATATTGTTGTTGTGGTAGCCATTGCTGCGGTGGTTTTGATTATATTATCCGTTCCTTTGGTCGAGAGTATTATGTATGTGTATGGAATGAATTGCAGTGGCGAGAGTGGTAGTAGTGCACTGGTTGTGATTGTGTGATGTGGTATGAGTAGTGGATGCAAATGGGGTGGGAGAGCTGGTGGTTTTGTAGTGTGTGTGTGTGGGGGGGGGGTGGAGGAGGAGTAGGGAAGGAGGCGTTGCGTGCTGGTGGAGTGAGAGTCTCAGGATAAAGGACAAACGCCTTCGTGAGGAGTGAGAGTGAGTGGGAGGATGTAAGGTTATCGGACCCTTTCCTCGGTAGAATTAATCTGGCTAGTCTAGCCGGGGACAGACAGCAAGCACACTTCACTTGCACGCTCAGAAACAGTTCAGGTAGATCAAGGGTCCGCCTAGCCTGCGCGGGGAAAAGCTTGTCTGAATTGGATCCTTGCCTGAGGTTTGTTGTTGGAGGTGAGAATTTGTAGGCTCAGCTCAGCTGGGAGGAGTAAGGTGTGTAAGTGCAGTGGTTGAAGAGTATATAATTGGGGATAAACAGGCGTTGTATTGTAGATGTAGATAGGTGCGTATCAAACAAGTCAGGTGTAAGTACCTGGGCTGGTATGGATGTATGTAGGTGGTCAGGTGTAGTTGCAGGTTGATAGTACGGCCCGAATATGGCAGTGCAGTCTTATGGGAGACCAGGTCAATCAATCACTCGAGTAAGGAATAAAATAAAAAAGGTGGGTAACAGATCGATTCAAGTGTGTGCCCCCCCCCCCTCCCAAGGTTTTATATATGCCCTCTCAAGGAAAAAGTAACAACAAATTAGTACCTAATAAATAATGCCACCCGGCTCGTACGGCTCCTCTCTCACTCTCTCAGTCACTCCTCCTCTCAATTCGTCCTGCATGTATGTACCTACTTACCTTTTCTCTCCCTCTCTCTCGGCTCCCTTCACCGCCTTTCGCCTCCCCTCCAATCCCCTCCCCTGGTGTGCATCATGGATTTACGCAATAACCTACCGACCATTATGTCTGCTTGGTCAATCGCCCCACATACATACCAAACCCAATAGTACTCCCCGGGTTTCGTACGGTTTGATCTGCATTCCCCAGTAAGTGCAGCAGCAGCACCATTCATGTGTTCTGTAACCTATTAACCTATTAAGAACAGGCCACGAATGGATAGCTGCAACTACTTACATACATACGTTTGCTTTACTGCAGGACCACAACGTTAAACCAACCCCCCCAATCGAAACGAACTGATGAAAAAAAGAAAGGGATACCAAGAGGGCCCATGAACCCACACATGCAGAACGCATATGAAAGAAAAAAATGCGGGGAAGAGGCGGCGACCGGAAATCTGAGAACTGATCAGATCGCACCAATACCACACGCACCAGTCGATAGAAAGAGGCTCGAGACAGTGGGAAAGACGATGGAATACCGACATAGATAATTCATATTGAGCATCCGCGGAGAACATGGCGAGCGGAGAGGGATAGGACTGTGATTACGAGGAAAAAAAAGGCGTCCAGGTTAAAATCAGCCCGCAGAAAAAAAAGGCGGAAAAGAATAATAATAATTGTGAAACGGCAACCACCACCACGAGCAGCACCGTTGTTTCGTCAAAGCTTCTTGATTCACAAAGCATCACTCGTCACTGGCTCACGGTTGCAGGCCCACCTAGCGCATCTCCTCCCAACAACATATGACGACACCTGCAATCCTCATCTTAACTATCACGGCTGGCTAGACTCCCCGGCCCCCCCGTCCACCTCCGAGTAACAACTCATCGTCCCGGCGGCCTGTTTTCAATCTGGGCTCCATCGTGGTTCCTGCGTCAACATCTAAAGTAGTACGCTGGCCTACCTTAGCGGGCCAGCAACGAATTCGAAGACACGTCCCTGCGCAGCTACGAAAAGGCAGAACAGAAAGAAAAAGATTACACTGTTGTCGATCAACCTTGATCGCAAATATCAACTCTTTAAAGTTTGCCAGGGTTGATGGCGAAATTTCTGATGAAAACAAGGTCCAAGGTTCAATTTACCAATCCTGAGTGTGAGGACGGCCTCTCGTTGGCCACTGTTCCACGGTCAGTATCCCTTCCACTCAGTAAAACGGAATTCTTGGTACTGCCATTGAACTATTCCGATTCGACAGGTCTCACAAGCTAGCGTGGGGAAACAAGTCCATCTACAGTCGATCTTGCCCTGTGAAGTTACCTGAATTTTCGGTTGAAGTATTTCGCTTTCTTGGTCTGATACAGAATTTTAACAATTCTACAGGGACCCCGTTGTCTGAATCAATGTTCCCTGACATTGCCAACATCGTCTTCCCCCCTCCCCCTACTTCCATAACCTTGTATCTGACGATGTTGCACATAGCCAGCCACGATATTGGACCCTTTGCGCAAAAAGCTCCAGCTCCAAATTCTGGTAACCTGATTGGCGTCGACCCCCCATCAACCAATCATACAAGTAGAATTTAGAGCCAGCTCCGTGCAAAGGGTCTAATGATACCTGGGATTGATGTGTAGGTACATACATGTACATAAACGGTTTTCAGCCTCTATCCCAAAAATCTCCGAGCGTTTCTCCCGTGTTGGGACTACTCCTTCAGGGAACACCGACGTCATATTATATTACCACCGTACGTTAATGGTGGGGGATGAACGGAGCTTTAACTGCTTTCAACATCACGGGAGTCTCAGTGCCGGTACTTTAAAGAGACTACATATGCCTTGGGATTCCTTCTTTACTCTCGGTTGGAAATCTCTGATTTGTGTGCGGTCAAGAGAGTAATGATGTGCAAAACAGAATAGACGGCTACTGGTGATACTAATCACCGGGGGGGTGTAAGTTAATATTTGTTGATCATATTATTGTTAATATCGGCTCTGTACGCTCCAAAGGGAACGATTGGATGAGGCAGGAGCTCTTCATCTTGGATAAACTGGCTAGGGCAGACTTCTTGCGGAGATGAGTTGCAAGCTGAGGGTATGACACCTTCATACCCTTCCCCGATCAGCTTACATTGCCGGGTTGAGCGGTCGGGTATATCAAGTACACATACCGGGCTTTATCTGATCCGTGTGTCCCCCATGAGACCTGTTTCTGCGCACTGCCTGGTTGGAGACGGGAGACGGGGGTGGGGGGGAGAATCGTCGATACGTATGCAGTGTATACGTTACACTCGGAGGTGCGAGAGGCTAGATCGTCATTGTGCAGGTATATGCCATCCATGGTGGGAATAGAGTTTTGTGTTAGATGTAGAGGAGTAAAGTACGGTATGGAAGATGCATGTGGGGCCCTTTTTTCCTTTCTCCTTCGACGCCCCCTCTCCTGTTACTGGCGAAAACGTTGTTCCTGGCAGGTTTCAACACTAGTCGTAACTTGAAGTAGCAGCTGCAGAGGAAGCCGGGAAATGTTGGTTCTAGAAGGAAAACTGGTTCCAGAAGGAAAAAACCCGAGAAACATGCCGTCATACACATGGTCGGTTAAGTTATCCGCTTTCATTGCTAGTAGCGTAGCAGCGGGCTTGGAAAAGTCTTGGAACAGGGTTTGGTGTCTCACCTGTTTGGGCCTGGAGGACATGATGGATCACTCGGTAACGAATAGATACATGTAGAAATCATATTATATCGTTTTTACCCGAATGTCGTTTCTTTTTCTTGAGACAATCGTTGATAAATCATCATTACCCTCCTCCACTGTTCTTTTGTTTTTTTTCATTTCCCATTCCCTGCGATGTGCTTGGTTCGGTGCTTTTGAGAGAACGAGAGTTGAAACAGTCTGGCGATGTTTTGGGGTTGATATGAGCCCAATCGTTCCTATTTTGGGTAAAGTGTGGTGGTGTCTTGCTAGCTAAGACATCAGCTTTCAACCTCCTCCATCGACCTCTAGATCTCGCTTTCCCCTTCGTACCATTAATCCTACCCCATTCTCCTGTCCTCCACTGGAGTGCGTAAGTATATTCTCTCTTTTTTATCCACCCTCGTGATCCGCATTAACTCTCCGAATCGAATTAGCACTATTGAGTAAAAACAGCTCCGGCCCTATTGATTGCTGGGTCTTATCAGCATCACATCGACTCTCACCCAGCTAGATAGCTACAGGGAGCCACGATAAGAAGAACAAAGCCCGGCGAACCAACCTCGATACCGAATCCTACCCCCCCCACTCCCTCCCCCCAGCCCGGTTAAATCGTCAACTAAGTATCCTATCCACCCAGCGCCTATAGCTAGCAGTATTTCGCTTTTTCCCGGTAGTTAGAGAAACCGCAACCAGCCGTCTCTCTCTCTCTCTCTCTTTTTTTCTTCTTCTTTGTGTGCGGTCTCAATCGCAGAAAGTCACAACCACGACTGGCACCGGCGAGGTGCTAGCGAAGACCTCGCAGCTCTTGCACAGCGTCTTGGGAGGGACGCTGAAGCGTATGCGGCACAGCGGACACGTGTGGTTGGCCGCCGTGTTCGAGCTCGTGAAGGAGGTGGAGACTCGCACGATGGGCGTCGTCGTGGGGCCTTGTGCGCCGAGGGGAGGAGGAGGAGTGGGCAGACAGAGCTGCAGTAGCGAGCGGAGACTGGACATGGTTCGTTGGTCGTTTGGGGGGGGTGGAAAGAAGAAGCGTGGGCGATGTGATGTGCGTGTGCGCGTGGTGGTGATCTGGTAAGAGAAGGTGTGTAGGTAGGTCAGCTAGGTAAGTTACTCTGCGAGATGTGTAGAGACACAAACGCGGCTGGCCCCCCCCCCCCAGCCGTGGAGTATGTGGATAGGCATTGGCTAGTATGTCTCCGGCTTGGAAGTGAGAAGCGAGGGTTATGCAGTTTTCAAGAATGCCGTAGATGCTACGATGGTTTTTTTTTTTTCCTTCTCGAAAGTAGAATGGGTCCTGGCCCTCTAGAAAAAAAATGAAACAAAAGAAAAGAAAAAGAGACAAGGCAAGGCAAAGCAAGGCAAGGCAAGGCAAGGTACCACGATTGAGACATAGCGAAACAAAACACCCCTGTGGCTGTGCGCACTGCACCATACTCTACTCTACTGGCTCCATGCACACACATGTGGCTAACCCACGATCCTCGAACCAATGGTCACTTACGCACTCACCGGAAGAAGTATGTACCTACGCTCGTACGATAATATCAGAGTAGGCAAAGGAAGAGAAAGAGAAAAAAAAAAGAATGCCTAGAGTAGATAGCTACGTGGGATAGCTACATGTACGTACGAACCCTCACGTACATGAATGGAACATGTGGGTGCACGTGGCAGCCCGTAAACCGCTAGTGTGAAGGTGATTTGAGACCGATTAGTTTCTATGGGGCACTTCAGGCGTGGATGGGGAGGATTCTTTTCCCGTTTGTGGGGTTTTGGAGCGGGGAGGGATTGCGATGCTCGTATGCCTAAGGCTTGGGTTTGGTCTGGGTCATGAGATCTCACTCGCGGCGTTGGTGGCCTGATCCGAGTGTATAACCAGTAAAAACCATGCCATGACTTCCTCCTGCACGGTCGCCAAAGCTTACTCGGTGGTTTAAAAGGGCCCAAACACAGAGAGTTGGAATGTCTCGAGACTGTAATACATGCCTGGGCTGGATGTTTATTCAATATATATAAAGGAATAGGTCGATCGTCAAAAATGTTTCTATATATTGAAAAAGTACTGACAAGCGGGACGCTAACATAGTGTAAGCTGCCATTATGGAGAGATATCGTCCTTTACACCTAATCCACAAGGAGGGCTTAGTAGTGGGGGTAAGCAAAATAACAAAAGTTGCTTTTGGGCGATCGCGAGGAACATATTTTTCACCGGGAGTAGGTCCGATACCGATACCGATAATGATTTATATGTACATCCCCGCAGCTTTAAAAAAAAAAGGAAGAAAATAAGAAAAAGAAAAAGATTTCATAGGATCTTCTTGGGAAACGTCCTACTGATACCCAGGCAGGCTCAATATCATTTAACTACATGTACTATACTTCCGGAACCACACACTGTTGACAGACTGGGCGCTGAAATGAGTGGTAAGATAACTCTTCCACCAGACACAATCGATTGAATTGATAAGAAAGATCTTGTGTGCAAAGGCGTGTACTCGCTCACTGTTTTGGAGCGGCTGCGTGTTACTGGCGGGATTACTCAAGTCGCATGTAATAATAATAAGAGGTCGGGGGAGGGGGGTTGTCTATTTAAACGCTTCTCTTTTTACATCTAATGATATCTTAACCAATCAACGTACATCTCACCCTCTATGGAATAACCCTAACCCTGATATATATGTCTGGAGGACCTTTTTTTGGTTTAACTCATTAATATGTCTGGAGGACCTGTTTCCCGTAAAAAAGATTTTATGGGCGAGAAAGAAATGGAAAGAAATTCAAACCTTCAACCTTCTCCCTCTTCATCTACCTTGAATCAAACGCTCGAGTAGAATCATTAACAGGTGAGAATGGCGATTTCTTGGCACTCGAGTGATATCCTGTGATTACACATATGCCCTCCTTTCCCCCTTCTCTCATTCCCTCCATCACTGGCATCATCAACTCTACTTCCAGTGCCCATCCTTGAGGGATTAATGGGAGAATATTCCTTTTCAACTCAAACTCTTTGCCAAAAATCTCATGGTGGCATGCATTACTCTAATATATCTTCTGGTAACGCACTATGAGCTTGCTCATGCTCAGCGGTAAGCTTCCCGGTCAACCCCCCAAGATCAGCTCAACCAAAAGATATGTATACATGTAGTCAAAAACACTCTATCATTGGTACACAAAGCCCAGATTTTTAAACAAAATGAGATAAAACGACAGAACAATACACGATCTGACCTCTAGATCTAGACCGCACAACATTAGCACCCACAAAGGTCCTGATCACTTATACTCACCTCGCCTACTTTTCATTACTTATTCCATGGCGCGGAAGGATCATCGAAACTATCCTGACTAACCGTATCACCATCATCAGTGCTCACGCCGCCCTCACCGTTCACGTCACCCTTGCCGCTCTCATCACCTTCATCACTTTCATCGCCCTCGTTTTCCTCATCACCGTCATACTCATCATCATCCTCGTACCAACCATCATCCTTACCATTCTCATACCCGTCTCTACCATGGGCCATAGATTCCTCAACCTCAGCGTCCGTGATCTCTTGGTTCCATGGGGCATGAGGATGAAAATCGCTTTCTCTGATCGGTTCTTTATCTATCAAGATGCTAATCTCTTCTGGATCCATCATGACGTCATCGTCATCGTCTGTTTCATCAGTCTCTTCCTCTTCCTTCTCTTCCTCCACTCCTTCCCCCCCCTCCTGTTCCTGTTCCTGTTCCGTTGCGCTCTCCGGATCCAGAACAAAGTCGTAGTACTCCCCTTCCGGATACCTCCCAAAACTTTTAAATATATCAAGTTTTTCCCAAAGTGTATCCAAGCAGAAATTACAGTACCACCCCCTATAGCGGCTGGCCAGGGGTAGGTGATCAAGTGAGAACTTTTTGAAAATTCTTTTGGCGTTTGGTTTGTTCCAATCCTTAGGCCCGCAACTACTTTTCCACTCCCGGCAGGTTCTACATATGCCATGGATACACTTATCACAAAATGTTGTGGTGGTAAAACAGCCCTGTAATATGTAGTTAATAAAAGATAATTATACCATGTACATACCCCCGACTATAAGTGTTGGTACGACTTACATCACAAACATCACGCCTACAGATGCAGCAAAAGGACATCGCTGTATCTTTTGTATATTCGACTCTACAATTGTCGCAAAAGCGGCTGTAATTGCAATTTTCACAGACTTCCTGTAAACTATTGGAGGCATGGGGCTTGCACTTCCACTCTTTGCACATCGTGCAGGTATTATGCGGATGTACAGCCATACGGCACCTAGGAACGTTTAGTGTGTCTTGAATCGAGGAGGGTTATGAGCACGTACTTTAAGCAGCTCTTACCACACTGTGTACACATGTTCTGCACACCTTCACATTCCGACTTAGAGCAGACATAACTGAACCGTTAGCAGAGAGATATAGCAGCACGAAGGACTGGGGAACATGCCGACCACACGGTCTACAGAATCCACGTTGGTACATCCTCTGGCGCAGAGAATCACAATAAGCGCATTGCGCAATTTCCTCGACCTCCCCACAAACGTAGCACCGGGCCTTCCACTTTTGACACATCCATATCGACGACTCGGAGAATGGCTGCTCATAAAAAAACTCATTCTCGGGATCTGATCTCCATAATCTCAGAACCGATTTTTTACCAAAGCATTTCGAGCGATGGTGGTTTAGTTTTCCACAAGGGACTGAGTCAAGGTTGATTCCTCTCTGTTCACAATACCTTACAATGAATCTATAGGCTCTTGTGGCGCGTGTATGGACTCTGGTATCAAGAGTGAGATATTTTGAGTCAGGAATATATTGCCAACTTGTTTTTTGAAGGCCCCATATCTTGATGACGGAATAAAATCAGTAAATCATGAACTGCGGGGTATAAAAACCGAAGAGTACGTACGCATAAACGCTCCAGGTTGTCGAGAAGTCCTTTGCGTGGGCCCAGCTGCTGGGAAGATTGATTGTAATTTGGAAGGTGGGTATAGTAAAGCGCATCATAGCGTCGAGAATTATCTGGATCAAGAAGAACTTGGATATCGTCCAAAGTAAGATTCGTAGAATACTTTACACTAAGCGTTATCAAACTTGACCTTTCGGCAATAGCTGTCAGTATCTCGAGCTTGAGAGGTGTCATATCAAGGACCAAGTGTTTGATTGTTGACCATTCAACGACATCTGAAAAAAGGAAACGATCCAATTCGCCCTGTTGATCAAAAAAGTCGAACATTAAATTTCGAGTAGTGAGCTCTATTCCATTCGATACGATACCTGTGTAAGGGGTTCTATGGTTCGAGAAAACATGGAAAGCTCCTTTTATTATACGGAAGAGATACACCGATGTGAGGCATAACTTCAAGACCTCGCGAGTCGAGAAGCTCTGAAAAACAGTCTGAAGAACAGGATAGACCATAAAAAGTTCTTCGAACCTCGTTGCTGGACGCGTGACGGTTTTTTTTAAGGCATCTGCGGTGGTACCAGTGTAAAAAGGATCTAGTCCTCGTTCTGGCTCTGGCTCCGCCAGCTCTAGTCTCGGCTCTGGCTCCGCCAGCTCCAGTCTCGGCTCTACATGTAGTTTCCCCCTTATTCCACCCGCCCCCAGCATCACCCCCACCATTATCGCTGGCCCCAGTCTGGATATCACTCGCTCTCGTCCTATGTTCGACTCTGATCCCCCCCCCGTATCTATATCCTCCGCCAACCCCTGCTTCTGTTGCTCCTCTCCCTTACCCTCCCCCTTCTCCTTCTCCTTCCCCCCACGACTCGGTATCGGGTCTCCATACTTCCTCCTATAATAATCCAGTATAGACTCTTGACCATTGGCCGAGAACTGCTTCGACTTCTTCTTAATCCACTCTATGTCCGTCCCGTGCGGCGCGTGCCTCATCACCCAGTCTCTATTGACAACACTCGCGGGTGCATTCTTCTCAAGCCACTCCATGTCCACTGTGCCCTGCGGCTCTGGGAAAGTTTCCGGCGGAAACACTCGACGACTATGAGTAGCGCGAGCTGGGGCGGGGGGGTTGTTCACCATTGTATATGTGGTAGGTACGAGTGTATTTAGCGGTTTTACTAGTGGTAGTGGTGATGATGGTGATGAGAGCCGTTGGGTGAGGATTATTGGATGACGAGAATTTATGAAAGTTTAGGAAGCAGGCTTGTAAAAGTGGCCTCTTTTTCGTTCATAGTTACGTATGGTAGATCTAGACAGTCTACGTTTTCCAGCGTCAACCAGACAATGGTATGCAGAAACATGAATAGCCCACAGAATTCTAGAAACGACAAGCTTTCATAACTTCGGAGTCTAGATCAAAGTCCTACTGCATGGAGAGTCTTTTGTATCTCTCTTCAACGAGCAGAAGAAAAATCATTTCCAATAGATCTACACATACCCGAGTGACATCCCATGACGCGAAATCTCTGCAAATATGACCGCAGCAACAAACCTTTTTCCAATTCCTACGAAATCTTGCCCATCGTATATAGACGCCTCCGTGTGGAACGTGCTAATACATACGGTATTGCGGCGTTGCCCTCGATTAATTATTGCGAGAACGAATTAACGGGCGTATATACTCACGCGTTCATTAAATGGTCGGAATTTTGTGTGGGGATTTGGTTGCAACGACATCCGACAATTTAATGAACGCGCGAGTAGATATATGTAGTAGTATACTGCCGCTCCTACTGAGGTCAGGACAGCTGCATACCTGCCAGTGCTGATACAGCTGGGGAAAATAAAATGATATACTTCACTTGCGCATTGACATGTGATGTAAACCCATGCACTGCGAACGGCGCTGAATAAAAGAGAGTAGTCTCGCCCCAACTGACAAAAAGGATTATAGGAGTACAGCCAGTCCGGACGATGACCCTTGATCAAACTGTGGTACAAACCGAACCTTACAAGTACTGGTAGCTGACGCCTAAACCTCAATGCAAATGACACTAGTATAAGAAAACAACAACAGTAGAAGTCTTTATTTAGATACAGCGAATACTCCTATCTATACGTCTTTATTTACTAATATGCATATGCCTAAGAGCGCATGGCCATACATTCCATTCTCACCCCCGGATTCATCAGAGGGCGTTTGGGATCCGTCTAAAATGGAGTCATGGCACTAGGTGACTTGAATTCATGAAGCGGAGATGTAGATTTCTCGTTATCATACCCACTACCAATCAGGCCCTTGATTATTTAATTACACCTCCCCCCCCCCTCCCCCCCTGCATCTAGGGTAGATCTCAATCCCAACATGTATATATACGTGAATGCGCAACACCAATTCTCACTTGCCGAAATTAACGCCTCACGAACAAAAACGCAACTTGGCCATGGCGCCAGAGCATATCTATCTAGCTAGTCACGCAGAGCAGCTGAGAGGCCCTATGACATGACATGAGACGTTAAGAATCAACAAACACGGCCATTGAACCCAAGGGTTAGAAATATAATAGCTAGGTAGCACCTCTAAGCAAATCATAAATCCACGTATATATATATATTACCTTAGAAAAAAAGACCAAAATTAATATTCGACCTTGGATCACTTAGCCCTAGTTTTACCACATTAATTGATTGGCTGCTACATGCTCAATGGATCACCACACATAACCATAACCCACAAGCATCTCCAGCTAGCCCCCATGGCCAGCCACACACCCAATCGATCCCCACAAGAACAAGATAGGCACTATACCAACGACGTTTTACACCAGCTGGCGCACCCCTCTCCTGGCGCCCCCACACCACACCACTGAGCTGAGGAGCAAATATTAATAGGTGATTTTTTTTTGATTTCTTTTACTCTTATATATTATAATATAAGCCCTCCTAGCCAGATTGATAGATAGATAGATATTAATTGAATTTTTTATTCCCCGTGCCTCAAGGGCCCACCGGGGGATGTTACGTTGCGCTGCTACAAAGTTCTGCTATTTTTCTTTTTCCTCGAAACCGAAATGGGCGGCATCACACCACAAACTCTACCCTGCCTCTGGCCCGAGTGACAGCCCATGAACCCCACCATCTCTCCAGTCTGTCTACAACTACTCCCACCCCCCTTCAAAAATGAAAGGACAAGCCACGAAGAGAGAGAAGAAAAAAAAAGGAAGAAAAAGAAGAATGATAAAAATGGAAACCCCCACTACTATTACCCACAACACCCCCTCCCTACATCTTCCCCCTCGCCAACAACAAATACACATTCTCCCCCACCCTATCATAAAACTCCTTCCTCCGACTCTCCTCCTCCTCCACGCCGCCACCCGTCTCCCCACTCAGCGTATCCAGATCCCTCTTCTGCGAGCCCACCCAGCGCTTCACAAATCCCGCCGGATCCATCGCCAGCGCGTTCCAAAAGTCGCGCTTCGCCTTTGAGTGATTTACCGCCTGTACGAGCACGGCAATCTGTTCGTCAATCTGCGCAATCTCGCGCAGCGACGCCGAGTACGACGGCGAGCTGAGCAGCGCCGACATCTTGGCGCGGATGGGGTCGTCGATGGAGACGGTGATGTCGTAGACGGTGGGCGAGAAGTGCGTGGCGCTGTCGGTGCGGATGGTGTATGTGAGCGTGATGGGCTCGAGCGGGAGGATGTGCGAGAGGGTGAGCTCGGGGATCTGCGGAAAGTAGAGGCGGTCGACTTGGAATATCTATCTTCCTTGTTAGCTAGCTAGCCTTACACCTAGGGGAAGGAGAAAGTTGGGGGGGGGGGGGGGTAAGTACGTTTCTGAGCGCAGCATCGCAATTGATGGTCCGCCGCTCATCCGGGTCCTGCAAGCCATTAATCCTGACATACTCCCAAATGCCCATCACAATCCCCGCCCTCGTATCCTCCTTCGTATCCAGCAACTCTGCCAGCTGTGGCGACAGCCGAAACCGGTCCGGCACCTCATCCCTCACGAGCTTGATTGTGCAATTCACATTCTCATCGCCCTTGCGCTCAAACTCAAACCCATCAAACTCGGCCGGGCCATTACTTGCAGGCCCCTGCGGCGCATTCGGCGCAGGCTTGCGCCACTCGATGGCATTGCCCTCGGGGTGGATGTCCTTGTTGCGGTCAAGCTCGACGCTGATGCTCTTGAAGAAGGTTGAGAACTTGCGGCGCGGCGGTGGCGGGAGCGGGTTATTTGGGTCGCCGAGGCCGAGGTCCGAGTCCGGGTCGAGCTCGGAGGCGTCGTCGTCCGCGTCGGGCAGGAGACGGCCCTCGATGCGCACGCGGAAGGTTGGGATCTGGCCCGTGTCAAAGTCGAACGCGTTCTCGTCGAGGGGGCGGTCAGAGTTCTGCCACGGCTGGTCCTTGGCCGTGTTTGAGATGTGGAGACGCAGGGTTTTGTAGTTCTACTCCTCCTCCCCTCCTCGGCGCCGCGCTCATTAGAAACCCGCGCACACATACACACTCAGACACACACACACACCGCCCAAAACACAACACAGAGGAACGGCCACTCACCTTGACATTGCGATTCACCGCATCCTGCACATCCAGGCGCTTCCTCAGTATCGTCGCATCATACCTCTTCTCCATGTCCCTCAGCTGGCGGTACAGGGCCACCGCCGGCACAATCTCCTCGACGCCCTCGGGGATGGTCTTGTCCGTGGGCTTGCGCGCACGGCGCTTTGCCAGCTCGCGCTCCTGCATGGCCTGCTGGTGCTGCTGGTTAAGCTGGGCCTGCGTCAAGTTCTGGTGCGGGTTTCCACCGGACGAGGCAAGCATGGGGCCTGGGCCGCGGCGCGCTGTGGGCGGGGGTTGCTGGGGCTGGGGATAGCCGCTGGTGCGCGAGAGGGGTGTGTGGTGGGAGCGGTCCATTGAGGGGGGGGGTGAGGATATATGGATTGAGGGGAGGGAGGGGGAGGGGTGGGGTGGGGTGGGCGAGTGCGGGCTGACGGCGGGGTGATTTGCGGTGCGGGTGATGAGCGCGGTGTTAGTGTGCTGTGTGCTGAGTGCTGAGGGCTGGCTGTGTCGCGTCGTCAGTCGGGGGAGAAGTCGCTGCTGCGGCTTTTCGTGTTCCTGGCTGGCGGTGCTTATGTAACACGCGCGCGCTTTGGGGAAGGCGTCGCCCGTCACCGCGGATCACTCGATGCCTGGCTGCTCCTACATGTACTGAGGGAACAGTACATGTAGGCACAAGAGGTGGGCAGAGTGCAGGGGACATTCAATGGCAGTATACAACAAGCAGTGAGTTAGGATACATGTATGTATGTATCAACATGACCGTAAGAGACCCTGGTACAAGACCACATGTATCTCCGAACAAAGTATTGATATTGATTACATTAGCAGATTACTAAAGTTGATCCCAACAATTGACAGTTCGCCGGTTGTAATGGTGGTTTGACGAACTATCAATTTTGGGGCAATGCCGGTAACAGATTATGTCTCAATTTTTTCACTATTGGCAATGATTGAGATCTACCAAGTACTTCAAAGTTCGTGATATTAGTGTATACGTAGTGCGTAAAATACAACATGGATTCCCCAAGTCCCAATGCTTCTTACAACCCTGCCAGTCCATATGACGGTGTCCCAAAGAAGGACTTTGAAATTGATACTCTTTCAGATGCCTATTTCTACCATTTTACCAGGTTAGAGTTTAATAATCTCAAGAAATTATCGCAATTACTTCAGATTCCCGAAGTTGTCTGCACTCGATCTGTTCATGCTTTTGATAGGTTACATGCCATGTTTTTGTTGTATGCTTGGCTTGCATGGTAATTTAGACACAAGATACCTTCATTTTCTTTGGATGGTTACAGAACTTTATTACAGAATGGAGTTGATTGATGGGCGTTGGAGTTTTTGTTTGAGAGATTTTGATTTGAAATTGTTGTTGCCATGTCAACCTCACCTCCACTACGCTTCCAAAAAAAACAATAACACATGATCCCAACATTATCCCTTCCTCTGTTTCCAAGGTACGAATGTTTAGCCATGGTGGGCAGCAGTATTACTACATCAAAATTTGATTTATTGCTAATGCCGCTCCGGGTACATACATCAGCACCTCTCTAGATCTACCCGTGAAGCATTGTGACCTGTATCATCCTCTTCCGGGAGTCCTGATTTCCTGCTTGGGGCGATCGACAGCGCTAAAAAGCAGTGAAAATTCCGACAGTTTAAGGGATGACAAGCCTCCCAGAACACCAGATCACCAGATTACCATGATTCCAAACTGACTCATAAAGCCAAGCGAGTGATACACCATGACCACGCATCCCCAGTCTTGGCGGGTAGTTCTGGTCACTTGACATCTTGGCAGTATGGAGATCATATCGATATGGGATATATTGGTACCACCTCGAACGGTTCAGGCGGAGTGTAAACTGCACAAGGAGGTGACCTCACGGTATCTGTTGTCTGTCCAATATTATATTATAATCTTTATCTAAGCTACTTTCAACTCTTATGCAGTCCGCTGTCCATCCAGCCCCAGTCCGCGGCTTTTGAACGGACTGTCTTGGCTGGACGACGGTGGCAGTCCATCGCAGTCGACTGCAGTCGGCCGGGCCCGTTCGCGGCGTTGGACCGTCACCATCATCATCATATTAGGCACTCTCTCTTTCCCTTTTCGATGGCCGCTAGTTTGGGTGGCTTACGCCATGAAACCTCTCTCGCCATAGTCACAAGCTTAAGAAAGACCGGTGCTTCTAATGGAGTCTCAGGAGACAATTATATTCCAGCGCTCTGCCCTCTGGGAAGCCTCACCCACACAAACCGCTCTATTGGAGCCCTCTAGCTAGCTACACGGACTGAACAGAAAGTCAAGC
Source organism: Morchella sp. 2016-41 (assembly GCA_024713855.1). Taxonomy (NCBI): domain Eukaryota; kingdom Fungi; phylum Ascomycota; class Pezizomycetes; order Pezizales; family Morchellaceae; genus Morchella; species Morchella sp. 2016-41. The sequence goes on from JAMGZD010000021.1 coordinate 749,091, forward strand.
ACTTCAACAAAAAAAAGACCTGCACATTTTGTTTTATTGGGTAAGTCTCTTCCTTAAAAAGAGAGAGAGAGAAAGAAGGAAAGTTACACTTTCTGTCCAACCCGCTTGAATTTCTATCTAACCTGCTTAGTGTTTCTGGTCAATTCGCGCAGCTAGCCGGAGACTCTATTCCGCCTTGTGAAAAGCAACAACTCAAATCTCCGTCAGTGAAAGACCTAGGGCAAGCTATACATTGTTGCGCAGCGGTAGTCGAGCCAGCACTCTTCCCTCAATCTACCCAATCGCTCTGCCTACATACATGCACACATACATGATGTGATACATCGGCGGCGTGTGGTGACACCGAGAGTTCCATGTGTGGCACTAAGCCAGCGACATCGGGAGTTCGGCAACCTACTCGAGAGTATCTACTTCTTGTGTGACAGTGTTCGTGTGATGGCTTTTGAGTGGTATGTAAGCACATGGATGCATGTAGGTGGGACAAACGGCGCAATAGGTACATGTAGGTACATGTCTCCCGTACCAAACTAGGATGGGACAGCATATGCTGTCGAGTGAGGACTCATGATTGATTGGCGTTATGTATGGCCTCGGCGCTCTTGGCTGCTCATGTTGTGGCTATGCTGCTGCTGCCAAGGGCTAGTAGGGTCTTGGTATGTAGATAGATTAATGTCGATATGTTATGACCAGCTGTACAAATCTGAGGATTCACAAGGACTAAGTACCCATGAGATGTGTTGTATTTAAGCCGAAAATCGGTACCTATCAGTACGATAAAACTCAAGCCTGATAAAAGATTCGAGAGAGGCTATGCGTCAAGACCCATTGAAGGATAGTCAAATGGGCCTTGTGTTTTTTGCGATTAATATATGAGACCCTACTCATTTCACTCCTCTGAAGTTAGTCTTGTGGATGCATGACGGAGGCCCCACCGAGCCAATAGGCGACAAAGCCTTCCTCGCTCCTGTTCAAAGCGATGGTAAGGGGCGCCAGGCCTCATAGCCTTTCTCCATGTATGTATTGAGAGTTGTCATTGTTGCAGGCGTTAGTATACCAATCGGCAAGACCGAATACTTGAGCGTAGCATGTAGGCTGTGTGTATAACTGGCGCCACTAGGTTCAGTATCAATAAATCTATCACGGGCAAGGCGTTCTTTCCCTAACCTAATTTGCCGACCTTTCTATGTGATATTCACAATATTCCGACAGGTCATGATGATCAATAACTTCAACAATATCATAAGCAATACTTTCACTGTATGCAGCTTACAAAAAACCACCAGGTGCCGTATCTGAAAGGAACAGTCACCGAGTGGCTACCTAACAGCCTATATAGGAATATCTCATACGAGGTCAAGCCTCACAATAGGCAGGTACATAAATGTATGTACATACATACTCGCGACAGGCATGAAGAACCCGAACATCGTTTTTCTGGCAGCCACTACTTTGACCCCTGTTAGCGCGTTTTTATGTTCAGGTTCTTCATGCCTGCCGCGAGTACTTTGCAAATGAAAAGTGCTGTGGCCCTGCATAAAATGTCGGCATGGCTCTGCGCTTCTTGATATCTGAGATACAAAATTTCGAGTAACTCGGCGCACGTGGTTCCGCCCATGACAGCTCCAAGGGCGAGAAAATACGCCTTGCAATACCCGTTAGCCCGCATGAAAATAAGGTTGCCAAGGCGCGGAAGTGAGTAGATCGAGGGTAAAGCGCACAAGGGTTCTGTCTAGTCCGGTACAGGATACCGATTGTGATAGTTTCTAAACGGACATAGTAATATCCCTATATGCTAGACAAGCATTAGTAGGTCGATCCAATAAAGAAGTTCATTTCTTTGTTTGTTGTAGCATCAAGTCAAGGCCGCATATTGCCATAGACTACGGTCTGCATGCAATTAATGAATTAAACAAAACAAAAAGTCAAGACCGCATTGGGGGAGGGGGGGGGGGGGGGTCTTAAGCGGCTAAAACAGGAATGTTGCTGTGAACCGAATCACACCGCAAGAATCTAAGCCTTCCGACAGTGTCAGAATGATGGGTTAAGAAAGAGAATAAATTAGCCAATGTCTTAGGTGTTGCGAGGATCAGATCCATAAGGGGGGGGGGGGTGGCTGATTAACAGGAGTCACATCTCTAAGCCACTGTTCTTAGAACATTTGCGTGACAATCGTTAGCGAGCTTTCTAGAGTCCATCCTACCGGAGATTTATGACCTCACCATGCCTACTAATTTGGGACTGGAGGTGTCGATGCCAATCCCCGTAGAGTGGTCTGGTGACCTCTCGTTCCGCAGCTGGCACAGATTCATTCCTTCGATAATCCGGGCTGCACTGTTTATCTAGACATTTTTTGAGGCTCTAATGGCCGCGGTATTAGTTAACACATATGTTCAAACGGTACGGGTTTTGCTTCACGGAGAAGAAAAATTTTCTAGGGAATTTCTTCAACGGAGTTTGAGGCCTCGAACAGCGGATAGGTCGGCGTGTCATGTAGTACACGCACACCGACATATTGAAGTGCGTAGAGTACATATCAATTCTATGACCTTCGCTTGTGGTTTTGAAGTCTCCAATTCTGCCTTGCAATCATTTGAGCCCCGCAAGATCTCAGGCAGAAGCGTTTGTTCCTACGTTCTAGAGAGTATTATCTGATTTAAACAAGGCGCGCAATAGGTCCAAAGTAGTCCGTGCAATCCCGGTCATAACTGGCTGTATCCTATGTAGAGACGTAGCCACTTTAGGGTGGGAAGTATATGTTCCGGGACGCGACCTGTGCCACAATTGCAAGTAATACGAGATTTGCGGGGTTAGTGCGGATAGGCGTTGCCTGCAAACAGGTGAGCAAAGTTGTAATTGCATGTAACCAAGCTCCGCCCGCATACCTACATGTATTCTATGGTTTGTGTTTGGCCTGATCCTCAGAGAAGCATATAACAGCCATTATCTGCCCTCTTCTGCTTGCTCTTTCACACCACATCATATCACGATACAACAGCGTCCAGAATCAATCCAACGCTTCTTTCAACTAATCCTTTGTTTCCACATCACAATATGAGTGCCATTGAAACCACGAAGACTACAGAAAATGCCTCAAGCAGCGGCGGCTATGGTGCAACTTCTTCTTCGAGCACAAACCCTCTAAAGAAGAGATCGACCGATACTGGTGCACCCCTCATCAACGTGCAACCAGCAAAACGCAGCGATCTACAGCCATCATATGCCCAGTTGCTTCCCGATGACAATGACGCTTCCACTACTGGATGGTATGGATCTATGAGTATGTTTCCTCCTCGGGATTATTAGTGATCTAGTGATCATATTCTAATCGAGTATTTAGTCAGCACTCTTGGTTCTACTATTGGATTCCTGGGCGCAATCCCTTGTTGTATAATCTGCCCCAATCCGTATAAGCCTGTCCAGCAGGGTCACGTTGGTCTCGTTACCCGTTACGGCCGCTTCCATCGCGCAGTCGATCCGGGTCTTGTCAAGATCAACCCTCTATCTGAGACTCTCGTGTCTGTCGATGTCAAGATTCAGATCTGTGAAGTTCCCCAACAAGTCTGCATGACCAAGGACAACGTTACAGTTCATCTGACTTCTGTCATCTACTACCATATCAACTCACCACACAAGGCCACTTTTGGAATCACAAACGTTCGCCAAGCCCTCATTGAGCGCACCCAGACCACTCTCCGCCATGTTGTTGGCGCTCGCGTGCTTCAGGATGTAATAGAGCGTCGTGAGGAAATTGCACAAAGCATTGCAGAAATAATTGAAGATGTTGCTACGGGATGGGGTGTTCAGGTTGAGAGCATGCTTATTAAAGATATCATTTTCTCCCGCGAGCTTCAGGACTCCCTATCTATGGCCGCCCAGAGCAAGCGTATCGGAGAGTCTAAGATTATTGCAGCCCGCGCTGAAGTCGAGTCTGCAAAGCTGATGCGTCAAGCTGCCGATATCCTTTCCAGCGCTCCAGCCATGCAGATCAGACAGCTCGAGGCAATGCAGGCTATGGCTAAATCGGCAAACTCGAAGGTCATCTTTATGCCAACTTCCAACCCTGGACTTCAACACCAGCTTCGCGCACGATTGGGCGAGAGCTCTGCCTCTAGCCCAACTCTCGAGAACTTTGGCGAGGACTTTGACCCTGATATGCAGAGGACCATCAACACCCATATACTCTCGGAGTTGTAAAGCTTTGGTTATCCATGACTTGAGTAAGGCAAAACAATCTCGATTTATTCTCTAGGATGTGGTGTTTTGCAGATTCTTTTTTCTTCAATCAGATTTCGTTTGTAGTGAGTATTATGGTAACTGGGATTGGTTTGGAAGGATGTTTTTATTAATTCGGCCACTGCTTACTTGTTCTTTTGTATTGATCTTTCTATAATTTCGGGATAGAGTGTTAAAGGGCTGCTATCCAGTTGATGGGGGAGCTCCTATGTATTTTCCCGTATGATTACTCAGTTCATATGTTATGATAATTCAATGAAATCTCATGAGTCACCTTGTATCTTTGAAAAACGTGCTGATTTCGCGTGGATGTGCACCTTTTAAGAAGGCATATGCACAAAAACGGTGCTTGGATGCACTTACATGGATCGTAGTACTACATTCGAATTTCTTTGGCATTGTGTTTGAAGAGGCGCAGGAACACTCTTCTGCCCCTTCACATCAGGGAGCTCCCTGCGAGCACTGCATGACGCATCTTCCTGAAACAAGATTCCAGGATATGCAGAGCAGGGATACCCATGCAATCATGATAACGCACTCGGAGTCTTTGTCCTAAAGACTCTCCTCTAACGACATTACTCTCAATCCCAGCTCCTCCGTTAACTACATGTATGTACATGTATATAATTATGATCTGTATATACTTGTACTAAACATGCATTACGATTATGATTACATATACTCTCGTACTTACGGTATGTACTTACAGTATATTTATTCTAAAACTAAGCGGCTTGTGTCAAATAGTATTGAATGGGAAGATATGAAAATAGAGAAAGAGCAAAGAAAGCTTTAGGATCAAAGAAAGGGCATTTATAACTTGAGGGTGAGAGCGAATAATATGTGCAGTTACTAATCCGAGCTAAGTATGGATTAGCTAGGGAGTACGAATAGTGTGGTGTATCACTACTAACCTTAATGCAGTAAAAAGCTCTAATTTATACTGAAAAGGATCCCTCTCCGTTCATAGATGACCGATAAAGAATCATTTCGTTGAACTGGTCGATACGTATATCCCGCAGCTTCGATATGAGTTTACAGGAAGCCTTCATATCGGACCAATTTTCGACCTTCCACTCCGATCTCCAGACCCATTCAAACCCGTCGGTTACTGCCCCAAAATCGGTGAAGAAAGTAACAATAAGTTCCTTTTTCCTGCCGTAGTTGAAGGTATACTTGAGCTTTCGGTAACACCTCTTGATAACCGCGAGGTCTAGTTTTAGGCACCGGAGGAGGTCACGGTGGTGATCCGTAATGTGTTGGCGGTCATGTTTATACGTCGAATCACAATCCCCGAGAAGAGATGATCCACCAGTAGAAAAAGAACTGTTTAATCGTTCCCAGGCCGGCTTCGTTTGTAAAGCACATAGTGGGCCTCCATTTGTTAGGACAAAATTTTGTAAAATCTTTGGATCGTCTAAACAGAGCTTTGGTGTCTCTTTGCGCGCAGTGTCCGCCTTCTTGACTAACTTCCTGAGACTTTTACACTGGGCCTCTATGGCTTTTTCGAGGGACCTGAGGTTCGAGAGGGCACGATCGGTGCCTCCCAGAACCTTTTCGGGAGCGGCGTCCTTGTAAACGTTCTTGGGCTTCTTGGAGCTGCTAGCTGTTAGTATAGTCCTAGATCCTATATCCCAGGTGGAGTGCTCAATACCCGAATCCCGCAAAAACATCCAAGATGTCAATCCCCGAAAAAATGTTTCTGATTTCCCATTTCTTTGCCATATCAATTGAACCTGAGAACGATTTTGAGAGCGATCTTGAAAACGATCTCGAGAATGATCTCAACTTCATGGTAGTTTTGGCTTATTCTAGACTGTCATAGTGTTAGATTTGACCATGGACCTCAACCGTTCTTGTATTGATGGATGATCTTACAGAAACTTTATGCTGAGTCGTGTTCTGGGAGATATTTTATAGTTGATTAATTGAGTGGGTCGGTTTCGACCGCAACGATGTTGAAGGATTCTCGTGTGAGGTCAGTTTTTGTGGGGAATTCAAATCACAAGAGATCGTCTCGCCAGAAATCGTGAATGACGTATATACCGGAGAACGGTTGCTCTCTCGCGTTCAAGATCGGCTCATAATTATATACAGTCCGGCCCCGAAGGGCTTCTGTGTACCCTCGTGGCCATACTATGTACCGTACGGGATAAATTAATATATATCACCCCGCTATCCCAGGGCGATCGGGTAGGCTTCTTGTTCTCAAACTTGTCGAACAAAGCTGACCACTAGTACTGGATGCTCCCCGCAGACTTTGCACATAATAAATGGATTACAACAACATCAACTCTCCGCAGATTTGGGCGTATTTGCCAACCGCCAATTTCAAGAATTTAGAAATTGTGGGGCTCTGAGATGGCAACTGGGGCTGCTAATTTTGAATTTCGGTGGGGCAGCGTGCTGTGAGATATGCCGGAATATCACAAGTACCCTAGTATCATGGGTATGGATTTTCAGTTCCAACAGCGTATTTCGCAGGTAGCGTGATGAGTTGTCTAATTTTCGGGTTTATTCCGTCCTCCCGAAACTGTCAATTTTGAGGTTGGCAGATACGCTCTGTTATCTGATTGGTCGATTGCAGAATCCGCACCAATCAGGCTACCGGAAAATTGAGCTGGAGTATTTTCGCAAAGGCTCTACTAAGAAGTTCAGTAAAGGCCCACTTCATTACAGCACTCTGCGTAATTGTAGCTCTTATGTACATATGCTAAGATCTACATACATGTATGCTCTAGAGTACGTGCTGCAGCCTTAATTGGCCTCAAACGACATATTAGAGACTTTGCGGAAATGGAACCAGCTCCATTTTCCGGTACTATCATTACCAGCTGCCAACCAGATAACGAAAATATAGAGCCGGCTCCATTTGCGCAAAGTCTCTATTATACGGACTTACCGTCACAGGTGTAGTGCTCTAATCGCTGAAATCTTATTACTAGCTCTAAGTTCTAACCTGGGTGCATGTAATAGAGACTTTGCGCAAATGGAGCCAGTTCTATATCTGATTGGGTAATGGTGTGATAGGCACCAACCAGAGTGGAGGGTTCAGCGAGACGGAGATTTTTTACTATAAAGTCGAGGCTCTTGAATGTTTGCTTCCCGAGCCAATGAAAGAATTGACTGAAGTGGTGTGTATACAGGGTTGACAAGGTCTCCGTCCTCCACCGCGCGCTCTATCCACGATTGTCAATTGAACAGCTCATCAACCACTACCTATGACTCGAAGCAGTGTGAATAGTGGGTTTTTTTGTGGAAAATAGATCATCATCTTAAGCCATAATAACATATGCCTTAATAACATATGCCGAATTCCTTGCTGTCCCGTACGACAACCTTAGAATCTCGTCAATCCGGCATATCGAGTTGCGACTGTACTCTAGATAGGTACCTTGCATTTTCTTCTTTCAATTAGGAATCGCATCATACAGCCACAATTAACTTATTATCGTCAACTGTAATATATGGGCAATCGATGTAGACACAACTGCTCACTCGACCCTGCCTCGCTATTGTGGGATGATTGATCTTCCTTGCTCAGGTGACACAATGTGTAATAATAAAATATGCAGTCGCACGAAAAATGTAACGGGGCATATCCCGCCCCCGTATTAAAAGTCGATCGACAAGACCAGGCCAGGCCAATTTGAGATCCTTAATAGGCATCCCATTGATATCGCTACACCACTTCCACTTGTACTACACACTACTCTAGATAGCTCCCGCAAGGCTGACTACAATCCCTAAGGTTTCATGGCCTTGTGGGCGCATATATAGCGCCCCAAGATTCCTGGAGTTCTGGAATAGTAGATTACTCTACACCTTTCAAGATGTCTACCTACCCTCAAGAAATACCACAGGTGACCCAAAGCCTTGTGATAACTGCACGCGTCTGCGACACAAAGTACGTCTTTACCCCATCCGATGGCACCGATGTCCGGTATTATATTCTGGCGCCTCCCAAATACAACAAAGTCAAGGGCGATCGCCGCGGCCGCCATGCCTACAGTTGGTCTGCTATTATCCACGGCGGTGACAATCCAAAATACCACTCACTGGCTGAGTCACCGATAGTTGGAAGATGCAAGAGATCGATGTTTTGGAGGAAATATTTTTTTGAATATGGTGGATCTGTGCAGAAGGATGTCAAGAAAGATGAAAAAGCGGTTAAAGAGAAGAAACTTAAGTGGGCAAATAGATTCAGAAAATGGTTCTGCATGAGCCCCAAAGAACTTGTGTGGTCGGAAGAAGAAGAAGCTGCGATCTCAGACGAAGAAAAAGGTGTTGTTACGGAGGCTACTAAGTTGTTGGAGATGAAACATACGGGGCATAGGAGATATGAATTTGTAGTGGATGGAAGGACATACAGATGGTCAGGAACGAGGATGCATGCTGGGAGCTTCATCAACAAACTGGGCTTGAAAGGGTTCGCCTTCCATGTTAAAGTAGGTATACCTGCATAATATAGTGTTCCCATTCCCAACTATGTGCTGATATACTTAGATGGTACGGATGGATGATCATAAACTCGTCGCTTCGTTTAAAAAATGCTACCTGGGAAAGCACGGTAGATTCGGCGAACTGATCTTTTACGGCGGCGAGGCTGAAACCGGTTTGGAGGAAGTGTTAATCGTGCAGACCGCCTTCTGTGTGGCCAAAGCAGAGAAGGAGAAGAGAAACAAAGTACGAGATATCCTAGAAGAGATAGCCGAGAACGCTGGGGATGGTGGGGGTTGAAGATGTCTACAGTATGATCGGAAAAATTGAGTCAAGGGCGCTGGTTTAGACCAGCATCGTAAGTAGAATACCATCAATACCGTATTCTTGGAGTACAGTAGTGAATTTGTACCCCTTTTTAGTACTGTATACGCCGGGGGCCAAGTTATCAGCTTAGGGGACACGTCGTTCATTCATAGTTTGAGTTTCTTTTTAAATTTCAGTTATAGGTACATGTAGGTCGGTATGTAATAATGAATTTGAGAGTTTGAATTGGGATAACCGGCGCCTTTAAGCAATGTACATGTACATGTAGTTAGTAGTTAATGTACTAGTAGAGTAGCTGATGCCAGCTCCAAATAGGCTCGTTAGATGACTAATCTGTCTTGGCATCATGGCGGGACGACTCCATGAGCTTCAACGCGGGCACCATGAGAGAATCCCACTTTGACGTCGACCCGCCATCCATCAGCATCAACGACAGCATTAATCCCTTCATTTCATCCCTTTACCATCACCATTGCCATCGCCAATAATCCATATTTACCCGCCAATAGACAGTCAAAATGGGCCGGTTAGAAGATGCTCAAGAGCTCGCAAAGACAGACCTGCCAAAAGCCGAGGCCATCTACAAAGAGATACTCTCAACGCCTCCTGGGATGAACGATGCTGCGCTGAGGGACTACGAGTTAGCTCTAATGGAGCTGGGTGGATTGTATAGGGATAAAAGGTTTGTTTGAATCTGGGGATGCATTTAAATCTTGGTATTGGGTCTAGGAATAACTCTGTGGGGTGGATAGACGAACACCTGAGCTTGCAGAGTTGATCAAGACAAGCCGATCCGTGCTATCTGCATTTGCAAAGGCCAAGACTGCTAAAATCGGTATGTTTATGGTTATCTGTATACAAGTGCAGAAGAATAGAGATGAGATGCTGATCATCCAATAGTCCGTCAACTGATTGATCTCTTCACCACGATCCCCGATACCTTGGATATCCAAATTTCGGTTACAAAATCTTGTATCGAATGGGCTATCTCCGAAAGACGTTCTTTCCTTCGCCAGAATCTTGAAACCCGTCTCATCGGACTCTACCTCCAGAAGCACTCATACACCGAAGCCATAACTCTCATCAACTCACTCCTTAAAGAGCTGAAAAGACTCGATGACAAGATGGTACTTGTAGAGGTCCAGCTTTTGGAGTCTCGCGCCTACCATGCTCTTCGAAACATCCCCAAATCCCGCGCATCACTTACATCAGCACGTACATCCGCCAATGCTGTCTACTGCCCCCCGCTTATGCAAGCGGGTCTCGATATGCAGAGTGGTATACTCCATGCGGAAGATAAGGACTACAACACTGCGTTCTCGTACTTTATTGAGGCCTTGGACGGATACTCAACTCAGGATGATTCAAAGAAGGCTATCGCTGCGCTTAAATACATGCTTCTGTCAAAGATCATGCTGAATCTTACCGACGATGTTCACCAGATCATGACTGGAAAGCTTGCAATCAAATATGCTGGTCGTGACATCGAAGCCATGAAGGCCGTTGCCCGAGCGCACTCGAACCGATCATTGGCCGAATTTGAGCAAGCTCTTGCAGATTTTAAGGCCGAGTTAGGATCGGATCCATTCATCCGCTCTCATTTCACGGCACTCTATGATACCCTACTAGAACAGAATCTTGTTCGAGTTATCGAACCCTTTTCCCGTGTCGAGATCGAGCATGTCGCAAAATTGGTGGGACTAGGAACTCAACAGGTTGAGGGAAAGCTAAGTCAAATGATTCTTGATAAGGTATTTTCTGGAGTGTTGGACCAAGGGAGTGGATGTTTAATTGTATTTGATGAAGTCGGTCGTGATAAGAGCTATGACGCGGCGTTGGAGACGATCAAGAAGTTATCCGATGTGGTTGAAGTGCTTTATACCAACCAAGCCTCCATGCTAGATTAAGATTTAGCATGTTTGTTGTGCCTAGAAAGTGAATAGATTGTTGATCCAGGCAGTTCTGGGGGTAAAAAAAAAAAAATTCACTGTATTTACTAGCAACTTCAATCTTTCACCTATCAATCTCGTCATCCACCCTCTTCGAGGTCTGATAAATAATAATCTGAATTACTTCCCCAATAGTTGTTGAAGAAAGAAAAAAAATGCGCCACTGAGCCTTACAAATAAAGATAAAAATTCCTAATCTCAAACTACCATGCCGACCCTGCAACACATATAACCCGGGCTATAAATTTAATACAACTTATTTCCTACTCATCGTCTCCTTTTTCCTCTTTAATCTCTCCTCTTCCTTTAAACCCGGTCATGGCTGTGTCACACCCGCTTAACCACCTTAGCCCACGTTGGAAACTAACAGGAAGAATGTCCATAATCCCAATCCATCTCGCATACGCTGGCATTGCAATAATACCACCAGCGCCCTCATCTATGGCGGCAATGATTTCTTTCGCGACCTCCACGGGCTCCAACACAGGTGCAAAGAAGTTACTAGGTGTATCAACTCCTTCGAACATTGGAGTTTGCAGTTGACCAGGGCAAACAAGAAGGGTTTTAATTTCCGGATGGGTTCCTGCAAGCTCTGCGGTTACAGAAGAATGAAACGCCTTGAGCGCGGCTTTGGAAGCTGAATAGGCAGATGTGTTCGCAGGCGCTACAGAAGCAAGGACAGAGGAAATGGTGATAAGTGAGCCTTTGTTCAAGCGTTTCATGCCGGGGAGGAATTGCTTGGTTGCGTAGAATGCGGAGAGGGTGTTGGATTGGAAGGTTCTATGAGGCGCTGTTAGCAAGGTGTCAAGTTATAGTAATAGTGGAAGCCTACTTCTCGATTTCATCATAAGTCAGGTCCAAGACGCTCTTCCCATGTACAATGGAGGCGTTGTTGATCAGTACAGTAGGTGTCCCTAGGTCCCTCTCAATCTCCTTTGCTGCAGCCTCTACCTGCTTTCGGTCCCCAACGTCGCATTTGTAGTACGCGACATTCCTAGCCTCACCACCTTCGGGTTCACGGACATCCAGTACAGCAACAGAGACACCGCGCATGCCGTAGGTTTCGGCAATGAGAAGACCGAGGCCACTACTACCACCAGTAATCACAACGACTTCCTCGGTCCAATCAAATTCGCGCTTCTTGCCAAATGCAAGCCGTTTATTGATGAACTTCCATACGAAGAGAACGATGACTATGCCAGCGTATATACTTGAATAGATGAAAGGGGGTGAGTTATAGTGGTATGTCTGAGCACGGTAGGCGAGTGGTAGAAGGATTGCAAAACCAGGGTTCATGAAGGTATGGCTGAATATCGTAATGAGAAGGTCGACTATAACTAAATTTAGTAAACTGACATCTAATTCATGTCAGGGAGAGGTAGAAATACTCGTGAGGTGTTCTAGCAAAGGTTTGTCGCTCTGGAAAGAGCTTATAGATGGTGGTCCAGACATTACTCTTGCGCTGGTTTAAGTTATGATAGCTGTTATTAACTGTGGATTCGTGATATTTTCCAGGTGTGAACTAGTATCACAGCTGTAATGTGTTTCGAGTACAAGAACGAAAGATCTAGGTGACGATTAATGAGTTGAGGATATGAGATTGAAGCCAGGTCAACCGATGGATAGTAGAACGTGAGGTAAGGAGAGAACAACGTAAAGGGAGTGGAAAGGAATGAGGGGAGCGGGAAAGGAGACATTCAACAATGAGATCAATGATTGGGACGTCGAGATATGATATGGTGTGGTGTGATGGGGGTTGGCTACATGTATGGTTGGAACAACTTGATACGGAGATGGATCTGGCCTCCAACCGCTAATATTTCAACCACCACCCCCACGTTCCCCGTACTCTGCTCCATCTCTTCTCTACAGCCAGCGAAGACCCCTTGAATATTGATATCTCGATATTTTTTTTTAACCTCGAGATCTGATGTACTACTACTAGTAGTGTCGATCGCGGACGAATATCACACCAGAACAGCTACCTAAATAAACACATTTTGGCTTGAAAGGTAGGATTCTGGCGCATAAAACATTTGGCGCAGTGAGGCGGAGTTCTTGGCTCCCTGCACAAAAGAAAGCCCGGCGCCTAAGAAACCACAAACGTTGCCAGATGTGTTCCAAGTCTTTCCAAACAGGGAATGCGTACCTTAACTAGCAAAACCTAACACGTTAACTTACGTAGTAGGTACTATACTGCATGTGCATGGTGAAGTTAGAACTTGAGTACAGTCGCTGTCTAAAACTTCTCGTTCGATACAGCAGATAAAATTCTATCATTTTCATGTGAAATTCGGATTCAGGTTCGGATTTCTAAAAAACGCCCTTTATAGTAGATTTGTGACTTTTGGCATTCGGTATAGCGGAGGGCATGTATGTGCGATTTCCCCTCATCCTCTGGTTGCATGTATCTGATGCGCGAAAACAGGGGTTGGCGGGCGTGCTAAAAACGCCTAGCGAGTATCAAAATCTGTAAATTCTACTAACAAAACCTCCCATTTCAGAGATTTTGGTCTGATGTTGAAGCCGTGAACCGCTGAAGCCCGCCTAAAGCCTACCTAAAGACCGCCTGAGGTTCCTCCTCACCCAATCACAGCACTCGCCTACCTGTGCGGGCCCACAGCACTCGCCTACCCCTGTTTTCGCAATAATGTTACCACCCTCTGTACTCGTAATTTCACAGCGTTTCCGGACTGGACTGGGTCTGCATATGGGCGTAAACCGTGCATAAGAACATTATTTTGGTGGTATGCGGACCCAGTCCAGTCCGGAAACGCTGTGAAATTACGAGTAGCTAGAGAGGCCACGAAACAAACGTGGATTAGCGGAGCTACGACATGTACGTATGTAGGTACATACATGTATATACCATAGAGAATTTAAACACTTGACTTTACATACGGATTATCGGAAAAAAAGCTACGGGACTCTCGATCGCGAGTACTAATGCTAAGAACAACGCATGTCGCGGGACCCTAAGAGAAGGTTATTTTAGATCACAGTAGAGTACATCACTTGGTAATTGTGATCTGTTGGTGTGGAAGTTTCGTTTCATTATAAAATATGTTATGTACTTACATGATTCCTTTGACTACTACGTAAGCCTTCTGATCGTGGTTGGATTATTGCTAATTAATAAATACCATAATTTGTGGCTGCGCCAGTTATCCCATAGACCGTCAGGTCGAACTAAAATAATAGGATCCTACATTCGTGATGGATTCTGTCATTGCTGCTACTGCATGGGTTCCAGATATCACGATTTCTATTTAATTCGGCCTGACGGTCTATGGGATAGTATCAGAAATGGGATAAAACTGATACGTACATACCACAACAATAGAGAGGTTCTGCAACTGACAAAAATGGATTTTGTATTATGTTTCCACAGCGACCGCTGGGATCAGACCAGGATGAGACCAGGATCAAGGGTTCGACAAATACAGAGGTTGAAATACAGAACTAAGTTACCAACATTTATAATATACGCTAAAAGTTGTAAACAAAACTCTGGTTGGGCCAAAGTTGGGTTCTAAGTTCTAACCAAAATTATCACTGCCAGTGGGTCCTCACTTTAGGAGGCCAGCCCCGAAGGACAGAAAACTATGTAATTGCACTAACATAATACGTATTTTGTGCAAAACCTCATTTTATCCTCTCGCAACCTTGCCTGTATTTTTGCCCCTGGCTTAGTACACACTCTATTCAACGTTCGTTACAGAACCTCTCTAATATGGAGATTATGGCGTATTCTAAGGAACTATATGGTATTGTTACCGCAGTGGTACGGCATTGCCAAAGACTGCGGTACCGATTTTATTCATGTTTCTGTCACTAGTGTCCGAATCCTATTTTTATATGAGTCGGCACATAGGTATATAGAGAGTTTTATACCATGTAATGAATGATAATTTCGGTTTTCACTAATAAGTAAAAGATCAAGAAATTCAAATTAGCTGCTTGGGTAGAGAACGTATCAGGGGAGAGAATCCAAATTAATATTTGCTATGAATTGACGATTAATCTGTAACAGATATTTGCCATACCAACTACACCAACTGTTTCTTTACTCGCCGTAAGCTGTGTTCATGTCGTATAAAGACAGAGGCGCAATTCACAAAAAAGAATTTAATACTACAGAGAAATATTCTTCGTGGTATACAAATTAAATGCGCCTTATGTGAAACCCACCATCCTGGGATGCTTTTGTTTATGTATCATGAGAGCGTACTTCGTTTCTCCACGCACAAAGAAAGCCCAACTTTTGTTCACCCATTTGCTTGTATTTATTTGTTTACCCACAAGAACCCCCCGCCACGAAGAGAAATACAAAGAGAAGTGCATCTAGAACCGCAGAGCTGTAATAGAACATTTGTTAGCAAAACCCTGACTACCAATTCTCCATAAGTGACACTTACGAGTGAAGAACCACTTGTTCTTTCCTGTCTGATACCTCTCCTCGAAAGCTTTCTTGATGGTCTTCTTGGCATCCTCCCTCTGTGAAGGTTCCTTGAAGGTGTCTTGAGAAATGACTCCCTTCAGAGTTTCGAGCTCGAGAGTGTAACGGGTGGGCATCAGGTGGTTGTAGTTGATGACCTTAACGAACGGCTTGACCTTGGAGCGACCAGCAGCCCTCTTTTTCGACATGGAGCGGGTGATTCTGGAGGGGTAGCGTTCGATACCAGCAACCAAAGCGTGACCGAAGGGGTGGGACTTAGAACCGTCGTCCATCACTAAATTGCAAATTTGTTAGACTTTGCGATTTTTCGATTCGGAAGTGGGGAAAGCTGATGTGCTGATTCGATTTTGAAGGGAGGAACGGAGGAAGCGCTTCGGACTAACCCTTGACGATGACGACCTAGCGAACTGTATCAGCAATTGACTTTAGTGGTTATTACAGGATTAAAAGCTCACCTTCTTTCCGGCGAAGCGGCCCCGGGTGATAATCGCGACTCTACCATTCTTGAGAACTACACCAACAGAAACGTTAGTTCTCGTTCTTCCAGAACCGTTCCATCCCACTCCCATAACACCCATCCACCTCTTTCCCCAGTCCAATTCCGCCAGAGCTTCCCTTCTCTTCTCTGCCGAGGCCTCCTAAACCCATCTAGACACATTCCCCCACTGAACCGTTCCCATCCTGCCAGTCCAAATCCCCGAATTTTCCGGTAAATAAAGGGAGGAGAAAATTGCAACACGTACACTTCATCTTTCTGCTGGAGGGGGGTTGTCGTTGGGTGGATTGTTGGATTGTCGTTGGTGTCGTCGTAATTTGGTGAATTTGGCCGTGTAGAGGAAATTCAAACAGCCTGGAATGCACTGCACGAAATGTGTGGGCGGGCAGTCACGGTGGGATTGATGGCTTGGCATAAATCGGATTAGATTGGGGTTTTGCCCTGATCTTTGTATGTAGTAGCCGGTTACTAGACCCTTTGCGCAAAAGACTCCAGCTCCAAATTCTGGTAACCTGATTGGCGTCGATCCTCTCATCAACCAATCATACAAGTAGAATTTAGAGTCATCTCTATCTGCGCAAAGGGTCTTCTATTTGACACTTTGCGCTGGGAGGTCCGGAGTCTTTTTTTTGAGGTGCCGAGAAGGAATAGGTCCAGGATTTGACTCCCGGCTGAGGGTCTAGTCATCCACTCCTCCTAACTACATCTACTGCTGAATAACCAAATGAGGGTTAGATTCCTTTGTTATAAAATTTAGATGTAAGTTGACCTTCTCTAAAACACTTAGAAAATTGGCGATGGTATTGATGGCGGAATAAATTCATTTTCTATCGGGTTGCATTCTCAAAAACCACACGTACCTACATGTAGGTAATGCTAATCCATTTTTGACTCTCGGGAACTAGAGTACATGCAGTGAAAATCTAATAATGCTAAGCTCCAGTAGGTCCGGAGTCAAAACGTAGAGTCTCCATTGCCTGTATATACATGTATGAGTGAAGCAGTTCAGGTATGGGAGACAAATAACTAAATATGAGAATTGCAACGTCTTGTGTGGCCATCTATTCAAATCAATGCGGTACCTTGATTTGGCGATACCGATAGATATAATATTAAATTTGAGAACGAAGAAATCGGCGTTTAGTAGGGCAGTCTCGCGCATAGCCCCTACGAGCCCGCAAATATCATTAACACTGAGCGGGTAGGGGTTACGAGAAGGCTGAGATTCAGCCAATGTACTCTACTACTCGTAACTTCCTGACGCGATTGATATTGCATACTATACAAAAATACGCCAAGAGCCTGATTTTAGGTATATGCAATAGTGGCCCAGTCCAAAAACGCCAGGAAACTACGAGTATAGGTATACATACTCTTCTTTAGTTATTGTTTCTCCTTACACATGATGCGTGTAATAACATTTAAAAGGGTGTTGACTACAGTCGTCTTGGGGGCAACGACGAAGCTGGTTGGGCGACGAACAGGGGTCTTTGTCGGTCAAGGCAGTGGCGCTCAGGCTGTTACGAAACCACTTGTTTGGCTGAAATCTGTGTTTTCGTCGTTGTCCCAGGTTCGTCGTTGTCCCAAAGTTGACTGTAGAGGAAGCGCCGAAAGGCTTTTAAGATGAGCTTGTGTGGAGATCAATGCTGTTGTCTCGGTTATGGGGCTCGGCACCAACCGATGAGCTTCTTTCATTTCAGGTGGACGGTTATCTAACCGGATAAGCTCAAGCAGGCGCCACATCGTCTGCCAAGACCTAACCGTTGCTGCAGCAACGGGCCCTCGTTTATATGTTTTTGCTCTGAAGCCACTCAATCAAGCTGGCGGGTGTTGATGTTTACATACCAGACCTGCATGAGTGGACAGGCCAGCTGAGCATAGGAAGGCGCACATCACTCGCATCGCATACAAGAAGCACATACACACGGACTACTTTCCCTCATCGCCTTGTTGCTTGCTTCAATATTTGTTTCTGATAACCATCGCACTGTTTTTTTTGTTTTTTTACTCATCGCCGTAACCCTGCAAAATCCACAGAGAGAGAGTTAGAATATCGTGAGTGCCCCCTCTTTATACAACTCATTCTCATCGATTATAATCTATCCCTTACTTCTCAATCATCAGAATCTCACTCGCCGTTATTAGTGAACATAATCGATCGAGAATGCCGCCTACACCAGGCAATCCTTCCACTACTCCGAAGGCTTCACGGGATATCGTACATATCCCACCAATGTTTGTGTTCTTGCCTTTTGCGCACTGTTTTCAGTTTCTCATGACCATAGCTTTCAAAACAATGCCGTTCGAAACACTAGCAATCTAACGGCAAGCCGTGATAGGTGGGACTCAGCGGATCCTACTCGCCACCCCCCTCCTTTACCATTGAATCCTAACCCGTTTGTTCCTGGTAGTCCTCGTACGGTCGGACGGATTGAGAGCCCGTTTCTGGCGTCTTCAAATCAAGCTCAATCGCGGGAGATATCCCCCATACGACGTCCTCGGGAGAGCTCGCCACCAAATAACGGGGGTGTCATCTCTTCGCACAGGCGACTGAATTCCGCCCAAGCTACATCTAATATTCGTGAACTTGGAGGCATACATGCGAATGGTGGTGCTCCCCCCCCAGTGCCTGGCCACGCAAGCAATAGGAATAGTACCCCCACCCCGAAGGAATTGTTTGGGACTCAGAACAGTTTTCCAACCCTAAGAGAATCTGGGAGTCAGCCTAATCTCCCCGCCAACCATCCACCGAGTTTCCCTGCGCTAAGAGAATCTGGTAGTTTCCCTGCAATGAGAGACTCAATGCAAACACCTGGTTACCGAAGCTCATTGGACCTTGATAAAGTTCCCTCATTACTTCCCCCAATGCGTGGATTCAAATCTCAGGAGAGCTCACCCCCGGGCCCTGGTAATGTTCTTGCGGCATCAACTTTCTCAACCTCCCCAAAAGAATCAAGGGAACGGGATTGGAGTAAGGAACAGGAAAGAGAAATGGAAGACCGACGCAGGGATTGGGAGCGAGATGAAGTTCCTAAATTTACAGTTCATGACCTCGAGACTCTCACATCTCAGCTTTCTGGGCTCACATCAATCGCTAATAGCTTGCAAAGAGAAATGGGGAATCTATCTCGCCGTTCAAAGGATAACGCTACCGATCTTATATCTCTGAAAGAAGCTACCAAAAGCAGAGACGAGGATATTCGAACTAGTCTTCGTGATCTTGTTCATAGCCTCCGGAACATGGAGAACGAGAGGTTAAATGAAAGTCACAATCCATCTGTTCCTATGATTACCGCTGGATCGAGCAGTAGTCGCGCCTCAAGCTTTGCCAGTGACCTTGCTTCTTCGAAGATTTCAACAGCAAGCTCTAAAGCTTCTAGCATCGACAAACCGAATATCGAGATGCAAGCACTTGATAAGATCTTGAAAGATATGCCCACAAAAGAAGAACAGGAGAGATTGAGAGTCCTTTTACACGATGTTCAAGAGACCTTGAAGTCTCAGGCCAACAAAGTTGAAAGTGAGAAAAAGGTTTTATCGTTACTGGAAGAGTTTAAGGACCGGGAGTATGCCAGGGGTAAGGAGTTAGCTATCCCCGGGAAACTACCCGAACAAGCAGAGGAGAAGATTATGGCTATGCTTCATGATCTTCGAGATGATCTTCACCAGCGGGAACCAAAGGAAGTCGATAGACGAGTCTTGTTCATGCTCGAGGAAATCAAGCAAAAGGACGTGGAGGATGAGGAGCGGATATTTTCTGTTCTGGAAGACCTGAAAGAAAGAGAGGGGGACGAGCGAATCGAAACAGTTCTCTCCTTACTCCAAGAGCTTAAAGAGCAAGGGGATGATGCCAAAGTTCTCTCTTTCTTAGAGGAAATAAAAGTCAGAATCGACAGCATGACTACAGACCTAGAAAAGTGTGTTAGTGCGATACAAAGCCAACCAAAGTCGGAATCCTCTCCCGAGTCTGAGTCCAGGTCGACCGATTCGATTGCTAGCAGCGATCATGTTCTCGAGGTTTTGAATAGCGTGAAAGAAGGTGTTGTTAATGGAGGGGATATAATGGAAGAGGTAAAGAGTTTATTAGAGGATTTGGTGGAGAGGAAGGGTGGACAAGATCAAAGGGAAGCCCAGCAGATCCTAAAAGATTTGATGAAGGAAATTGAGGTTTTGGTAACCGAGCAACGTCACGCTATTGCTAGGTTGAATAACCCTTCGGGCCTCCCATCAACTGCTCTCACTTTTAATCCTCCACTCCCCCCAGATCTTGATAATGAAGCCGCTATCACCGCCCTCGCAAATATCGCATCCACAACCACACGCACAGATATCACCCTCTCATCCATCAATGCTCTCATCAAAGTATTTCAGAAAGACGTCAACCATGCAAATACGCACAGTGCTGAGAGTCTTTTGTCTGTCTCCAGGTTTTTGGACGACCTACAAGTGTCAATGGCTGGTACGAACTCCCAAGCTGGGGAGATGCGTAAAATTATTGAGGTTATTCGGACAGGGGTAGGCAACACCAACGATCAAATCGCCAAATTTGACGGTTCATTCTCGCAAAAGGTCGAAGAGCTTCTTGACATACAGAAGCACATGCAACGAATACTTCTAGGCAACGAGGACGAATATATCTGTAAGCAGGATGTTGGAGTCAAAGCGTCTGTCGAGGAGCTTCGGGGCGAAGTCGAGGATATGATGGACCGGAATATAGAGTCGCTCAACGAATCCACCGAGAAGACCATCGAGGTCATCAAGAACTCAAACCCAACCCCCCTCATTGAAGAGTTGAAAACAGCACTTTCCGCTATGGCCGAGAAAAGTCTTCAAGCTTTAAGGGACGCTGATCCAAACGAATCCCTCAAGGAGCTTAGGACTGAAATTGCCGAATCGGCTCAAAAGACTGTAGAAGCCATCAAACATGGAAGCTCTGAGCCCATTGAATACTTTAGAGCCAAGGTTAAGGATCTATTAGAAAACTCTTTAACATCTATTGATTCAAAGGCCGATACAGAAGAGGTAACAGAACTTCTTAATAGTATGAAGCAAGAGCTAAAGGAGCTTGTTGCAAAATCGACTGCATCAAACTTGAGTGAATCTGTGGATGTGAAGCTTGCCATCGAGACAGTCAACGCAGAGGTGGAGGCGATGCTTGAGAAGTCACTTAATTCAGCAATGTCACTCACTTCCTCTCATGCTGATAAAAAAACCAGCGCTGCGATCTCGGAATTGAAGACTGAGATTAGTGACATGATGTTTAAAGCAGTTGCCATTGCGGATAAACCAGACAGCTCGGGGGAAATACAGGAGTCGATTGAAATTCTCAAGTCGGAGATCACCGATCTTATGGATAAGTACACAACCGCGCTTGCTCCTTCAACGATACACCCCGAAGCAGAGGAGATCAAAGCTCGCATTATTTCACTGGGCAAAGATCTATGCGATGCCGTGAAGAGAACAGTGATACTCACCAATGAATCTTCAGCTGAATCTAACCTCACAATCAAGACAACAATCGAAGAACTCCAAAGTGATATTGGCGAATTGGGTAAGTCAATGGCAGCGGCCGTGACTATCAGTTCTGCCTCCAGCGTTGAGGAATCAATCAAGAACGCTTTCGAACTGATGCGAGACGAAGTTCTTGAGAAAATTGAAAAATCGACCGCTACTTTTGGGATGAATGACAAGGTGGCTGCAGCTATCGAAGAACTTAAGAAGGAAGTCAACAAGGCAGTGGAAAACAGCATCTCCTTAGCTGTTGCTGCTATTCCTGAGCCTGATCTCATCAACAAGGCGCATGAAGCTCTCGAACGTCTCAAGGAGCAAATCTCAAACATCATGGATAAATCATTAGCAACAGTAAGATCCGGATCTACAACTGTTAAGAACATTGTCGAAGGTCTACGTAAAGAAGTTGTTGAGATGACGGAGAAAACGACATCTATGCTCGCCCCATCATTATCGGAGAAGAGGACCAAGAAACTACTTGCGGATATCAGGAAAGATATAGCCGACATGCTCAAGAAGACACCACCACCTAAGTCTAGTATCGATGCTGTAAAGAAAGCTGTGGACGAGCTCCGCAAAGACGTTTTAGATATCCTTGAAAAATCCATTTCAACAGCCCCTACTCCAGCTAGTGGCCCCGATGCCGAAGCCATCGTCGACCCGAGTGCCGTTGAAAGAATTGAGAGCACGATCTCCGAGCTTAAGACAGACATTAGCGAAATGGTAGAACGAAGTCTGGCCGCTGCTATTGCAAATTCCACCTTTGACTCGGAAGAGAGTGTCAAGGAGGTAATCGAGGAGCTAAAGAAGGATGTACGTGATATCCTTCAAATGTCCATAGTACCAATCGGCCCAGCAAAAGAAGACACCGTCGGCCTAGTCAAAATGGCTTTGGAAAGTTTCAAGGATGAGCTCGGAGCTAGTTCTACAATAAAGGATTCTAGTGGATTGATGGAAGCGATTACAGAGCTGAGGACTCAGGTAACTGAGATGATGGAGAGGTCTAAAGATGAGGAAATAAAAGGCGCTGTAGAGGCATTGAAGATTCAGGTTGAAGGGTTTTCTAGGAGTGTTGCTGGCGGGGCGGCAAATGAGGGGGTCAATGTGTTGAGGAAAGAGGTTGAGGGGTTGGCAGAAAAGTTTGGTTCGACAGCAAAAGAGGTGAAAGACGCGGTAGTGGAGTTGAAAGCGAGGGAATCGAAGGAGCTTCAAAGTTTCAGTGATGTCGAAGTAAAAGCGGCTATCGAAGCTCTGGCGAATGAGGTCAAAGGGCTTGGGATAAAAGACACCGTGGATACCCTCAAGGCCCAAATCCAGGAGCTGTCTGGAAAGTCAAAGGACGAAGAGATTAAAGAAGCTATCGACTCGCTGAAGCAAGATATCGAACAATCATTGGACAGATCTATATCTACTCTAGTCACCCCCAAATTAGAGAATGTCCCGGCAATGAAAGAAATGATCGATACCCTCCGGAAAGAATTATTACAATCTGTCGAAAAAGGATTTGGAGCCTCCAAAGACTTCGAAGCTGTTCGGGAATTAACAAAAGCTGTCCGGGAACTTATGGAAAGACCGATCAAGTTTGGCAGTGACGCCGGCAGCGACCAGCCTCCGGTGTTTGATAAGGTGGAATACAGAGTTACCGATAAACCTGGTGACAAAGCGGACAAGCTTAAGGTTGCAGTTGATGTCCTTAGGAGAGAGTTCTTGGAGATGATGGAGAAGTTTTCTGGAATTGTTAGCACGTCAGTATCGGCTCCTGAATCTGAACAGGCGTTTGAGGACATGAGGAATGCAGCATTCGAGGTTAAGCAGGCGACATTCGAAGTAAAGAAGTCCCTGGGTTTGATATCAAAAGGGCAGGCGGAAGAGAATGAGGCAATTTCAGATATCAGCTCTGCCGTTGGGGAATGTCGGGTCGAGGTTGCTGTGGTGAGAACTTTAGTCGAGGAAAAGAACACTGAAGTCAAGGAGGGTGTTTCAGTTGTCGCAAAAGCTGTCAGTGAATCCAATGTTGAGATGAAGGAATTAGTGGCCGAAGTCAAGGATGGTGTCGAAATACTTCAAACAGTCACCACTGAAGGCATTCTTGGTGTTTCCAGTGTCGTCTCCGAATTCCAGTCTGAGACTAAGGAAGGACTTGCTGGAATTAGTGACAGCATCTCTGGGTTCCAAACAGAGACCAAAGAAAGCATTCTTAATATCAACACCTCTATCACGGACCTCAAATCCGATGTGAAGGAGGATATTGCCACAGTTAAGCACATTGCGTCAGAAATTCAGCTGGAAACGACTGGAAGCATCAATGATATCAACAAAGCGATTTCTGGAATTCAGACTGAAACTAATGAAGGAATTAGTGGCGTAAAGGGTGCCATTGAGGATACGAAGATAATGGTCAAGGAAGAAATTGAAGCGGTTAAGAAAGCAGTTGAAGGTTCGCAGCTAGAGACCAAGGATACAGTAATCGGTATTGAAGCGAAGATCGGAGCATCAGAAGCTGGGTTCAAGGCCGCTATTGAAGAATCTCGAAGCATGATTCAAGAGAACATCGACAGTGTAAATGCTGCAGTTGAAGGATACAGCATAGAAGTCAAAGAAGATGTGTTTGCTGTGAAGAATGCTGTTGAGGAATCCCATACAACCACCGTACAGGAACATCACAAGACTCAGAAGCAGGTCCAGGAAGTCATGGGACTCGTGGATGTATTGCAAACAGAATGGAAAGGGTCGCAGCCAAACTTGTTCAGTGCGCTCTTGGAATTGAAACATCTCCTTCGGGATGCGCAAGACTCGATCGCCAAAAAACCAGATTCAATCCCTCCACCACCTGCCTACGACGACTCCCAAACGCAAGAGAAGCTAAATATATTATTGGCGGCCGAGACCAGGACTGCAAAACACCTGCCACAACTAGATCTCCTGACCTCTATTCAGCGACAAGTCTCTACTACTTCGGCAGATATCGCGGAGTTTTTAAATATGCAAAAGGAAGTTCTCCTCGAGGACGCGACTGCTAAAATCGACGCCGCCCGGCAGGCTGAAAATGACTTGGAGAAAGCCAACGCAGAAAGGAAAATCGTTGAGGCAGCCACAGCCGCACTTCGAGATGAAAACGCAAATCTTCAAGATTCCGTTGAGATTTTGAAGGATGAAACAGAGTTGCTCAACGCTCGGAGACTTAAACTTACTGCGGAGGTTGCTGGCCTCGAGACTGCGCTTGATTTGAGGAGAGATGAGTTATTGTTGCTTGAAGCCAGAGCCGAAGGTCTAGAACGACGAGTTATTGAGGGCGTCATCGAACAATCCCGAGCACTACTCTCCAAACCACGTTCGAATAACTCTCGCCTATCAAAAGCCGGTGTTGAGGCCATTAGAATGAAGGCCCAACATAGCCCTATTCCTCGAGCTTCCGCTGCGCCTGGAAGGCGTCATCTTTCTTTGAATGAAATTCCCGGAGATATCCCAAGCACTACAAACCCCACAAAAACCACCAGAGGCATCAGCGGCACCATTTTAGGCTTGGGGCAGCATGAGTACTCTGCCAGCCTTGGACTTCTATCAAGGAGTCAATCTACCAGGAGTGTCCGTGGTACCCGCAAGAGCAGTTGGAACCTGAAGAACGGTAGGACGTCATCTGGGAATGAAAAAGAAAATGAAAGGGAGTCGCCGGTGAAAGAGGAGGAGATTGATGATATTAATGGGGACGAGAGCGATCATGTGGATATTCTGAGGGATGGATTGATGGAAGAGGAGGAGGAAGAGGAGGCAGAAAATGGGTTCGATGAAGGAAGAAGGAGCAGTAGCGGGAGTGTTAGGAGGTTTGCGGATGAAGAAGATAATAAGGGTAACGAGAGCTCTAAGCGAAAGAAGAATTATCCGGCTCTGAGTCTCGATTTCTCAGGTGAAGGAATCGATAGGAGAGATCTCAATAGGCATAGGACGCCTAGTGATGATAGTACAGGGCCTTAGTTAAGGTATTTGGTTCATTTGATTTCTACCTTTCTTTCCTTTTCTTACTTATGGTTGTAGGGGCTGCAGTTAGCATTTCTATTGTTATTATTATCATTGATACCATGGGTTTCACAAGGGCTTGTATTATGGAGCTTGGGGCTACTAGGGTTTTTCTTTTTCTTTTTAGTGCTTTCTTTTTTTTCCTTTCTTATGAATCGCTATGGCATGGCTTTGTTTCTTTGTGCAGATTTTATTACTCTTTTTTGATGTTTAGTAGTTTTGAAGTATAATTGTAGTGACGGTTAACTACAAATTAATGAGCTTGAATTTATTCACATGGGTAAGTACTTACCTACATGTAGTACTTCAGCACGTCGAGCCACAACTACCCTCTATAACCCACATGTACTTATCTAAATACATATTTGTGACATTTACTTAGTAGGCGGCCTAGCTAGAGAGGGCCCTCACGTATGTACATGTAGGGCTGCCGAGTGATCCCTAATGATATAATTCTGCTAAAAATCTTTTTGGGGGGGATATGTGGGTGCTTGCTGCTCTGGCCATGGGTCTGTGCCACATGATTTACGTGCAGAATTGATTGTCTAAATCATTAAATCCTGTAGTTCTATCGATCTATGAGTCTCAATTCTATAGATCTAGCTAGCTATAGTGTAACGTATAACTGCTCTAAACTACATTATATATATGTACAATCGTACGAGACTGAGTGTTCTGGGACGATAATAGAGTACATGTCTTGGGCTTCCTAAAAGTACAGCCACGTGCGCAAAGTTTTGGCACCCTGTAAAAACGTCCGCGATTGCAACAAACAAAGTATATATTTCGGCCCTCTTCCTCGAAAGATGGTCATACAAAGTGTTGTGATATACAGCAGTATAGAGATATCTATCTATAACTTTCTCTTTGTAGTCGTTCTTATCCGGTTGTTGATATCATGATTTAAACTCATGAGCTTCGAGAGTGGGGTGCCAAAACTTTACGGATGCGGCCCTCACAAGGAGGTGGTGTGTGTATAAGTAACCTTTTAAAGTGCATACCTAGATTAAGTGCTGTACTTATCTAGGCCCGTTTTTCTTTTCTTTCCGTATAATATAAACTCTTCAGAGTTAAAGGGATATATCTCCAGGAATTTTGTTAGTAAGTCTAGTTAGAATCTCTTTTTAATCTTTATAAAGGCATTTTCAAACGTGTTACCGATGAGAGGCTGGAGTTATCTCCGTCACGCTATCGTTATATCAACATGCAGGTAGATCATCAACCCCATCATTATTACCGTACCACCGTTGATTAATACCGCTATGAATCGCTAATCGTACCTATCACTCGTTTGGTTGATCTGGAATTTAATGCAACTTGGTAAAATTCTCACGTCTTTTCCGCTCAAGAGGTATAATTATATATTGCCTAGAGCCACTTTACTTGAGTATTGTTTACAAAAACCCCGAAAATAGAGAATTTGCGCAAATGGAGCCGGCTCTATATTTCGTTATCTGATTGGCAGCTGGTGGGATCGGTACCAATGATCTTAGGCCCTTTGCGCAAAAGACTCCAGCTCCAAATTCCGGTAACCTGATTGGCACCGATCCTCCCATCAACCAATCATATAAGTATAGTAGAATTTAGAGTTGGCTCTATCTGCGCAAAGAGTCTATTATCGGAAAATGGAGCTGGCTCCATTTCCGCAAAGTCTCCAATGTGACTATCGGCACTGAG
This sequence comes from Morchella sp. 2016-41, assembly GCA_024713855.1. Lineage (NCBI taxonomy): Eukaryota > Fungi > Ascomycota > Pezizomycetes > Pezizales > Morchellaceae > Morchella > Morchella sp. 2016-41. The sequence continues at coordinate 776,197 of JAMGZD010000021.1, forward strand.
ATACCAGACCATGTTTCGATCATTGCCATGGGGTGCATATAGCATAGTAAAGCATGAGCCCTGGGCCCTGAGCCCTGAAGCACTAAGTTACCGCCAATCATTGTTGTTTGAGAGGAGCTGAATCAGCACCCGCCACAGAAGCCACAGGATTCAGCCTCTAGTCGCATACCAAGACTTCATCTACTTTTGAACCCCACCTAACAAGACCTTTCTGTTAGACAGTAACCCCTCATTTTGTTTCGCGATCCAGCACAATACTTATAAACATCCACCTCTTGATTCACCGCTGGGTCAGATAGCATAATGTCTGATAAACTCACTCGGTATGGCCTTCCAATTCATTTTTGGGGGTTATTAGAGGGTAACGTAGCTAACATTATTTTGGTGAAAAAGTATCGCCATCGTGAGCACGGATAAGGTAAGAAAAACTTCTTCGTATCTCTTTGATTTTCCTCTTATAGTGTCTAGTTGTGGATTTTGCTAACCGGTAGCCACTCGACTACAGTGCAAACCGAAGGTATGAATATTCTAGCGGCGAACTCCGGTTGTGCGCATCTAAAGTAAAATTTCTACATCTTATAGAAATGTCGACAAGAATGCAAAAAATCGTGCCCTGTTGTAAGAACCGGAAAGCTCTGTATTGAAGTGACTCCTGAGTCCAAGATTGCTTTTATCTCGGAAAGATTATGTATTGGATGCGGTATCTGTCCCAAAAAATGTCCTTTTGGCGGTATGGATCCCACACCCCAAGATTGTTGGTCGATACAAGAGTCTGATCTTCTCACTCGTTAGCGATTCACATCATCAACTTGCCGACAAATCTTGAAACTCAGGTGACGCATCGTTACTCCGCAAACTCGTTTAAGCTACACAGGCTTCCTACTCCACGCCCTGGTCAGGTCTTAGGTCTTGTGGGAACCAACGGTATTGGTAAGTCGACGGCGTTGAAGATTCTCTCGGGCAAACAAAAGCCCAACTTAGGAAGATACGACAACCCACCAGACTGGAACGAGACGCTCGCATATTTCCGCGGATCAGAGCTTCAAAACTACCTTACCAAAGTTGTTGAAGATAACATCAAGGCTGTTGTAAAACCGCAATATGTCGATAAGTTGCCAGAGGCTATTCGTGGGAAAGTGAGATCTGTCAAAGCACTTTTAGAGAAACAGTGTCAAAGGAACAACTTTGATGAAATGGTTGATGTTCTTGGTAGGGATTTTCTTTTCCTTCCGTGGATCATAAAGTTAGTAACTTTATAGACCTTCGCCCGGTTTTGGACCGTGACGTTGAGAATTTGTCTGGTGGAGAGCTCCAACGTTTTGCTATCGCTGTGGCATGTGTTCAGATAGCAGATGTGTAATCCCCCCTCTTCCTCTAAATTTTATTTTCTTTTTAACGATATTCTAGCTACATGTTCGACGAGCCATCCTCCTACCTGGATGTCAAGCAACGTTTGAAGGCTGCTGGAACCATTCGTGGTCTCTTGAGGCCGGATGATTATGTTATTGTGGTTGAGCACGATTTATCTGTTCTTGATTACCTTTCTGACTTTATTTGTGTCCTTTATGGTAAACCTGCCGCCTATGGTGTCGTTACCCTCCCCTCGTCAGTCCGCGAAGGTATCAATATATTCCTCGATGGTCACATCCCCACCGAGAACTTGCGTTTCCGCGAGGAATCGCTCCAGTTCCGTATCGCTGAAGCCGGTGATGAATTCCTGGTCGACAAATCACGCGCCTTCCATTATCCAGCTATGAACAAAACATTCGGAGACTTCAAACTGCAGATTGATAAGGGAGAGTTCACCGATTCAGAAATTATAGTCATGATGGGAGAGAATGGGACCGGAAAGACGACCTTCTGTCGTATGCTCGCCGGTGTCGAACCTCCAGATGATGGCAAAAAGATCCCAAAGATGTCAATTTCTATGAAGCCTCAAAAAATCAATCCCAAATTCCCTGGAACCGTCCGAGAGCTCATCTTTAAGCGTATCCGCGCATCTTACCTTAATCAGCAGTTCCAGACAGATGTATTCAAGCCCCTTCACATCGACGATTTCATCGATCAAGAAGTTAAGCATCTTTCTGGAGGAGAATTGCAACGTGTGGCCATTGTTCTTGCACTTGGTCTCCCAGCGGATATCTACCTTATTGATGAGCCTTCTGCATATCTTGACTCCGAGCAACGTATTATTGCCGCCCGTGTCATCAAGCGTTTCATCATGCACTCAAAGAAGACCGCATTTGTCGTCGAGCACGATTTCATCATGGCTACTTATCTTGCAGATCGTGTTATTGTGTTTGAGGGTACTCCATCCGTTAGTGCGGTTGCTACCAAACCCCAAAGTCTGTTGACTGGATGCAACCAGTTCCTCAAGTCCCTAAATGTTACCTTCAGACGTGACAAGGAGAACTTCAGACCTAGAATCAACAAACTTGATTCCCAACAAGACCAGATACAGAAACTCAGTGGAAATTACTTCTTCTTGGATGGTGAGGCTGCTCCAGCACCTATTATTCTAAGGCTCTCAAGATCTAACAATACCATTTCTAGACCTACCTGCATAGATGTAAAAGATTGCATCATGAGTATGGGCATTTCATTACTCCTCTTTATGATTGTAGCAAGGTATATGATATTATACGAGGCATGAATATTCGGGGGTTGCGGAGAGGTAGTTTCTGTGTAGGCGTTAGGGCAAAAAAGGGGGGGTTATCATTCTGTTAAAATTATGCGGTTCTTTCTTCCTTTTTTTTACTTTCTTCATTTTTTTTTTTTGTTCCCATTCAATTTTTTCCTTTCCTATCTTATTCTTCGCCTATGGCAAGGAAAGGGTCCCTACATAACGTCCTGGAAATTAAACCAATCATTTGCCTGTATAAAAGTTGAAATACTTGTTTGAGATAATACTAGAGTATTAGATGCTAGGCTTTATATCACTTGAGAATAGAATACCATAGCCGGTAGCCAATAGCTACATAGTCATACAATAGTGCTCGTGATCCATGCCCAATCGGCTATTCTCTGCGTATTTATATTTACAAGGACCCCGAGTTTAAATATACCACTGAGCTAGCAACGAAAACCGCTAACCTTCAGAAAAAGACCCGCATTTTATCACCAGGAAAGCAACTGAACCTCACAGGAGGGCATTACGATCACCAAAGCAATACCTATGAAGCCATACATATATAGGAGAGTTCTTTTGGTGTTTTGGCTATTTCTTATGATCGTAGTGAGTATATAGCTGTGGGAGGGTTACCAAGGCTTAATGGCCCTCGCACAGCTATATACTCACTACCTATTAGTAACGATTATCAGAAATGTTTGAAAAGACTTTAGTGTATTTAGTTCTGTAATTCCGGGTGATTTTGAATTTTCACAGCAATTTGCGATCCCGTTCATGTCATGCTGTTAAAGTAAAAAAAAGAGTCTAAATATCTATTGCGGGACTACCAGGGCCTGCCATCACAACGGCCTAAACTAAGAACTCTCTTATATTCTAGGGTGTGCAAGCTGACATTAGTTAAACCCATACGTATACCCAATAGGAGCGGGAGGATAAAATTGGTGATCTGCGGTCGCAAATATGCATGTAGGGAATAAAAAGGTCTTCGGAGTTTTATAGTCCTAATACAATTTCAGTCTCAGTTTTTCATCTACATATAGATTCGCTAAAGCCTGAGAAAGTGAAATAGTACTGTACATATACTCTTTCTTCTCAATAAAGGACTCTGAATATTGATATGTACATACAGCCACTCTGCAAAAGTGTTCGTGATTCAGATTTCTGCGTGAGGCATTTCACTATGTGATCGTGGTGGACCAACAACCCCCCAGGAGTTTTCAATGGCCTACCTTCTTTTATCTTTTATAGAGTAATTAAATTTTTATGGGAGATCTGTTATTTGGTAATAGAGGTATTATTATGGTGTACCCACACTTAAATGTTTAGTGAAGAGATGAAGTTTAGTTCCATTTTTGCAGATTTTGATATCTGTCTTGGTCTTAGCAAGTTGGAGTTGTAGATTTTTGTATGTAAAATGCGCCAAGACTGAGCAAAGTGGAACAGTATTATACCCATTTATACCCCCAGAAAAGCAATCCTAACTAATCATAGCATACTCGAGTCTTTAGCAATAGCCTTCGTGGTACGGAAGTCCTTTGCCCTTTTAAAAAAAGTAGCCACTGTGAGCTCGAGGTAGCAAACTATTCGATGAGACCCAGGTCGATTAAAGATCTTTATTACGAAGATAATACACGTCTTCATACTGTCCTGACATGCCTATGGCGCAGTAAATGTGTCAAAAGTAATTTTGCCAACGGTAGTAAATTATTTTTTCACCGGTGGTGAAAATAATACAAACCTTTATGATAAAAGCACAGACCTTTTGGCCAAAAGGGGCTATAGAATGCTAATATATGGCCAGAAGGGACCATATAATGCCACTATATATGAACATTGTCCACCGGTGGAGAATTTCACACCAGTGGGAACTTTTCATAAGTTTTTTGAACATTTGCTTATGTAGTATAGTGCAGTATAAAGACTGAAACTCAGTGTTGATACTGGCACAAGGGCTGAACTTCAACGCTTATACCACCGGTGGTAAAATCACTCTGACACATTTACCGCTCCATACATGCCTCTTGCGAGGGGTATTGATTTTGGGTTGAGAATTAAGTAATTAGATGTGCATCATTATCTGGGACCTAGATACATACATTTTCGTGGCACCCGGAGTACATCTTAACCAACCAAAAATTACTTACATACATTTATGTACACACCTCGACTTACTTTCCAACTTAGTAATATCATTAAACTCATTAACCCCCACCATCGTCTCCTTCCCATCCCCATTCCATACCCGATTCGCTTTCGCAAAGAACGCCCCATGCTATGAAAAAGAAAGAAAGGCAGAAGAAAAAGAAAAAGAAAAAGTAAACGTACGATGAAATCGGTGGGCAAAAGAAGGTACGTACAAATACAAATCAAAAAATCAAAAAGGACAAAAAGGACAAAAATAACTCCAAGAAAGCCTAGATATAAGGATCAATTTTGCCATTCCTCCGCTAAGGCCACCGCTACCACCTCTACTGCCCACACTGCTTACTTCATCCCCTCAGTTCATTTCTTTTAGTATCATTAGAATCATCAAACCATCAACTTCCAGCCGATCATAGGATAATCGACTAAATCCATTTAGTCAGCCCCAGTCCTATCTTAAGAGTCCCAGTAGAATGATACTCACCTCAATCAATTTGATAGTAAGCCCCGCACATCTCTTCTCGAGCTCCTTTGTTGTTTTAAAGCTCGTCGAGAACCATATTCCACCAAGCCCCCATCTATCTAGGAGAGTGGCAAGTGCCTCCTTTGAATCTCTTCTATTTGCGAATCTCGGGTCGGCAGAGGTCACACACATGAGCGTGTTCGCTTCCTTGAGGAGCATTGGGCTGTGCGAAGTACTGAGCACGTCATCGAGGTGATCTAATAGGTGGTCATATAGCAGTAGAAGAACCTCGGGCCTACGCCTAGCCAGCATGGTAAAGATGGATAAAGTTTGCCGTTGGATGCTCTCCTCACAGGATCTGAAATCTATGACGCCCAAGACTCCGGTGAGGAGCAGATTTTGTTCACTCATTCCGTCAAGAAGGGGCCCCAACTTATTGTAGCATTCCGCCTCGATGGTTTCATCCCCATCAAGAGCAATGCCAACAACCCAAAGAACCTCTTTCAATTCCACAATACTGGTGGCACGAGTGCAGACCATCGCCAGATACGGCGGAACAGGTATGTCAATACCCCACCTAACATTCTCTGGGGTATTGGTGGCAACAACTTCCATAAATGTTGTCAGCGTACGGAGGGCAGCTGGTTTTGTCGATGGGTCTTGGAGTCCTTTGGCGAGTGTTGCGGCAACGGCAATGTGAAAAGAATCTTGGTTGAACTGAAGACCATATAATTCGTCGATGGCGTTGGTGGGTTCTTCAACGTTCTGCTTACCCAGGAGGAGAACGGAGACCATGCGATTATTTTTGAATTCGCCTGATGCAGCAATTGTACGCAGAGTTGCCTCTAGAAGCGCAGCAGAACAATTAAAGATCAGTCCCGACCCAACACGGACCAACGATATTGCTAGCCAGAAAAGTTGTAAGAGGTAGCGGGATGAGGGCGAGAGGTTCTCCATCATTTTTGTGAGACTCGTTACAATGCTGGTCAACATCTCGTTATCATTGCTTTCTTGGAGGAACCTTGCCAGTGAGTTTTTCAACGCAACAAGAACCTGGTAGAGAAGATCGTCATCCACATCCTCTCTCGCCAAACAGCCCATCACTGAGAATGCTCTTGACTGAATAGCTGGATTTGTCTGGAAGGCGGTACTCGCAACGAGACTCATCCATCGTGCTCTCCAGATATTTGCCATATCTGCCATCCGTTAGAATTATCGCTTATCATATGCTAAGAGTCAACTCACCAATCGACGGTGCCGCGATCGACACGATTTCCAGCAATAAGTTCGTAATCTGCTCCATACTCGTAGCAGTCGTCGGCTCTGCTGTCCTTTGATCTTGAATCGTCACCTGATCCCTTGATGTTGGTCGGTTTAAACTAAACAGCAAACATAATTTTGGGCCCGACAAGTTCGTAAGAATAGCCTTCAGCTCTGTCAACTTTACTTCCTCCAGGGGAAACGAAACACATATCGAATGTATAGTATTAACGAGCAAGCTGTGAACGGTTGAACGGACTAGGATTGACCCGCAGTTGACCACCATCGTGATAATATGGAACAGCTCAGGCAGATACATCTGCGCCTGAACCCTGCTGTCGAATGATATTGCAAGGCATACACGCAAGAGAACACAGATCTCGCTCCATACAACGTTATCAACCAGATGGCGTGTTGGTCTTAGTGAGGACTTGGTAATTGCTTTTCGGATCCTCATGATTATCTTTCCCCTGATGGTTAGTGTGCCAAAGCTTGACGCGATAGACCCAATTGTTTCAGCTCCGTCAGTGCCAAAGCCGCAACCCAGAGCAGTTTTAACCATTTCATCTAAGAAGACATCCAGCAACCCTTCATCTTTGCTAATCACCGACCAAGCATTCTGCTGGAATGTTGTATACAGTCTTGGCTCCCCAACGGTGATATCAATCATTTTCCTAGCGATGGTAGCAAGTCTCTCCCTCCCGCGCTCGCTGTCATCACCACTCATGAGGACCTGAGAATATAAGTTTGACAACCACGGAACCATATACAGGATATTGAGGGGCCGCTGTTGTGGAGGTGTCTTTTCCCAGCCAACAAAAAATTCCGACATAAAGTCGTAGGTCAATTGTGGCTCGCTCGCAGCCAGCTTTTCACTCACTCCAACAATCAGGGCTACCGGGTCCATTGGGATACTCAGGCCTAGCGCGGTCAGTGATCAAAATGTCAACCAAAATCAAGAGCTTATATATTTACCTTTCGCGCTCACAAACGGTCTATCTAGATTAAAGCCAAATGTCTGGCATAACGCACACAACAGATTGTACGCCGCCAACCTCAGCGACTGATCAGAGCTCGCAATGTTCATCAAACTAATATTCAACAATGTCCCCGGCACATCCTCTGGGCGAATCGTGCGTTCATTCGTCTTACTAGGCTTGTTATCTTTACTATATTTAGCCTTGCTGGTCTTGAGCGTCTGAAGGATATCGGCTTTCCTTGGGCTTGTGAAATACATCGGAACTTTCCCGTTATCCGTTTTAATCCCAAAAGCGTACTCGTCGTCAGTGTAGAAACTAGGGTTTGCTTCCTCAACATCGGTGAGCCTAAATATGTCGTTTACAGTTGCAAACATATGAAGTGCGGCAACAATCTCCTGTTTCGCCGTCGGCGTGATCTGAATATATTGGCTACCGACCTTGAAGACAACATCTATTCTTCCTCTAGTCTTGCTAAGTTTCGTGACGTGATGATAGATAAATCTACAATCGCTCAAAAAGCTCATAGTCTCTTTCGGCAGGTGTAAACTCCCCAAATTAAAATGTTGCTGCAATTCCGAGACGGAACCTAGCATGATGAAGTCGATATTGCTTGGATGCCAAGCATGAGTATCGTCTCGGACCGCATACCGGAGTTGCCGCCGGAAAAACTTGCGGTAAGCACTATTCATATTGTAGATATAAGCGCGGCTATAATTCTTGATCATGTCTGGAGGCATCATTGAGTTCATTTTCTTATAGACCTGATCCGGGAGTTCGTTGTCGAGGGAGTAACAGGTTGCATCGATCAATACTGCAAAATTCTTGTGCCAGATTCTTGAGGCGATTTTGAGGAAGCAGTAGATGAGGAGATCTGGATCTATGGTACCGGCATTGATATTCCTGAGCACAAAGCAGATGACGGGGACATTATCTTTCGTCTCCCCGCCATCATACACAATCCTAGCGCTCAAAATACTCTCCACACTTCTACCACTGTTTCTCAGCATAAAGTGTTGATATCTTGAATAAGCTGGCTGGATACTTCCAGAGACTGCTGGCCGTCCCCAACTCACATCCAGCGGCGGCGCGCCAAGCGTGCTGATCAAGCTTGAGAACTTCGTTATACTTAGTTGCAAATCCGTCGGCCCATCAAAGCTCTTATCCCCTTTTATCCTCGCTTTTTGTTTCTCCTGGAAAATCAACTTCTGCCTCACAACCTCCCAGTGGTCGTACAAAAACCTATGCAACGCAACACTACTCCCAAAGTCAAAACTCTCTTGTGCAACGACGGCCTCAACAGTTTTTGGCGGGCTTGAGATCTCCCTTAGAAAGTTCGTAACAATACAGATGTGTTGGGTTAGGAACTCGTTCAATGGGATCATGTACGGTTCCTTTGCCCCGAAAAGCACGTTGTTCGCAAGGTTCTGTACAATCTTGGCGATAAGCAGTAAGCCTCTCCTCATCTCCTTATTCGGAGATTTATTGATGAGGCCCTCGCTATCCGGTGCCACAATAGCCGGGCAAAAGAATCGAAGGAATATAAAGGCGCCAACAGCGGTAAACTTTGCTTCCGGGAACCGGCCAAAGACGCAGGAAGAGATTGTATGGCATATCCACCGGAAACTGTTCGGAATGTCTTTGGTACTCTTACAGATCTCAACAAGGAAGACCTTGGTGAGGTACTTCAGCTGCATCTCATTCTTCTGTATCTCCTCCGTCTTGCTAGTTCGTCCGGGGTCCAGCTCAAGTTCCAGATCATCGCTCGCTATGATCATCCTCTGCAAGACCTTTTGCAATACTTTCCGCAGGTAATCACTTCCCTTCCATTTAGCAAATACACTGAGCATTTTCGTTGCAACGCAATTCCTCCTCAGCAGTTCGCTTTCACTCTCAGTATTGGCAACTTCTTGCTCAATCAGCTCCTTCAACAATGTCAGTCCCAGTCCCCGGGAATCAAAGATATTGAGCAGTGCAACACTGATTTCGTCCACCTCGCTGCTGGGGCACGAATCACAAAGTGCCAATGCAAACTGTAAATCGTTTACCAACAAATCGATCAATCGTTCGTACTTTTCTCCAATGGCACTATCACCCAGCGTGCCAAATTCAGTACCTTGTGTGAGGATATTTGTGAGCACATGCATGAAAGCTGTTCGCATTTCCACATCATCATGGTAGCCAATCTCTAGAGAGAACTTGAGACCAACGTCCACGTTTGCGCTCAAGAGGTTCGACAACGCCAGTATCGCAAGTTCCTGGAAGCTGCTTGCATCGTCTTTGGCAAGGGAGACAGTCTGCATGTCACGCCTTTTGTCGTCTCCTAGGTTCGTAGAATCAAGGAGCGTCAAAAAGTTTGTGAAATACGAGCAAAACATCTGACTCCTTGCATCAACGACATCGGTATCGTTCGCTGTTTCCGAGGGTTGTAAGGGTAGTCGATGTAACAGGTTTACTAGCGCTTTGAGGCAAGCCCTATCGAGATCCCTCTGCAATCTGAAAAATTCGTCTTTGCGGATCCCCGAGCCCTGGTATACCTCACCCTGGTCACCCCATCAGTCACCGCCCTCTGCATCATACCACCACGCCACAAAATCGCCACTAGTAGGGGGAACTTACTTTCTGCGTAGCACTCATCCACCCTGCTAATATTTGCAGCAAATTGTTCCTCACTCTGATATCCTGCCTCAAGTTTACAATTTCTTTCTTCCTTGCAACCAGCTCTACAAGCTGGCACATCCGGATCTTCACCCTTAGTGCAGTATTATCCTCCTTTAAACTCCCAAGATATCTCGCAAGACTCAACGTTAGTGCTCCAAGATCAACAGTAAGGAACATATCCTGTGAATCCTCCATCCTCTCCACAATCGTCTTTAATAGACTACATGCTTGCTCCGCAAATAACGTTCTGTTCTCGGTCTGTGTATCCTTCGTTGTTGGGTCGAAAATATAATTAAACTCTACCTCCAAAGACCTAAACAGTTGCAGATACAACCTCGGGTTGAGTTCTGTGCCTAGCACTTCTCGGATGTTTTCTCGGACGGAAACGAGTTTACAGAGTAGCAACTGCAAACACTGTTTCATAAATCTCTCCAACAAGCTCATCCCATCCCCGTCGCTCGCCAGTCTATCAATCCACCGTAGCCCAGACAAAGATGCATCATCTGCACGCCCATGATGGGGGAAATCTGCAATACAGCATCCCGCGACACTCGCTAAGAAACCACTGTAGTTGCGCCACTCCATGTGCATACGGTCGTCGAAGGAGCCAGTGTTTGAAAGAATATGCTTACACAAGCTCCGCCATCGAAGAAAGACCTGCTCCCACGCCATTAGGATTCCGGGTCCAGGCATCGACATTCTAGTAAGAAGCCTGCGCAGCCGTTTCTGGAATGCGACGGGGCCGGTGATTCGGAATGTTTGGAGTGAGAGCTCAGAATAGACGGGGAAATTACGCATTACTGTGAGATTCGAGCGGGCGAGATCATCTGGGTTTTCGGTAAGACGGCCTTCTTCGCATAAGAGAGCGATAGCGTGAGTAGTAATTGAGCAGATATCAAGATCGCTGCTGCAAAGCAAGACAAGAAATGATACCTCGAGCGAGACATTTGCAATTGTTCTCTCAGGAATGTCTGTAAATGCTTCTGTGAACTCTTTCCTACTACTGATGATACTAACCCTTGTCTCGAGATACCCATGCACCAACTCCAACATACTCTTCAACCCAGGATCCTGCGCATGAAAGTCCAGTAACTTCTTACTCAGGCTCGCTACTACTGTACTCGTCGCCTTCCAAAAGAACGCCAATAAACTAAGGTTACCGTTTTGCCGCATTGTAACCTGGAACGCCTCTGTGCTCAACAGCCGCTTTGCAAATATGACGGCCGAGTTCCTCACAAACTCATCATCATCGCAGATCAGCCGGAGAATAGCGTTAATAATACGGTCCCCTAGTTTCTCCCATTCTTGATCCGTATCTCGAGGCTCGCTCTCTGAGGTTTGATACGGAAGGTTCTCATACATTAGTAGAGGGCGGATTTTCAGTAGCTCGAGAAGCTGATAGAGGAGCTCGACGGAACCGATGGAGTCGGAAGATGAGTTATTGTGGCGGGTTGCGCTATTATCGGGTGAGCCATTGGGAGCTTTCCGCATGGCGGCAATAGTGATGAAGTATTCGCGAACTTCGGGGGCAATAGCACGATAAATAAGATTGTAATCTTCGGCATTGCTCTAGGGGTCAGACATGAATTAGCACTCGCACCCAATCACAGGTCATCACTCAACCCCACGTGGGGCACGAGGGTACCCAAGATATGAGAAAGGAACTGGAACGACTAACCTGCGTAGCCAACACCGCAACTCCTGCAAAAACCGTAACTTTAAACCCCACGGGGCTACTCCTGTCCAAACATCTCGGTAGAAGTCCTTCCACTACGCTCTCCACGTTTAATCTTGCGCTACTAACAAACGCCTTGATCATGATATCCCGATCCACTGCATCTCCATCCTTCTCTCTTCCACCTGCCTCATCCTTTCCTCCATCCTTGCCATTAGTTCCGTTCAAGACACTCATTGCAGCTCCTCCCCACCCCTGTCTCTTGAATATTTCATCCGTTATATCGTTCTGCACATCCAGTGCAAAACTCAGCAATGCACTCTCGCTCTCTGCCGGAAACAGTGCGCCAGCCCGGCAAATGGTGATGAGACAAGACGCAGCAATATCTGAGATTCTTGGTAATCTTAAAGACTGCCTTAAATTACTAAGGAACGCAACCTTCTTCGCAAAACTACCTCCCCGTTGCTCCCCCCGCATCTCAAGAACCCAAAATACATCAGGCAGCAGCAGTACCAGACTTGTCTGCAGAGGCCATAGGATACCCCGCCGCTTTGTGCCGTCCACGAGGCCGGTAGCAAGGTCAAATAGAATCTCGGCACCCCCTTCGAGACGGCGGTTTGCGACATGAAGATCGACAAACTCACCCGGTCGAGCGTCGATCCATCGCTGTATCATTTCTGGCAGCAATGAAGCAAGGGTGTTCTGAGGTGCTTTCCTAAGTGGGAGGAAAGATCCACCAATCTCTTGAAGCAGGAGGGAGAGCTTTTTGGAGTTTAGGTGCAGATGCGATATGAATGATAGATTAGTCGCATCACTGTCGTCTGCGGCTGTTGTCCGTAAAGTTTTCAATTTCATTGAAAACGTGTAATATACTAGATTCCAGTTACTCGCAGATAAGTATTCAATGACCTTGTAAGTTGCTCTTTCCAGCTCTGTTGGCTTTTTTGGTAGGCCGTCCAGCGGTGCCTCTACTTCCGATTCTCGGTCCCTGTTATCTCGATCTCGGTCCCTGTTTTCCCGATTGGTAGCTCTCGAATCACGGTGCGCGGATCCGGACATATTTGAACCCCTTTCCCGTCTAGTGTCTGCAGTTGTCATGGTGCTGATAGTCATCACCATGCTATGAGCGTCTGTGTCCGCAGCCGGCGACGCTGTGAGTCGCATTAGTGAGTCCAAAACATGTTTAGCTAGTGAATCGTCGAGAGGCGGTGGTTCGCGGTCACGGCGGCGTGTTTTCCGCGGGTGTGTGGGATCGAGTGTGTCCCAATGGGCGGAGGTGCAGTCGGCGAGTATCTCAACGAGGTATGTCTGTGTAAGGAGAACCAGTTGCGGGCGGGAGCGGGGTGAGGTGCTTTCGTAGCCCTATGTAATAGAGATGAGCTACTTGAGGCATTGGGTGGGGAAATATGTGAAGCAAATTAGGAGTAATATATGGGACATGCGGGGGCGGGTAGATTAGGACAGATGAGATGAGATCCCGACAAAATGGAAATTCCGGGGAGATAAGAAATGGACATGAATGAATGGAGAAGGGACATACCCTTGACACAATCTCCAACTGCTTCGAGATGCACTCGACCAGTATATCAATCTGGCTGCGCGCCAGCTCAATCAGCGTCCCCCTCGTCAGCGCGACCAGATCATCGCGTCTAACATCATTCAGATCATCGCCAGTCCGATTCGGGAGCTACAGAATTCCCCATCAATCATCAGTCCTGGTTAAGAAGAAGAGAAGGGAGATAAGGCGTGGGGGAAATATAAACAGGCGCTATGGCTCACCCTCGACGAAAGCCGCTCCAGGAGAGTCTGCACCAGCTTCCTGTCCCCATCCATGGAAGGGGAAGAGAGTGTTAGATCGTGGGGGTTGGTGAGGATGGAATCGCGGGGGGGGGGTGCGGGCGGTGGGCGGCAGGTTTGGTTGGGAGATTGTCGCAGGAAAAAACAATGATAATATTACAAGACACGTTCGTCCTGGGCTGCGGACGGGGGCTGCGGACGGTTCTTTCCCCGGTAACTTCCTGCAAAGGTGGGATGGGAGTTGTGGGAGATACTCGGTGAATAGTTGAGTGATAGGGAAGGTAATGTAGGTATGTAGTAGCAGTCTGCAGTAGTAGGTAGTAGAGCAGTTGGGTAGGTGATGGGACAAAATGCGGGTTTTCTGGTCGGGGGGGCCGGGATGGGTTGGCTGGGAGGTAGAGTAAGGTTAGGGAGGGAAGGAGCGAACGATCTTCTACCTAACTACTAGATACCAGAGGGGAGGGGAGAAGGGTTTTTACTTGAATTGCAATAATTACATGCAAAGCCGGTGAGCTGATTGTAATAACGGGGGTTTAACTACAGGCACTGAGCTACTGCGCGCATCTAACCCTAACCCCACACTCTTTTTCTCTGTGGGCGGCCGGGCGGACCTGAAAAGAAAGAACGCAAAACTCGAAAATTGGAGATAATCCCGGGCGGAGATAGCCAATTTTTCAACAGGGCTCTTTCGTCCACTCGGTTGGGGTGAGCCTGGGCCTGATGGAGGAGGGAGAGAGGGGGGGGTATGCCGAGGTGTGGCGGGGTGTAGAGCGCCGCTTTGGTAGGTAAAGATTTAACTTGAACCAGAGTGAGATCGGTCTGGTATCTCTGGACTAGGTCTCGTCTCGTCAAGGAAAAGTGACGTTTGCGATATAGCAAGGAAATTAACCTCCCCTTAAGCAAAACACTTGACTGAAACATCACCGAGCACGCACTCATTAGCCTTGATGCGCGCGCCTATCACGTGACGGATATACATACATCTAGGCACTCTTGGCGGCGCTGTGAGCGGACCTTTAAGGCGTCATTCTACTAATATTTAGACAGACATGCATCGCCATTTAACAATGAGGCCTTTCCTTTCGTGAACTGGACCCGGCGAGGCTGGTTGAATTCTCTAGGGGAAACGCTAGCTAACATACCTCCCTAATACCCAATTTAGGGTTACATTGTTGTCACAGAGCTATATACATACAACAGAACCAACAGGCGATTGTCGACAGAAACCCCGAGAAACTTTTATAGCGGTTACATACGTATGGGGTTCTGAGTTCAGCAACGCTGTGCGTTTCTAGGGATATATAGCTCGAGAAGCTATGGTGGGTAGGTGTGTAAACTTCGGCGTTTGCAGCCAATCAATCTAAGATCTACCACCATAATGGTATGTCCATACTACCGTCTAGAATTTTCTCTAATTTCCATACAAAATAAGTTCCTCTGAAGTTGAACACCCACCCCCTGTGCCTTCTCGCGCCATACGCCCAGCTAAAAGGGGGGGAAGCTGTGTCACTAATATTTGTGGGCCCGAAACGGCCCTGTATGCTAAAAACGAGTGATTATATGCGATGGAAATTCACCACAAAGGGTGGAAAGCACTTAATGATATTTTTCCCTCTTGCGAGGCTACTACATACACGTTATAAAATGCTGGCTGCCAGTTTGGCACATCCTTATCAAATGGCGTTGTTAAGCACAAGTTTAACTGCTGCACGCGGCTTATGCCTCAACGAGCAGGGGTCACTGTTCGGCCAGAGGACTTAAAGAAACCGTGGAGTAGTGTGTACCTACTCTACTATACTAGGGACACATCGTTGCCTTTCGATTGTGCTCCTCTCAAGCTAGGGACGGATACCAATATGGCCAGAACGCAGCATCACACGTAGTCGCAGAGCTAGAGTGTGGGCGTCCGAAAATTGTCAACATACCTAACTTTGGATACTGTCCTACTTAGCCAATAAATAATCGATATTACAGCAATCCACTCGAACTGGCCAGGCTTCTAGTCGATCGAATATCTCTTGTTTGGAGTGGTTAAATACGAGCCTACCACCAATTAATGAATCGGAAAAAAAGGGACTACTTCAACTTACTTGTACCCACTTGATTAGTTCCCGCAAAAGATTAACTAATATCTAAATCTTTGCTCTTATACTGAACGAAGTGGAGGTTATGGGAGTAACTCCAATTGGCTCCGTCTGACCAACAACCCTAACCCACAATAATATATCTCCTTGTAAACCAATCAAAGCTGCAAGGCGGATAGGGCTAAAGTCTAGGGACGTCACCGTCAATCCTTACCAATAGTAATTACACTAAACCTTTACTAATACACCTCTAAGTCCGAACATAACTATAAACTCGCCTGATAAGACTTTCAACTGAATATTTAAGAGGTTTAGGGTGTAGTAGTCCATCAGCTAAACTGGCTCAAGCTTCGGACTCAAATCTCGAGCTCACATAGTTTTAATCGAATCTAACTAACCCCGAGGCTACCACTTGCCATGAATTGAAATAGACTGAGTTCCGATTCCGGGGGGGGGGGTATTCGGGCTATTAGAGATCCCCACTTTTTAAGGACTTGTCCCGGGGGCACCTATGGAGGCCTCTGAAGAGATCCCTGTACAGTATACGTAGGTATCTTCCCCTAAATAGAGGTTAGAATTATAGGTCGTCTAATGGCCGTCTTATGAGCTGGTTTGAGCTAGTAGTCAATGATCAAAACTACAAGATATTTTTCCGCCGAGTGCTATTGCGGACGAGCAAGCGGTCATACGGTCACCGTCCAAAAACGCTCATGGTTTGTGATTCTGTCTACCTAGATACATATGTAGGCGATATCTGACCTTTTTTTTTTTTTTTATTATATCATTTCGATTTCTGTTTCTAGGTACACAATGATCGCATAAAGTAAAAACTATGGCGTAAAGAGACCTGGGGCGATATCTGACCTACCTAAGGCCTACCCATATGCCACAATTACTTACGTAATACTCTTTTAGGCAACCAATGATATTGTAATATCATGTTCATAGGTACCTCAAAGGATTTAATTCTTTGATACTGTGACCGATTCAAGTGAAATGAGTTATTTGTTAAGGATTAGCCTATATCAAAATACTTAGGGCCCGTTCGGATAACTTTAGATTATTTCTTTAGATCACTAGATAGACTCGATTGGCAGGTAGCGAAAATGATAATCATAATACTCATAATCAGTGGATAATCTAATGTCAGGATATCTGTGTTGTGTGTGAATAATCGGGAGTTCTGAACATTGGATTACTCAATTGCACGAATAGCATAGATTATTATGATAATCCAGAAGTAGATAATCCGTCAGATTATCGCCAATAATCTAGATTATTGGGTTATCCGAACGGGCCCTAAACGTCCAGCCTAAACTTACAAAATTCAAGAAAGAAAATAAAAATTTTCAAGAAAATTACAGTATGTTCCCAATCTAACTATTTAGTACATGCCATCATTTCGTTTCATCTCTGGTACCCCTGCTGGTGGCCTCTACCACTACTACCACCCTGATACCCGCCTCTATTCCCACCACTTCCCCTCCAAGCACCAGTGTTGCCGCTGTCTCTATCACCGTAGCTTCCGCCGCCGCCGCCGCCACCCCTTCTATCGTTTCCGCCAGGCCTATACCTGTCGTCCCCCCTTGGTTGCTGGCTGTACCCGCCGCCGCCGCCATTGTTACCACCTGAGTATCCACCGCCCCGACCGTAACTAAATCCAGTCCCCGGTGGCGGCGGAGGAGGCGCGTATCCCCCAGGTCCACCAAGCGGGTTATTACGCCAGCTCATGGGTGGTGGCCCGCCCACCATTGGAGGAGCTCCAGGTGGAGCCCAGCTATTGTTGCCACCCCATGTTCCTGGCGGCGGCGGTGGTGGAGGTGCCGACCATGTCCCGGCACCATAGCTAGGTGGGCCCCTTCCACCTCCTCTGTCACTTCTAAAGCTTCCCTGGTGATTATTGCCATAGTCCCCACCACCGCCTCCGCCGCGACCGCGGCCACGCCCAGAGTTATTACGGTAAAGCTGTGCGCCACCGTAGCTGCGGCCGCCGTTAGTGGAGCGGCGTTTCACCTCCTCTTGCTCCGCGCGGGTGAGGACAGGTTCGTTGAACTTTACACCGCGGAGGAGCTGAGATTTATGGACATGTTTGGACTTGGGGAATTCGAAGAAAAGCGACATGCTGCGATCGTCGGTTATTTCAGGCATTTCTCCGGTTTTCAGGGGGTAGGGAAGTGTGGAGCGGGGGATGTAGGCAGGGTCTTTGCTGACAATGCCGGAGAGACCTTGGGATTTATGTGGATTAACAGTGTATTTCTATCCTTGGTTAGTGAATAGTGATTTAAATTGATACTGAGAGAACACATACGGTAACATCCTGTCTCTTACTGTAAAATTTTGCTGCGACATCGTCATAGAGTTCATTAGTGTCCGCAACAAACAACACATCGTGACCCATGGCATTCCTTCCCGCGTCCTCCTTGCTCAGCAAAGGATAAATCTTTTGCGCCGCATCTAGCAATCTTTTTTCATCGATGAACGGCAGCAGTGCGACACCCTGCCAGGCGAACTTCTTCCCATTAAGATCGATTGGGAAGTTCTCGGGGTAGAAGTCGATAATCTCGGAGTCCTCATCGGTCATGAGCTTCTGGAACGGCTCAGGAAGATTTACTTTACTAGCAGCTGGGAGAACTCCCATGAGCTGCTCGAACGGCTTGAATGGAGTCCCACGCTCAAATTTTATGTCGAGACTACCAAGGTCTTTAAAGTCCTGGGCAAACGGGGCATAATGATATGGGTAGTACCAGTTCCACGATGGACATCCTTGGAAGTAGTATAGGAGGACCCAGCAGAGACCCTCAACGTAAGCATCTGCGACCTTTTTGCGAAATGCATAATTGTCAGGGGTAACACCGAATTTTTGCTCATAATATCTATCTTGGTATCCATTTTCCCACAGACGCACAGTATCAGGCGGCATCTCACCATCAGCGGGAGTTGGGGGAGTAGGGGGGGCAACTTCGTCGGCCTTCCGCTTATGAGTGACTGGGGAAGGCACTTCTGTTGAGGGCTCATCGGGCATTTCCTCCTCAATCTCAGCGCTAACAGGAGCTTCTACTGGGGCTTCGGCGGATCCTCCACCCATTAGTTGGGCTTTGAGAGCCTGTGCAGCACTCTTATTCTCCAGATTTGCCTTTCTAATGTTCTCCCTGTTCATGATCATGTCGTAATTCATCTTTCTCGTGTCCTTCGTGATATCGCCTGGCTTGAATAACGGGATCATAGGCGGCGGGGCAGAGTCAGGCTGCCCGCGGCCCCTTCCTCTACCTCTGCCAGCGCCTTGTAGCGAATCTGATTGGGAGTCGTTTCCTCCAAACCCACCTCTTCCACCTCGGCCCCCTCTACCACCGCCAGCCTCGTTCAGCCTCCTCCTCTTTGCGCCTTCCTCGCGACGTTCATCAACCTTCCTTCTGTTCCTAAAAATAGCATCCTCCTGCTTCGCAAGACCGTCAAGAATAAACTGAACATTCTTTAACTCCACGCTACCGTCTTTCGTTACATATCCACCCATCACAGGAAGATTATCTCTCCAGACAGCCATCAGAGTATCGATTCCGTTCTCTCTAATCTCCAAACTCGGGAGATGTGGTAAGAAATCATTACCGACAAAGAAGCACATAAACACCCAATCATCAATGGCGCGTTCAAGATCAAATTTAAATCCCTGCCCAGACACCTGAAGTTCTACTTCTAGATACTCCCGGAGGATACCAACGTGCAGCCATACAAATGGCTTTACGGACGGGGCATGCGACTTTTCGTCGAACTCGCCCTGTTTTTCCTTCGCCTTTCCAGTACATTCTTCTGCACGGTGGCCCTTTTGGTCACAGATCTTGCAGGTTTTGGCGCGAGCCTCCTGTGCGAAGACGTCTTCACGGAGAACGCGGAAGTGAGGTTCATGGGTGCCGAGACCCAACATAATAAGATCGGCATCAAGCCCGTAGATCACATGACGAGTATTAGGATCATGGTCAGGCGAGGCACGCTGGGAACGAACAAATTCCATGATCTTGTGTTCACCTTCCCCAGGAACGGTAGAGTCGGAAATGATCACTTTCAGCTAACAATAACATTGGTTAGTTGATTCTATTATAACGGGAAAATAGAGTATCTGCTTACTTTAGCCCAGGCAGGGTCGGTATTGAGCTTATACGCAATCCAATACTTAATTGATGCCGCAAGAATATCCATAAAAGGAGTTCCGGGAGTAATAGCATTACTATCCCAGACTCTCTTATCCTTAAGCGAGTCGTCGACCTTGCTCCCTCTCTTCTCCTCGAGCATCCTGATAAACTCTGCGGTATCTGCCTCCTTCTCCTTCGCCTCTTTTGCAGACCTAAATCTTCTTGACCGTTGTTGATTCATCTTTGCACGTGGCGCGACACCGTCTAGAAATCCGAGGTTAGCTCAAAATCGGAGAACAATCATAGACAAAACAATGAAAAATAAAAGAGTTTCTTCGGAGAAACTCCTTGATCTCCTGAAGCAAGCATTGATTGGTTTTGGCAAGCGCCCTTAATGGCCTGGCTCGCGCGAACGTTAAACATACCAACGGCGATCATGAGAAGCTTGCGAGGCCTCACCATGTTCACAACTCTCTCGGTGTACTTGAACACTTCCAACATCATTTCCTCCTCCGTCTCCGGAGGAGCCTTGTCCTCAGGGTGGGAACATGGGTGCACAATCCCGTTCATGTCGAGATAGAGATTGTCAAACTCCTGATTGTAGAACATGCAGTTAGTAACACGGTTTGCAAAAGATTGCACACGAATTAACACGTGCGCCACTTAGCTCTAAAGAGGGCTTACTTCGCCATTAGGATTTGGTTTAGTAGTATCAACCGGAATGATCTGACCATCTACTTCTTGTGGTTGCTCTTCAATAACTGAAGAGACGATCTTCGGGTACTTGTTGGTGAGCCATCTAAAAAGCGCGGGGACACCCATCGCGAGCTTGTGTCGTTATCGGGGGTGGAAAACAAGGGGGCGATTATAGAAGAGTAATGTGATAGTAGGCACGGTAAAGGAGTGACGGAAGTAACTTTGACTCGGATTTCTGGGGAGAGTAGGTGGTTTTTGTACCTGAACGCTTGCGACCCAGTGCTGTTGAATGGTGTTGAGTCTCCGGAGTCGATGATGATCTTGGGTGTCGCCGACTAGAAGAAAACTGAAATAGTATTAGTGTCAAGGTGTTGTACTTTAGGGATGGAAGGTCTTGGCGGATGACATCTCACTTCTCAGTAACTAGCGTACTGTAAACTACATGTACGCATCTGCTAGAATACATGAGCATGTGTTCAATGTATTGATACCATACGAGGGGTCACTCCTCTCGAAATATTAAACACCACTTTTCCATTTATATCGATATCATGTACATACATACATGCAATGTACAGTACTGTTTGTGTAGATTACAGTGTTTAAATCTCGACATATAATGATTGCATGCGGTGTGATCACCTTTACAGTCTAGGGATAATGTTTTTCAATTATGTAAAGCGAGTCTTAACATAAACTACAGCGAGCGATTGCATCCAATTTCCTTTCTTCTTTCATGCAACACGATATAATCAAACCAAAGAAAAATTAATTTCTGGGAGATCAAAAGAACAAAACACAAACTCCGTGTTTGTTTTTTCTTCGTCACAAAAACTATTAAAATACAAAATACAGTATACGGAAGTAAGAAGAGGACGTAAGAACTAGTGGATATATAGGGCTAATAGCCGATAGTGGTGCTGTTTTGTGTTAGTCAGGGCAGAGGTAATTATATCAATAAATACCAGCTTTCGATTAATGGAGAGATATGAATAAGACAAAGAAAATATTTTTTTCAAGACATGTCCAGACCGGACAAAAAAAAACTCATACACACGAGGAAACAAAATGAATGTGGTGACGATATTGCGCTATAATGAACGGAGCCTATCAATTATACCCAGCCATATCTTTCTGGGGGGTAAAAACCGTAGTATAAAACAAGAAAGGAAAAAGAAAAATAGACTATTCACCCCAACTACCAGTGTACCACTGACTCATCAGTTGTCTTTATGCTGGTTAGCCACATACTTCCCACTGACCACTTTTCTCGCCGTCACAACGCCCTTCCACTCTTCCCCACCAGCAATAACAACATCAGTGCTAACCATACTCTTCACCTCCGCATCTGCGAAGGGGTCTTCAGGCTCCTTCTCTTCTGTAGGTGCAGTTTCAGCCTTATCCTTTACAGATAGCGCGATCCCACTCCCAACATTGCTTGAATCCTCTCCGAAGATCTCCCACCTGACGTCAACAGGCTGATTCCGCGCCTGGCTGTCGGTAGCAAACCGCGCAACAAGTTTCTTGGCACCATTTTCTGCATCTTCTGGGCTGATAGAAACATCACCCAACTTCCATACTAGACGGCCCCTTTCTCGTGAGAAAGCGCCGACAGGCTTGGACTGGCATGATGAAGTTGCGGCGCCTTCAACACCGGTGGAGAAAATAACGTTTTTCATCGTGAATGTGCCAGTGACACCGTTCAAGCGTCGAAATACCGGGTTAGGTTTCCAGTGCACAATGACCGAGCTCTGATGGGGCTCGATCCGCCACACAGGGTTGACAATGATTGGGGCGAAGACATTCATATTGTTTTCGTCAACATGGATCTGATACTTGAATGCGACGGAGGTTCTATGGATGTTGGCAAGGGAGAGGGAATACTCTGCAACATGGTCGGGGACTGCAGTTATGAATGCTGGGTTTGGTGCTACCTTCTCTAACAGGTTGAAGTTATCGATTCGGAGGATCTCAGTGGTAGGGTGTGAAGGGGCGTCGTGGGGATTGTATGCAACCGCGATTTCGCCAGTGACTTGTGTTCTTAATGGGACGCCGTTTTCAAAGGACATGCTTATGGCTTCTATTAAAGAAGCAGAAAGCCCCAGTTCATTTAAATCCGGGTGCCTCATTTGGGAGTTTGTAAGGCTTGTTATGGATCTTGAAGACCTTATTGATAAGGTATCCGAGGCACACTCGGAAGCGGCGTTGGACGATTTAGGGGTGTATTTAATTGGAGTAAGTGGGGGCGACGAAGGCGTTTCAAAGTCTTGTGGGTTCGGAATAAACATAGTATTTCGCACTTGACTAGCATCCCTCCGTCCCCTCGTTCTTCGAGAAACCGTATTTTGTTGTTGCTGTAAGCTCTAATGTCAGCTTGTTTGCTAGCCATGATCACGTGATAACACTTACTGCTCTTAGCGTAGATGTGACTTTTGATAGTGCAGCATCTGCTTCTTCCTCCTCTTCGTGAATTACATCGTTTTTAATCTCGACCTTGAATTGAGGTTGACTTTGTTCGCTTTTGAGTTTGTTAGCCCAAACTCATTTCTATATTGAGTGTGTCTTAGGGATCTCACTCAGTAGCTTCATCTGGTATTGAACTTTGCCCAATATCATGAATTGGTGGCGGAATTGTGTATCCTTCAGCATCCGTTTGAGGCTAATCTGATCAGTATGCTTTCCTTATACAAACCGAAGAACCGAGCTAACCTCAGAAGCTGTGACAGTCACAGAAGGAGTAACGGCGCCTGGTATTTGGTTGCTCTCGGACAAAGTCGTTGCAGTCTCAGGACGACTCTCCCCGTTCGTAGTGGGTGTAAGTGGTGGACCATTTCCAGTTGAAGGCCTCGGGGGTGTTGCATTACCAGAGATCCCCGTGGACTGATGTTCTGGAGAAAGGCCATTATTCGATGGCGACGCCGGGGACGGTGGCATAAGCCCAAGAAGACCCCGGCCAGGACCTCCCTTGCCATTTGAACCCGGCCGCTTATCTGGTGATGCTGACCTGAAATAGGGTATCGAGCTGTTTCGATTTCGGCCTCTGAGAACAGTGCCTAGCCGCTTGAGACCTAAAGAAGAGCCTTAAAATCCCGTTAGCCTATTAGGATACGGAGCTTGATTTGTGCAAACATACCTCCTCCTGAACCTCCTCCGGAGCCGGAGGTGTGAACACTGACAGCATCATCTGTAACAATGGATGGTGTTGACGGCATACCTGGCACTGGCGGGCCACCACTGCTACCCGTTCGGCTTCTTAGCCTCTCAATCTTTGCCTTCCCTGCTGTAACCTTGTTCGCAAATCCCTTGATCTCATCGTTGGTATTGATATCCAAAATCGCATTCAGCGTCGTCTCAGCAGCTTGCATATTCCTCTGCGCCTGGTCCAGCTCCAATGTTTGCCATGTCGTTAGGACATCCCGTAGATGATTACATCGGCTCTCATCCGCTGCCTGGAACTTTTCAAATGCGAATGGCGCCTGACTCTCCCACTCGTTATTTGCGCTCTCGACTCCCTTCGCTGCCTCGGCTACCTGTGCATGCTTCGCCTTTTGGCCCCGTCGCTTGATCTTTTCAGACTTTTCCTCCGCCTGGTCAACTGACTTTGCCGCGGCCGCTAAGGTCATCTCCATGTTCTTCATTCCCGACCACTCAGCATTTCTATTAGTGAAGTCCCTAAGCGGGCGCTCCACTTCTGTGTCAATGCGCTGCGCGAACTCCTGGTGCGAGGTTGCAAGGGCCGTAGTCGAGCTGGCTATGCGAGTCCATGGACCTTGAAACACCCTGAAAATGAGGAAGAAAAAATGTGTGAGGAAAGGTGCAATTGAAAAGAGCCTGCAAGAAGCAAAGGCAAAACTGTGGGCGACTTACCCTAAATCCGAACCATCTCCCTGTATCGTTCGCTTTGCGAGTTTGTTCAGCCCTTGTGCGTAAGCTTCCTCGACTCGTCGGCGTTCCTAGCGATACGGTTTAGTGGGGAGAAGATCGCTCTCACTAGCTAGCTAGCTAGCTAGCCAGTTGCGTGGAGTGAGTGGTATGGTACCTGAAGCCAATCGGCGATCTCAAGGTTTAGAGTCTGCACTCTCTGTAGCCGATCCCGGAGAATCTTGACTGCAGGTGTTGGATGTACAGAGCTCTACACGGGACGGAATGGGACGAAGACAACCCCAGAAAGGTCAGCGATCAATAATTCCTCCAATAAACAGGAAAAACATAGCCCTGAGAATGGGGGAAGGCAATGGCAATGGCACCTGTTGTGAGTGGGAAATAAGTGAGGGAAAACACAAACCACAATGCCCGGGTACTCGGAACGTGACAGTTCCATGGTGTATTTTTTCCTTCTTCCTGCTTGTTTTTCGACTTCTTTTCGCACACTATCGGGACCCACCAGCGAGTATCAGGAAGCGCAGAGGAGGTATGAGGAAATGATAATAACAGTAGCGATCGATGACGATGCTGATAAGGGGTGTGGAGAGGGGCGTTGTCGATATACTGATGTGTGGTGAATACAGGCGACGGCTAGTTAGGCTAGAGCATGTACGTAGACTCTAGTATTACATGTAGGAGCTGGTAGTAGATGGGTATATGTATGTTGACGAGTGCGAGGCGGACGGATGAGATGCAGGAAGGGGACGGGGGGAGAGTTCTAAGAGAGGAAAGACGAGTGGGTTAGGTGTCAATCAGTCAGTTGGGTCTCACTCAGTCAGTCAAGTCCGTGTGGTTGTCTCACATAGGGAAGATGATGTGGGCAGAATGTCTAAGTAAAGACAGGAGGGATTGGCAGCTACATGTAATTAGAAGGAGTTATCGGCATGTAACCATGTATCGTTGGTACATACCTTGAAAATACTCGGGATAAACAAACTCTAGTCTATGCCACGGAGTATCTATTGGCCATCTGGAAGTAGAGTATATATATATATAAACTCCAGCATAATTGCCTGCAAGTGCAACAATTACTCTCTCCCCATTCCTCGAGCACTGGCCTGTGTCCTAGTCAGCCGAGATGATGTGGCTTGCTGTGTGCCAACAGCACATATACATGTACATACTCTTGAGTAGATTGAGTACATACATGTAATTCACCAAGGGTAATATGCTTGTTGTACGTACAGAACCATGGCCAGAGCTTCACCCTGTAAAATGCCACCCGCTGTGGCAAAGTCACTGAGCCACCCTCTACAATCCATATCAGCCTACGTGCTCCCCGGGAAAATCGTAGACACGGTGTTGAGTACATGTAGGCCGGCACTCTTGGTTATTCTCCGGGTGGAGCCGCTGTCTGCAGAAAAAAAGGAAAGTGAAAAAAGCGCTCTCTACAGCACGATGAATAAGACCTCGGTCAAGTAAAGTAACACCATTTCGATTCCAGAAGCTCTACGCTCTTCTAATCACTCCCCCTCCCCTCACTACCGGTACTCTAACTGGCGTATGTGCGTGTGATGTGTGTGTGTGTGCGTGATTGTGAGGAATAACTTCGCTTAAAAGACCTATCTAAACAAATTCATCCATAAAGCAAAAGAAAGCGAATTCCCCCTCAACTTCTGCTTTTATCCCCGCACCCACGCACCCTCGCAACTCGCACGATATTCCGTAACTTACACGATATTCCGCCCCTCCCCGCACCGCAACCGCGCATTACTAGCAATGTCCCCAAACACGCAACAGTCGTGGAAATCACTACTTAGCTTCACGGATAGATTTGCTGTCATTGATCAAATGTTAGTCCCGTTCGATATTCCCTTTTTTTACTAGTTTATTCACTATATTGCCTACTCCCCACGTTATTCATGTGTTGACGTTTCCCCGTTGTTTGCTTCCGCAGAGCCTCATCATTAAGACTAGACCCTACATTACAGCATTCCCAGACGCTCAAGGCCGCTCAGGAGATTGAGACACAATGTTTCAACGAGGCTGATACAGAGGTACTGCGAGTTCCTCCTTCAGTCGTGATTTTCCTGGTGTTTTTGAACCGAACTCGAGCTTCTGTTGTTCTTGTGTCACGTGACACATCATAACTACATGTACAATTCACCAATTATCACTCGCTGATCATTGTGTATCACTTACAGGAAGATTATACCTATGCCTGGAAATCAAAAATCTCCCAGGAAACCAAACAAATTCACCTACCCACACCCTCCCCTCCATTCTCTCCGCCCACACCAAATGGGTTCACTTTCAGTGATGCTGTTGGCGGCACCACATTAGGAAAATATACCTCATGCCATCACCATACCTCGGGCCTTTTCTCCACCATCTACCGGGCGACTTCGCACCATACAACCCATCAACTCGTGGCCCTAAAGCTTACTAACCCCGCAACAATGATTGCTCCGCACGATTCCAAAAGAGAGGCCAGGATCCTCACGCAGCTCACAGGCCACCCCAACATCATCCCACTACTAGAATCATTCACTTTGCCCCCATCCAGTTTCGTGCTCGTATTCCCGTTCTACAACTACGATCTCAACATCCTACTTCATGATAACCCCAATTCCGGTGGGAGAGACCTTACCCTCCAGGCGCGCCTTTCAATCCTCCACCAGACTGCCGAGGCCCTGGTATGGTGCCACGAGCGCGGCGTGATCCACCGTGATGTCAAGCCGAGCAATATCCTCGTTTCCGAGTCCGACACTTCCGTGGTTCTCGCCGACTTCGGAATTGCATGGCATGCGTCTGATTTTGCAAGTGAGCCCGGGGATGAGAAGATCACGGATGTGGGCACGACTGCGTACCGGCCGCCCGAGATCCTGTTTGGGTGGAAGTCCTACGGGCCGGAACTGGATATGTGGGCTTTTGGGTGTGTCCTTGCGGAGTGCTTCATGGCGCCACAGGAAGAAGACGTTGAGTCGTTCTTCAATGCAGGGGATCTAGGGAGTGAATTGCGGCTTGTCGGAAGCATCTTTGGAAAATTGGGAACGCCAACAACAGAGACGTGGCCAGAGGCGAAGCAATTTCCTGATTTCGGAAAGATTCTGTTCCACGTTTTTCCGGCAAAGACCTGGGAGGAGTTGTTGCCAGGCGCCAGTGTAGAGGTGAGAGATTTGGCGGGGAGATTATTAGTTTATGAGGGTAGCAAGAGGTTGAGTGCAAAGGATGTCGTGGCCCATGAAATCTTTAGAGGAGTTTCGGGTTAGTCAGGCGTATTGGCAATATAGGACTACATATCAAGAGCTATATAGCTAGAGTTGTGTTCGATAAAACGAGAATATAAGAAAGATATCAAAACCAACCCACTAGTAAACTACTAACGAGTGAGAATCTATGATATAAACGCCTTACATACCCGCCCGAGAGCACAGACATAGATCTCGTGCCAGAGCCGGTGGGCGGGGAATTGTGACTACATATTTATAGCAGAGATCTAAGTAGGGTGGGAAGTGGAAGCTCGAAGGGAACGAGACCATGTGTAGGCTAGGGCCCGATGTGTAGATTTACAGCTGGTTCTTGTCCTGACACATACATGTAGGCATATAATTAATGTTTTAGGCAAGTCTACATGTAGTTCATCCCCATCTTCTACGGGCAGCTTGTTGTTTTCCGCAATCATAAAATTACTGGCAGTTGAACGGGTCCGGAGCAGTGGGTAAATACATGTATACATGTAATATTAGCTCTTAGGCAATTGCAAAGATCCGCATAGAAGTCAAACACTTACATGTGTGTAATGTATAAAGAAATGATGTAGCACGTCTACATGTACATGTATGTATCAACTCAATCAACACCCATAAATACAAACTTATCAATCGATATGCAGGTGAATTATAATAGGGGTTAAATTTTCTTATATAATTAGGCCGTTGAATCTATTCCTAGCGGTGATTGGTTTACGGTGCCAAAAAATATTGTGCTTGTGTTTGTTCGCCCGGTTGTCGGCAGTTCTTTATTTTTTTAATGTTGATGACATATAAAGTTCGTTTGCGCGCTCAATAGCACCCACAAGTCGAAGGGCATAGGCTGACAGGGCTCTGAATCTTTCGCCACGCGCACGGCATACCCACTTCCGCCCCGTCCCGACCCCATCCATACAGTCTCTCTCTCTACCTCAACTTTTGCAAACGGTGCACCTAGTGATGATGCACGTCCCGAATTATATAATTAGAGACTTTGCGCAAATGGATCCAGCTCCATTTCCTGACAACCTGATTGGTGCCGATCACACCATTAACCAATCGGATAATCAAAATATAGAGCTGGCTCTATTTGCGCAAAGTCTCTATTATGTGGTCTTATCGGTTATATGGAATCTTAACTCTCCGTCACATAATGTCAATAGATCATAAAATGGACTAACTACTTCGACATAAGACGATAAACCTTGGACGAATATTTAGTTTCGGGGTTTGTGACAAGTACCTACATTGCTAGATGATCAAAAGCTTAATCCGCCTTAATTTTCGTAAATTTTACCTCCCCCACATCCACTAATTAATATTCTAATGAACGGTTTAGGGCTTCCCTCCCTCTTCCAGGTCTATGAAGTCTTGATTGAATCGTCTCCTGTAGGCTTGTCTGACCTGGGTTGGTTGGCCTTGAAGGCAGACGGCACGAGACTGCCTCGATGATGTAGGGCGAAATAATGAAAGATGTGTGCTAATCGTAGTAAACCGAGACCATATATTACAATGACGCAGCCTAAAATGGACCGCATTTAGGCTTGTCCTTACGGTTTATGAACTGCGGCGTCTACTTTAGTTGGGGACAACTCTAAAGCTTTCAAGTACGCCTGTTCAGCTTTGTCTACTATATTCATGACCCCTCACTCGTCGTTGGCGGCTTCAATTAGGCTACGTAAGACTTTGAACATGGGCAAATCTACATACATTGATTTGATCGGTTATAATCAAAGAACAATTTCATTGTTTATAAGCCTATTTGGACAATGCATTCCAGAATTAATAATGCCCCCACCCCAATACGATAGTCCAGTACACTATATGGATGTGGCTAGAGAGGCTATAGAAGATGTGTTCAAGAAAGAGCTATATTACCATCTTTTCTCTGTCTACCTCGTTATAATCTATGCTGCTTCGCCTGGGGTAGTGGTAGTGGTGGTGGGAGCGGTAACAGCAGCGTTTTTGTTCTTCGGTCTACCTCTGCTTCTCTTTACCACCAGTATTGCTTCGCCAGAAGTGGCAGTGGTAGCGATATCTTCATTCTTCTTCGATCTACGGCGTCTCGGTTTCTCCTCTTTACTAGTGCCAGAGTCACTAGCCTCCGTCTCTTCTGCTACCTTTCTCCTCCTCCTCCTCCTCAACTCTACCGTTTTCAGCGCGTCTTCGTCGATCTCATCCTTATCCTTCGGTCCCACCTTCTCATTTGCCGCAAAACTATCCTTTGCTTTCCTCCTCGTCTCCTCAAGCTTCCCTAGTCTCCATGTACATCCCTCCCGGAATTCACACATGCCGCATTTCCATGCATCCTCGATCGCCACGCCTCTAGTTGTCCTCTCGCCCTTCCACCATTGCATTACATCATCTAAATGTCGCTCCCGCACGTCCTCTTCTACCCGCCATGACCGCTCCGCGATCACTTCACCATTGCCCTGGAAGCGGTATGTTACACCGACTGTGTCACCAATGCTGTCGATGGCTTTAGCATACTGGGACAGCACCAATGACCACATCCCCGGGAGTGAGTTATTGTTTAGGAGGTCTGGTAGTGAAATAGTGGACTGCATTGATGCAACTTGTGCAATGAAGGTGTCCGAGAATCGGGCTGTTGGTGAGAGATTATGATGCACAAGGACGTCGTTAAATGGAACAGAGGGCAACGAGGCGAGCAACGTATGGTAGAATGTCAACTGCAGCGATGCGGAAAGTTGCTGTGACTGCCTAGGTACTGTGGGCGTCATGCGGGTCTTGGTATCCGTAATATAAACAACCTTTGGGATATCGTCAGGGCAGGTCGTGAAACTCTCATCATCCGACGGAGTCTCTATCGCCTCCATCCCCGCCTCCGCCTTCGCTTTGTCTGGCCGAGGGT
This sequence comes from Morchella sp. 2016-41, assembly GCA_024713855.1. Classification (NCBI taxonomy): domain Eukaryota; kingdom Fungi; phylum Ascomycota; class Pezizomycetes; order Pezizales; family Morchellaceae; genus Morchella; species Morchella sp. 2016-41. The sequence continues at coordinate 806,692 of JAMGZD010000021.1, forward strand.
GGTCATAAGTTATCTCGTCAATAACTCCACTGATATATATTCCATTCAACCACCCAAATACTTCAAGTTCTCTTGTCATTCCATACTCCGCTAGTGACTGAAGTCCCTGGCATATATTGAACAACTTAAGTCCCCATTGGTCTTCTTTCGTTTTGACCGTGACAGGCACCGTTGTATGTACCTCCTCTTCTAGAACTTTGTGTAGCCTCGTACCCCTTCGCATCGCAGGCGTATTACGCTTAAACCCCGTTTCTAATGTATACATAAACTGCTGTTCACACCACACGCCACTGACCAGATCTGTGACGCTCAACCGGCCACGCCTCGACCGGAAACGCTCATACGGAGATCTCCCCGGGAGTGGCGGGGAGGTATCAGCGGCCTCCATCTCAGGCTGGGCGGGGCTGACTGTTGGGAGTGTTGGTATTGGGCCTACGCGCGCGACGTCAGCCTTGGTCTGTAGCAATCTTTGCGGGCATATCACTTGTCTGCGGAGGCTCGGTTTCGTACTGCACCACCAGAGGTGCTTGGTTGAGAGGCCGCGTCGGGAAGTCATGGTATGGGAGCGGCGGGTATAGATGTGCTGGATCGTCAAGAAGGTTGAGGAGGTCAATGTCAGTCAGATCGATGTCGCTGCCGTAGTCACTACTACTGGCAACAGCGGTCGTTGAGGAATCGTGGCTGTCGAGGTCTGGAAGGTTGATATCACTCCCGTAGTCGCTGGACGATGATGATGATGGGGACATGGTACTAGTAGCTTGTGCGCAGATAAGAACAGGGAGGACGCGCTCGGGAGGGTTTAGGTAGTGGGGAGTGGCGATAGCGCGTTATCTAGATGCATGCATGAAGATCGAGTATGCTATGCCAAGTCTTTTTTTCTTCAGCCGTTTGTTTGTAGAGTTTAAGGGGTGAGTTGTTTGCTAATGTCGGGGTTTGGGGGTTTAATTTTCTATGTTATACTGAGTCCTTGACCTCACTTTATTAATAAGTATTGGCCAGATATCGTGATAGTCTTAGGGCCCGTTCGGATAACTTCAGATTATTTCTTCAGATTATTAGACACTGGATTGACAGGTAGCGAAAATGGTAATCATAATACTCATAATCAGTGGATAACCGGGAGCTCTGATGATGGATTATTCAACTGCACGAATAACATAGATTATTATGATAATCCAAAAGTACCGCCAAAACTCGAAAAATTGGCTATCTCCGCCCAGGGATTATCTCTAAAACGATTAACTAAAAGGTACCGATCACTCTTAGAAGCATCCGTTTGTAGCAAGTTTAATCTTGTATACATAGTCAATTTTTTAAATTTTGGCGATAGATAATCTGTCCAATAATCTGCACTCACGGCACTGGTAGAAGTGTAGCAACGAGGAAAGGAAACGATCTCGTATATTATTCTAGGGCAATATTTGTTGGTTTTAATGGGAGTACAGTCGCACCTCGCTATCTCGTAATTCGATATCTCGGATCTCTTGCTGTCTCGTGCGGGTTTGCGGGACAGGTACTGCCTTCCTCCACATAAACCTATTTGCTGTCTCGTATATTTTGGTATATTTGCTATCTCGTATGGGTTGAGCTCCCAGAATATGCTAACGACATAAAGAGGTGCGACTGTACATTAGTAAGTACCCGGCGTTATAAGATACATGCATCGACATAAGGTCATGTATATCTGTTGAGTATACATACATGTATTTTGAATCACCAGATATCACTCATTTTATTGACACACAATAATGACAACGGGGCTATTTTTTTTTTTTGTTTAATTCAATGATAACGGTGCTATGGTTATGTGGGTTTATACTCCATGTAGTACATGTAGTTGTAATACTACTACATGTAGTCCCTTCGATAAATTATATGCACATGCAAAAGAAATACTGGGCGATGACTTGGGCCAACTCATATCAACTAATTCAGAAGCGGCATTTAACATACTGTCAGCCTGGTACCCAGAATTTAGTTATGGGGAGAGTCACAACTCTTTTTTGATATTGAGATAAAGATAAACTAAACTACGCAGAACTCTATGAAGAGAGTACCTTACCGTCGAAACGCATACAATTTTGAGTCTTATTCAGTCGGCTTATCTAGAACATAGGCTCATAATAGCCTTATGAATCCAATAAGGTTCAAATAAGTATTATTTAAGCGTGTTTTAAGGATGAAATAAGGCTTAAAAAGGATTTTTGTACTGATAAAGCTATTGTAGACCTACGTTCTGGATAAGCCGACTGAATAAGGCTCAAAATTGTATGTGTTTCGACGGCAATGTAAACAACAGCTATATGATCTACTATCTCTCATAAGGTCTCTAGGGGACAACAGAGGTTTCTACCCTCGGGGTTGCGACGTGTACGTCTGTACCTGTACCATGCTTCGTGTGCCCTGCATGAAGGGTTAAGCGGGCATAATCGATCAGCATTTGCTCACTCATCATTGGGTCATCATCGTGCAGCTCAGAAGAAGCATATGAATATCGACCACCAAGCAGATCATATCGATCGTTCACTATTAAATATAAATTTAACCTAATTTGGTGAAGCTGGAGCTAAACCGAAATTTGAGGTTTACAAGTGCGAGAAAGGAGAGTCTGACTTCGAGCCCATGGATAGAGTAAAAGAAGTACGATCCATAACTATATTTAACTTCATACATATATGTAGACATAATACTTAAGCTTTAGAGCTTTGCTAAGCGCAGCGTAGCTCTAGTATATACTACATGTATGTGCACGAGGTATATCTATTGGATTATATACACATACACATGCACGTCTTCTCACACCCCGGTGTTTTTAAAAGTGGAGACGAACTGTATTATCCCTTACTCTGGCAATGCTGACCCTTTTCCGTGGGGGCCAAAATTCATAGCAAATGCAGACCGTTAATTGGTGGGAGATTGATTTAGATCCAATAATTGATAACGAATTTGAGCAAAGCCACACCTTTTGGCCCCCACTAAAAAGGGTCAGCATTTTTTGCCAGACTAAGGGATAGTGCCACACGTACACGTGCGGCCAGGTATCTCTCCGTTAGACATGAGGTATGCACCAATATCTCAAGGCCGGGTTTTGAAACGATAATACAGATGAAAATTCAAATTCCGATAGCTAGATATTAAAGGAGGACGCTATATATGTTTAATTGGTTTCCTGAACTGTGGAGGTTATTTCGAAGGCGCAACTTCAAGTCAAGAATACTGGTATTCTCATATTTGGGTTGATAGTTACTCTTAGTTTCATAGCGTTTCCGAACACGACTGTTATTGCATGACATACAAAAAGGTGGATTTCGTGCTTTTTTGTATGGTATGTAATAGTAGTCGTGTCCATAACGTCATGAAATTAAGAGTATATATTCTCCGACCCAAAAAAGCGATATTTAGTCTAATCAGATGTTCTCTCTTATTAGCCATTTCGTATCACACAACTTCTAGCCCAATCAGACAGGGTTCCATTTATTACTGCACCCCGTCGGGGCTGAGGTGAGTCACCCACCCACAGCAAGTATTTGAGCGACGGGAAACTCAACAAACCAAATAAATGTTTGATTACAAACGCAACATGAGGTAGAGTCCCTACTCTAGGCCAATGGGGCTCGGGACTTAGGGCCTGTGAAGGTCTCAGATAGGATAGGATTTCTCGTTTATGGTATGTTCTAGACTGAATGATCTTTTATTTTTTTAATACGATGTATGCCAGATGACACAAGGTTTAGGGCTTAGAACGGAGCAATAAGGTTTCTCATAAGAAGTTGGAACACCTGTCTAAAATGGGGATAAACCGCGACCACAGAGATACATCCCCCCCTTCCAGGCTTCATTTATTCCACTAAAAAACAATCTTAAAACTATAGCCGATAGATACTCTCGGTACTACTACTCATGTTGAGGTAAAGTACGGACCTCTTGTACCGTGTGTTTTAATACGCGATAACTGACGTTCAGTGCCTAAAAATAGATACATGTATGTAGCATCCATGCGTTCCTAGATCTCTCCACACGAGTAAAACTGAGAATGCGTACCTGCGTTAGCGTTGTAGCGCCACTGCCCAAAGCGGACGGAGAGTTGTTGACGAAAAAACTTCGAACGACAAGGGTCCTTGTTCCTGCGTTGCTAGGATTGAAATTGCGACCGCTAGCTAACCTGAGCAGCCGAAATGGTGCCTTATCGTCGTGCTTCTGCTCCTGCTAGATCGGGGACAGAGAAGAAGAAAGAAAAAACATGATGCCACTGTTGATAAATTGTGGGGGAGGTCTTGATTGAGATTATCGAGAGAACCGGGCGAGCTTTTTTTCGAGTCGGTCGGTACTTGGGTCGTGAATATGATGTCGGCTCAAGGGCCTTGCATACACATAGGATCAAAGTACGGATATGCTGTCATGAACGTCTGTGCTCCGATACACGGTTTTACAGAAGCCTCCGCCCGCTCGCCTCTCTTGTTGTGTTGTACCTATTGTGTTGGAGCGTGTGAGCTGCACGCGGATATAGGGACTTCCCGGTAGTTAAAGACTATTGAAGTCCATGACCAGCCAGGTGCACGCATATGTGTAAACAGGTGGGCGGAAAGCAACATTGTTTCTTCCGTCTCACCAAAGTCTAATAACTTCAAGAAGAAGGTGTTATACAAGACAAATTAGACCTCCGTACCTGGAGGATATACCCTATTCTGCGATGATGATCATGGCATTAATTCGGAGTCTCCGGATTACAGTGAAAAAGGAGAATGATTGGTCTTTTTAGGCGCGGCCGTTTACTTTCGTGGTTCGAAGAACATCGAATTCTCATCTTATTTCTGCTTAATTAGCCGAAGATGGGAGCAACGGCTCAAGACGAGAACTCTGTGGACGGGAGGGTACCTCATGAGTTGTATGTAGGTACATGTAGGTACCAAAGATTTACATGGGTGGAGGGAGTAGGGGGAATTGGCCAATAAATTATGAGTTACCCCTAATAGTATTAGTGATTTCGACAAGGCGGCCATACTTCTATGCATATGGGTAGAGGAAGAGGTCGGTTTCCCTCTGGGGAGACATGATGCCTGTTTGGATGTCTGCTGTTCCGCAGTAATGCAGTTGATGGATGTTGCCCGGCGCCTGCAGGCTTTGGCAACAACATCTTATGCTACATGCACTCACATCTTGTCTTGTCTCGCTCCCCTTTTTCATTTGGCCCTTGTCTTTTCTCTCACTCTTCGGTTCCTTCCCCTCCCTCTTTACCTCCGCCGTCTCCTCCACTCTCTCTCTTTCCTTCTCTTCTTTTCCTCCCCCTCCCCCCCCTCCCCCTACTATCACGGCCACCAGAAACGTACGCCTTGCTGTCCTTCATTTATCAGCAAGCGTTAATTGCCGTTTCATTCCTTCTTTGGCAAACACGCCTAGTCTTTCATTTTTATTCCTAATTGTCTTGAGAATCCACTCCTTCGCTTCCGTACTAGGATATTATCCAATTCCCTATTCAGGAAGAAATTCAATTCATTAACCCAACAATTGGCAAGAATTTACTTTCTGTGCAATTGGCAAAGGAAATCTTCAGTTACCACATTCATTACTATTAAATATGGACGGCCGTAGTCACAACCGTCGTTCACGCGTGCAGGGCCGCGATGCTCGTGCCCGTGCCCATATTCATGATCACGCAAAGAGGGAGATTGAGACAATGGTAGAGGTTGTCTATGTAACTGCAACGCCAACTGGGACTGGGAAAGTGATTGGGTATCAGACTTTGGACGACAGCGACTCTTCCTCAACCCAGGTCAAGACAACCACTTCTGCAACGCCAAAGACAACCTCTACCAGTATCCAAGCAAAGACAACCGCTACCAGTACCCAAGCAAAGACAACCGCTACCAGTACCCAAGCAAAGACAACCACTACTGCCCAAGCGAAGACAACCACTGCAGCTGCAGCCACAACACCAAGGACAACTTCGACCCCGGAGGCCACCACAGCGAAGGCAACGTCAACCCAGGAGACTTCTGAATCCGAGACAGAGTCCGAGACCACCGAGGCCGCTTCGTCAACTACTGAAGAGCCAAAGACTACGGCATCTTCAACTGTGGAGGATGGTGAGTCACTAATTCCTTCGGTGTTGAATGATCCATAGACTGAGAATTGTAGACGCTAGCACTACAGAGAACCCTATAACTTCGGTTCAGACAACCTTCAGCACTCGTGCCTCTTCCAGTAGCAGCGTCACTTCTGTAGCTGCTCTCGAGTCTGCTACCAGTACTATATCCTCAGCCTCCTCCACTAGCAGCGCTGTACCAGCCTCGGGTGGACTAGGAACTACTGCGACTGCTGGGCTGATTGGTGGCGCTGTTGCGATTCTTTTGGTGATGGGTGCATTTGCAATTTTTGCTTTCCGCAGGAGGTCGCAAAAGAAGGCGGCTGCAGCTTATGGAAAGACTGAGGACGAGAAACATGGGGCTGCTGGAGCTGGAGGATCTCATGGGATTTCGTATGACGAAAAATCAAATGATACCCCCCCTGCCACGAGCTACGACAAAGCACCGAGGGTTTCCCTTCGTCCGGTCACCGAGTTCCTTCCAAATTTGATGACGGCCCCAGCTGCAACAACTTCTGCTGCTAGTACTACGACTGCAACTACAGCAGCTACTGCTACTGCCAGTGCTGCTTCTGCTGCCGCTGCTGCCGCTACCAAACAGGCCACCACTCCGGCCGCTGGCTCTGCTGCTTCGGCTGCTTCCCGCAAGGCGCCACCAGCAGCTCTTAATCTAGTCAAACTAGAAGGCATTCCTGCCGCTACCCCTGTCATTATCGCCCCATCTGTTGTGTCTCCATCAGGCTCTACCTTCTCAGATGTGTCTACTTCTGCATTTGTTGCGGCAAATGGCGGAATTGGACCAAATCCCGTTCACCGTGTTCAAATGGAGTTCAAGCCTTCTATGGCTGATGAACTTGAACTTCGTGCCGGTGCCCTTGTACGTCTTTTGCACGAGTATGACGATGGCTGGGCGCTCTGTACCCGCCTTGATCGTTCCCAGCAGGGTGTCTGCCCTCGTACTTGTCTTTCCCAGCGCCCTGTCAAGCCGCGCCCTCAAGGTCCTCAGATATACACTCAACAGGGTTACGCACCTGGTCCTAATGGTCGTCCACAGAGTCCCGCTAGAAATGGACCCATCCGTGCCTTTTCTCCCGCTGGTAGCCCTGTATCGCGCACTCAATCGCCAGGTCCTGGTTCTGCTGCACGTGGCTTTAACGCCATGTCTCCTACATTGAAGACACCTCAATCCCCGGTACAGCGACCCCAGTCTACAGGTATGGGCTATGTGAAACCCCAGTATCGCCCTGCTGGCGAGTCCGCGCCCAAAGTCGAATCAACTCCCAGTACACCGATAATTACCGCCCCATCTTCGCCCATAGCTCCTCCCGCGATTTTGAGGGTTGGCCCTCCACCACAAATCACAATCTCTGCGGCACCAGAGGATCGTCCGGCCAGTCCTAGCAACTCTAGGCCGCAGAGCCCCGTCAGTCCTATGAGCCCTATGAATTCTGCAAGCCCTCCCGCGAGCCCAGTGAGCTCCGTGAGCTCTGGGGAGGTACCTTCTCCTAAATTTGCGCCGGTCAAATCGAGCCCCTTGGCAAATGAACAGAGAGCCAGTATCGTGGACGTTGTTGAAGAACCTGCAAACACCGTACAACCACGTGCCAGCACCGAAGAACCACGTGTCAGTTCCGAGCAGCCACGCGCCAGCTCTGAGCAAGTTACTTTCCACGCCATGTAAATGTGATAAATTTGCCTTTATTTCTTACCCTGAAGCGTAAATCTCGTAGTGGAGTTGTGGGGATTCTTTTTGTTCGAGCAGCGTGCCTCTCTCTTTATGAATGCAATGTGATTGTTACGAAGGGTGGTCTTTTATCCCCCTTCTCTGTTCTTGTTTTTGGTGGAATTTTATTAATCCCCTTGCTATGTTATGTCCATTTTTTCCCCTTCAAACCTCCCGTTGTATCTCCTGGTGCGTTATATATTTTGTGTGATCGACTATTATTGTTTGAAACCTAGTCCGAGACAGTTTACTTTTTACCCTATATCTATTTGCCCCCTCCCTCGAAAACGCGGTTTACCTGTGAACGATGTGCTTTTTACTTTAACTCTTCGATTCTATTTGTAAAGCTTAAGCTTGGTACCTTATTTTTCTCATCTCTCTATTTTATGTGTGTTTTTTACGAGAGATTTGCGATTGAGCTCTTTTTTTTGACATTGCTAATTATTCTGGAAATATTGGAATTGCTTGGCGGTGAGGTTTGGTATAGGTTGGAAACTTGGTGGTGGAGGTGAAGGCGGAAGGAGAGGAGAATTGAAAAATTCGAGGTTGGAGTCTGATTTTGATTCCGTACATACATGTATGCTGGCTACGCTTGTTCTTTTGTGATGTGACGTTTGTTTTTGGTTTTGAGTGTTTTATGTGATAGTGGTACATAGCTTTGTTGTAGGCACTGTAGCGAAAGAAGATAGGCTGGTGGCTGAGTCAATGCGAGCGGGCCGGAAGTGAGCATCGGTATTATATGTGGAATTGTCACAAGAAAAGGGGTCCGAAAGACGGTCCCGAACATACATCTTCACCCGGCTCCGAGGAAATTGATACGATGCAGGGTTTAGCGTTATACCGCGGTCTTCCCTGTACCTGGGACTTTCTTCCCTCTCAGCGTAGATCGGGTAGGCGGAAGGGGTACAGACTGTGTCCCTGCTGTGGGTTGGAAGTTACAGGAGCGAATTTCCATTTGCAGTTAAGGTTTCGTCGTTCGACGTGACCTTTGGCACTGAGGTCGACCAATGGTATGGGTGATTGTGGATCGGGTTCGTTTGCGTAGGTGGGCTTAGAAACTTCTATACCGGAATTAGGGTTTAGCTCTACAGGGGGCCAGTGAGGGCCGGCGGAGCACCGAAACTACATGTACATGTGCACCATACTCTTTTATGAGAGAGGCACATGGAGTTTCCTGGAAGGGAGGGGCGGTCTTGCTCTACTGCTAGTAGCACATTCACGTAGGGGGAGTAACCGGTGCTGAAGCTATTCAAGTATTTAAGTGGCGCGGGAGGTATACAATAAATGAGTCAACAACAACAAATCAAATGGCATGGAGCGTCTCCATTCGGCGGCTGGATAAAAGACGAGTGATGAATGATGATTGACACGCCGGCCTGGGACATGCTTTATTAGTTCATTTATTACCCTAGCGTATGCATAAAACTGGGCACATATTTCCTCAAAGACCTGGGCATAAGCACAATATACTTGCTAGGGTCAGCTGTTGACTGTAGAACGGTGGAAGCTGAGCTGAAGGCTTGTTTATCCAGATGCTTGGCTCTTCTTGGTGTGGGCTCCTCAGGTACCATTTTTGGCCGATGAAGAATATAGATGAGCAGCCTAATAGTAGACTATTTGACGTCATTACAGGCTAGGTACCGAGTATTTGATCTCCGGCCACAAAAGCCCTAGGTTTAGGTTGAAACAAGGGGTACGGGTGAGAGTAGCAGCCGGACCTGGTTCTCTGGTCATACAGTGCCTTTTGATGATTTCATGTATCAATTACCACTGGTAGTTAGTTATTTTTCTCGGTATGTGGAGCAGGATCCGTGATAGTAAACTTGAAGGGGGGGAGGGTTTGCATGAATGAGGAAACGTCAGCTAGGGAAATGATCAGAATGCATCAAAAATCAATGCCAAGCCGTTCTAGCCTCGGTAGCGCTTGGTGTCTCTAGGTTAGTCTGTCCATACAAGTCTTTCTGATATGATTGTGGTAGAATTCCGGAGGGATATAGATGCGAGCCTGCGTGTAGCACCTTCCGCGCACTGTTTAAGCTAATATCTCAAATTGTCTTTGAGGAATTGTAACTAATAACTAAAGCGATAAAGACAAGTTACATAAATGAAAAGAATGTAATAGCATTTGATTGGAGTAAGATGTGCATTACATATATCTACTTTAAGTGTTTTCATAATAAATAGACATAAGAAAAGGAATACATTAGGTGTTATAGATACATGCACTCAATAGCATAGAAGCAGTTCGGACTTGGAAATACATGTAGTTTATATCTAGCTTAGATCCCTAAGCCTCGAATGATAAACAAGCACCTTCGTGTCATTACCCAGAAACTCGAACTCTCCTCCCTCCACTTTACCGCACCTTTTCATTATCTCGTCTGCCGCAAATCCCACATCATAGCACCTGGCGCACATACCGCGCATCCCCGCTAGACCCACCGTAGCCCTTGCGTATGTCGCAAAGCTCTTCCCATCATCACGGGTCTGACAACACCACTTATCCCCATTCTCCTGCAGAATCTTGATCACCGACCACAAATAAAAGGTGATATCCTCGCCCCCGACTTTACACACTAGCTCGCCTTCAATGACTGGGGCCGCAGCGGTATCATATATCCGGCCGCGGGCAAGCTCAGCGGCAGAAGCAGCTGGTAGGGTTTTCTCTCTGCCGAAGGTGAGATTGACGTCGCCGGCGGTTGGGGGTGCGATCTCGGCGTATGGATGAGAAAGTAAGAGTAGAGTTGGGGGAAAGATAGCCGTATTGCTGGCGACGGCATCGGCGTAGCTGATCAGCTCGGGGGTGTATGCGGTGCAGAGACCGAGAAGGAGGACGTGTGTGACGAAAGTGATAGGATTTAACATGATTGATTATATATTTTCTTGCAGGAAGAGATAATGATAATCAGGAACAGAGATACTGATATACCGACCTCACACAGAACAAGGTGCAGAGGAGAGCTGATCAATGCGGGGGTTTTATATATGAGAGGGCTTGACTGACTGGCTTCATCATTAAAGCAGATGCGACTTGATTGGTGTTGAGATCTGTTCCCAAAATAGTGTTGAGGTGTTGACTGCCTATCAAGGTACATTTGTACCTTCTTTTGTTTAATTCGCCGGCAGATGGTGGCAATTTCCATTGACAATGTCTTGTGTGACCTGAGAGAAAATACGAGCTCAACGTATGATCAATACCTTTTGACTGGATATCCTCGAGATGAGCATTCAATCACAACTAGAGTAAACATACTCTACTCGACGTGTAAGAGAATCCTCTTTGGTGATTATTTGCTATGTCGCGAAACAGTTGGCTATGTCACTTGTAGAGAGACTTTCCCATGCATGCATAGTAGTGCCAAGGTCAAATGACACGCAAAATCTCCAGAGTATCGGTGTCTCCTGGACAAGGTTAATAAACCCCAGCTTTCAGCCGTTCATAACGACATAATTATCAAAACGTCTCCCCTCGCTCAGAAAGTCAGCCTTAAAAGCCACATTAGAATAGACAGGTAGCCATAACATCATAAGCAGTGATATATATCTTTTCAAAAGATCACCAGCTGTAGATATATCGGTCGTTGCGCATCAACACAGATCAGACCAACCAGAGGTTGTCTTTGAACCCCAAATCTCTAAGGTTTGGTAAACCTGCTATCCCCTGGACGGATAAGACACTTGGAGAATCTCTCATGCATAACATCATGTGACCTCGATATCTGGGTGAGTAGGTTGTTCGCCGTGTTAGCTACATATGTAGTCTTCAGGTTATGCTGGTATGCCATAAACTTCGCAGGACGCTGCCTTATTTATGTCAATCACTTCTGGATAGACCACGCTAATGCATGAGAGAGATTCTCCAAATGTCTCATTCGTCCAGGAGATAGCGTCTCGATTACTTTCAACACGAACTATGTACTCTAGGTTATGTTCAACCACGCAATGTGACCACCAATCGTGGCCACCCACTCTATCTTACGGGTCATCCCTTCTTTTGGCTGATTCATTGCGAAAGGCCTGGCTATCAATTGGGTCTTGGGACACAAAGACCGCCAAATCTGTGTCCAATGCCACCTTAGCCAGTCTCGTAAGTTATATTTTCCAAGTCCAAGCTCAAGGAGAGTTCATGGAGTTCATGTATTTAACCTTGGGGATATATTCATTAGGAACAGTGCAATCGGATTAACCTCTATATTCGTGTAGTGAGCACCCACGAACCCTAGTGAATAAGATTGCTAGAGACTGCAAGTGCTTTTTCCTTGCCAGGTTTCAGTTGTGTTAATCACTAATGAGTTAAACAAAAAAAAAAAAAAAGTTGTGTTAATCACAAGATATCACTCGCTGATGTTTCATCGATCCCGGATGGATATCTACCGGGTTTAATCAGTGTCCTCGAGCGATCACAGTGCAAATATGTACCTATTGGGCCAGGTTACCGGTCTTTGTAGCCGATCATTGACCAAATTCATAGGCATATGAGGCTCGAATCATTGCCGTCATAGCCAAGAAGTACATAGAATTACGTCATAACCTAACCCTGAAGACTAGAGTCCAGAGTCGTCGATAATGGGGCACACCCATGATGGAATGTTGATGAATTGTAAGGCGGTAGATCCCCCACATATTGGTTTATTATGGCATGAAATAAGGATATGCCATGTACCGTCGATCCAACCTTGATTCAACCTGGGCCTTTTGTCAAAGAAATCCTGAATTGAGATTATCAACCGGCGTATATATGGCTCCGATTCCGCCTCTTAATTTGCCCTGGATTGTTATTCGAGCGACCGCAAAAGTTCACAGCAATATCAGCAGAAGAATAGTAACTTCACACCCAGAATTTCTTTTTAAACCCAGATATTATAACACATCATTGAAAATGTCGAGCGCACACCCGAACAATACTGGCGGAACGTACACCCAGACCGGGACAAAACACGCGGACCCTTATAAAGAAAAGAACCTGGATAATGAATGTCCGCTGAAGGACAAGGTGCAGGATTTAGTGGAGTTTGTAGAGGGATTAAAATTTGGATTGATGACGACTCGACAGAGGGATTCAGGGTTCTTGGTTAGTAGGTGTATGGCGGTGGCTGCGAGGGTATGATCTATTCCTCACCTCTAACGGTTGATCATGAATTGAGTTGTGATTGGGGGCTCTTCATTGCATGAAAACGGATGCTAACCGTGAAACAAACAACTACAGGAGGATGGAATTGATTTCCTATTCCACACAAACACCGAGAGCGGGAAGACTGACGAATTGGCAACTGATCCTCATGTAAACTTAGGGTTTATAAAGAGCTCAACAGTACGACATTATTAGCCACCCTTTAAAAGAGAGTAAAGGCTGATGAATGGGTGTTTCTGTCCAGGGTGAATGGGCTTCCATTAGCGGAATCGCAGATATTGACAATCACAAAGAGAAAGTGAAGCAGTAAGTTCAAAACTAGTAAACATGCTAGAGTTCAAATAATAACTATTATTAGATACTACACCCCTACTCTCAAGGCCTGGGTTGGGGATCTTGGTGACGGGGTTCACAACGGAGGCCCTGATGACCCTCGTTTGGCTGTTATCAAGGTCCACGCAAAGACAGCGACGTATGCGATTCAGAAAGGAACCGCCATTTCACGGGGTATTGAGATCGCTAAGGGGACCATTACCGGAAACGCTGCAAGCACGAACAAGCTGAGAGAGTTGACGGAGGAAGAATTGAATACATTTAGGGCTAGTCAGCAGTTGATTTCGTAGTGTTTTTTTTTTTGATGGTTTCCTTGCTTTCTGTTTTGATATGATGGGTCTTCGATGCAATTATGATAGTGTTCTATTTTTAGCACCCTTATCAGGTTCAAGGTGTTAAGGGTCTGTTTCCAGAAAGTTCCATGTAAATTAATGTTGACGGCCATGGGGCCCTATCAGTTGTACGACTTGAGTTCCTCGCCCAACGTCCACTCATGTTCAATGTTGTAAACAGAAGTATCGTTCGGTCGTGTAGCCAACAGAATAGCATGTAAATTGTGAGACTTCCTTACAGATGCGGGCTGCCCCCATAAGTCGTCAGACAAAGAATTGATTTAGCGGTTGGTTTTCCATGTGGCGTGATCCGTGAAATGACTTCACGGTGACGGTTAATGTGGCTAGTGGGATGTTGTAACAAGCTCGTCTTCTATCCTTGAAATTCCAATGACCTTCCCGCATGAGCAGAGCAAGGAATTTAACAGTTTGTCGCAGGAGAGATGCCGCAGCATGCAAATGTGCCATTTTTGAAGACGGGGATCAGCATTCTGGCCTTGGATCTGTTCGTGACTGGTTGCAACACGTTTCGGCCCATCACATTCACATGCGATAGTCTGACGTATGTGCATGGGCTTGCTCTGCTCCTTGGAGGTGCCCGGGCCGACCGGCTGAGTGACTGTGCCACAGGTTCAGTTCTGCGGAGGCAAGCTTTGCCGCTGATAACAAGGCTCCAGCCACGACGTAATGGGAGGATGCGAGACTTTTTATCTGGCTCCCCTGCAGGCACACACGACACGGAAAGCCCTCGGGATTCAAAAAAAAAACCATAGCTACCCCTTCTTCCCTTCTATCTTCTCTCTTCACACTTGCACCTTCATCACAATTCACTGTATCTGAAGATTTCAGTCATCTCTGCAACTTTATTATACCTGCTCTTTACCTTTCTGATCCCATCAAACCGTAGTTTCAAACCATCTGAACAATGGAGTCACCAAATTACTCCTCGTCTTCGTCATCAGAAGAAACAGCTCCCCAACAAGTCTTGAATGGTTAGGTATGTTTCCCGCTGATTCGAATGATTACCGCTGGTTTTCACTCTTACTGATCGTTTTTATTTTATTTACAGTTCCCGACTCTTCCGTTTCTTGACATCTCGTATTGACATGTTACAGGAACCGTTATTCAGAAGACAAAGGCCGACTTCCAAGGACTTGCAAATTCAGCATCAGTCGAGAATGATTATGAAGGAGACCAACCTTTGACACATTATCATAGTTTCTTCTTTGATCTTTTTACAGTTCGTACCACTATCCTGCTCTTATCTCTCCCAACAGTTGACTTGTGGCTGACTTTCAATAAGTGGAAATATCCGCGTGCCACTGGTTTCTTCTTCTTCTCGGTCATCTCCATGATTACTGCGTTCCGGTTCATTAATGTACTCCGCTGGGTTTTCAAGGGAGCTTACCTACTCTTTGCCTGTAAGTTTTGTCTCTTCCACACCTGAGCTGTTTCCGCTACAGGGGTATGATTTCTTTGTTTCAGTTAAGTATCAAACTAATCTTTGGGATGATATACAGCTGCTGCCCTTCTTGAGGTAGCCGGCAAGCCTTTTGGTGCCAAGGGTCTTGTATCTTCAATGCGCCCTAGACGATACCACACTATCCCTAGGGAATCGGTCGAAAAGCTCTTTAACGAAGCCCACGACCTGTTGAACTTTTTCGTTGTCGAATTCCAAAGGGTTATTTTTGTAGAGAATATCTTTGCTACAATTGTCGTAAGTATAACCTTCTTTCTTTCCTTATTCACCTTTGCAAAATATGATTTGCTGACAGAGGGTCTATAGGCATTTGTGACAACATTCGCAGCATACTTTCTTATTAAGTACATGCCATTCTGGTCCCTATTGCTCACTGGTAAGGACTGCTTGGCTACATCAGCTCGTCTTAAATTTAGTCAAGCTAATCTTTCTTTTTCACCAGCCACTATTACTGCATTCACTGCTCCTTTGATCTACCTTCAAAACCAGGAGTTTGTCGATGAGAAGATCCGCCAAGGAAATGAAATAGTTAACAAGCAGCTTAATACTGGGCGCGAACTTACTGTAAAATACGCCGGGGAAGCTGCTGCTCGCGCTCGCTCTACTGCTGTCGACCTCTCGCAAAAGGCCCAAGGATATGCTCAAAACGTTCGTGGTTCATCTCCCGCTGCCTCTAAACCATCAACAATCTCAACTGCCGATGAGAAGGAATTTCCTTCTGTCCCTGTACACGAGCCGGCTGCAAACGGCCATAACGGCCTCAATGGCGCCAACGGTCATAACGGTCTCAATGGCGCCAACGGTGCCAATGGATTTAGTGCCAAAGTACAGGATGAATACAGACCAGAGCAGCCTATCCTTGCTTAGGTCTAGGTCAAGATTTATTTGTCTTAATTGATCGAGGTAGTAAATTCTGGTGGAGAAAGGTGGGAACAGGGTGTTAACGAAAAAATACGGCGGAAGGGGGTTTCATTTTGTGTTCCTTTTTCCTATTACGTTTGGGTGTAAGAACCAACAGAGAGTCGGGGCGGTCATGAAGTTAATGCTTTCGCTATATTTACTGCGTATCATTTCTTTTCTTAGTTTTTGCTCTTATCTGGGAATGTTGTAACTACTTTTTTCGGGTTTAGTTGTTATCATTATGCTTCCTTATTCGGTTTGGGTGGTGTCTACTGTCTTATGTGTTGTCTTTTCGTCAAAATTTGTTCACCTAGCTTCAGTTCTTGATACCGCATTGATGAATTCGGAATGCAAAGTGCAATCGAGGAGTGCAGTCTTGATCTAATGCATTGCATGAAAATTTTCTTAACCCTTGGTGATCTAGGCCATATCCATTACGCTGTCCTTTGTTATCATGACTCCAATGTAATACTACTTTGATGGACTGGAGTGAGGAAAGGATGTGAAATTTGTGCCTGAAGATACCAGACGCTACCTAGTGACACCTGCAGTCTTCCGCCTCATCAGGATGTGGACACTGTGGTTCGTGGTTTATGACAACGTGATGTTCCAGACATGTGGGCTGAAAGAGTCAAAGGACACCCTGTACTCTAAAGATGAGTGTGCCTACATGTACCTACATACTCTACATGTTGTATCAGATACAGGGTTAGGGTTTTTATAAGCTCCAACGGCCGCAGGAAACTAATCTTAAAGTCTTGGCACAAATATTCAGAGTTCTGCTTTAAGTAATGTATCATTACTATGGTGCGCCCACGCTCAAAGGTACGAAATTTCAAGAAAAGCGGCAAAATAGAACTCTAGTTCAAGAGATGAATTTTAGTTCTATTTTAGCAGATTTTTGATATCTGTCTTGGTTGAAAAGCCTTGGCAAACCTGACTGACCCTGGCAGTAATGCAGCAGAATGGCCCTCTTATTGGTCTTGAGGACCACCATCTTTGTCAAAGATGTTTATTATATAAGCGGCGCTGCGGGGATGAGGCTCGTATGTACTCGCAACTTCATAGCGTTTCTAAACACAACCGCTATTGCATGCCATACAAAAATGTAGTCTTGGCGGTTTTTTAGGTGTATGCAATATTGGTTGTGTTCAAAAACGCTATGAAATTGCGAGTAGTAGGGCAAATACCTTGCAGCAACCTCTAGACGGTGCGTCATTTCTCGAGCAAACGGAGGAGTCTCGCATAAAAACAAAAGGACCCCAATTATTCTGGTCGTGTATATTACCACCCGAAAAGCTCTACATTACTCTCCAATTAAGTATACGCAAAATGAGCAAAAAGCAGTCCGCCCGCAGCAGCAAAGCATTCATACCGTCCACATCCTTGGGGGTGGGGGGAGTCGGTGGATTCGACACAGCATCAACATTCTCATCGGCCTCAGCGTCACAACTATCCTATGTCATACCGCCACCAGACCTCAAAGGAATCGGTGATTCAAGCGTCGTGGTGTTATTTAAGAACTTGTCAAAAAAAGATGATACGACGAAAGCGAAAGCCCTGGAAGATCTACAAGCGGTGACAGATGTTGAGGACGCTATTATCGCAGCCTGGGTGCGTATAGCTATTTCGATTCATGAAAATAATGCTGAATTGTTCTGTCTTGTTACTTATAGGTCTTATTATACCCTCGACTCTCGACCGATACGTCTCGCCGAGTACGGGCCCTCTCACATACTGTTCACGGACTTATTTCGCAGCGTGCCGGGAAAAGAATCGCGGAATATATGCCTCGGGTAATTGGAGCTTGGCTTGCTGGGTTATACGATAATGATCGGGCTACATCAAAAGCTGCAAATGATGCGTTGAAGCTTGTATTTCCGTCTGAGGAAAAGATTTCAAAGGTTTGGAAGGCGTATCAGGCAGACATCATGAAATACTGCACGAATGTGATTCTGCATGAGACTGCCGACACTTTGAGCGATGAAAGGCAGGTGTCACCAGATGATGCGCAAAACAAATTTGCAAGAGTTATCGCGACGAGTGTTTTAGCTCTTGGCCATCTCATCTGTAGGCTTTTTCCCGTTGTACTAGTGATACGTGATCATAGCTAACAGAAATAGCAACGCTGCCGGAAGCCGAATTGAAGAAACAGCACGACTCATATTCTGCAGTCATTTCTGAACCTTATCTATGGTCATTCTCCTACCATTCGGACCCTTACCTTCGAAAGGCATTATACAGATTTCTCACTCTTACACTAACTTTCATGCCTTCAATCATTTCCTCCCAAGAAATCCTTCCTATCGTTTCAGAAGCAATCATTACAAAATCTCTTGCCAAAAGTCAAATCGGCTCCGCAATTGATTATTTAGATGCGCTTATATCATTAACTTCCTCACTTCCGACTTCCTGGGCAGTTTTAAACCCGTCAAAGAAGCGGACTCCAGTTGGAATGCTAATAAAATTTATAAAAACTGGATCCCAGTCTGCCGGCCAGGAGTATTGGAGAAAACTCGTGAACTTGGTTTCTGTAATACCACGAGAAATTCTCCCGAAATCGCTTGATGGCATTAGGGAACTATTGGTAGGATTTATGGATGGTATCTGCAATGGGCCGGAACCACGGACTCATTTGGTATCAGCTTGGGGCGCCTACTTCAGTGTCGTCTACCATCTCCTCGCTTTAGAAGGGGGTGATTCAGTCGAGGCTTCTACAATCATTGAGGAGTCGATGTGGCCTATATACCATAGCTATATGCTTGGAAATACGGACGAATCAGAAAGAATGAGGATTCCATATTATGCAGCGAGTATATGCGCTAGTGGAGTAGCAATGGCTGGTGCACATGACGAGCGAATTGTACATCTTATGAGAGAAGGTGTATGGAATAAGGTGGAAAACTTGCTACTTGAGCGCATCGCCAAAGGAGATACCGATGGCATGGGTCAAAAATGGGTCGATTTGAGCGTAGAAATTCTCAAAAAGTCTAAGGAGGAGAATCAAGTGGCCGAGATCGTAAAAGCTAGTAATGTCGACGTTTTGTTGCAGTGTATTTCAGCGGTGGTGAGCGAAAATGGTGTGTATTTTGATCTTTTTAGTCCCACAAGAAGAAACTGACAAAGAAACAGGCAGGTCAAATGATATGTCCTTATTACTAGAGCAGATGCTTTCGAATTTTGGCTCTAGAATTTTAAGCATTCAAACGGCGCAGCAGGTTGGCTTTCAAGTGGCTACATAGACAGGGAGGAATAACACTAACAACACCACCAGGCAACGGCCGTCTTCTTTACCGAACGTCTTCCAGATCTCCTCCTTTCACCATCATTGCCGCATATACTGTCAGCCCTCATAGCATATGGCTCACACACGCCCGATTTCGCCCCCTTCGAACAAGCTTGGAAGAAAACAATCCGTTCCATTCTTCTTTCAACCCTTTCGAAAGGAACCAAAGAAGTCCGCATAATTCAACTACTGCAATCAACCCCAACTTCACTACAAAACAGAACCCCACCAGTGGCAGAACTAGAACATTATGTGAACCGGAAATTAGAAGCTAGTTTAGAAACTGATGAAGCTACAGGATGGGAGATGATGAAATCATCATTCGGTTCATCGGTATTGTCGGAGGGTAGGATTATGGAAATGCTTGTGATGGTTAGTGGTGGGTTATCGCTGCAGGAGGGACGGAACACATCATCTGTGTGCAAGCATCTTGCAATTGTTGCCAGACAAAATCCGCAAGTATTGGTGAGCTTTGCAACGTCGAAGGATGGTGCAGATATGTTGTACCGATTGCTGGTGCTCATAGAATCACCTGATAGCGAGGTTTCAGACGCGGCGAAAAGTATCTACGAAGTTATTGAAGTAGGGCTCGCAGCTAGTAATACGAAGGATCAAGCGGAGGTTGTGGGTAGTGTGGTGGACATCATTTCGAAGAATGTCAGGCAGCCCAAAGATGTAGAGCTTTCGCTGCATGCCCTTGCAGAAAAGGCAAAGGCCTTAATCGATCGAGCTCCAGCGGAGGAAAAGGTGACGCTTGTAGAAAAGCTGCTGTTTGCGCCAGAGCTCTGGAAACGTGAGCTGGGCTCATTTTTGATGGACGCGGTGAAGATGTCGTTGGCTATTACAAACCCAATCGGTGGAGCAATTTTCTTTGTTGACAAGCAACAGGCCCCAGTTTCCACCCCTATTGTCCGGGACCGACCAGGTGTTTCGGCTGCAATGAGGATGGGAATATTTACGATCGAGTTCCTCAAGGCGATGGGCTCGTTCAATAGAAGTCAGGATGATGTGTTCTCTCAGATCTCGGAGGATTCACAGGCAACACTATTTTACTACCTTGCGTTGATCCTGGAGTTGGCCAAGGATAATATCGTCATTACCGGAGCTAATTATCTCTGGACCGAAAACCGCCCAGAAGTTGAACAGGAGGCTCTAGAGCTTGTTTCTGATATCCAACATTTCATTGCGAGTTGTTTTGAACAGGATGATCTGGCGGGATATCTGTCAGTTGTGATTGAGCGCCTCATGGAGGACCCTATGAAGCAGCCCGCGAGCACGTCAGCCTTTTACTCGGCAAGGGTTTTAACCGGAGTAATTGGAGGCCTCGCAGATCACCATAAAGTCACATTGGAGCAAACACAAACTTGGTTGAGACTGTGTGATGTAAGGAGAGGCACTGACGTGTTTCAGATTACTGCAATACTCACAGGTCTTTCCGAGTTGTTGGAGCATAATAAAGATGCCGATAGACTACGGAACGAGCTTGCAAATGATCTGATGGGCGTCCCCAGATCCAAATGCGAAGAGGAAGGTCTCCGCAAGCTGGTATTCTTGAATGCAGTTCTTCCTAAACTCGGTGAAGATGTGGCTCCACTTCCACCGCAACGCACGATCCTACTTATCAAACACCTTCTTTCTTGGTTTGGTGAAAAAGGAGAGCCTGAGAGAGAAGTAAACCCAGAGGTTCTCACAGAAGCTATGAAAACTTTTACAAGTGTTCTGCCTACAGTTAAAGAGCTATATGGCGAGCATTGGCAGTCGTTGTGTGAATTTGTCGGCATGGGCATATCTAATCCCATTGTGGTAGAGGATTGTATACCCTTGATCTTCGCATCACTGAAGCTATTCCAGACCCTGAAGTCACTTCGTTTTGCAAACGATGACATCGAAGAAGCGTGGGAAACAACTGATCTTTACCCTATCCTAAGGGAGACATTAGGAAACTCAAGACATGCAGATGATCAACATCAACCCCGGAATTTATGCAATGCTCTTTTGTCCCGACAGACAAGATCAATGGATCTTAAATATATCGGAGATCCTACTGACATTTATCCACTTTTAAACGTAAAATCAAGACCAGTTCAGGAGGCTGCATTTGAGCTTTTGCATAGATATATTCCATCCATGCAGGAACACGTCTCCATCGAAGCCGCCTTGTCAAAAGAGGATAACTTCACGCTTCAACTTCCAATGGAGTTATTGAGCTTGATTATGGAGCCACCGACAATGGACCAAGTAGAGGATTGGGATTTTGAACGAGCGATGCCATTGACACTAAGAGGGTATCTATTGACGTGGGTACTGATATTTGATCATTTTGAGAGTTCTGTAAGTTATATATATTAAAGCCCCTTGATTTCCTTGCCGTCAGATCGCTGACTTGGGGGCGATACATGTAGTCGTTCAAAGTCCGATCCGCCTACGTAGATAACCTTAAAGAAGGCGGTTATCTTACCGGATTGCTTGACTTCGCCTTCGACTTTCTCGGCCACTCAAAGGAGCGCTCGATCGACGCCTCAAAGTTCGATATTGAGTCATACACCCCCGACCTGGAAGAATCTCCTTTGAAAGACATCCAATGGCTTCTAATCCACCTCTACTACCTCTCACTTTGTTTCACACCCTCGCTCTCGAAATCATGGTGGATAGACTGCAAGGTCCGGCAGAAGGTGCTCTCGGTGGAATCCTTCACGGAAAAGTACATGTCCCCGCTCATCATAGACAAGGAGTTTGCAGCAATCCGCGCATGGATAGCCGAGCAGCCCGCTCCTGCGCTCGGGGAGGAGGAAGGCATGCAGGTCAAGATCTCGCGTGGAACGGCAAAGGAGATTGTGGCCGTGTATCCGATCGATGACCAGACGATGGAAATGATGGTCAGACTGCCCTCGACGTTCCCACTGCGACAGGTTGAGGTCGAGGGGGTCAAAAGAGTTGGCTTGAGCGAGCAGCAGTTCAAGAGGATGCTGCTTGCTTCGCAGGCTGTCATCAACTTCCAGGTAGGAAGAACATTATCTCATCCCGTTTTGAAGGTTTAATAAGCTGACATTTTGTTTTGTTTTTCCTTGCAGAGCGCATCTATCATCGATGGATTAACCCTCTTCCGCAAAAACGTCTCGCTACTCTTCCAAGGGATTGCAGAGTGCGCTATCTGTTACAGTATCCTAGCTGTGACGCCCGACAGGTCGCTGCCAAACAAGGCGTGCTCAACGTGCAAGAATAAGTTCCACTCTTCGTGTCTGCTGAAGTGGTTCAGGACCAGCAACTCGAGTTCATGCCCGCTTTGCCGGACAAGTTTCTCTTTTTACAGTTAGAAAGGGCCGGATCGGTGAAGGTTGAGTGTTTTCGAGTTTGGAGGGAGTGATACTAGTGTATTATAAAAATCAACGGAGAAAGGGGAGGGAGGAGAAAGGGGAGGGGGTTGGCTTTATTTCGGTATTTTTAGTGTTTAATACTACACCTGAAAGAGATTTGCATCTCTCTGGTCGGTATAATTATTTTCGGTTATTTTTCCATGGTGATCCTCTGCTTGCCACCCCCCCCAGCTATAACTATAAGCAGTCAGGCAAGAACTACCAATGGAAAAAAAGACTGTGAGGAGACGATGTAGGTATACATTTCATACAAAACCTGCGTCTCTCCTCATATCAGCGCCCCCGAATGCCCCGAATGTCGGAGACAGAGGGGCGTCAAGAGTGGGGTACATACGTACGGGATTACCTATCTAGGTTTTAGTCACTATTGAATCAATGATCATTTAGCCAAATCCATTATAAGCCTGGGAGCACCCCCCCTCCCTCCCATCCCCGGGCGTAATTAATATCTGGCGGCCATTCCATAGCACATAAGTCATCACAAGGTCCGCCAGTTCCCTCTCACTAGCTGAGAGCGAAGGGAGAGAGGGAGCGGACCACGGGTATTCCTAATTCCTCGACGCTAGTATGTACACCATGATTTGGTTAAGGGGGTGAGGTATGAAATGGGGAGGGGGTTGATATATATCCACATATACATGTATCTATCTATGTACATGTATGTACCTAGGCCTAGAGTGTTGGAAAGTGATGCAAATACACCCAAATCTCTATATTTTGACACAGCACAAAACACTCGGAGAATTCGGACCAAGAACATCTCTGGCTGTATTGGCCTGTGCTTGGAAAATGGAAATATCCACTTCTTCCAAGACAATGAGACGCTGCTGCGAGGTGGCGGAAACGTATGGTATAAAAAAAAACTATATAGTAGTGGCAGCATCGTCGCCAAGAATTGCGGGCTCTTGGGCGGGCAAGGAGGTGCGAGTGCGGGTGCGAGTGATGCATGGTGACTCACTCACTCGCTTCTTCTTCTTCTTCTTCTTCTCCAATGGCGCTGGGCGAGGCGTGTCGCGTCGCGACCAGTGAGTGCTACTTGCTGCGCGGGGTTCTTATACGCGAATTCTCGTGGTGGTGGTGGTGGGGATCTGTTAGTAAGCAAGGCATATCATAGACGGCCTCTCCCCTGCAGGGGAAGAACTCAGCACTACGCCGCCGCGTACTAACTAGTTGGTTGGGCTTTCTAATATTTTTTCATTTCCGGCCGCCTGGCTCACTTGCGGGGGAGGGAGGACTACGTGTGATATGCTACAGACAGAGTGACAGCCCACAAAACAGCCCAATATTCGTGCCATGGCATCTGTGCCAATGTAATAACCAACCTCCTCCTCCCCTGATATGATATCGGCGCGCCCCAATGTACCATCAACAATAACCACAACCGCAACCAAAAAGAAAGAAAGCAAGTAGTAGGAGAGAGAGAAAAAAGAGGTAGTAACAAAAAAAAAACACTAAAGAACAAAAAAAGCATAGCAGAAGAAAACAAAATTATTAATTTACACCCCCATTCTCCCCCTTCTACCCCGCCCCCTCTACACACACACACACACACAACCCCCAACCCCAATCCTAATCCACTGTCTCCATCGCCTCCACCGCCTCCCTCGCCCGCCTGCCACACGCCTCAAACAGCGCCACAATCCGCTCCCCCTCCGCCTTCATGCGCGCCTCGGCCTGCGCCGCATTCCACTTGACCCACTCGGCCACTGTCATGTCGCGCTCGCGGGCCGTCAGCGCGCCCGCGCCACCCTCATCCGACTCTTCGCTGCCACCGTGCGCAAACACCGTGTCGAGGTCGACGGGGACCCAGGGCCTGCGGCTGTGCGGCGGCTGTGCGGCGGCGGCGGCCTTGTTGGCGTGCGCCTTGTTGCTGGGCGTGGTGGTGGAGACCGGGATGTTCATGCCGCGCCGGACGGGCGAGAGCGGCATGCGTGCTGGTGTTGGGGCGGGGGCGGGGCGGGGCGGGGGCGGGGGCGTGCTGGTGCGGGTGCGGGTGTGGGGGGGTGAGCGGGCGCTCGGTGGAGGAGGCCTCGGTGCCGGGTGCGGGCGAGGAGGCGGAGGAGCGCGGGTCAATGTCGGTGGCGGAGAGGTCGTCGGAGACTGCTTGCTCTTCGGCGGCTTCGGCCATGTACACGTCGTCACCTGCTGCTGCTACTGGCGAGCCCTGCGCGGCGCTGTCTTCTTGCCCCTCCTCCTCCTCCGCCGCCGCCGCTTCTGTTTCTGCCTCGGCGGCCGTCATGCTGCTGCGGGTGCGCCGGCCCTTGCGGCCCTTCATCTCTTCGTTCTGCGCGCTGCTGAAGAAGCTCTCGCTGCCCTTCTTGAGGGCGTCGTCTTTGGCCTTGGCCTTGGTCTTGCGCAGCCGCCTTGCCTGCTCCTTCTTTGTGGGCTTGCGGCCCTTCTGGCGGGGCGTGTTGTCGGAGTCTGAGTTGAGGTGGGATCCCGCGATGGATGAGACTGTGGTTGAAGCGGTGGAGACTGCGCTGCTGCGGGTGGGGCGCTTGGTGATGATGGTGGGATTTGCGGGCTTCTTGGTTGGCTTCGGAGTGGGGTCTGCTTCTTCCATTTCGGCTTCGACCTCCGCTTCCGCCTCTGCTTCTTGCGGCCGGGGCCCGGGCGACGGTGGAAGCGTGGGGTACAAAGTGTCGGCGACATCGTGGCGGATCACGCTGCCCGCATCTGACGCCTCGGCGGGCTCTTCTTCCTCTTCCTCTTCATGTTGGTGATGGTCAATGTCCATAAAGCTGCTGCCCTGCGCCGGCTCCGGCTCCGCGGTGCTGGCGATCGAGATGACGCTTTCCCGCTTTGGCCTTGCGCCCCGCACCAGTCTCCTCCTGCTGCTCTTCTGCGGCCGCTGCTCCTCCTGCTCCTGCTCCTGGTAGAGCTGAAGCTCGATCTTCTCCTGCACCGAGTCGACGGTGACATTGCTTTCCCGCGTGGATGCCGCCGCCTTCTTGGCCGCCTTGCCTCTCTTAGGCTGCTTTGGCGGCGGCGCCTCTGGCTCGTCTTCGGTGGTGGCAGTCACGGTTTCCGCCGCGTCCTTCTTCTTACGCCCTCGCGCCGCCTTCTTGGGCGGCGCCTTCTTGGGCTTGACTTTGACCTCCATCTCCATCTCTGTGTCTGTGACCATGTCCCTGGCAGCGACATTGATCGTGTCGCCCGTAAATCCGTCGTCGTCGTTGTTGTCGTCGTTC
The DNA here is from genome assembly GCA_024713855.1 of Morchella sp. 2016-41. Classification (NCBI taxonomy): domain Eukaryota; kingdom Fungi; phylum Ascomycota; class Pezizomycetes; order Pezizales; family Morchellaceae; genus Morchella; species Morchella sp. 2016-41. The sequence goes on from JAMGZD010000021.1 coordinate 832,524, forward strand.
CGGTTCCTCCTCGTGCTCTCCGCTGGGTCGTCCTCCACCGCCAGGTGCTTCGGCACCCTCACGGGGAACGAAAAGTCCTGCTCGCTCTCGCGGAAAAACCGCTTTGACGGGCTCTTTGTCGGGCTCCGTTCCATCACTGTGGTGGGTGTCCTGCTGCGTCCGCGCTTCTTCACGGTGTTGAGGATGGTGTCGGGCGGGGCGTTGCGCATCTTCTCCTCCACGGCCAGCGAGGCGCGCGAGCGCGTGACGCGCTTCATGGGCCGGATGAAGGGCTGCTTGAAGTCCTTGAACCCTTCCTCCTCGTCCGTGAGCGGGCGCTCGAGGTCCAGCGCGAGGGCGCGGTCGATCTCGTCGTCTGAAGGGATGGCGATGGGCTGGGCTTTGCTGGGCTTGCGGGCAACAGAGTTGCCGCGGGCCCTCGAGTTGCGGCGCGCGGCGGGCTTCTTGGCCTTTCCTTTTGCTTTGGCCCCGGCTCCGGCCCCGGCCCTTGAGGCGATCGAGGCGATGGACTCGTTGTCGCTGTCGACGCCCATCTTTGCGTCGCGGGAGAGCTGCTGCGCGGCGAGAGAGGCGCGGGTGGCACGCTTCTTCTGCGCGGGCTGCTGCTGCTGCTCGTGGCCGGCTTCCTCTTCGGTGGAGAGGGTGCCGTCGTACATGACGATGGGCCCCTGCTGCGCTGCCGTGCTGGTCCGTTTCCGGCCGCGGGGGGCATCCTCAAACACATTGTCGACGGGCTCTGGCTCTGGCTCTGGCTCTGGCTCGGCTGCCTTCTTGGGCTTCCTTGCACGCTTGTTGGGCTTCATGACCAGCTCGTCGTCCGAGTTGGCCAGCACCGACTGCATCGAAGCCCGCGACGTCTTGCGCGTGGGCTGCCGGGGGGGCGGCGTCCAGGTGAAAAACGCACAGTGCGACGTGCGCCGGCGGTGCTCCTCCACCGGGTCGTCCGTCGGCTCCCATCCGTCCAGCGACAGCCCGCAGTACGCACAGCTGGCGAAGTCGTCCGAGTCCTTTGTGGGCGCATAGTGCCAGCCCGCCTCTGCCATCTGTAGATAACACACACACAGACACACACAACCGTCAGTCCAGTTCAAACCTCGCCCTCACATCCCTCCCCCCCCCCCCAACCTCCCCCGCGTATAAAAACAAAAAAAAGGGAGATGAAGAGACAAACCCTTTGCACCGACGGCGCCCACCCCAGCTTGCCCTCATGCGGCCACCAGTCGCCAAAGGTGTCGGCCCTTGCGCGCACCATGCGCGCGCCCCGCGGGTCCTCCGCTGCCACCGACGCCGACGCCGACACCACAGAGACCTGGGCCCAGCCGCAGTCGGGGCAGTGCTTGACGTGCTCGGCGCGCGGATCGTCGTCAGACTCCCAGCCGTCGAGGTCCTTGGCGCACAGGTAGCAGGTCACGTTGTCCGGGTGGTGCTCGGACGGGTTGTAGTAGAGGCCGGCGGCGGCGAGCGTCTTGGCCGAGGGCCGGTCGTGGGGCCAGCGTGTGGGTTGAGGGGGGAGCTTGCTGTTTGTGGTGGAGGGGCGGCGCTTGGGGCGGAAGGAGTGCAGGCGTTTGGTATAGATGTTCATGTCGGACATGGTTTCTCGAGAGGAAGGAGCGTGTGGAAGGGAGTATGGGGGGTTTTCCCCTAGAGTGTCAATTGGTGGGGCTTCTGGTCGGGGGGGCTGCTTGTGAGTGGTGGTGGTAGTAGTGGAGGAGGAGGAGGAGGAGGAGGAGGAGTTGGTCGTGGAGGAGGAGGAGTTGGTCGTGATGGAGGTCGTGGAGGTCGTGGAGGTCGTGATGGATGATGATGCTCTTTGTGTCGCGTTGTTGTATGCAGCCGCCAAGAGATCGCGGCGACAGGGGTGCGCCAATGATCTGCAATCAAGATCTCGAGAATGCGAGAAACATTACATATTATGCAGAGGATCAACTGATTGAGACTCGAGGGGATTTGGATGGGAGATTCAATCCCGCACCTATGAAAAAGGACAAGGTGTACTAGTAGCGAATACATGTAATTACAAGACATGAACTGGCGATTGTGGAAAGCGATTTTCTCAGATCGCTCCTCTCACATTGGCAACATCGAAGTCCACTTTACAGACAGCAACTGAACTTGTCCCTCTGGCCCCGAACGTCTGTCTCTATGTAAGGTTTCCTCGCTGGGCAGTTCTACATGCAACATCATAGACCTCTTCTGTCCCGGGTGGTGTGGGTATTTACATACATGTAGGTCATACATATATGTCCAGTGCATGCACCTACATGCACTCTTACTCTAATGTAGGTGCGTTTCCCCAGGCCATCTCCCCTACAACACACTTGGAAGGACTACAGGCACAGCACAGCACCAGTCGATAGACAAGCCATCGCATCCCTCTACTCCCGCCGCCATCAATCACAGTGCCCAATCTGGCCGCCGCACGTCCGCAACTGTGGACTTATGGCAACGGATAGGTGGCGTGACAGCTCGTCCTCTGCGCTTCTTCTGTATAAAGATAGATGATCTAGTAACCTACCAATGCGCATCATCGTTCGTCTCTTTTCTGGACCAGTCGTTAATGTTTGGTGGCAGACATTAGAACACGCACAGCCTTACAGCACCGCTATTCCGGCAAGTTTTAGCTCTCCATGGTGTCTGCGTAGCTATGCTCATCCGAGTGGCAGCTCGGAGAGTGCTTGCCGATGATTATGATACAGCATATCATGACTCGGTTAATGCCCGACTGCCCCCATCCCTTCGTCTGTTCCCGCGATTCACAAAGAAACGGCGTGGTGATGGAGAGGAATCAACGACAAGTGGTAACCACCACCACCTTTTAGGCCAATTCTGCGGTCAGTTTTGCACCGCCGACAGCCGCTTCCAGCTAGTCTGTGAATTTTATGTGATGGGCCATGAATTGCCGCAAGTCCTGAATACAGACGAAGGGATCACGCCGCACAAGTTTGTTCCGTGGACCCAATACTCGCAACTCGTGAACCGAGTCTCCGGGCATGACAACGTAGGCAACAAGACCAGTATTTACAGGTGAAGTATCAGTTCTTGAACAGCAGATTCGATGGATTGTAAAAAAAAAAAACATTGAGACGGCGACTACCAGGCCTGACAGGAGCTCGTCACATCAATGGCCACTCGAACCATTCCGCGACGCCTCTGGCTCCCTTACGGGATTCCCACAATCAGGAAGCCGCAAACTTTCCTGACAACTGGGGCAGCTTTCGTTGCCATGAACTGTTGGCTTCCACGCGAAGGAGGTCGTTTGGTCTAGTGTAATGACTGTTGGTGATTGTAACCAACATCTACGTGATCTCACACACGAGCGTTATAACGTTACGACGGGAGGGTACCTTATCGATAAGAGGTTGGGCTTTAGGGCTGCTAGTATCTCCGCGACGTCCTGCTTTCTTTCAAATCCGTTGTCTGCCCGAAGCCTCGGTAATGATTGTGAGTTACACAGACCGAGCTAGATATGTATATTAGCTTCTTGTGTGATTTGGAATCTTGAACTCTACCGTCAATATAGGGGCCCTCAGTTGGCCCTTGGGCTTACTACATACATGTTGTTATGTAGGGGCTTCGTCTCGCGCCTCGGCCTGTAGGCTAGATCCAATCCAATCAGCGGTTGTAAATCTTCCTATGTGTCCCTCACCGCTATACATTGTGGGCTCGTGTGCTATCACATCTCCGCAGTGGCTAGATGTCTATTTACACCCCCCCTCCCCTCCCCTATTCGCCTCTAGGACTTTAGTCACAGTGTATCACTCGACCAACATCCGAGTATCATGTACCCCCGGGGTGGTGACGGAAAGTGATGCAACGACTCAATTTACCACTCACGATTTCAATAAATCACATGTGACCCAATTTTGACCATAATGAAACAACAATCTATGGTATCTAATAAGTATACAGGTTTACCCGATATGCAATGTGTGATTTAAGGGTTTTGATTGGCTAGGTATGAGATTTTGACAATTGCGTTTCCCTAGGTTTAGTGACTGGGTTGGTGTTGGTGGCGGTTCGGGTTTGCTTTTTTGTTAGTATTAAGCGTGATATGACCTCATCTTGATATTGATATTTGTGGTGATTCGGGGCTTGCATCTTGTTAGTATTGGTATGGTGTTGGTGGCTACTCTTATGATTCAGGGCTTAACTTGGGTAGAGGGTGGTGTTGCTTTTGTTGGCGTTCTATCAATAAGGATATGATTGTCCTAACCGGCTGAAGGCCGGGAACGGGAACGACTTGTATAAAGTAGAGAGAGTATAGAAATTTCATCGCTCGTATTCAAACAAAAAGAAATCCAGGTGGTTGCGGATTCACTAATTAAAAAGACCTCGCCCAATCCCCAAGCCGTTGCATCACCCCGGGGTACTTACATGTGGTTCTCTCCATGTTCCGCCCGTTTGGATGCACACAAGGCTATCACTATCCTCAATCGACTCTTATGACACATCTATGTATACAGGATAACTATGTACGCAACTTGGTCGCTACCGCCAATATTGCGCCTGCCTTTGAAGTCTTACCAGTGCTTTGAATCACAGTTCTCTCTCTCGCCTAGAATCGTCGTGGGAGCTGCTGCATGCTTGGGCAGAACGTCGCCTAAGGCTCACCGGCTTCGGGGTCCACATCCACATCCACATCCATGTTTATGGCGGAGGACAGCAGATCCCTCTGTATACTGGGTTGGAATGTATGAAGGTGAGGAAGAAGAAACCAGGCGTGAATGGTGCCGTGTGTGTGAAATTGTAGCTCAGATTTGGAGGGGGGACACCAAGAGCTTGTACTTGAGCCTTATGATAGTGAGTTCCTGGAGGCCAAGTCTCCATGTGATGATAATAGTCACTTTCCAGCTTAGGGACTAAGATGAAAATGGGTTGGTAGAGTTGAGAATTGGCAGGAGACGAGACAATACTGGCGAGTTGCCCGCTATCTCCCTGATGATAGCGAGGTAAATTTCCTTATTGTAAATATGCAAAGCCATCTTTCTGGTCCGATTAAAAAAAGCCGTGCACTATCTACACTAGCTCAATGTTTGTCACAAGTGTTTGTCACACCAACACGCCAAACCCCCCTCATACCGTTACTCGAGCTTGTCCAGATGCTCCAATCTCGTCAGCACCACCTGCTTCGATGTCTCCTCGATCTCGCCCGCAAGAAACACCTCGTCCAGGATCGCATAGACTTTGTAAAAGTTGAACACCAAGTCCAGCTCACACACGTTCCCAAAGAACGCGTCCAGGACCTCCACAAAGAAGTGGATTGCCTCGAGGTATGCCAGCTCGTTGTCATTCGCGTCCACGCACACGCAGAAGAAGAGGCCGGCGTAGCGACGATATACGATTTTATTGTTCCGGAACTGCGCTCGTTAGCTGGCCGCAAGGCGGGGAGCGGATAGCGTCGGCCGAGCGTACCTCGACAAAGTTTGATTGATTTTTCTGGTCCCGTGGCGCAACAAGCCTGTGGACCTGAAACAAGGCGGGGGGTCGGGTTAGCAGGCGTTGAAACATCGGGCTATGCGACAATGACGGAAGGGCAAAGCTTAAAGCAACGTACCTCTCCCTTCAACTTGACCTTCTCCTCGTCCTGCGAAAGAGCGTCAGTATTCAGTCTCTGTGCGCCCGTGGTGGGGAGAGGAGAGGAGAGGACGTACATCGTATGGTGCATACCACTTTGCAAGCCGGGTCTTGCCTCTGTGTCCGCGCGCCCGGTCTGTTAGTCAATCTTCAGGGCCGAAAGGTGCGATGGGGGAGGAGCTACGTACTGTCGGTTCTGGATAAGGATGAAAGAAAGGACCATGGCCGGGGATAATCGACGGAGGTGAGCTGAGAGGTTGTTTCGGGGTTGAGGGGGAAGTGCTTCTTCTCGCGGGAGAGCTAAGCTTCCGAGCTGATTCAGGGACCGTCACGTGGTATACTTCCATTTTGGTTCTAGGGGATTTTCGAGGGGGGTAATGACAGGTTTTGACACTAATTGGAAAAATCCCCACCGTTTAGAAAGGTAAGACGTTAGAGCTCTAGAAGATAAAATAAAGGACCTGTAATTGTTTTAAGCCACCTGGATGAATATACCGGGAGTTTAATGATGAATATAGCGCTACCTCATATGAAAAACTAGACCGTGCCCGAAGGCATAGTATCTGTCAATTTAAAGGTTAAGTACACATATGACATAACTCAGACTAAGACAAGTCATTTGAAATAGCCAAAGCACATGCCCAAGTATGCTACCGCTTGAGCTTAGAAACTACATGCTTGATCCCAGACTGCGTTTGAGCAGTATTCGCTTTATTCATCGATCATATTCAAAGAAAATGGTACTCTTCAGCTGATGTGAGACAAAAACAAATGCTTGTGATTATACGCTAATGTATCGATATCCGCAGAGACCGCCCGTGGAATTGCAAGTCCCTTCACAGATATAAAAAAGGAAAACACAAACGAAATAGTAGGGAACATACTTCCCGGAGCACTGACATCCTCTCAAGAGGGAAACAAAACAATAATTTACAATCCTCCCATCGCTAAAGACGCATCAAATCAAATATTTCGCTCACTAAACTACAATCATTAAGAACAGGGGAGATCCAACGCGAAACAAAGAGTAGCGAGAAGATACCAATACTAATTTAGTTATGATATCCAATCAATCCGCCTTCTATGGAGAGCACATGTTTCCTCCCCCCAAAATAACCCGAAGGTGGCAAATTGAAAAACAAAAATCATCTTACAGTAAAAAAAAATTGGTACAAGACCAGGGGTATAATGAAGAATAAAAACGCCCTCGTACCAATGAACAGAGGCTCCCAGACCACAATTAAATAGAAAATATGGAGAGAGAAATCATCTCGCCCGGAAAATAAGCGGAAAAGCAGAAAAAGATACACCCGCGCAAAAATTATCATCAAAACATAAATTAATCACAGCTCACGCCCTACTAGATACCAGAAACTTTCAAGAAAAATCCACCATGACAGATAATTTTACAAGAAAATAGCCAAAGTAGAAAATATACTGAAAATCGCCACAGATGTAGCACTTGAGAACAATATCGATCCACCAGAGCTCAGTGGCTGATCAGGTGTTGACGATTGTGAAGGGCCAACAGTGATGACACTCCCATCTTCGTTGCTAGAGGCAGCGCCGGTGGCATCCATTGAAGATTCAGTAGTCCCAGAAGATGATCCGGTTGAAGCATCGTCCTCATCAACAACAAATAGTTCGGCACCATCATCGGGGTGAATCGCTGAGTCGTCAGATTCTTCATAGTCACCGGAGTGCTCATTGTCACTAGAGTGCTCATCGCCGTAACTTCCGGCATTACCAGAGCCTTCATGTTCTGAATTGTTCTCGCCCTGGTTGCCCTCCTCTTCATGACCCTCCTCCTTATCCTCCTTATCGTTGTCACCTTTAACGCTAGTTGGCTTTGGGCCTGATTCCTTGGTCGAGGATGGGGATTGCGTCTCTGTAGAAGATGTTGGGTCAGTGGTGCGTGAACTCTCACTTCCAGAACTCTTGGTGGAGCTCGCACTTGAAACAGGAGTCTTCTTGGCTGATGCCGTACTGCTAGCCTCTGTGGACTTGCTAGGCACTGCGGACTTGCTAGTCTCTGTGGACTTGCTAGTCTCTGCGGACTTGCTAGTCTCTGTGGATTTGCTAACAGCGGATGAAGATTTAGTTGGGGTTGATGTAGCTTTGGCAGAGGATGCGGAGGATGATTTGCTCTCGGTTTTATCACCACCACCACTGCCGCTTTTGCTGAACACAACAATGTTTGCCTTTGCACCCTTGGGCACAGAAACAACGCAAAAGTTTGCTCCGCCGGCACCGGGGGGGTTCTTCTGTGAGACTTCGTTGACACTGTGCTCGTTGGGATCAATGTAGCAGGGAAGACCGCCACACTTTCCACCTTCACACTCAATCTTGACACCCCAATCAGGCATAACATCCCTAAAGGTGACATCAGGCTCGATGTAAATGGGATTCCAGCCGATTGTGACAAAGGTTACGCCAGAGTCCACTTCGTTTGCACCGGCAACGTAAGGGGACCAATTACCAACTGGCTTGTCCTTGGTTCCCCAGACGCACGCTTCTTCAGGGTTGACACCCGGAGGGTTGATATAAAAACTATATTGGAGTTAGTTGGTTCTATTTATTTTAGTTTTGGGGAATCATGGAGTTTTTCTCACTGTGCTGCAGTTCCGGCCCAGTAAGATGTATCAGGCACTGCGAGATCGGACATGCTCTCAACGAGAGTTGGGATAAGCATTGCCTCGTTACCTGGCAAGACGGTCTGGCAAACCGAGACCTGACCGCCAGCCTTGTTCTTGCAGCCAACAGTTCCAGCACCATCATAGCAGTAAGGCTTCTTAGGGAATGGCTTTTCGATCTCGCCATCCTCGTTGCAGTAAAGGCCTCCATTCTACCTTGATTGTTAGTCCCTTCAATATTAAGTGGGCCATCCCTGCTCGCATATCTTACCATTGACTGTGGGTATGAGTATGTCTTTGCACTAGGGTCCCATTGGGCCATCAATTGACCTGGAGGGCAAGCATATGGGCAGTACATTCCTGTACACCGGTTGGTTAGCGATAGATTTTTTCACTGGTGCATAACCTATCACTCGACGACATACCAGGCTTACACGGTTGATCTGGGGACATGGCCCATCCAGCGTTCTTCTCTGCTGGTGTTACGGCGACCAAACCAGCATCTTTAGGGAATTCGCATGTTGAGCGTTTTGTGATCCCTCCTCTCTTCTGGGCGTGGACATGCATGTGCCTCCTTCCCATAGCGGCATGAGATTCTGCGCTGACGGCCGACAAAAAGAAAAGCGCCGCAACGGCTGCTGTGGAGAATTTGAAGGAGTGCATTATTATTATTATTTTTGTTTTTGTTTAGGGTTCGTATAGTTGGTTTTTCTGGGTGTTTTTTGAATTAATGTCCCTGCCACTGGTAGTGATGGTCGGTGGGGCAGTTTCGATAGAAGGAGTGACTATTCTTAGAGGGACAGTTTCTGTAAAGAGAATGTAGTGCGTCGGACTCGAAAGAGTGAGAGTCGACTGCGACTGTAGAATGTTGACTGGGGGGGGGGCACCTTCGAGCAAAAAAGAACGTCGACGACAAGGTGAGAAAAAGAAGAAGGGGATGCGAAGGGGGAAGCGGTCATAATAACTGATGGAGCCATGGCCAGTGCTTGCTCCACATACGAGCCAATGGGCGGGTCGGCGCAGAACCTCTGAGAGACCCAGCTGGTGTGCAATGTGCCGCAAGGGGAGTCTCCACGATGTGGTTGAATTCGGCCCTACCAACCTACCAAACCACCTAAACCCAACACAATCTACCAACAGCCTCTCTCGAACTATGGAACATTACGATACAGGCTACATGATCTAACTACCAGAGATTCCGGTCTCACTAATTAACCTTATGAGGGCTGCAGTGCACGGCTTATTATTCGTTATAGGCAGTACGAGCAATATACGATTGGTCGGGTCGGATTCGAACGTTAACCAGGGGTGTATGGACGTATCAAGAGCCTTCCAAAGGTGGACTGGGAAATTGGGCAAGGAAGCCCTGAGACCAGTTACAATAAAGGTAGGTAGCAGAGTGCAAGCTTAAAAGCCTAATGACATTTTGGGAACTCTCATCACTGGCGCTAATGCACGGAGATTTAGATTGGAAATGACGCCCAAATAAAAGACATGAGCTTTCAGAATGGGCGAGTAATATCTGGGCTTCCTTCCTACTCCAGCGGCACATGGAGACCTCCATGGATAGCAGTGGGGGGGAAGGGAGAGAATGGCGGAGGTAACTACTCTGGGTAGGGAGGAAATAGCTGATTCGGGGGAGCTAACTGTTGATCTTAAGACTCTTGGGGGCAGCGTAGAGTAGGTAGAGAAACGAGGCACAGGATAGATGGATATTAAAGAAATGCGCTGTGCCGTAGGCATGTGTGCGGTAGATGGTGACCTGTAGAGTACGGGCTTTTGCTACGTAGAGTAGTAGGTACTCTAGGTACGGAACGGCATTTCAGATCAGGTAGATCAGGTACGGATTCTGATGTATGCTGACCTCCGGCCATCCCATAGTAACAAGAGGATTTTAAGTTTTCTTCGGCGTTTCGGGTCACTTCCGAGCCCAGAAGTGCATACGATCCACATCCACAAACAAAGTGCAACTCCCCTTTTTCATTTCGTTTCGTCTCGTCTCATTCCACTATTTGCTTTTTTTTTTTTTTTTTTTTTTTTTGTCTTTTCACTTTTTCGCTTGTAGACAGGCGAGAGTCACTGCACGCACGCTGCACAGTGGCGTATCCAATTCGCCCCTTCCCTGGCCCCCTCCTTGGTACTTCCCAGTCAGTGCGCGAGCGAGAGCTCTCCCCACAGATCAGATCATCGAACTCCCCTGGTCTCCCCGCGAATTGGAACTAGTGTTTAGTAGTCTAGGTACTCTCTACTAACACAAGTCATGTGATGCTTGTTTTCGAGCTGTTGTTGAATTTACTAAATTTACACTAGCTAGGATCGCCCGCACGGTGTTGTCAGGAAGCGAGCGAGGCGAAGAGGGTCTCACTGATAAGTACTGCTGCGGACTGCAGGTACGGCGCGGTGCGGTGTGGTGCCTGGGCGTTGGCACAGCAACGGCATGAAGCGTTGGAAATTGCGTTCTCGAAATGGGCGGTAGAGAGCAGAACATACCTACTCTTACCTCTTGCTCTATCACTACCTGAGGCTACCGCCCGAAAAGAAGGGAGGAAGGAAGGAAAAGCTCAAAGGGGCATGCCCTCACCCACTACACCTATCAAGTCGTCACGCACCCTCCACACACAGCGGCACTCAAGATTGAGCAAAAAACAAAATACCTACCCACTACCACCGCCAGCGCCAGCGCGCGCCAGAGTAGAGTAGTTTTTTTTTCATTCTTTTTTTTTTCAAGCCACCGACGACGTTCACAAGGGACCCCAATCTCGGTGCAGACTGCCCCTTTTTTTCGCAAGATTTGGGATCTAGGCGCGTACATGTGGCACCCCTCCCCCCGGCGCGGCCGATGAGGTGGAGTGTAGCTATCATAGTCACAGATTGGGGTGAAGGCTATTACATGATGATTGGAGTAGGCCCTGCGATAGCGGCGCTAAGATTATAAATGTCTGATTGGGTTTAAGACAGTTAATAAAGAAGACTTTGACTCAGCTGGCTCAATCAATCAATATGGTGTTATGATATTCGCGATAGATAGATAGATAGATAGGGGTGTTGGTGATTTTGATTATGATTATGATTGTGGGGTTGTGGATTGTGTGTGGATCAGAGGAGATTGATCACTCTTCTCCATGAATCGGCGGGTGTGGGCAGGCAGAGCATGATTTGCCTTACCTGTGGATCTCGAGATGCCGAGTCGTATCGCGAATTTCGCAACGGGCGTGGGAAACAAAGTTTGCCGTTGATGTAAGAGGATCAAGAGGATGAATAATGACCAGCTAGCATCATCACCATCCCTGGTAACAGTAACTCAAGGGTGCACACAGTGAATCAGGGGACTTGTCGTGCTTGGTCGAGGGCCCTGGTTGCCAAGACAGCTAAATACAGGGTCTGGCGTTAAGTGAATGAACAAACTTGGGTGCTGACAGGTAAGAATCCGTTCACTCACTTGATGGCGGACCCTTGTACTACTACCTACATGTACATTCGTACATGTAGGTACACACCACCCCGCCAGCCAGTCAGGCTAACCCAACACATCTGCATCAACCCCCGCTGACATCACTCGCATCTTCAATCATTGATACCCATCACATCGCCTGCCAATCTACAATCTACAATCTACGATCCAGCAGATAGCCTTAACCAATATCTTCACCCCAGATGAGCTCGACGCCCCTCCGCTTCCCAGGCCCAAACCGCTTCAAGACCGACAAAGAGAAGGACCAGACGCCCGAGGCCAAGGACCGTATCGTCCAGCAGACAGACCAAGATGCCAGCCAGTCCCGCCTCAGCGCCGTAGAGACTGGATATCTCATTGATCCGTTTGCGAGAGCGTTTGTGGAGGGGCCTGTCCAGAAGAAGTTTCCGCTGATCAATCGAGGTTTGCCGGACCCCCCCCATACATAGTCCCCCCAAAGTAGAACTTAGCCAGCTAACAACCCCCCCCCCCCCAATCAGGAACCTACGTGCGCACCACTGCAATCGACCAACTCGTCACTCGCTTCCTCGCCTCCACGCCCACAAAAAAACAAATCATCTCCCTCGGCGCTGGCTCCGACACCCGCTACTTCCGCCTCCTGACCACCCACCGCGCCGCCGCCGCATCCCTCCTCTACCATGAAATCGACTTCTCCGCCGTCACGTCCCGCAAGATCCGAGCCCTCACCCGTGGCACCCCCCCGCTGGTGTCGGAGCTGCTGCTATCGCCCCCGACGGCCCTGACAGACGATGCGCTTGCGTCGGAGCACTACCACATCCACCCGCTCGACCTCCGCACGCTGCACCCCGGGTGCGAGCTACCAAACGGCGTGGAGCCGGGGCTGCCAACGCTGTTCATCTCGGAGTGCTGTCTGATCTACCTGGCGCCGCAGGAGGCGGACGCCATCGTGCGCTGGATCACGGGCGACTTCACGGGCGACGTGGGCGTGGTGCTGTATGAGCCGATTGGCGGCGAGGATGCCTTTGGGCAGGTGATGGTGCAGAACCTGGCCGCGCGGGGGATCGTGCTCAAGACGTTGAAGAAGTACTCGACGCTTGAGCGGCAGAAGGAGCGGCTGCGGGTGCTGGGGCTGACGGGGGGGCAGGAGGCGGCGGATGTGGACTTTTTGTATGAGCGGTGGGTGGGGAGGAGAGGGGGCGGATTGCGGGGTTGGAGATGCTGGATGAGATGGAGGAGTGGAGGCTGCTGGCGAGACATTATTGTGTGGTGTGGGGCTGGAGGGGGGCGTTTGGAGGCTGGGAGGGGGTGGGGCCGGTGCAGGGAGTGGGGGGGAGTGGCAGGTAGCTGTTGTGATATATACTTTGTTTTTATTTCCTGTTTCTTGGTTTGCTGGAGTTGATGGGTGTCCTTTTTTTCTTCCACTTGTGCTTCTTTGCGTTTCTTGAGTTTCTGTGTTCCTGTAGCTGGGTTGCATCCAAACTACACATAATGAAACGTTTCGCAAATGCACACCTCGATCGTCCGATTTTATGTACCTAGAGCCTCTTCGCCAGCGGCTGGTCCGGGCTAAATACCTGTCATGTAAAAGGAGGATTAAGGCTCTCTCTCTCTCTCTCTGTAGTGCCTATACTCAGCTATAATCGCGCCTGGAACTACGGGCGTGACAGCCTCTCGTGATTAAAGCCATGTTTGTCGAGTGATGTGTGGTGATCCGGGCCTTTGTTTTCTTCCTTTTGTCTAGTTCATTAACTATGGATCTAGGGCCTTTGTTAGCTTGTCTTGATTCTCTATTCTGCTAAAAAATAATGCGTATCTTTAGCTTAGGTAAGATGTGAAAGGCACTTGTGGGAGCTAGGGTTAATTACAGGGCGGTTTCTTTTATCGATGTCGATCCCGCTGGCCGGGGCCTGTCGTTTTTTGGTTCTCGTTGGGTTTCAACTGGCAGGAAAGGGAGCCGACTATAGTTATGCTTGCTGGTGATGAGATGGCTAGTATACAGGCCGACAAGAGCGCTATGTTGGAGCTAGGATGGGGAATAGCTGCGTAGAAACTACATGAGCGAATTCGAAGGTACGGCCGGGAAATCATGAACTATCACTCACGGTTTACCTACCCCCCCCCCTCTCCCTCCCTCCATGCCACCCGCCGAATACCCTCCGAGAATGATACTTACTAAAGGCCGCGTTCGAATATGCGTGAGCCCTGTTAGTCGTCTAATGGACGTTAGCGAAAGATTCAACGGGCGTAGAGACAATAGAGCCGGTTTGGCTACCTATCCTTGACAGACAGCTGTTGCTTCTGTGAGTTTTTTTTTTGTTGAGCTCCTATATTCATCATATAGGTAGGCTACATGTAGTGTGGAGGAGGTTCTCTAATTATTAGTTTGCGTATTTGTCAACCAACAAATTTGACCACTTACTTACTACATGTACATGTATGTACTGGTATGTACAGTCATGGCTTGGTGTGATGAGAACAACTCGAGAGAGAGAGAAACCCCTCACGCTACCTGCGGGATACGCCGGCAGTATGTGAAATACGCCTAGCTACTACCACGATGTCAACCACTGTGGTGTGCGGATTTGGTATCATTAGCATCGTCCAAAAAAAAAAAAAAAAAAAAGGTGAAAAATGGCATTTACTAGATCGAGCGTATTTACTAGGAGTCCTTTGTGACAATTGACACTTGGAAACTGACAGGTAAAAGGCAAAAACCGACGCGGCGGATCACAAGTAGGCACAGAAGCGAAATGTGATTAGAGTGGCTTGTAATTTGTAATTCCTCACGCTGCCTGTTATATACGCTGTCGGTATATGAAATGCGCAGGTCACAGTAACAGGAATAACTACATGTACCTACTGTTGTGTCCGATCCAGTAAGAGCGTTACATTTTATAATCTTCTAGTCTGGGAAGCAGCCACACCCAACAGTTGACACTTGTGGATGTCGTGTTGGACCGAGAGTACAGAGTGCAAATGACAACAACCAAGGAAACCCTCATAAGAAAAAGGGTCTTTTCTTCTCTTTTCTCAATTTATTGTTATATGTTTTTCGAGTTGAGAGCGGTCATGGGTAACCGAGTTCAATATAGCCTTGTTCTTCTTAGCCTTCAATCAGGGTTGTTTGATGTTTGATAGGATCGAGTGATATTGTGTGATCCAGTGAAGACCCGCGCGCCCTGCTTCAATCAACCCCCATAATTGGGTCACAAAGGTCGCTGCAACAAACTCTTGCCCATCCCACCTAACCTTGATCCCCCACCAACGACTCTCTCCCTCCCCACACACATACGACCCTCACCTCTCACCCCTCACCCCTCACCACACAAAAACCATCCCCAGAAAGAAAAGATGAACCACCCTCAGTTCGCACCTCCTCTTCCGTATACCCCCCCCTTCAATCGTCTCCCCATGTCCGTGATTGTCAATATCATGGCTTCCATGCCTTTCGGCGACATCCAATCCTTCATCCAGACCTCGCGCACCCACCACCACATATTCATGCTCTTCCACACCCAAATCCTCACCCGCCGTGTCCGCCGCCTCTTTGGCCGCTGCGGCCGCGAGATACTCACAATCCTGCACTTCCAGCGGCCCACCACCCTCCACGCGCCCTTCACAACGCTCCCAACAGACTTCACCGTCGTCCCCGCGGACATCCCCAACCTCCGCAAGAGCTACCGCGTCTTCCTCAGCGTCGAGAAGAAGTTCTACGAGCAGCAGCGCGCCACACGCCTTGCCCATGCCGCCGCCGGCAGGCCCTTCCACGGCGAGGTGACCATCTCGCTGGGCCGCTTCTACGTGGCCTGGCTGCACTCCATCCAGTTCCAGTACGACGGCATGGGCGCGTTCCTGCAGCGCAAGAGGCTGGCGCCGAGAATCTTGAGCAGCCTGCTCGACCTGTCGGCCGCGGTCCTGGCCTGCGATGCCTATGCGCTCATGAACGAGCTGACGGCGAAGCGTGTGGCGCCCCGCGGGCTCTATGTCCCGGACCTGTTTGCATCGTGTATTGAGTGGAGGCCGTCTTGCCTGACGAGGCCAGAGCACTTTGCGGGCCATAATGAGGTCGTGAGGATGAAGCTTGTGCACCATTTCATCATAAAGATACTCTCTGGCTATCCGGCCGATGAGTGGGCGGAGGCTGTCAGGGCCCCCGGGTTTGGCCCGATGATCCAGTGGGTGATGGATGAGTTTGGAGGCGGAGATGTGGGTACCGTGAATTACGTGATTCAGCTATTTGGGCTTGAGAGGCCGGAGTGGCCAGAGGGTAGCAGGGGCGGGCAGTACTGAGCTCTCTAGTGCATTTTGAGTTCCTCCGCTGCAATTGCGGGATAGGCCCCGGGGTCAGCATCACTGTGTTGAATAGGCTTGGAGGGTAGTCCATAAAAATATGGAACCATAAACCGTCAATTGACAGTGTGTAACAGATAAGATAAGGTTCTCAAATAATGTAGAGTAACCCGTGCGGTTATTGAGTTCCGTGTTTTATGGGACAACGCTCATCTTGACGAACGTCGTGCAGAAAAAAACAGTACGTGAGTGCTAGTCAGATTACAATATCATGTACATGTGCTTGTACGTGCATGTGCTCATGCGCATACTCGCCTACCGGAATCCATCTAGAAGCCTGTTCGTCCAGAACCTAGCCACGAGCCTGTGCCATCGCTCGCAGAGTTGTCATCAAAGCCAGTCCTTGGCCTTAGATACCAGTCTAGGTCCACAGACAATAGACAGGCAAAGAAAAACACGAGGACATGAAACGGCCCATCAGTTACCACCAGCTAGAGCGATAGAAGAAAAACTCCTAACTCCTAACCCCCCCCCGCCCCCCAACCACTAACCTCACCACACACCTGCCCTGCCTGCGAGCACGGATCAAACAAACAAAAACAAAAAAACAAAAAAGACAAAACAGCAGTACACACATTCCCAACGGCAAGATTAGCGCCAGCGAGTGATACCCTATGACCGCACTAAAACGAACCAGAAAAGAAATCCCGCATCACTGCATGAAAGGGGGGGCAAAACCAAGGATTTGTGAAACTGGGCTTGCCCCGGTTTCTGGGGAGATGTTGCATGTGGCTGTGGGGTGTGTTAGGTACATCCTTCCTTCCTCCTGTACTCACTCACTCGCTCACTCACTCACTCGCTGCCTGCCTGGTAAATAACACATCTACCACATGTATCCTAGTCTCCGTTTTTGATCTGAACTCTCCACCCACACCCACACCCACACCCACACCAGCCAAAACAAGCCAAGTCCCTCCTCCAATGTACGCTCAGCCGACAGGGCAGGGCAATGGTGCATGCAAGTAAGCAAGAGTAAGTATCCACTCACGCGGGCTATTTGTTGGATTTCATGCAAGTGGGACTACGACAACGACTACACGTCTCGATCTGGATCATGCACCATCACTCGCCCACCACCCGTCCCATCCCATCCCATCCCATCCGGCCGGCCACCAATCCAGTTTTCTTCTCCAACCACCACCACGCCACTGGTGACAGGACATACGGGTGTGTTATCGTTATCGTTATTACTAGCTCCATGTGTTATTACTAGCTACATGTATTCCTCTCTAATTACGCCCTGCTTACCCCCCCTCCCCTCCCCCCCCCCCCAATCGTAATTCCACCAGCCAACCAGCACGCACGCACCCCGCCCCTACCCCACCATCTCCCTAAAGTCCTCCACCGCCTCCCCGTCGTCACAAACCACTCCCACTCCGCCGGCCCTCCCTCCACAGACGCGCCCACGCCCGGGCCCACCGCAAGCACGCTCTCTGGCACCAGACACACCTCCGCCCCCCTCCCCCTCCCCCACCCCTCCTCACTCCCCCTCACCCCCTCCTCACTCCCCGCACTCCCCCAACCCCTCTCCACAGCCGCCGACGCAGCCCTAGTACCCGCGCTCACCGCCTCCTTCAACTGGTGGTAGCCAAGAGAGACTGGGGCGCTGCTACGCTGGAGGAGATAGAGATACGCCGCGAGGCCAAGCACAAACACGAGCAGCAGCATCCTAAGCGGCGTTGAGAGGTTGCGCGCCTTCCTCCTCTTTGGCGCGCTGGCAGTGGCGGCGGTAGTGGTAGGTCTTCTTCTAGCACGTGGCACAGCGGCCCGGGGGGGGATTTTGGGCGTTGATGAAGCGGCAGTGGCAAACGAGGGAGTAGCAGGAGAAGCAGCAGTAGCAGCAGTAGAACGAGTAGTAGCAGTAGTAGCAGCAGCAGCAGCAGCAGCAGCAGTAGCAGTAGTAGTAGTAGCAGCAGAAGTAGTAGGAGTCCTATGTCTAATCACACAGCCCACCCGCGTACCATAAACCCGCACAGCACCGAATTAGCCTACCCAGGAAAACACAAGCCAAAAAAACAAAAAGACATAGCTCAAAAGAAAGAAAAAGGAAAAGTAAAATGAAAAATTCCCAGAAACCTATAACCTTTTCAGCGCAGCAAACCTCGCCGCCAGGTCATCATCATCCAGCGGGTTCTTCCTTGCCCCCGGCGCCTTCCTCGCCGCCGGCACAACCGCCGCCGCCGCCGGCCCAGGAACCTTGATCGTCGGATGCACATTCTCCGTAGTCGGCGACGGCGGCGCCACATTAACCGGGCCCCTCATGGTCTTTGGCGGCGCCAGCTCTGCCGCCGTCGCACCGCCCAGGACCGCCTCGGCCGTACTCGGCTGGTCGTCGTCGTCATCGTATGCGGGCGGCAGCGGCGGCGAGGACGGCGGCGTGCGGCCCCACGCAATGTTATATGTGCGCGCAATCTCCTTCAGATACAGGGTGACGAGCGTCTGCGACGGCGGCTCGACGCGCAGCTTCTTGAGCACGCGGTCGCCAACCTTGTTGTCTGTGTTTTCGATGGCGGCCAGGGCAAACTCCTTGCCGTACTTTTCGACGAGCAGCTGGCGCGCCTGGTGCAGCTCCTTGATCTCTGTGCGGGGCGCAGCGTAGATGATGCTCTTGATTGCCTCCTCGAGGCCTGGGTCGCACTCTCTGTGTTTTTTTCCGCTCCGCCGTCAGCCACTGCGCCCCCGCCCCCACCGAGACTGGACTGGTACGTACTTTGCTTCCAGCAGCTGCACGCGCGCCAACAGCAGCTCGCAGTACAGCTCTAGGATCTCCATGAGCTCGACCGAGATGTCCTGGCGGATGATGTTCTCGACGCGGATGCGCGCCGACTCCTCCTTTCCTTGCTCGAGCAGCTGGGCCATCTGGCGGCGGTTGACCTTTGCGAGGGCCGTCTCGCGCTGCTGCGTCATGCGCAGGCGCGAGACGGAGAGCTTCAGCGCCACCTTGAGCTTTGTCTGTGTGTTTGGGTGGGGTGTTAGATGGGTTGCGTATGAAGGAGGAGGGGTGCGGGGTAGACTTGCAATTACGGTGGAGGGGGGTGCCATGTCTCTGTGTGTGTGTGTCTGTCTGTGTGTGTGTGTGTGTCTGTCTGTCTGCCTGTGTGTCTGTCTGTATGTGTGTCTGTCTAGCTGCCTGCCTGTCTGTCTGTCTGTCTGTCTGTCTGTCTGTCTATCTGTCTGTCTGTCCGTCTGTCTGTATGTCTGCTTGTGTGTGTGTGTGTGTGGTGCAGTGCGAGACTGTGGGAGAGACCGTCGTGCAGAGAGAGTTGGTGGTTGTCACAGCCAGCCAGGGGGAAGAAGGGCAAGAGATGGAGAGAAGTGTCCCTCTGCCATCTCCCACGATGACGGCTCTGCCAAGCACGCAAGCCACCAGGCCCCCTCGACTACATGTACCAAGCCACTCACCCCCCCCCTCCCCCACGCAGCCACAGCCACAGCCACCCCCCACCCGCCCGCATCACATCTCACACTCTCTCACACACACCCTCACACCCTCCACTCACACCCGCCATCCATCCGGTTTTATGCGCAATGAGCTCTCCCGCCAAGCCCGGAAGCTTAATCAATTAATCCCTAACAGCTCTTCCCCCAGCAGCAAGGAAGAGGGAAGGAGAGAAGGAAAAAAAAAAAAGAAAAAAAAAAGGGACACATTCTTTTTTTCTCTTCACACCTCCCCCCTTCAACCCCCTTCAACCCCCTTCCCCAACGTCCCTGGACCGTCCAGCAGATATCAATGGCCGTCCCCGGCGCCAGTATGAGCGGCGCGATGCGCAAGGCGACAAAGCGGTGGAACGCGCTCAAGGCGGAGCTGACGAGAGGTATGTTTTGACGTCGTCTCTGTCTCTGTACAGTGTGCGTGTTTGTGACGTCGGCCGGTGCCTGGTTGGTTTGGCGGGTGGGTGGGTGGGTGGGATGCAACGGGATGGATGAGATGGGATGAGATGGGATGAGATGATGGAGGGAGGGACGGCGGCTGAACATGGGTGTGTACTCTCTACAGACAGGCTGCCGAAGCGGATCTTCAAGTGTGTTCTTGCGACAACTCTGACTGGTATGTACATAGTTGCTGTTCCTGCTTGCGGTATTACCACGTTGGTGGGGTGGTTGTGTGGTTGTGGGGGCGCCGTTCGAAGCTGACACTTTCTTGCCTGCCTGCCGGGGTGGCACTGCATGAATGTGTGTATTTAGTTATCATCACGCTCCTGCCAAACATCCGACGTATGGTGCTCTCTCCTACTGCTATTGCTGCTGCTATTGCTACGATACTGCTACTGCTACTGCTGCGATATGTCTACGGTTGCCCCAGGGTACAATATACTGATCCAGTGATATAAAAATAAAGATGTATATGGCCCCGCCGCCTACCTGGGCTCCATAACGACTGTGTTTGTGTCCTGACCCCCCCGCTCTTTCTTATTTTTTTCCTGCCATCCCCATGATTGACCCCCCTCTCTCCACAAAGCTGACTCTTCCACAGCTTCGGTATAGCCATACACCATCGCCACAAGTCTCCCCCCTCCCGCGCTCTTTCTAACAACATTGTCAGGACACCCCGGCCGCCGCCTCGGATCCATGGTAGAAGGTTTGTACCTGCCGTGCACGCGCCCTTGAAGAAGAAAGCATACAATCAATCATTGACTCACCTCTCTCTCTCTCTGCCAGCCCTAATCCTCGCCGCCGTCGGCGCGATCATCGGCGTCGCCTGGACCACCCTCGCAACCTACCTGGGCTCCCTCGTGCATGCCTCGAACCCCCAGGCCATGATGTCCATCCGCGCAGTGTTTGTAGTGATAGCGCTCTTTGTGCACGGCTATATACGGAGCTCGACGCCGCGGCTGTATCTGCTAGTGTTGCTGATGATATTCCCGGTGCTGATCGGACTGGTATACATCCCCTCCACCCCCTGTAGCCTCACTCATATGTAGATGAGGGAGAGAAAGAGCATTCACCTAGTTTTTTCTTTTTTCCTTTCTTTTTTTACAATTGTAAACTAAACCCACCATCGTAGACCTCGCCCTCATTCGAAGTCTCTCCAATGTTCCCCAAGCAATTCCTCTACCCCATTCTCACCGCCGTGGCCATCGTCCTCCTCGTCAGCGTGCTCGTCTTCCCCGAGTTTGGCAGCACCCACCTCGGCCTCAGCACCATCCAGACGCTGCAGTCCACCATCAAGGTCCAGCGCTCCGCCAGCGCCCTCTTCGTCGCCTACGCCGAGTCGTCCGGCGGCGACGTCGACGTCGACAAGCACCTCCGCGAGCTCACAGCCTCAAAGGCCGACCTCCGCCGCCAGGTTGCCGCCTGCAAGGCCGTGCTGACAGAGTGCAGCTTCGAGCTCGCCTTCTCTGTGCTGGCGCCGTGGGAGCTGCGGCCCATCGCGAGCCGCGCCATCAAGCGCCTGGTGGCAAACACGGTCAGTCTTGTTGGTGCGTGCGAGAGCGAGTATGCGCTCCTGGGCGCCGCCGCCGGCACTGAGCAGAAGGAGAAGGACGAGATCGACAAGCTTCGGCCCAAGCGCGAGATTGAGGGCGGCGATGAGCGCCTGCTGCGTTACCTCCTACGCCGGTGAGTGGGCCCGAGTGATACCCCATGATTGGCAGTGTTTCGAGTGATAGCACATGACTCTTTCACTTTTTGTTCGTTTTTTGTTTTTCGTTTTTTTTTTGTTTTGATTCATTAAGATAAGACTCATTGACTAACGACGGATGGATGGGCCCCCACTCTCGCCCCATCCCGGCCCCCCCATCTCCAGAGTTGAGCAACCACTGAACGGCCTGCAGGCGGTGATAGACCGCTCGATTGACATTGTAAACACATGTGTTGCCTACACATACGACGTGCCGACGCTCCCCTCCCACAAGCAGGGCGGGACGCCGTGGCGCCCGCACGGCATCCTACTAGAGGAGCTAGACATCTACATCGACACCCTCTCGTCCGCAATCACGCGCTTTGGGCAGCTGACCACCGACGCGCTCGAGGGCGCCGCGGTGCTGACGGAGCCCGTGGCGGACGCCGAGGGCGACGTGGACGTGATGCCGCGCGACGAGGTCTTTCTCATCTCGTCGTTCATGCTGAACCTGCGGCAGGCGGCCAGCCACACGCTCGACATGCTGGTGTGCAGTCGGGGGCTGGTCGAGAGGCGGCTGGAGCGCCGGGAGCGCCGCCGCCTCTGGTTCCCAAAGATCAGGTTCCGCAAGTGGCTCTTCTCTGGGCGGGAGGAGGCGGACCGGATGCCGTCGGTGGCGAGGGCTGCGTTTGCCGTGGATGGCGCGGACGAGGAGGAGTCGGACTATAGTTCGAGCCGCGAGACGCTGACGCGGGAGCGCCGCCGCCGCGCACGCAAGGCAAAGAAGGCGCGGGAGAAGCTGGCGGACTGGCTGGAGTGGGTGGCGGCGAGCGACGACGTGCTGTATGCGTTTAAGCTGACGCTGGGGGTGACGATCTGCGCCTGGCCGGCGTTTGTCGGGAGCTGGGCAGAGTGGTTTTATCTGAGCCGTGGGGTGTGGGTGGCGCTGATCTTTATTCTCGTGTTTGAGAATGCCGTGGGGTCCACGATATGGATCTTTGCGCTCCGCGCGGTGGGGACCGTGATTGGGAGCACGTGGGGCTATGCAGCGTACAAAGCCCGTGGAGGGAATGAGGTCGTGATTGCA
Source organism: Morchella sp. 2016-41 (assembly GCA_024713855.1). Taxonomy (NCBI): domain Eukaryota; kingdom Fungi; phylum Ascomycota; class Pezizomycetes; order Pezizales; family Morchellaceae; genus Morchella; species Morchella sp. 2016-41. The sequence continues at coordinate 855,161 of JAMGZD010000021.1, forward strand.
GTCATGATTATGATTGGCTCAATACCCAGCTACTATGTCCAGCTGGGGACAAAGTACATGAAGGCAGGTATGGTTTGTACGATCAGCATGTGTGTGGTTGCGGTGAGCACGCATCTGCAGACCGTGCCCGGTAGCTCGGAGGAGAACTTCTACAAGAGGACGGTGACTATGCTGATTGGTGAGTTGGCATTTTTTGAACCATGTAGTATGGGATGATATCAGAAGGGGGGGAGAGTGAATGTTTTTTTTTTTTTTTTTTTTTTTTTTGCTAATATGGATGGTTGCTTTTTTAACTAGGCGGGTGTGTGGCCACCTTGGTACAAATGATCATTCTGCCCGCAAAGGCGCGGGTGCGGTTGAAGGAGAGTTTGGCTTCCGCCATCGTCCAGATCAATAAAATGGAGTCGTGCATTGCCTATGGCGTGGACGAGGTCCGAAACATCACCAGCTCCCCGCGGGTTTTCAAAAAGTTTGAGCGGGCGCGGAAGAAGGCCGAAACAGCACTAGCAAGCGCAGAGACATTCCTGACATACACCCGGCAGGAGCCCCGCCTCAAGGGCAGCTTCGAGATGCAGGAGGTCGTCTACAAAGAGGTAACCCCCCATTTCTCCCGAATGAGTCCCAGTTTAGTCAGTCCCCCTCCCCCCCTAACGTACCCAGATCATCTTTGTTCTCCGGCAGATAGTCGACCGCATGGAAAACCTGGTTCAGATGCGCAAGGCCTACGGCTCGGCCATCCTCGAGCAGTACAACGCGCGCGTCTACAACTACCGCCGCAACGTCGCCGCCTCCATCACACTGATGCTCTTCGCCTGCCACGAAGCCCTCACGACCAAGCTCCCACTCCCGCAGTTCCTTCCCTCGGCGCGCATCGCGCATCTCCGCATGGTCGTGCGCGTCCGCCAGCTCCTCCTGGAGGAGGAGCACGAGCAGTCGCACGAGGGCGTCCACCCCGCATCGCTCGCAAAGCGGCGCGCACTGCGGCTAAAGTTCCTGTCGTGGAACGCGGCCACGGCCGCGCTCGAGGAGTGCATCGAGTATGTCGAGGAGCTGGTGGACCTGCTCAAGATGCTGGTGGGTGCGAACGAGTTCCGGTCGGGCCTGCTCAACAGGCCCACGTACCGCGATTATGTGCAGCGCACCAGACAGGCCCGCAATGGCGGCCCCGCTAAGGGTGGGGAGGAGGACGGGAGGACAGTCACGACGGGGAACTCGCTGGGGAGGTTGACGAGTAGGATCATGGGCGGCGGCGGTGGCGGTGCGGAGGATCAGTGGGAGGCGGAGGATATCCCGAACCCGTTGCAGAGGATTCAGAGTAGAAAGGCGGCGGGGGCGAAGCTAGGGAGGGTGAAAAGCGATGTTGTTGGCGGCGGCGGTCGTCGTGGGTCTTTAAAAGAGGAGTGAGCGAGCGAGTGAGGGTTTTGGTTTTCCTTTTTTTGTGAGGCTTTTTACTTTTTTGTTTTATTTATTTATTTATATGGCTGGTATGGGTATGGGTATGGGGGGTAGGCGCTGGATTTTGCGCTTGCTTTGATTCTCTCTGTTTATTATTATTATAATTTTTTGGCCTCCCCCACTTTGGTTATATACTTTAGAAAAACTATCTCTCTTCATGGCTAGCTGGCTGGACTGTTCTTGTTGTTTGATGTACCGTGAATCCACCAATATACAAATACATACATGCAAAAAAGAAAAAAAAAAAGAAAAAAAAAGCCTGAAATTGTGTGCTGTGTACAGAGAGGACATGCATGCAGTGTGAACCAGCGACCCACTGTAGCCCCAAAATTCACTTCACCTCCAGATGAGAGGAATAATGGCTCCCCCCCCCCCCCCCCTCGCCTGGTTTCGCAGGCAAGAGGAGCTGCAGTATATTCAAGGGTGCATGGTACAAAAAGACGTGTGTGTGTGTATCATTATTTTAAGCTACCCAGTGGGTAGTTCTACTTGACCTACTACACCGACAAGTGGTTTCAGTGAACTTACGCCGCCGGGTGGTTTTGAAACAACCACAAACGAAGTGGCAAGCGCGGTCCAGATTGAAAAATACATGTATTGTACCTACATGTACCTACAGTAGCAAGCTAGAACCGGGGTGGCGCGGAGGCGCTTTGGCAGCCCGCACTCACTCCTCCTCTAGTCCGCTCAAGAGCCTACCTTGGTACCACGCCATCATATATAATCCATCATCACCGCCATCACCATCATCATCAGTTATATACTACATGTAGTTACTCTCTGCATAACTAGCTGGATCACTATAAATTATAAAAAAAAAAACAAGGAGGAGGAGGGCACGTAGAACGGAAAGGGGGAGAAAGGAAGAAAAAAAAAACGTGCTTTTCAAAAGTATTCCCCAGAGTTTTTTGTAGCCTATCGATGATTTAATGCGGAGATGAGATGCTCGAATATTGCATGTATGTATGCACAGCTTAAAAGGGTCTAGCTCAGTTCCGTACCCACCCCCCCTCAGTACATCTATGTATGTAAATTTAAACAGTAGTTTAAGTAAACCACACCGGAAATACCCAGGAGCTGGTCTATGTGGGTCTTTCAGAGAGGCACGCGAGTGAGTCACTGTGCATCACTCATTGCATTCAAAACCCGACCAGGGCCATATGCATTCGTTCTAGCAGCAGCCAGTTACTCGCATTTAGCGCTTCAAGCTGATTATCCGGGCGACCGCGGGGGCTGCTGCAGAGGTGTAATAAAAAAAAAGCATAACAAACTGGACCGCCTATGATGGTAACAGGCCCATGGTTGATTTTATTCATCGCACGCTTGACTCTGTTCAATTCAAGAACAGGTTGTAGGTCCTGGGGGCTCACTGTGACAGGACTGAGATGCAGAAGCAGGCCTGTGAACAACTATGCAGGTTCGATGTGAACCGTGACGCTAATTGACACCTGACAGTCTTCATTACTAGGCCAAAGTTTAGTTGCGGACGAATGGATTGTAATCTAAACGACTATCTAAAGGGAAAGGGGGGGGAAACGCCAATAACTAAAGCTCTGCCGCAAGCACCCGCATTCATCTCCATGTCTGCCAGTCCTGAAGAGAATAAAGGATATAAGAAAACCAAAAGAATAATAAAGTATAGATTTGAACAAAATGAACCAGAGAAAAAGATAATAGCTGGATATAGTCTCTCTCCCTTTACGCAAAAGAATTTAGCTATAAAAATAAAATAAAGGCCAGCTCAGTTTTCCGTTGTTTTCTCCTCAACCTTCGCTTTCCCTCCCCTCCTCCACTTACTTACCTTCTCGGTCAAGTACTTTGCACTCCTCACCGGCCCCGCCGTCAACACACCCTTCAGGCTCTGCGCGGTACTCGGCCAGCTGATAGTGCTCCTGATCACCTTCTTGACCTTATCCGCCATCTCATCCGTACCGCCCTCAACTATTCTCTTTTCAAACTCCCCTCCCTGCTTCGAGGCCACACGCTCATCGTCTTCCGAGAGATTTACCATCTTCTCAAACTCGAGAGCCGGAATGGCGAACTTCCGCTGGTACTGAAAGTACAGCTTCTCCCTGAAGCTCGTCGGAAGCCTCCGCACCATATTCGCCCGTTTCGAAGGACTCATATCCTGAACCAACCACGTCTGCTGTGCTCGCTCACTCCATTCCTGCCCGCCACCCTTCTCGTAGCTCAGGTTTGGGAGCTGCTCTATCACCTTTCCGTACAATAACCTGAAGTGGGCGAGTTGGTTGTCGACGATGTTGTCGATCTTGTATGGATTCTCAGCGCCGACGCTCATCCGCGGGTCGCCAAGGTAGGAGATGCCCGTGATGGTTGAGTAAAGCTGGTACTCGGTGAAGCGCTCCGGGAGCATGAGGAGTGCTGTACGCGTGGCTGCAATGAGGTTGGCCTGGTAGGATAGAGTAATGCTGGGGTCGTCACGGAGGATTTGGACAGGCTTTTGGAGGCGGCCAGCGAGGTAGAGGGTATCCCATGTCTTGAGATCACGGCTCAGGGTGTCGATATTTGTGACGCCGTATTTCACTAGCTGTGGAATACGGAATCAGCCTCTACATCTCCCTGGCAGCCGGGGGTAGGGGTACTGAGATCAAGAAGAGCATACAGTTCCGTTTATCTCAACATAAGGATTGAAATACACCCCCGCACCAATCTTATCCTGGACATAGCTGATGGCACCGCTGCCCAATGTTCCCATGAACGAGTAATGGTCTCTATGCTGCCCCAAGTTTAGACTGTGCCAGTGCTGCGTGTACGTAACACCGAACATCAAATCGATCATTGGCTTCTTTCCGGACGCGCGGGCCGTCGCCGCGCCCTGTGAGAACACGCCCGACCCATATGCGAATGCATATCTCACCGGAGCACGGAACTGCATCATCAGGGAACGTAAGTATCCTTGGAGCTCATGCGCTAGCGGTAGGTGCTGGTTGAACCCCACGGTCTTGGGAGCCTTCTTGGGGCTGGTGGTGTGCGGGATAGGGTCATCCTCAAAGTCGGCGGGAGGTGGTGGGATCTTAGATGTAGCTTTCTCCTCGAGGTAGATCGAGGTTGAACTTAGGGCTCGGGGGTGCTGGAGACATTGTCGTGACTTCCAGACGGGGGTGACGAGGCGGGCGTAGGGAGAGCTCAGCGAAGGACGGGCATGGAGGGAGAGCTGCTAAAGTATCAGTGAGTGATGAATTAGATGGTTTTTTAATGGGGGTATATTAGGGAAGAGACCCACTGAGAATCGCGAGGCCATTGGGAGATAGTATTTGATGGAGCGCGGGTAAGGGGGGTTAAGTTAACTTGGCTTATGAGTATATATGAGATGCTGGGATCAATTGGTCGACGTGCTCGATATTTTTTGATATTCAGTTGATGGAGGTTGTGTTCTGAAGGGTCTCTCCAAGGTGGACGTTTCTTCTTGTACCCCGGCTATTGCAAGAGGGGAGATACGGGTTGGTTGGCTGTTGGTTGGTGAGAACATGTGCCAAGAACATTGAAAGCAAGGCACGCCGATCATCCATAGAGCCGCAGAAAACTTCGGATATCCGGGGTGGGGTTTTGCGCCGGTAATGATCAACATAACTAGATGTACGGGCTTGAAGCGCTGAGTGATCTTTGATGACCCAGTATCATATAGAATTTCTGACTTAATTTTTAATTCCCACAGGTCCCGTTTCTTCTTGATCCCGCTCCCGGTTCCTTCTTGATGATCCCGCACGTTCCCCCTGATCCCGCTCCCTCTTGTCCCGTTGCCTCCTGATCCCGCTCCCTCTTGTCCCGTTCCCTCCTGATCTTACTCCTCCCTCCAGACTGATCCAGCGCCATCAGTCCCGCCCGTAATTGACTCTTTACGCCTCCCCTCCAATTTCTAAGCCCACCTGCATACGGATACCTGATATGTGCCTACATAAACAAACCATATATTGCATCCAGCTAATTAGCTAACATATGCATAACCTGTAAAAATAAAAATCCCGCAAAGATAAAAAACGAGAAATAAAATAAACTTGAAAGCACGGGACGGAAGAAAGTCAAGATATTATAAGGCCATTCACACTACAGCAGCTTGATGTTCGATTATAGTTGTTCGGGCAGACGGCGTTACTAAATTTACCAAGTTTGACCGCACAGCAATTACAAGCCATGGACAGTACATCTGACACCCCAATTCCTAATAATCGAGCACACAACACTTTATATGGTAATACGTTCTCCAAACCCAATTACACACCCAAATAGGGGGGTAAAATCCACCCGGCAGACCGCCCTACTTCTGTTTGCTCGCCAGAATCCTCTTCTTCGTCCTCTCCGTATAAGCTTCATCCCAAATATTTGTCACACTCGGCTTCGCCAGAACCGCATCAGACCATGCAGTCCACTTCTTATTTTCCTTCAATCTCTCCCCCACAAAATCTGGAAACCAATCATCCTTAGCCCTAATAAATGAGTTGATCCTAATCACGAATGATGCCGTATTAACCTACCAACACGATACCAGTTAGCAAATAATCACCATCATACACTCTTATTACTTGAACCTCTCACCTCGGCCAATGTCAACTCCTTGCTACCACCAAAGAATGGGCCAGCTCCTTCAAGCAATGGCGTAATCTCCTTTTCGATCGCTTCCACAAACTGTGTACCCTTTGCTACCTTCTCCTCCTCGCTATCTGCGCGAAGAATTCCAAAAAACCCACTCGTAACCTTTGTACTGAATGTGTCGACGAAAAATGCGATCTGGGCTCTCTTGAGCGCTGCGTCCAAAGTTCCAGATGCAGGGAGGAGATGCGATTCCTTAAGGTCTGCAAGGAATTGGGTAATCACGGCAGATTCGGTGATGATGTGTTCATCGTATTTAATGGTTGGAACTAGGCCCCTCTGTTCATCATATCAATACTGCCCATAGGGTTATAGGGGGATATTGTATGGAGTCTACGCACAGGGTTTATTTCGAGATACCAGGGCTCACGGGGGGTTTCCAAATCTATGAAGACCTCCTCAAACTCCAATCCGAGCTCCTCGAGCGCAATATGCGCACGGTGGGCGTAGGGACAAGCATGGTCCGTGTAAAGAGTAATTTTTGCCATTTTTGAAATTCTTCGTAGAGCCAAATCTAGGATCGTATAAAGGGGATATCAGGAGAGAGGTGATATCTTAAAATTGGTGGGGGAGAGCTGTGTTCAAAAGGAAGCTTTATATCAATCAGCAGTGGGTGATATCATAATCAATCATTTTAGCGACATGGTTGGATTAATTAAAAGAGGTTAGCAAAAAAAAGTCGGGAAGCTCGACAAATCACGGGGAGCATTTGTAAGCTTTCGGCCGAAATGAATTTGTAAGGTTATTACCGAATGATGAACCGATATGGGCGCATTGCACCATCTATCTCTACTATCTACTATGCACTGGAACGCTGTTTTTCGGATGTTCTTGCGGTCTGATTGGTCGACAGCGACAGGAGGGCGGGGGCCGAAGGCCCCTCATAATTCTAGGGGGAGAATTAATGAGGAGGTGGAATGGGGCCGAAGGCCCCTCCATTGAAGGCCTTCCTCAATTACTTGATTCCCATAATCCAAAGTGCAACTCGCGGTTGCGAGGTGGTGGTCCCCGCGCCTATCAGAAGACTGAAAGACTACAGTATGCTACAGTATAGTACCTACATGTACATGTAGTTAGGATCCGGAATTCCGTATTGATATAGTGCATGTACGGATAATCACTGCATGAATGTAAATACATGTAAGTAGAGTGGAGTAGATAGACTCCTCTACAAGTACTATAGCAGTATGATTTCGATTTCCTTCACGCATGGGGCTTAAAATGCTTTCAGCACAATCCTGGGGTACTGTTCAGACCTCTATCTTACATGTAATATATACATACGACTAGGGCACTGGATCCACCCGCTTTTTTGGTACTGTATAATCGCAATATCCCGAAAATTCCTCCTACGGAATTCAACCAGTATCTCGCCAATGAGCTATATCCCTAGCTTAACATTCTTGCCTCTTCTTACCCTTATCTTAATCATCACTCATGGCCAAGCTTACGATTTCAAGCCGTAGCCATCATAATAATCTTTTTTCATCCTTGCATGCATTCCTTCGAATTCCCTACCTCACTGAACCCTGAAATTTAAGAGGATTTCCTGTAGTCTACCTTCATGATTAGCTCACCGTAATTACGATACGCACCTATGTGGTAGGGTATTCATCATCCAAACCTAGACCATATGACATAAATAGTACTAACGCGTGTGCGTGGCCGGTGTGCTAATTATAATAGTAACGGAACCCCGTATCCCAAAAATTAAACTTATAAAGCCATAGTCACGGAACCCCGTATCTCAATAATTAAACTTATAAAGCCTAGTCCCGGAACCCCAGGGTGTATATAAAGTCACTTCCACCGAAGGTATGAGAATTTCCGTGTTGAATAATTCTGTGGTTGTGATTTGGACATCACCACATGTAGTTTGAACCAGATCAGCAGACCGGGGCGGAAGGTTTGATACTAGTGCAATCAAGCCACACTTATACTTTCTCATATATATTATCGACACAGAACATCATATCAGGGGAGTCTACATCGTACATAATATAAGGCTTATTTGTTGTACATACATGTATGCCCAGCACCTCGAAGCGTTGAAAGACACACGGTACTTTATCCTATACATAAAACAACCATATAATCTGATACCTGCTGATCATGGCAAGCCAGCTGGATGTCAAGTCCTGGAGCGATCCACCCGGGGGAATATGCTTTAGGAACGCTCTAGACAGATACTTACCATTTACAAGCCTAACGGGTTACATACACGATGGTACACCTTACTATTATATTCTCAATATGATCATATATACATATTTTAACATTGTAGATCGAATAGGCACTATAGTTTAAAGGGACTCCAATATAAAAAACTTCTGTGGAGAAACTTCACATGTATCGCCTAAATGTGGGGCTCAAGCAGTAAGTATCCCAGTTTGTAGATTTAGATACGTACAGGATGAGAAAAAAGCCTTGTCTAAAACCTGCACTTCCACGAATTTCATCGCTGAAGTCTAACCTCTAAATCACCCTCTGAGCTTTTGTAAAATACCTTTAGGTTAACCCCCGGATCACCTATCTACCCCATGGCCAGTTGCTCTAGCATAATAATCGTGAGGTCATTTAACTATTTGCCCAAATAAGAACTCCTGAAAAGACCACCCTCCTGATGAACGCCTAATGCATCTGATCTAGATCTAAATACGCTCTACATTTTTCTATACATCCAAGAAAGCCTGAAAATCTGGTGGCAAAAAAATAGTGAAAACTCAAAGACAAAAACAATGGTTGGTTTGCAAAACTCCACCCAACACTTAAACGCCTCTAAAAAATGGTTCCAAACGCCAAGTCATCATTGATCTCAAGTATTACCCACTTCAACTGTTAAGTCGATCTCCGACGTTTCAGATAAGAGTTCCCTGGCATACCGTAGGTGTGTTGGGAAGAGCTCTCGACCCAATCTCTGTCATGATATCTGCATTTGAGAGCCATTAAGCTCGACGCGGCTTGTACTTCCTCCGGCTTCTCCTCTATCTGGCTAAAAACAAGCCTATCGTAACATTCCCGTGTGAACGGATTTTGAATGCGTGGTAATGATTCGTCTCGGCACGATCTAGGACCAGGATTTTGAAAAGTTCCGACCTCTAATTTGATCCTGTTCATATACGGATTATTAAATCGGTGCGGCTCCGTCAATTTTGTTTTCTTATTAGGAGACTGTCGAGAGTCTTCTGTGCCCAGTTCAATTGGGGGAAGCAGAGGAGCGTCATCTCTTTGGAGTGATATAAAGGCGTTCTTTGGGTTGCGACGCTTAGTGGCGCCTTTCCCTCCCACCTCTCTAACTAATGGCTGTGGGGTAGGCCGATTCGTCGTGGGGCCATTATCAACTCTTGGATGCCCCAATGTCGGTACTCCTAAGCCCTCCTGGGTCTCCTGGACTGCTGTATTGGTTTTAAATGGTTGGGTTCCCCGTACACAACTTTCGTTGAAGTAATAATGCCCAGTAGCGGGGAGGCCGGGCATCTGCATGTATGTGCGCTGCCCAACTAAGGGAACAGTTGGTGTCTTTCTTGTGGTGACATTCCCGCCAAATGCACCGCTGTAAGTGGGTTTGGGTGCCCTCCCAGATTTGAATATTGTCCCAGTTGAGATTTTGGCCAGAGCTGAACTATTTACCGGCCGAGAGGTATTTCCGAGTGGACTACAATTTCTGTCGGCTCCCCCAAGAGTCCAAATTCCACGGGCAGTATCATAGTATCGGCCTGTCTGACCAGACTTATAGACTTGAATATCTGAAGAGCCTCCATTATTATCAGATGCAGGAATACTGTGGACATGATCGTGGTATCCAACAGTCTGGCCAGACTTCTGAGCCTGAATAGCTGAAGAATTTCTACAACTGTCCGATGCAGGCATATTGCTAACTGGTGTTAGTACCTTAGGCCTAGATTCCGATAATGTTGCAGATCCCGGTCGACAAAGGCTTGTACTAGCCCTCTGCTTTTCAAATACAAATTGTTGAGCAGATGTTTCCTTGCAAGACTCTATTATTTCGAGGTCGATTGAATACTTCCCAAAGTTTGGGTGTGACTCTGGGAGACATAGAGAAGGAAAATCTTCTCCGAAGATAATTGTTAGTGCGTAACGTATTCTGAAACAGAACTTCGTGGCAAGAGCTTTTGCTGCAGGATAAGGAATCCAGTAACCTTTTGACAGGGATGTGTTAGATTTTATTTCTCATTAAAGAAGAGATGAAGTCCCTCCAAAAGACTGAGGGAGCGGCCATGAAAATGGCGAGTATGGGGTATAAAGAGATAGATTTACCTTGAGCGTGCAAATTTCCACCTGTGATGTTATGGCAAATAGATTGAAGGCCGGGGTTTATCTTCTCCTTTACAGCATTTCCTGGTTCTGTCTGATGGGGGTTATTATCAGTACTCAAGCTCAGATATTCATGTAGCTGCGTGTATCGGGATACTCACCTTCCCCGGTTTACAACAGTCAAAAAAGTCATGAACTCTGACAAGACCATTATAATAATCCCACATCACCCACCAATACTTTTCTTCTCCCTTTATATTTGGTGCCGTGAATCGGTACTCAAATACTGGGGTGTAATCAGCAAAAGTGATAAAGAATAAAACGGGGAAAGACCCTTACCATCGAATCTACTCCTACCAGTGCTTTTCAAGAAGCTCTCCTTTGCTCCCTTGAACGGTATACTTCTAGAGTAGTTGCTGATCCCATCAATAGGGTACACGCTCAACTCCAATAGCTTTTGGCAATGGAATTGAGAAAGCCCTTCGTGGCAAGGATAATTGACTGTTTCGATAGGCTTGTTTCTAACGAGCGTCCTCTCTTTTGTCGCTCTTCCCTGACGACCAGTGCGACGAGGAGTGGTCGTAGAAGACGCAAGAGTCGATATCAGCGGATAAATAGGAGTTGGCGAATTAATACAGGTATAGGCGTTGGAAGACGTGGGAGTGTAAATGGCGGTGAAGCTGGGTGCCGGGACTGGAGTAAGTTGTGCCAAAGGAGGTGAGGAAATCTTAGAGAACGTAGATGCCGCGTTTGAAGTACATGTAGGTTGATAGTCAGGTGGGGGGGAATCAACACATGATTCGGGAATGGGCTCCATCTTAATCCTGGGGGATGAACCAAGCTCGGGTGTATCAATTTGTGTAGATACAGCCGGCACCGCCTTGTGTGGTGAGGAGAGTTGGGCCATTCCGATCCACTTCGAGTGACTATTCGTGAGTAGCGTACGTCGTCCAGGACTCGGGGAACCAAGCCGAAGATGAAGAGGGCCCTCCTGGTTGAATCTTCAAAGATGAGCAGCTCGAAGAAAGTAAGGCCCTGCAAGCGCAACAGAACCAAGAGTGTTTGAAGATTTGAGTGTATGGAGGCGAGGGAGTAAGAGGTTATTTATTGATTCCGAAGAGCGAAGCCTTTTTATTGGATGGGAATTGAGTACAAGCCCGTTTGGTTTCCCTTTCTTCGAGCTGAACGCGCAGTGGTTTCTTGCTAGAACGATGAATGACTGACACATCAAACAAGCCCAAGTCAGTTGAGCTTTTTTATTATTATTATTACCTGTGGGCTATCACCGTTCTCTATCAACGAAGGAGAAGAGCTCGTATGAAGAGCTGAGCGGAACTGAATGGCGTGTTAAAGAAGATGGCTCTTTCTATTTTGTCCTGGCAACGAGAATAGCGGGTTCTTTTCTATGGAGTATCCCACAAAGCCGACACCAGGAACTGATCAGATTCAATGGGTAGACTTAGTCTTTTTGACACGACAGTTGAATGGGTGTAACAGCAATGTCAGTCTATCATGTACATGCCGGCCTTACCACGCAGAGATAGACTCCGGCTCTTTGTCTTAAGAAACGTCGAGCACTAAATCACCGATGGGTATACTAAATATTCTTCTCAATCTCAACGCCCTTCTCCCTCTCCCTCTCCCTCTCCTTCTTCTTCTCCTTCTCCTTCTCCTGCTCTTGCTCTTGCTCCTTCTTCTTATTATTTTTTCTTGCTACCCTTCTTTCTTTCTCTCTGTTCTTTTTGTTGAAGACGGCTCTCTTCCTCTCTGTTTTCTTTCTCTCCTGGGGTTCAAGGGTTCAAAGAATGGGTATGGGTTAGCTTGGAAATAACATGAGCTGTTATCTCTGCACAACACTTCTTACTCGTGGCAATGAAACGCAGTCAAGGTATAAATGATGAGACGAGTCTATGGATTTCGAATTATGTATGTACGTGTTTAGTTTTCAGAAGCGCAAGGAAGAATAAACGTACACCCTTTGAGTCCCAGGTCCACCTTCGTCAAGATACAAGAGTATACGACATATAGGTGCAGTAAGCTGCTGGAACTCGGGATACTCACACCCAAACAGTAAAAATAATGGAGCAGAATGACTGCAGGAAGATACGAGAGAAGGTAGGGAATAGGGTAGTAGTAAAGCTTGACCATGTACCAAACAAAGCCCTTACCAGGTGTTCCGGCAGGAAAGAGAAGACTTGGTCCCGAACCAACTTTCCCTGCTTCACCCCATCCACCGGAACGGAACTGACAGGCTTCTAGAAGATTTAGTTTGCTTTTTTCTCCACCACTATACATTTGCTTGTTGTAACTCGTAGCCGCAGCCAACAGGGAAGCATTCCGATTAGCAGATGCATGCATCTACCCGTTGGATGATGGGCCAACACCTCAATATACAGCCAGAGCCTAAGAGAAGACAGCATTATGCAGTAAACAAACCTCTAAAAGAAAGGGGCTCTATTTTCTGGGAGATGCAGGCCGCCTTGAGCTTGTGAAGACATCCTGCAGGCTTTTGTTGCCCTCCGGGCATGCACGTTTGCATAATATTACCTACTCTGGAGATAGCTCAAAAACAGGTGCAAGATCCTACACAAAGATGTAGACTTTCGGGGGGATAAGCATCAGATCAAAAAACAATTATGCATCCTCATCAGCAATGGACGAAAGTGCCATGAATGGACCCCTGGAAACCATCTCTGACCTGTATCTTGTGCGTGCATGCACTTTAACAGGATAACGATTGGAATGTGTTCACATATATTCATTATCAGTGCTTGTTAGCGCTTATTGAGAATTTTATGTTTCCTGCAAACTCTCACCATGTTATACTCTTGAATAAGATTCCTAGTCAATCGAAGCATAAAACTAGAGGATAAACAACATAAGATAATACAGGCAAATACTAGCATTTGACCTGTTTGTGGTTTGATATAAGTTATGAAATCAAATCTTCGATGAGGCAGCGCTTAAAATAATTCTTTTTTTTTTTTTTAGTATTGTGACGTTAATTAAGCCGATAGAGAAGTATGTAACTGTATAACTCTAATTAAGAGCATGACTTACTCTTTCTCTATTCATAAAGTTCGATTTTGCAATAAGACTAATTTGATCCCCACAATCTCTCAAAGTCATAATACTGCTGCAGGAATTTAGCGATCGCAAGGCTCCCGAGCGCACAGCATGGACGATGAACCCACGAGTGAGCGAATGATATCCGGTGATGCAAAGGCAATGCACATCTCCGCTTATTATTGTTGTTGTACACGCCATAGTAATACATGTATATATTACCAATCGATGCAAGCCCCGCTATATACACCAGCCACATCCAAACAAACCTCGTGAGTTGTTTTCCACCAGCTTCGACTTTTGAATTACAACCGGTACTTATTTCCCTAACATTTCTCGATACCCTAATTACCGATGGGATACAGCCTAAATAAACATGATGGACGGTTGAGGTTGATCGTGATCAGTATGCGGTGGGATAGGGCACAGAATTCTTTCCACTACCTTGCTATGATGGTGAGAAAAATCTGGAATACACGTAAAGGAAATTTTGGCTTCGTAATTGTGCCGGCGCCGACCACATATATACAGGCTAAATATTCAGTGAATGTATTGCGGGTTGTCAAATAATGGGACGCAACGGGAATGAACACCACAACGACAGGCCACCAAACCCTGCCACAAACGAACGGCGAAACAGGATGAAATATGTTCCTTATCATCGTTTGCCGTATCTATGGTCTGTTTGTGGTCGATTGTGATTGAGAAAGTATTAAGTTGAATCCCGTTGCGTCCCATTATTTTTGATAAGCCGCAATATGTACTCGAAAGTTTATCATACAGTGGTTAACGTTGTAAACAGATCTAGATACGTCGAGCACATGATAATACAGTATGTGAGTGAGGTAGACTATATGTATATTAATATGAAGATACCCTGCAGGAATATAACATCACTATGTAGTATATACATGCTCATCCAATTTAGGTTGCGAACTTGAGGCGTCTCAATCAAAGACAACCCAGCTGCCAGGCTTAGTGGATTACAACTTATCCGATTGTATCCTCAATGATTATAAACACATACTCGGGTGTTCATTAAATGGTCGGATATCGTTGCCACCGAATGCATGAGTATATAACGTTATATACGTTAGACCAAAACAACTCCACTCTAAAATTACCGCTGGAACCATAGACCTGCAGGTACAGTCCTCAAAGCCCCGGAGGCATCTTTGAAGCTTTATTTGCTACTAAGTGTCCGGGGCCACCCTGACCGAGTTCTGGTTCGCCATGTACGCCCACGAACTTATTATCTATATGTTTGTATGTGCTACAATATACTATTGAGGAAATGTGGTGGACAGTGGCTCAGTAGTCGTTTCATCCTAGGAAAGCCACTGCCCAAGAACTCTCTTATGTGAAGGTCGAATTTAAAGAACAACTCTGTATCACTAGCTTAATTAAACCGCGGCTGTCAGGCTAAATTGAAATTAACGGAACCCAACGGTATTTGGGAATGAAAAAATAGCCCGCAATGTGGCTATAGGATGGGATTATTTATAACATCTTATCTAAGCATGCAAGAGGCCAAATTTATGTACATCAAGAGTTATAACGCACGATTTCCATAACTCCTTTGGTTTCATTTATTTGATTCTACCTGATTGTTTGCGGGATAGCTGTACTATTATATAAATACATCCGGTATAGCATGTATGTAATTTTATAATAATCATGATCAAGTCATCCTACTGATATATATAAAATACGGATATCAATTCCAGACTCGCTAAAGCCACACCAATGCATATGGGTATATATAGTGGTTTCATGGAAGTAATATATGTCTGTACTATTAGCGACAACAAATTATAGGCCGGTACAACAGACCAGAGCCCCAACCCATCAGCTAATAAAATCCTAATAAAATTTGGGGTGTATTAAGGGGTTGTTTGATATATAATGGCTGGGAACATCATGGCTCAGCATCAAACCATTTGGGGAGCCTGGGCCCGAGGAACAAACATCTTAAAAAGGGTTTCTCTGTCGAGTGACAGCTTATGAATCAAAGCTGCGCTTACTACCTCACTGTAGGTGCACCACAAAGAGTCTAGATCAGAAAACGCTAATCATACATTTGATTCCTATTGTGCTACGATTATTCCTGATTTCCGGGTCCCAGCATGATAAGAAGACGCACTTGCTTGACCTTCACTCGGAAAGACTGCTGCAGCTGCACAAAACGACTTACATGGCATATGCTTGTCATAATGTCTCAGATCATCCCCAGAATCTGCATATGCTCTATCACGAAAATCAGACATGGGAAGTAGTGTTAAACAAAGCTCTCTTATTTCACTGAGGATATGCGCACCTTAGGCATAGACCTACATGGAAAGATGTACTTGTGCATGATTTAGACACTTACATGTATAGATTTATTGCTTGGTACTTCATGGTGAAACTTGGTGAAACAGACCCTTCAGAAACAAGATTACTTCCCCCTTGGTGAGCAGGAAGCACACAATGACCAAAACCAGAAATACTAAAATAATCTCGAAACAAAATTGACCCAATTTGATATTCATTGCCGCTACCTCCGCGCCTTAATTAATACAAATGATCTCCCACAGAAAGAAAAAAATGAAAAAGCTCGTTTTCCGAAAAGATAAAGCGCGTAAACAATATTACTCCGAATCAATATCAAAATCTTCAGATGCATCGTCATCATCGTCATCATCATCGGAGTCAACAGGTGCAATCTTGTAGCTAACAGGTTTTGCAGCTCCTCTTGAAGCCCGGCCACGAGATACTGGTTTAGGCTCTGAATCCTCCATCTCTTCATCGGAACTCAATAACTGTTCGAGGGTCGCCTCAACGTCGATTTCTTCATCAGATTCATCAAGAACCTTCTTTCCACGAGCTTGGGTAGTAGGCTTTGCGGGAGCTTTTTTGATAGGCGGGGCTTTCTTTATAGGTGCAGCCTTTTTCGCGGGGGCAGACCTCGCAGGTGCAGCCTTTTTAGAAGTTGGCCTCGTAGGCGGTTCCTCCTCCTCCTCCGAAATGAGCATATTTACATGCCCCTTGAGTTGTTTACCAGCATCATCAGACTCGCTCTCATCCTCACTATCAAGGTTAATTGCCTTTCTCTGTGCTAGTTTGGCAACAGTCTTCTTTAAGGCTTTAGTTGGTACTTTCGCCTTTGCTGGGCTTTGTTTGAACAATGTAACAGAAGCAGCCGTACCGCTTCCTACACCTTTAACCATTGCGCTTACGTCGCCCAGGCCGTCATCGTCTCCTGAAAGATCGGAATCTATATCGACGAAAGACTTTTTAGGCGCCGCAGTACGCTTTGGCTTACTTGCAACAGTTTGCTTAGGCATCACTATCTCATCGTCCATAGCATCCGAAAGATCAGAATCCGTATCCATCAGAGATCCTCGAGGAGCTGCAGCGCGCTTTGGCTTGTTGGTGGTAGTTTTCGCCGGTAGCAATTCATCATCAGAAGCATCAAAAATGCTATCGATCTTTGCCTTAGTTGCCTGTTTGGCTGTCGGTTTCGCTTTAGCGGCTGCTTTTAGGGGGGCAGCCTTCTTAGCAACAGTCTTTTTTGGCAACTCGTCTTCAGAATCGTTGAAATCAAATTCATCTTCTGATTCAACTCTAGAGAGTTTTTTGGGTGCTCCTGTTCTCACAGCTTCGGCCATGAACACGTCATCCCCATCGTCCTCACCATCGGATTCGCCCTTGAAAACATCGGTGCGTTTTATCTTTTCAGCTGCTGCAGGTGACGATAAAAGCAGTTCTGTGACTTTCGGCTTTGCGAGAGGTTTTGGCTTTGTCTTCTCTGCATTTTTTTCAAGCATTTCGAAGTCTTCATCACTCAGCTCTTCAATAATTGGCGCATTCTTTGCCGCTCGAATAGGTGGTTTCTTGTCGATCACGTCATTTTTTTCGGCAGGCTTAAAACCTAATGTTGTCTGCTTTTTTGCATCT
This sequence comes from Morchella sp. 2016-41, assembly GCA_024713855.1. Taxonomy (NCBI): domain Eukaryota; kingdom Fungi; phylum Ascomycota; class Pezizomycetes; order Pezizales; family Morchellaceae; genus Morchella; species Morchella sp. 2016-41. Next base: position 872,504 of record JAMGZD010000021.1, read on the forward strand.
GCCTTAGCTTTGGCAGCAGTTTTCCTTTTTGATTTTGCTTCGTAATCAGACTCATCAGAGTCGGCCTTCTTTTTGCCTTTGGCACCTTTACCAAGCAATTTTCCACGACGCTTCTGCTTCACAGTACCTAACAAGGCACGTCTCTTATCATCTTCCAAAGTGAGTCTCCACTCTTCAACGAAGGCGTCAAGATCAGTAGCCCAAAGCTGCTTTGGCGAGAGTTTTAGGAGCTCATCAATCTCGAGTTCCTTGTTGGCAACTTCCTTGAGGAGCTTGTCGACCTTTTCTTTAGTCAAGGACCAGATAGCCATCTATGATAACGTAAGCAAATTTGTAGAATGAACCGGTTGTAGAATGAACCGGCCAAAGGGAATTATTCATACGCACCCCCAAAAGATAGTTGTAACCATCACCAACCGAAGAATCATCGTCTTCCTCGTCTTCCTGTGCGGCTTCTGTCTCGCCGGCATCTTTGGCCAGATCCTTTTTAGAGAATGTGTCGAAGTTCTTTCTTTTGAGCTCTGAAATGATGTCCGCGCGCTTTCTGCCCGAAACAATCAATTCTTTGTCGACGATCATCTTAATAAATCTAGCTTGGTTAGTGAGCCTGAGTAGTGTTCGGTTCATCTCATTAAGCATATATTCCTACGAGGTATCAGTGTCTAACTCGAAAATTAAACGCTTCTCACTGTGGGCATTTATACCTTTCGTTCCTGATAAAGCTTTAGACGAATGAAATAGAATTCCTTCAGGATGTCGTTGACTGTACTGTATTTGTTGATTCTCCCCTCAGGATCAAAGGCAACAAGATTAGTTGTCGCAATCGTCTTCGATAGCTTGAACCTATTCTCAAGACCTTCTGCCAGCGCTTCTTTCATATGCTTCTCGGATTCCATGGTTATAATAAAATGCACTTTTTGTGGAGAGTTATAGTCAACATAATCCTTGATAAATCTGGGTGTCTTCTCTGCCTTGATGATCTCCTCAAGTCTTTCCTTAAACTCTTGTGTCCACATCTTGACAGGCAGTTCTGTGACTTCGCAAGTGACATCATCAATCTGTTTCACGATACCAGTAAACTTGTATTTATCGTCTGACAGCTTCTCGATGTGTCCGGTCCAATTGCGGTACCATGGAACCATTTCCTCCAGCTCTTCGTTTTTCATCAAGCGGCGGATATTATTCACAACATCTTCAGGGTTGTAATTAGGAATGTTTGTGCTCCAACCAGTCCCGATACCGTCTGCGCCATTGATGAGAACCAGCGGCACAATTGGTGCATACCATAATGGCTCGATCTTCTTATCGTCGTCCAGGTTATATGTCAATAGAGGATCATCCATCTGAGGGAACAACTTTCTAGCAAAGGGTGAAAGAAGAGTGTAAATATAACGAGGACTAGCCGCATCTTTACCACCATCGAGACGAGTACCGAAAGATCCTTCGGGTTCCAACAAGTTGAGATTATTGGTTCCAACAAAAGTCTGCGCCAAGTTGACAATTGCGCCTTGAAGTGACTGTTCACCGTGCTGATACGCCGTTTGCTCGGAGACATATCCAGCCAATTCAGAGACCTTGACCTGCTTTTTAAGGTTCCGCTTGAAACAAGCGAAAAGAATCTTGCGCTGGCCAGGCTTAAGACCATCAACCATAGATGGAATAGAACGAATGTTATCCGCCATGGAGAATAGGATCAATTCCTTGTTGACAAACTCGGGGTAAGAGATCTTATCAACGCCATGATCGAGAAACGTTCCTGGTTTATAAAGCCGAAGCCATTCCTTTCGCTCATCCGCCTTCTTTTTCGAGAATGCTAACTCGATCAAATTTCGACCCTCTTCTTCCATGACATGAAACTCCTTCATATGTTTCTCCAAATCGGCAAAGTACACTCTTGCATCCGCTTCGGTAGATGTGCCCAAACCCTATCAAGGCGTTAGTTATATGCATTCAAAGCTACTTTCTTTACATATTAAGCTAACATACTTTGTAGTATTTATGCTCCCATCCCTTTTCAGTATTATTTGCCTTCCAATATTCGTATTCTGGCATAGTGAAGAAACTGAGCTCCTTGGTAGGATTCTTCAAGGAGCCCTTGTAAACCTTAACAATAGGGGTGATGAACTCAATCAGAAAGCCAGGTAGCTTCAAAAGACTAGGAAACTGGGTCTCAAAGAAGTTAATCAGCAATCCCTTGATATGGCTACCATCGTAGTCTTGATCGGTCATGATCATTAGATGGCCATATCTCAACTCGGTCCTACTCTCATAAACCTTTTTGTGTTGTAGACCGAGAATTTGCTTAATAAGTTGAATTTCTACATTCTTCATGATTTGATCATGGGATGCGTCTCGTACGTTGAGAAGTTTTCCACGCAAGGGAAAGACACCATATCTATCACGTCCATCAATAGCGGAAATGCCAGCAATTGCCAATGATTTGGCGGAATCTCCTTCTGTCAAGATAAGAACACATTCGTGGCCACTCTTTGTACCAGCCTTGTTGGCATCGACAAGTTTCGCATTGTTGATTCTAGAACGTCTGGAGCCATCGGTCTTCGTCAAAGCTTTATCAGCCTTCATATTGGCGTAGTCCAAGATATTTTTTACAACCTCGGTCTTGGCGACTTTCTTGATGAAATCTTCGCTAACCGGGCACTTGCTTCCAAAGGCAGTCGCTCTCGTAGTCAATTGTTCCTTCGTTTGGGATGTGAATGCCGGGTTTTCGATCAACGCGTTGACGAAGAGAAAGAAATGATTTCGAATTTGTGCCTGTTTGACAGCAGCGCCTGTCTTATTCCTCTTCTTAACTAAATCCATAAGTTTGGCACCAATTTGATCCGCAATTGCATTGACATGGGTACCACCAGATGTTGTGGCAATACTGTTAACAAACGAGACTTGTTGAAATGAACCATTGCTAACAGCAAAACCGATTTCCCAGCGATCATTGATAATTTCGTGGATAATCTGAGGCTTGATATCACCGCCACCATTCTCTTCGTGCAGGGCATTGGTATACATCTCGCAGTATTTCTTGAAGCTCAAATTGATTCGCTCGCCGTTCAAAAAGACTTTCACGCCTTTAACAGCACCTACAATTGGCAAACACATCAGTATCACATCTCCCCAATTTAAGTAAGGCTTACAGACCAGCAAGATCGTAGACTCTTCGTTTGATGATTGCCTCTAAATCATCGTCCATTTTCTCCATCTGAAATTTAGCCAAGTTAGGCTTGAATGTAATTTTGGTGAATTCTTCGCCTTTTGGATTTAATGTGATTTTGGCCTTTTCCATTTTACTCATGTTTTCTCTCCATGTCTGTTTGTACTTCTGCTTTGTGGCTTTATCACCAGTCTCGACGGTGAATTCAGTACTGAAAATATTGCAAAGCTTCGCACCATAACCGTTACGACCACCAGTAACCTTTTTTTCATCATCGTCATAATTAGATGATGTAAGAAGGTGGCCGAAAATCAATTCCGGAACGTAGACTTTTTCTTTCTATGGAATTGTTAGCTTGAGTTCACCATTGTGCCTGATAAGATTCTTGGGCAACAAACCGAGTGCATCTCGATTGGAATACCACGCCCGTTATTAAAAACAGATACGGTATTAGATTCCTTGTCCACCGTAACTTTGAGGGTATCCATCTTTGGATCGCGAATCTTGTTGTCTGCAGCATTCACAAGAATTTCATCCAAGATTTTTAAAAGTCCGGGAACCATGTTTACGGTCTTCCATTCCATGAAATTCGTGGCCGAATTGAAAACCCACATCTGTTTTTCGGTGCGCTCGACAGAGCCAATATAGGTGTCCGGGCGTTTGAGGATATGCTCTAATTGAGTAAGCTGTATAGATAAAGTCAGTACCTCTAGACTGCAAATTTCCAAGCCAGCTATTAATGCAAACCTTCTGGTAAGCATCTCCTCCGGATTTCTTTTTCTCGGACTTTGGCCCATCATCGGCATCTTCGAAAACATCACTGTCGTCCTCGTCTTCATCCTTTGCCTTCGCCTTCGCCTTTTGGGTAGCTGTTTTTTTCTGTTTCTTGTTGACCGGGGGTGTTGATCCTGGATCCTCAGAATCATTGTCGGAACCTGCTGTTCGTTTTTTCGTTGCAGTCTTGGTCTTCGAGGTCGCAGTTTTTTTAGGGGCAGCAGGCCTTTTCGGTACTGTTGCCTTCTTCACTCCAGGTTTTTTCTTCTAATTTAACTTTTTAGCTTGCTGCTTAAGATGTGTTAGGTCGAGGGTGCAAGCTCACCACTGGTTCCGGGGAAAAAGGGCTCTCATTCCCATCATCATCACCATACATCATTGAGTCGCTATCACTCATGACTTCTATGTGGGCTGATAATAATTTAGATGGAGGTTTGCAAGGTCTGTGATAGATTGAAGGACAACTCGACAGTGCGCAGGAGCTAAAGGTAAGGTGTCAGGAGTATGGATAAATGAGTAGAAGGCGTCGTAATCTGATTCAAAACTGTTCGTGAGCAAAGGCCTGCTATAAGCAGTTTCTTGCCTTGCTAAGTTTTGCGTAGGAGCCCCGTGATAGATTTCGTGGGTTTTGCTGGTGTTTTGGGCTGGTCGGTTGCTTCGTCTGACTTAGTCTGATGGGAGACCGGTGATTTTTCAACGCGTTTTGTTTTGGTCTTGGCGCTCTAAAATCTGTAGGCCCAATGATACTCAAACCACTATCAACATCAACAGAGCCCCTGGCAACGCTAGGCTACATACCAGCGAGCGCGTTCTGATGGGGGTGGGTGTGTCAACTTCAGAGGAGAGAATTCCGCGCTTAGGCTGGACGCTAGTACCATTGTGGGGGTAGATCTCCAAATTTCTATAGATTGATTGGCTGAAAACACCGAAGTTTACACACCTACACCATAGCTTCTCAAGCTATCCCTTGGACGAATGAGACATTAGGAAATCTCTCTCATGCATTAATTGATTGAACTCAAGGCAGCATGCTGCAAAATATATGGCATACCAGCGTAATAATATAAAACTGGCAAATGCAGCAAGTTGTTTACCCGGACGTTTTCTCACCAAAATATAAAGATCACATGATATATATGCATGAGACAAGGGATACATGTAGCTGCATGTATCTATCTAGCCGCAGCGATAAACTCTTATCGCGTTGGTGTTCCGAGTGTAACATACATGTAGAAAGAATTGAAACTTCTACTCGTAGCTTCATGACGTTTCCGAACACGATCAATATTACATACACACCATACAAAAAAGCGTCAAATCCTCCTTTTTGTATGTCATGCAATATTGGTCGTGTTCGGAGACGCTATGAACCTACGAGTACACACACTTATAATAATAATCTATAAGTGCATGTACCGCCAAAACTCGACAAACTGACTACCTCCGGCCAATGATTATCTCTTTAATGATTGGTTAATGGCTATAGATCAGAGATACATGTAAGCTATAATGGATGGATGATACATCAACAGTATACATTGATAAAGATTCTCAAACTACATGTAATATTTGTGGACACAGATTTGTTGTCCGAGAGGGATAGTACAAAAAAACGGGTGGATCCAGTACCGCACCTAGCAGAATACCGTAAAACTGCGGTATTGATACGGTATTGCTACGGTATTACCACGGTATAGCTACGGTATAATAGTTAGGATTTCGATTTAATTCGGAGGTTTTATATAATTCCGTATTGATACGGTACGTATTGCATCCCTTTTTTAGTACTAGACTGTATCTTCTTGGGTCCTATCATTTCTAGAGATGATTATATTTACTTTGAGTTCCTACAATTGATAATATACCCCCCGCTCGACTATATATCGATGACCTATAGCAAGTAAACATGGTCCTTTGAATTTTACAATTTGCCAATCTTCATTACATAAATGTGCCTGTATCAAAATGACCCCCACAATACCTAGATGTATGTATCCAACATCTGCTAAGCAGAATGAATATACATGTATCTATATGATACGCATTATGTCATGATCATACATGCATCTCCTTTCTATGTATGTACTTGCATCCATGTATGTATTCGAATTCCATTAGGTATATGTATGAGCCAAGCATAGGTCGTGAGTAGATTTTATGCGCTCCGACGTCCTAGAAAGATCCTAGTGTGTAGTTTAATTTATGATTTTGTGGATACTCTCCGTGTGATGACCCAACCGTGCAAAATACATGCGAGTGATATCTTATGACCAATGTCCACTAAATCCATAGATTACATGCACTATAGTTTCAGTGTAAAACACCTCGGGTTTCAACTGCTATCTATTACACATTATAATCACCTCTTTGTATTCTCATGCTAGTATTTGTTCTCAGGATTTGTATTTCCATGTGAAATGCTATTAAAAATGGCAAATTGAAATAGTGGTAATGCTAGGTAAGCCCTCCCTCTCTATCGGAATACCCCTTCAGTAGAAAAAATAAACCTCAGAAGTAAAGCACTGTCGTTATAACCATGGCCTCTTCACTTCTTGAGTCGGTTTCCTCACCAAGCCTAACTATTAATTAATTAAGGATATAGGCATACACTTATTATAGTAATGGTATCCCAGGCCTCTCTGGTAAGTTCAAGTTGATGTAAGCGTTTTTAATATTTTAATTCTCGCGTGCCAGATCGCTGGAGAGCATCGATCGCCGATAACTAGCACCAAGAATTCATAAGTACACCCACTATATAGCTATCCCCTTGTCGTTTGTTATTGCACTAGGCTATCTCATGGTGTTTCAAGACCCAGTTACGGACATTCAAGCATCCCATAGCCATGAGAAACTGCCTGGCATTGAGGTTTAGGTAATAGAACTGGTTTTGGTTGGCTGCAATCACATTGTAGCTAATTCCTGAACCGGTTAGGGCTGATCATTTGTACTATTTATAGAAGCTTCCTTCAACTAATAGCTTATCCTTATCCAGATATTGCGAGTTCGAAAATAAACTATGCGACTTGTGGTATTTCTTGTCCAAGCTTGCTTTTGTTCATCTGAAACTAGCTATGCGATCTGCATCTATACCGAAGGATCGATTTTTTTATGTAAATCCTGAGGGTAGTAAGACATAGCCTATTTATTCTCGTGTTCTTGACGGCCGAAAATAACTCAACAAAGGGCAATATTCTAGGAAGGAAACTTTGTGTATCTAGGTTCGGTAGTAAAATTCGGATTAATCTTCGCTAATTCGAGCTTCGGTACCTATGTAGGTAGTAGCTATGACCAGACCCACAATCATGTTACCGGATTCTAGGACCTATGTTTTGAGATCATCGTCCACCCTCAGCGGGGAGGATCGGGGTAAGCACAAAGACCGAGTTTATATCAGTGAAGTAAGCCTGCGGTAAATCGGTTATCGGTGCCATCGCTCGACACCTTCATAAGCCCGAAAACCGAAAGACAGGCCCGAGCCGGTTTATCCTCCACGGTAACACTCAAAGCTAATGATCGGCTGTAAAACCAAGTATGAATTACACCTCCAAGATTCTTTCTACGATGGCCCGTGCCGTCGTTCACGGGGTATTGGCGGATACTATGTATTGGCGAATTGCAGGCTTGGCTGTCTCTTTTTTGCCCTATCCGCCATCACCCAGATCCGCAAATACACCGTGAACGACAGTACGACATATGCATATGCAGCAGAGGAATGGTATCAGCCGGGTTAATCCTTGTCTCGATATCTCCGCTCCGAGGGCGGGAACAATGAAACGTAGATACATATATATATGGTCTCAGAGGTCTGGCTTGTTCCTTGAGGTCCTTTACTCCAGATAATTCATATCTGTTCCAGTGCCCCGGGATCTGATACCTAGCTGCCCGAAACCCAAAGCGGGATAAGCTTTGTCGAAGCTAACATGTCCGATCATTGATCCATTCATGACTGTGCGCCGTTGAGGTAGATAACAATCTCCTCCCCAATCAAGTGCCGGATTTTTCTCATGCACAGTGACTTGCACTAGGTGTTATCAGAGATTTCCGAAGAATGCTGAGGTTGGGTTGTACAAGGCCAAAAATAGTACCTCGAGCGGGTTAGGAAAAGTTTATTCGTTAATGTCAGATCGAGATTTGTGTATGATAGACATGTGTTGCGACTCGTGGAAACAAAAATATTATGGCCGGTCGAGAACAATGGGAAAAACGGTGCTTGATAACTTCCGAAGATGTTTTGCCGCACGGCTACTGGGGTTGTTTACATGGCGCACACCGGATAGGTAAGGAGTACCGGACGGCTATTCGCTCTCCGAGTTGGTTATTTGATGCCTTCAAACGAGTTAGACATGCAGTAGGTACGTACAATGGAGAGGCTATGCAGTAACGACCTCGCGATCGGTGTGAAGGCTAAATCATGACGATATTCGATATAAGTGTAAATCCTGAATCTACAGAGAAGCCCGTATCGAAACACGTGGAACTGAACTCTCCACAGTTTTATCGAGAAAAAATTGGATTCATAGCGGGGAGCTAGAGGGCTAATAGCAACCGTTTTTTGTTACTCGGTTGTCTTGTCTTTTGGGTGGACGACTGAAAGTGCCTACTGTGTTTCTATTACCATCCTGGGGCTGAGCAGGGGAGCATGATTCAAGTGTGTATCGTTGGCCGTAAGTAGCGAGTTTCAGCAGCGACGTCAGCGGCACCTGTCTTTCGGTGCGTAATAGTTGAGAATAGGCTTCGTGGGGTCCAAGTGTGTTAGTTATTTGTGTCCTCGTAGTTTTCTGGCGTTTCCGGACGCAACAAAGATAGCCTTGGCGGGGTTTTTCTGTGTATGCCTATAGCAGTTGCGTCCGGAAACGCCGAAAAACTACGGGTAGAGATATGTAGAAGGCTGTTTCTAGGTTTTCATCCGAATTTCTCTTTAGAGTTTTAGAACAACATAGATAGAAGAAAAAGAAGACCATGATAGGAGTTTTAGGGTGTCGAATCACGGAGGTGTATGAAGATGGTCCGTGGATTGTCCTCACTACCATGTAGATCCAAACCAGTTGAATGATAAGCGACCGGATGCGGAGCCGACCAGCCCTGCGAAAATTAGATTGGGCGAGGAGGTTTGATGAAGCAGAAAATTGTGACTATGCAGACACATAAGAAAAATGTTTTATCAACCAGGAGAATAACAGCAAATGGTGAAAAGGTGGTAGGTACAACATCGTAGGTACACATGCGCGACTTTGGACAACCGTTGAGCGGGCGTCTACAAACCACTGCAGGCATACATATATGTACAGAATGGAGGTTACCGCTGCCTATTCTCTGCCTAGCACCGTGGGGTTTAGGATTAGTCGGGGGATACCAACTGCAAGTGGGCGGTTTTCCCCTGTAAGTTCCCCTGAAACTAACCACATGGGTAAGGATGTGGGAGTGCCCGTCCCACAGTCTGCCCTGCACGCGCTATGAATATTGTGAGACCCTCAACGCCCAGGGCTGGCTGCAACACGACACAGGAAGTGCTAAGGGAAACAATAACATCCCCGTCCGAAGAATCCCTTCTTTTTCTCCCATCCTTCGTCCGAAGAGTCCTTCGTCGTGGTCCGCCTGAGAAGAGTACCTACATGTACCTTCATATTCATACCTAGCAGCGATACGACCTGGTGTGCAGCCTCATATCCTCCTCCTCCCTATCCTATCATCTGCTTCCGCAACCATTCCATAATCCAATCTCCCGTATCTCCCCACCCTCCTGCTCATAATACTTTCGCAGTTCAATCTTTCCACCTTCTACATACCCTACCCTCTCTGTCCCTCCTCCCCCCCCCCTCCTTCTATCATCCAATCCCCACCCCTCCCCCTCATACACACCTGTCCACCCCTACGACATATTCATTGTATTGCTTTTTTCCTCTCGAAATTGCAATCAATAGCTTGCTAGGTGTGCGTGTATCACTCTATCCATCCCTATCTTAATGGTAGTGTGCACTGCTAGCGTAATTATCTTTGGCACATTCCTTTGATCGACCTCTTGCCTCCTCTACCATTCCGAGCAGCCTGCCACTGGCTGCATCATTACCTTACATTACTCGGGCGTTATCCACCCTCATCTCGCGCATACATACATAGTTGATCTATCTGTGTCAGCACCATTCACTCATATTAATCTTAACAACCAACCCCCCCCCCCCCCCAGTATTGATACCTAGCCAGCATCCCTCACTCCAGACATCCAATATCTTGCTGAAGTGCTCTCATTTTGCATGCCAACTTAACCTTTTCTTGTGCTTGGAATCCTGCCATCTCGTGTCCCACGATTTAGCACTGAGCTCCGGTACACCCAACATCCAACAACGCGTTTTGTTCTACATTCCTCTCAACATGACGCAAACCGTCACAGACAAACCCAATTCCGCAACATCAATCGAAACTGCCACAGCAGAAAGTATTATTGCCCCTATGGAGAACCAGAGCCATTTGGAACCTAAGGAACAGGATAAGGAGTTGATAGAAGCAAATGAGGTGGAGAAGGAGGTAGAAATGGAGGTGGAAAAGGTAGAGGTGAAAAAGGAGCACACTCCAATCTCTAAAACAACTGAGAGTATGGTGACAGTCCGGCTCTCCGATCCTGAACTCGTGTCTCTCCCTTCTCCCACCCCGACCTTGAAACTAGTCGACGATAAGGCAGAAACATATTCGCTTAATAGTGAGCCAACATACGCCGCCGAACGAACAGAATCACCATTGCCAGAGGAGATGACATCTAGAAGAACCAGCAAGGACTCGGTGGCATCTCATACTGGTCCGGACTGGGGCTTGTTAGAAAGGACAGAGGGTGAACACACCAAAGATGATGCTTCACAAGAGGTTGGACATTCTCTCGTGATTTCGCGCGCCACTGTGCTTTCATCAACAACTATGAGTGAAGATAATAGTTCTGACCCTGCTCCTACTGTTCAGGGAACTGCTTTCCTTCTTGCAAGGCTCGAGCAAGAAAATAAACGTCTCGAAAAGGATCCTAAAGCCCTGCTTATCCATCCTGAGCGTCCTCCTTCATTGGCTCAACTGAAAAGGATGATGGACAAGCCAGACCCAGCAACGCTCAGATACTCGATGCTGCCAGCACCTCCTCCTCTTACTGACCTCGATTTCTATGCGGCGCTAGTTTCCGACTATAAGAGAGCAGCCTTGAAACTCCCGCATCTTCTTAGTCAGAAAATCCACGGGGGTGTCCCACCACCTCTTCGTGGTGTAGTATGGATTGCTATGTCTGGGGCAAGAGACAGTAACCTAGAAGGCTTGTATGATCAATTGTTGGGTGAAACCTCTCCCTATGAACAGTTGATCGGTAAAGACATAGGTAGGACGGGACTAGAAATGTTTAAGCAAGAAGGTGGGGAGGGACAGCGAATGTTGGGAAGAGTTTTAAGAGCATTCTCGATTTACGATACGCAGATCGGTTATTGTCAGGGGTTCGTACGGTTCTCCCCGAGGTCGCCACCGGTTTCTAACTATTGCAGTCTTGGGTTTTTGGTCGGTCCTTTGCTCATGCATATGGGAGAGAAAGAGGCGTTCTGTGTCCTGGTTAGGTTTGTGGCATCTAGCTGGGTGCGAATTTAACAAAGACAGCACGCTAAGAGCTTTTAGACTCATGGAGCATTACGATCTTCGCTCTTGCTTCTTGCCGAATATGTATGGCCTTCAACTGCGCATGTACCAGTTTACGCAACTCCTGGGAACGCATCTTCCTGAGCTTGCAGCGCATCTCAATTTTCTCGGCATCCAACCAACATATGCTTCGCAATGGTTTCTCTCATTCTTCGCCGTTAGCTGCCCCTTACCAATGCTTTTCCGCATTTACGACGTCATTTTTGCAGAGGGTGCACCAGAAACCATTATGCGTGTTGCATTGTCCCTGATGAGGAGGAACCAGAAACGGTTACTGGCATCGTCCGAATTCGAGGATGTGATGCAGATGCTTCTTGCTAGAGGCCTGTGGGACACTTATAATTGCAACGCAAACGACCTTGTCCAGGATTTCGTAGGGTTGACAGGTGTGGTGACAAGAGAGACATTGACGGAATTAGAAAAGAAATTTAAGGAGGGAAATCCAGATGACGGCACCGTTAAAGTTGCGCCAAAACAGCAGCAGGTCCCAACTACTGATCTTCAAGCTGCTGCCTCAAGGTTTTTGGGTAGAATTTGGGGCGGTAGTTCGTCTCCTGGAACAATCAATTTGAGCCCAAGCTCCTTGCAATCATCTCGCCCCGCAAGCACCGTAATGATGAGAAGGACGCCGTCCAAACAAAGCTTATCAACTGTTAGCTCTTTTGAAGCTTCCGACAGTAGTATTAGCAGTGCTAGCACTGATGCCACTACACTATCGCGCTGCTCATCCATCACACAAGATGACCGGAGATTATCGACGAGATCATTCTCCTCACGGAAACAGAATAAGGATGGCGAGTTACATGGTCAGATTGAGGATTTGCTCATGGCTTTGAGCCAACTGCAACGCGAGCACGCAGCAAGAGTAGAGGAGCTTGCGGCAGTCAAGGCCGAACGTGATGAGGACCGGCAGCTCACCAAGAGGCTTGTAGAGCTTCTCGGGAATGGCTCTCAGAACGAAGAGGAAAGTGTTGCTGAGATTAGCGATATCTGTGATCACATCACTGAAACCTTAACAAAAGCTGAGACAGAAGCTGCCTCTTCACGAAAACCCCCTACATCAACTGTACAAATCAAGCAGGATCTCGACCACACTCGGGAAAACCTATACCGAGAACAACTCAGATCAAAGGACTTCTCCAATCGGATAACAGAACAGGACGCCGAGATTGCAAGACTAAAGGGTCAGCTCCAGGATGCCAGATCAAAGTGGCAAGAGAGCCAGAAAGAGAAGCAACAGCTCCAGAAACAAATAAGTGATCTGAAGTACCCTCTACCTTCACCAGAGCTCAAATTCGACAGCAATGGCGAACCTCAGAAAGGTGGACTGAGAGAGCTTAGGCTTGGGCGTTCAAATTCTACTAGATCCCAGCAAACACCTACATACAGCAAGCGCACTAGTTCCTTGGGTATGCACCAGCTTCTCTCATCCCAACAGAACAATTCCCCTGCCAATGAGGATACACTTCTCCTCGAGCTCGTCGCAAGTAAAACAGCTGAAGCTGTTGCGAAACAAGAAGCGGAGGAGGCCAAAGCAAAACTTGAGGCATTGAGGAAAGTTCTCGGGGGCGGGTCCAACAGTGCCAGGAACGCCAGTGGTGGCGGCAATACGCCGTATTCACCCGGTCCCAGATTGGAGAGAGTAAACAGCACTGCAAGCTTTTCATCATATGTGAGCTTCAATTCGAATACCCCACCTACACCCAGTCAACCTAGCAATACCAATAGTGGTGGAGGTGGTTTCTGGGGTGGATGGGGGAAGAAGGCGGCAGTTGATTCACGATGATCCCTGACCTTGGACTGGCAGACGCCAGCTTTGCCTGTTTTACTGATCTAATTGGACCTTGGGTGTAATATTATACGAAGAACAAGATGAAAACGCAAGTGGTAGAATGGCTCAAAGCATGCAAGTTGGCTATAAGAGCGGAAATGGCTTTGTCTGGGTTGTCTTTTTATGATTTCTTGTCTATTTTGACTTTAGTATATTCCGCTCCTCACTATTCTCTTTGCTTCATATACCATACTACTGTGGCGGTACTGCTTTTTTGAGAGGGGTTTGTATGTTTTATAGCTGGGAGATATATTTCCTGTGTACTTGGTTTTTGTGTTTCTTCGGATACATTGGGTGGGGTTTTTTTCTCTTTTTTCTTTCCCTTTTGCTTTTACCTGTCTTTTTTTTTTCTTTTTCCCGGCTGATGAAATTTCTTGTTTATTTGGGGAACAGTTAGCTTTTCGTTTTCTCTTTTCTTTTTCTTTCCTTTTCTTTAGGGACTACCTACGATGCTCGTTTCTTTTTTTTTCTTTCATGATATCGATGCATTTGATCCCAACAAAAACAAAAAACCTGTCAACACAAAAACGATTTCGATCTAACCTTTATCTCTCCTCTCGTCTGATCGGTTCAACTTCTTCACTTGTTAATAAAGACTAGTTTCTGAAGCTTTTTTTGCGGATACCCAGCATATGGTGAATAAAATATTTTCTTGCAAAGTAGCAAAATCAACAGACCAATTAGTGAATTAAACAAAAAAAAAATCAACAGATCATCGATACTCACTCGCATGGCCGGGCCGGGCCACGACGTGCCTACTCTACATTCACTCATGTATGCGTTATCACACCCTACACACCATGCATCTCTAGGGGGCTCAACAGCATCAACAGCACACATGTCAATTCTTGTAGAGTACTCTAGTGCTATTGCAGCAATTGCAATAGCGGCTAGCTCTGCTGTATTCTAGAGTAGAGTGAGAGGAAAAAAAACCCTAACGAGGTGCGCCGTTGCAATTGCCATTGCAGATTTCACCGGGATAACGTTGCTGCTCACCGATATTGCCCCCCCCCAGTCGACTGTCTGCGTCGGTTGCAGGGATAATTAGAGTAGGGTACGCACTCTAATCCAGTGGACGCTACGAAGGAATTTCTAGGCTATATTAGGAACGGCGTGGTGATGAGTTAAACAAGGAACCGGCGTGGTGGATAAGGGTTGTGGTCATGTGATATCACTCGGAGGAAAGGTGCGATGCCTGGATTCAAAAATTTTGTTCGATTTTTATAAATAAGGAAATGAAATTTAAAAAACGCCTGAACTCAACCATAAGAAGGATTTGCATGCGAGTTTGGGTTAAACAAAAGAAAAAACCATAAACGAAATTGAGCAAAAACAATATCGTGCCTTTAGTTGTCCAAAGGAGGCACTACAATACCGCTCCTTCTGGTGAAATTTACCATCAGAGCAGGCTTTCTCCACAGTGTGAAGCACTCATTGTCACGGTCCCAGTTCAAGTCCTTGTTTTTCAACTCCATATCGTAAGTCCACATCATCTTGGCAACAATAGCACGCATCTCAAGGAGTGCTAAATTCCTGCCCAAACAGACACGCGAGCCAAGCATAAAAGGCTGACTGGCCTCCTTCTTATCGGTGCAATTGGGATCGATCCATCTCTCGGGAATAAATTCATATGGCTTGTGGAAGTTCGCTTCAGAGTGCGTAGAGGCCCACGCTGAAACAGAGACCTCGATTCCCTTGGGAATGAACATCCCGTCGACGGTCTCGCCAGGACTAGTTCTCGGCATGCCAACTGGGACTGGAGGGTAGATTCTAAGGGTTTCATCAATGACTGCGTTGAGGTACTTGAGCTTCTCGGTGGAGATGCCATCGATGTCTTCGTAGTTCTGAAAGGCATCACGGATCTCGGTGGTGAGTTTGGCATATGCACTGGGAGTTTTGCAGAGGTAATAGGTGAATCCTGAGAGGAATGTTGCGGTGGTTTCAGAGCCAGCGAGAATGAGGACGTTGGAGTGGGATTGCAGCTCGTCAACTGAGATGCCTTGGGCTTCCTTTGCGGCAAGGATACGTGTGAGGAAATCCTTGCGAGGAGTTTTGTTGTTCATACGCTTAATGATCTTGTCACGACTGTACTGGAAATGGGCCTTTCTCGCTTCGGCGGCACCTGGGGGAGTGATGTACTGCTTGAAGTATTTGGTGATTGGAATTCTCTTGAATACAGTGATCCATGGTAAAAACCGGATACTGGAGAAAATTAAATCAACCCAGAAATGAGGTTCAGCTGTAGAGAGAGTATGTTAGTATTAAAATTTTGTCAATTGATACTCTGCAGGAATGAACATACCACTCTTCAAACTACCAAAAGGATCGCCAAAAGCCAAATCTCCAATAATGTCAAAAGTGATGTAATTGTACCACTTTACCATCTCTTCACCCTGTGGCTTATTAGTAGCATGAGTTTGAATTTGTTTGATCAATAGATCAACATATTCATGCACGATGTCCTCCTGTTCCATCAGCGCCTTCTGTGAGAATCCGTGACTGAGGAGTTTGCGCATCTGTCCATGTTGAACGGGGTCCCGGGCAGACACGATGCTGGGGTGGTACTCGTTCTGATAGGCGTCAGACTTGAGGAATTGTTGTCTTCCACCAACATGGCCATAGATGTCTTTCCATGAGCTTGCAGAGCAAAATGAGAGCTGATCTGGGGAAATTCGGACGACGGGGCCGTATTTGTCGTGGATCTCCTTGTGGATTTTCGGGGACGACCCAGAGGTTAGAATACGCATAAGCCATGCCTATGTGATGGTAGGATATGGTTAGTTATCTCCTCCAATTATAAGATAAAATAGAGAGAGTGAAGACAAACATATGATACAGCGGCACGCTTGGGCCCTGGAAACCTTGAAAGAGGATGGAAGTAAATGTTGTAAATGGCATGAGTGACAAAATAAACAATGACCTGATTTTTAACGTTAATTAGTACATGGTAGTACTTGGATAAAGCGTAAGGGTAAAATCAGGCTTACCAACACCCCTGAGACCGTCACTAGATCTATCACATTAAGTTCTGACATATGGTGTGCTCCTGACAGCTTCGACAATAACGCCATTTCGAAAATTTATATCAGCCTGGGGCTTAGAAAGTTGGGTTTTGAAGTTATAGGACGAGAATATAAGGAATGAACTGAATGAACTGAATGAACTGAATGAACTGAATGAACTGAATGAACTGAATGAACTGAATGCTATGAATTGTAGATATCATCGTGGGGGAGGGTACTATATGTATCAAAGGTTCGGAAAATCGGCATGGCTAGAGGCAATGTATTGGGTATGAACGGCTTTCATCACAGCCGGGAACCATGCAGGATCACCTGGGCGGTACCCCACACCGTGGGCATCAAACTGCTGGAATGATAAACAGGAACTGGCAGGCAGCTACGGGCAAAGACCGTGATGCCCCTTTCGTTGCACCGGGTTTACCATATGTGACGCTAGAACTCGGAGCTCCGCATCGATCACGAAGTGTAATATATCCCAAGGTAGTGCAAGATATAGACCTATCAAAGTCACATTCTTGTCGAGGCATTGCGTTTACTGGCAATGAATTTTAATTGGGAATAGTTATCCCGTGGGCGCGCAAGCAAGTCCGTCAACTGAGCAGTAATTATAACAGTTTAAATCCACGCTAACCCCAAGGTGACGTCCTCTAGTTGCCTAAATTAGATAATAGTACCCGGAAGCTTCGGGTTCCGAGCGGACCTCCCACTCGGACCCCGGTCGGCATGTCGATCTCCCTGATGAGGTGTAAAGCGCCGGGCCGTTCTTCGTTTCAATTTTTGAGATCAACGTCGGGGTGGTGGTGGTGGGGGCGCTCGTGCTTGGTACTTTGGCGCATGGACAAACGTTGTTAATTACCATGTTGAACTTATCGTTTCAACTCAGAGACATATCGCCTTGGCAATCATTTACTTGTACCTACAAACCGCATGTTCACAAGGACAGGGGCTTTAATGGCCTTCGAGAAAGGCCGGAGAATATGCTGTATCTGGTGTCTCCACCACTGCCGATAGGCGAAACTAGCTACATATACATGTAGGTACATGTATATACCTCCCCTGGCCAGTTAACGGTTTCCGAATGAGAAATCATGACGGACCAGGAATCCACACAACCCCTCCCTTCCTGTAGGCTATGTTTGTTGCTGAGAGTGATTTTCGGAACATATAATTCCCGTGGTAATAGTTGATTATTAACTACATGTAGGGTAGAGAGTCCTTGGTATGTACCCGCATTAGGAAGTAAATAATTGTTTATTAGGTCCTTGCTAACTAGGGATGACTCCCAAAGTTACACACACGCGCTGGAAAAGCCGTGTTTTCCTTTACCTACATGTAGCTATCTCGGAGCATTCGGCCGGGTTGCGGGGTCACCCCCAATAATGCGTGGCAATATCTATCGTCTCTTTGTAATCAGAGGCCAAAAAAAAAAAAAAACACCGCTCTTGCGACACTCTTATAACTTCATGATGTAGCGGATGTCGACTGGCACACAAGACGTCGAAGTTATCTTTTATGGCGAAGATGAGCGCCTGATAGGGGAATTCCAACGTTTTGATTAACGATCTGCTGAACTAAATTGTATGTAGTACGTATACATGTATGTCCGTACACAGAGCTCGACAATTGGAAATTGAATTGCCTAAAGACCTAAAGAGGGGAAATTCTTGTAGCGATTATGTAGAAATATTTCTTGTGAATCGATGCCCACCTCCAGCTGTGTATAACCGGTCATACGACACGTTAAAATTTCCATCTTTTTTCAAGCTAGCTGAAGGGGACCGGTTTAGGGGGGCAGCCCCGAAGATCGAGCGAATGGATTACAAGGATGGTCAACTGAAGGACGGAGGATAACGAGAGCCAAGGAAGGAGGTATCGTTTGGAGTGGAGGCCAATCACACCGGGTATCGCAACAAGACGTAGTATATGAACACTTTTCGCAACATCATCAATAAAGTGCATAAAGCCACTCATCAAAAGTGTTCGTGATTCGGATTTAATGTGACATGTCCGGCCCAAGTCAGGAATCAAAGTGCCCATTGAAATGTTCAAAACCTCAACACAGCAACAATCAATGGTGGCCAAAGTTAATATTAAATATTCATGGTATTTTATTCTCTGCCACTCACTGGATACAATTATATAGATACATTTTAGTTCCTTGATTTGACCGTAAAATCTGGTATGCCACATCACGCACTGGCCAATTTTGATGTGAATCACGAATATTTTTGATGAGTGGCTATACATACGTATATTTTTTACAGCTATTTCTCTTCAAATCCTTCTCAGTGGTGGGTACGGTTATATAGCTGACCACCAGTTCAATCTTACTAAGTAGCTCAGACTGCATTCATATGGTTCAAGCCGGTATATCTGCATCTCATCAAGTATATATAAATAAATGCATGTAGCTAGTAATATGCGGTTCAGGATAATTTAAGAAGGAATTATAGCAACGAAACTATCAGGTGTTCCTTCGTAACATCACCTAAGAATGTGTCTTGAGATATCAGAGCTAGAGCTTTCAAAAGGGTAGGCTGGAGCTGACTCCTCAAGCCTGCTCGCCCTGTACATACATATACCTAATTAAACACCAGTTAATACGAGACGGAATGGGATCCAGCGGTCCATGAACTGGAATGTTGTAGCCGAGGAGAACTCTGCTCTAGTAAGAGGTATAGTGTCCAAGCACTTTTTAATAACACACCGAGATTTACGGAGTGAAGTCGTTCCACCATCATCTGCCAATTACTATTCAGTGGCTCTGACCGATGATGCGTTTCCATCTGCCTTATCCAGGCTTGGCACCATGATTGAACAGGAGAAAATAACCACATTGATCCCTTACCTGATGCGAAATTATTGTTTTCATGGAAGGGTGTGCATATCCTTATCCCCTCGGCTGCAACATACAGGAACTCCGATTCGCCAGCCTTTATTTTGGTTCCGGGTACTCGCGAGGCAGTTCGTGAATTCATGAACCTAGATCGATTTTTTATATCCACCGCAGGCGTGGCAGACGGGATGTATGTAATCCTGCATTGCCTTGCGGGAGTGGCGCTGCCAGCCGGTCTGGTTTGTGATCATACATCTGCACTCGTTCCTCAGCCCTCGGGTTTCAGAGCTCCGAGATTTGTGAAACCTAACCCTCATACCCCTTGCCCAGAGATTGCTCGTAGTATTTATCCCTTGGGCCGGTGAGACACGCAGAATCCAGGACTTCCTATTGAAGCAAAGCCAAGTCAGGTTCCATCAAATAGTAGGGCGTGGCTTAGTGATGAAGCACCAGGCTCAGTGACTTTGCCACTGGAAATCACTACTGAGATAGGAAGTCCTGGATCCTGCGTGTCTCACCGGCCCAAGGGATAGCTTAGCAGAGTAACTACTCTACTCTACAAGGACCGTGCGTTTCTGCATGTTCTCGATCACATCGTTGTCATCCAAACCTTAACCTTAAAAACTACTAGGATTCATTGGTTCATGAAGTATCACTCGTATATCGTTGAGATTGTCTGGACAGATATTTCTAACCTATGTACCCTCAACGGTCACCATGAGGATATCACTCAGCTCTCCCTCTGCACTTGCAACCCTCTAACCCTATTCACCACCGCCAACATCTCCAATTCCCTGCATCTCACCAACTTACCCCCAACCACTGACCCGCCCCTCAGCGCATCTAAACCACCCTCATCCAAAGTGCGCTTCAGGTAGCTCGCCCATTGCTCCATCGTATATTTCAGCCCTGTCTTGGGAATGAGGTTGAGTAACTCGGCACAAGCATTCGTTTGCCCCTCCTCAACCAGTTGATCAAGCCCCGAGAGGTCTACCGCCTCGTCTTCGCGATCCCGGCGCTGAATACTGCGCATTCCTTGAGCGCGAGGTGGGAGTGGGAGACGATGGAAGTCTGGCAAAATCGGAATGCGTTTAGTGACGCTGCCGTAGGTGTCATCCTGGTCGACGGTGACAGGGAACTGCGCAATAATCTCGCGTGCACGGGGGGTGATGTCATGAGCATGATAGGACTCCATACCAATGACAGTATCGGCGATGGTTAGGTCTGAGGAGATATTAGTCACCTGGAGTGGGAGTTTCATGGGGGCTATGGAGATAGTTACAATCGCCGCATCCTAAGAGGAAAGATATTAGTACAGATGGAGAAAGGTGTTAGTGGAGCAGCCAGGTTACCTCCGATGATAATTACAGTCGAAACACCACACTTCTCGAATAATGCTTTTGCCTACAACATTATCAGATGATCAACAACCATACTGTAGTATTAATACCTCAATACCACTGGAAGACAGACTTTAGAGACAAAAGGCGAGATCGGCTCGGACTTAATTAGCTCCTGCATCCTACGATCCCTCACAAGGAAATTAGTAGCACTCGTATCCTCGTCGATCAGCAAAGCAGTCGCGCCTATTCCAATATTAGCCTCCAAATAGTCAGCATGGAAAGCAAGGGTGGCCAACCAATCTCAATGGCTTCCTGTATATTTGCAGCCATAGAAGTACTCCCTGAGGCATCTGTCGAGGTAAAGCTCGTTGTGGTAGTGTGTGGTCCTGGGAGATTATTGATAAATGGCGATATATCAGTTCCAACGACATTTCTGCCGTCTTCGGCGCGGATTTTGAACGCGTTTATGTCGGTAACTACGAGTTCTCTGCCATCACCAGGCACAACATTATATATTCCAAATTCCTAATATCAAAGGTTAGAGCTCGACAAGATACTCAAGATGTAAATGGATATATAGTTACCAATGCTTCTAATAGTGTAGTTTTACCATGGAAACCACCGCCAGTAAGAACGGTAACTCCACGAGGAATTCCCATGCCCTCGACTGCGATCTTGGCTCCGCTGGCATCTAGAACATCGGTTTCAATCCTCACCTACAAACATTAGCAACCCGCCACTGCTCAAAATCCCAGAAAGCAACGCACTTTCAAGGACTCCGGTGCTACAAATGGTACTGCTATATCTTTTGACATCGGATACGGGCTTGCCCCTGAAACTCTCGGAAGAATTGAGCCATTCCCCACAAAAGCCACCAGATTTTGTTTTCCCAACGCTCCTCTGAGCGCTTCTTGAATTTCTATAGATCTTATATGCTCTCCGATTTTTCTGGGGTCAAGATTCTTCCACAAAAGACCCTTTTGGACCAATGCCGGGATCTGCTTCAATATCAGATCCTGGGCTGCATCAGCAAGAATAGTCCGTCCCCGCGCAGGCAAATTGAGCGTAAATCGCAGTTCGATGAACGAGTCCTGGATCAGGCAACTAGTACGCTCAAGAACCTGCTGTGAAGGATAGTTTATACCAAAGTCGCCACCTTTAGGGCCGGACCATCCGCGGCCGCTTTCGCTCACGTCCAGACCGTGGGATTTAATAACCTGTTGCACTTGTCGAGTAATATAGTCACAGAAGGCTATTTTTCTATAAGGTGGAGAGTAGGGAAATGAGCATTTTGTGGTAATTTATGGGGAGGCAAGGGGCAAATTACCTAGTACGGGTATTGAATGTATCTCCCGGGATTCCTGCATCATTTGTAGGGACTTTGACTCGGAAACGGGATGGGGGGGCAAAGCTATCACTTTGAACTTTGTCAATAAAGAGCTGGTAATCGATATTTTCGGTGGCATGAGTGCAGTTGTATGAACCCTCTGCAGTATCAAGATTTATATGTCAGCAATGCATTTGCTATTGTGTAATATCGCTCCTTCGCCTGGATAAGATATATCGATCTTACCAAGATTTCTATAATTCCCTAGAACCAACCAAACACCGATTAACAAAATTCCGTCAAGTTGGCTATGGCAACATAGTTACCATAAGACTGATTATGCAGTCCTCTGAGGATATTTTCCAATTGCTGTTGGTCTCTGTGACCTTGAGGAGGTGGAGATTGGATGCCCTCAGTAGGCGGTCTTCCTCTGCTAAAACCACCACCTCCACCACCTCTACTAAAACCACCACCTCTGTCACCACCTCTGCCACCACCTCCACCACCTCTACCACGATATCCCCCACCTCCGCGACCACCTCCGCGACCAGCTCCGCCTCTATATGGATGCCCGCCGTAATCTGTGTTCCTCGATAAACCTTAGCAGATACATTTTGCAAACGATTCTAGACACCTACCAGACATCTCCCTTGTAATCGTGCTGAAATAGCTTGCTTGCAGGAATATTGCACGGTTTGTAACGTTATTCACGGTAGTAGCTGTGCAAGTTAGAAGATAATTATCCAAGCCAATCAATTGGGGAAAAACTAGCAGAATGTGGGGAATCGGAGTTTTACGCGCAGTACCTACCTCTCTCCAAAAGCTTTAAACTACGTGCGCTGGACCGGGCGACTGACAGTACTGTTGACATTTTAACCTTTATCTCCAAGCTCCTCCTGGATGCGGGCAGTTGACTGGTGGTTTTACGAAATGCGGCTCTATGCAGTGGACTAACCGCTTTCGGTGGTTTGCATAATCTTGTTTCATAAGCGGATGTTTTCTTTAGTAGAGTGAAGAAGTGCGTTTTATAGTAGAGTACCTACACGCTTACCAGCAAAAGTGCCAGTTGCTCATGCTGGGTGCGTGTAGAATAGAACCTAGAACCAATAGGGTAGAAGAAAGTTATGAACCAATCATCCCCTTCAATTACATATACATGTAGACTCCGTATGCTGTTGTTTAGACATCATTCTCTACATGGAAAACACTTCAACACGATATACATATAGCTCACATTGAAGTTTCTATGTATGTACATGTACATGTGGTTTATATATTTCATATATATATATTATGATCACCATTTGTGCAGCGATAGGAATGATCTATGGAAAAAACAGTGATATGGTGAACAGACATTTCGCCATACAATTTCATCCCCCTACTTTTCTATAAATCATTCTGGTCGCTGTATATAGATTCCGTTGGTAGGTAAGAATTTCTATCGGCTATAAAAAGATGGCATCATGAGATCTGGTTCGGTTTGAAATGCTTATTCAACCTAAAATTGGCCTGATCCTATGTTCTAGAAAACTTTTAACGTCTCCCACCATAATTAGGTAGCTGGCGTTACCATAATGGGAAATTAATAAAGTGGCTTGATCGAGGCAATGTGATCGCAGGCAGGGTTGGAAAACATGTATCTCAAGTATGATAGAATATTAGCCCCTTGTGATCTTACACCCCTATCTGGTATTGATAAGTCAATCTGTTGTATCTGGGAATTATCGAGTACTTGATATCTCATTGCAATTGGAGGATAGCCCCCCTAAAGAAAATACATGGAAACAAACCACAAAAATCCATCCCAGAGTCAAAAAAAGTAGGAAATAGACATGGAAACCAGCTAGAAACCATCACAACCATAAACGGCATCAAGACTTTGGCAGTTTATCCGCCACCTTACCCATTTTCGCCAAAGATATAAAATAGCAATATAACAACAGGAACCAGAATAAAATATACGAAAGCTCCTTAGGAATGCAGCAGCAACAAGAAAAAAAGATAAAAAACAACCGCTCATGCTCACCAAACTAAAAATATAGAGTTTACAAAAATAGTATTTAAATTATTGGCCCTGCCCGGGCCAACCTCCATTCCACATGCCCTGGCCCATGTTCTCTTGGAATCCCGACTGGCCCATGCCTCCGCCCATACCCGTGCCCATACCGCCCATACCGCCCATGCTCCCCATACTCATATTCATCCCTCCCATCCCCATGTTCATAGCAGGATTCATAGCCGGGTTCATAGGGCCCATATTCATGCCCGGCATGCCCATATTCATGCCCGGTGCCCCCATGCCCGGGGCTCCCATGCCCGGCACTCCCATCGGTGCTCCCATGCCCGGGACGCCCATCCCCTGCGTCATCCCCGGGGCTCCCATTCCTTGCGTCATCCCTTGAGGGACCATCCCTTGTGAGCCCATCCCTTGTGGGCCCATCCCCATCGCCATGCCCGCCATACCTCCCATCATTGCTTGCTGTGGCATCCCCGGGTGCTGCCCCATTGAAGTTACAGGAATCCCGTTGCTCATACCGGTTGACACGATACCGGGATTCATACCCATACTCGAAGGGATACCACCCATCTGGGCCTGCATCTGGCGGCCTTGCGCCTGTGCCTGCGCCTGCATTATTGCAGCGTGGCGCTGCTGCTGAAGGTGGGCATAGTTCGGGCTGATGCCCTGCTGGTGTTGTGGCTGTTGTTGATGCTGCACCATCTGTGACGGGTTATGCTGGGCAGGGTTCTGCTGCTGTGAGTACTGTACATGCTGTCCTGGCATTCCCGACATGGCCGCCATATGCTGCATTGGCTGCTGTGGCTGTTGTTGTTGTTGCTGCTGGGGCGGCATCTGGTGCGATATTTGCGCAGGAGGCGTCGGCGACGCGGCGTGTCGAGGCATCTGCGCATGTTGAGGTGTCTGCGGAGGTTGTGGCTTGTTGTCTACAGGTACCACCTTTGGCGACGCGTTCTGGCTGCCTCGGCCTCCCTGGGAGTTGGCATTCTGTCGCTGCTGGTCGAGCGGAGGAGGGTTGGTGGGTTTTACACCTGGGTATAACGCCTGTAGCCGCTTGTATAGGTCTGCTAGAACTGGCATGTCCGGAGGGGGGACGAGAATATTAGGGGAGGGCGGGACTTGTGAGGCGGGCTTGTGAGATCGGTCGGCGATGGCGGCAAGATAGGCAAGATTGCATTGGAGGCGACGCATACACCTGTGAGTGGCATCTCGTTAGTTCTTAAGTTCAACTGTGCTTATTAGTTTTCCCGGGAGAAGAACATATAGCGAAAACAAGGTACGAAGTCGCGAAGAAAGGAAGAATGTTTTGCGCGTACTCATAAAACCCCTTGTCGTGCCCAGTTCTCTCCTCGCCGGGCTGTGATGGGTTTTTCCCATTGGCCTGGATGGACACCGTTTCCCTTAGAAGCTCCGCATTGATTTCGAGGAGGAGCGTGACACGGCTCTTGTCTAGCTGTAGCTGATTCTGAGATTCCATTTGTCTGTTGAGCAGCAGTTGCTGTTGATGTACTGCTATTGACGAGGCCGATATTGACGAGGCCGAGGTGGGTGTGGACGGCGATTGTTGCTGCTGAGATGCCTGTTGTGACACTGGCAGCGACGACGAAACTGAAGACTGAACTAAAGAGAAATCAAAACCATCCCACATGGAAAGGGTTAGAAAAGTTAGCCTACTATACATATCGGTACATCGACCCCAGCAAGGAAGAGAGGGCCAAGGAGTGCCCAAAGCATCGCTCCTTTCCTCTCCTCCTCCACCACAATCAATCAATCACATCGGAGACCGACATACCTTGATACGAAGGATGCTGACCTAGAGCAGCCTGGGACGCCTGGAGCTGCTGCTGATAGGCGTGGAGTGGATTATTATCCCTCGCAGCTATTGCCCCTACTCCTGCTCCTCCTCCTACAGGGGCAGCCATCATAGGGATAGCGCCGCCGCCGACGCCGCTGTGGTGGCTGGCGGCTGAACTCGAGATGCTGGAGCCGTTAGAGGCTGGTGGCGGCATGATCGCTGTCGAGGACCCATTCATGACAACAGGTGTAGAGCTCAGGTCGCGGTATTGGTGTTTGTGGTGGTTGTGTGTGTGTGTGTGTGTGTGTGAAACGGGGATAATGCTTTTTCGCTTTGAATTTTTCCAGGCGTTGAGGCTGATTTGCAGTGCAGCCAAGTGAACCAGGGATTTGATCTACCCCCGGATATTTTGTGGAGTGGGGAGGAGAGCTCGGCGAATTCTTAAGTGAGTGGTCTGGGTCCTCGATTGGGAGGTGCTTTCTTTGCATGTTCGAAGGGAGTTAATCATAATAATGGCATTATTACCTCGACCACTGACTACATGTACAATACATACCTACTTGCATAAATGCTACTACTCTACCTCTTGACCGCTTATTGCGTGCTCAACATCGACAGGCACATAGTAAAAAATACAGATTATAGATAAAGGAACTGACCTGGACAGTAATATCGACCGATGCTTGAATAATGATTTAACCAAACCAGACTTCTCGTTATCTAGCATCAAACCAGTCCTCCTTGGCAATCCTCGGCCAGTGTATTAATTACATGTAGATACGTATACAGGCATGCATTGCCGAAGACCCCTCGAGACCAGAAAGGAATCAACCGGTCTCAAATCAAGGATGGATGTAACAACTCCATTGATCCGGCGAACAATACTTAGTTTATGAGGTTGATACATGAACCCGTATTCTGAAGAGAAATACATACTTGAACCTACATACATGTATGTGGTCTAGCTACATCTCTATTACCCGGAATATTAATCCGCAGAGGGAATGTGGCGTAACTAACACGAGCCTCTTTCTAAGTATTGCTTTTATCCGGTTTCTTTCAGGGGGCGGCCAGTTTGATTCTTGTATGTAGTTTGATGGAGAATGCGTCCTTACGGGATTTTGTGGTCCCAGTATTGGGTTAGTTGCATATCGTATGATACAGTAGATCCATACAGTACGTGCTGTAGGTCTTTGGGATTAAGATCCCTGGGTATGTAGGTGCATATTCTAGAGTACCGCAGTTTCTAGAACATCTTGAGTTAGATCCGGGACAAACATTTAATCTTGGGTGCCTATCGTATACACACTGTTCAGATGCCGTCAAGGGTTAGTTGTGCCTACATAGATGCGTCGATGCCAATGATCGATTTCTTACGATGTGGGTTTACATTACAAAAAGATCATCAGGAGTCCACGAGGACCCTGCACAATCCTGTCTCAGAAGACAAAGGTCGCCACCGCCCTAGTAAAAAAAATCCCTTCGACGTGTTCGTTGCTTTTGAAGTTTCCGCGATGTAGGGGCCGAGGTGTGGCTTTTTGGGATCGATGAAGCTTTAACTTGTTCCTGAGAAATGTCAAACGCTTGATACCGTTGTGCATGCTATAATGACGTAGTTGATCGCCTACTATGAGACAAATGGACCAAATGGAGCTCGGAGGTAGGTCCTTAAGCTTCTAGAATTGAGTATGGCATATTATGTCACCACACGTGGGGTCTTGCGCTAAAAAGGATAGTATGAATACTCTACACACTGAGGAAGGGACCTTATTTCGTAAGCATACATGCAACTTTAATTTGACCTCTAACGTCTCCTGACCTATACTCCACATGTCGCCCGGCCTCAAGATAATACATAACCCTGAAGTACACGTGCATAGACATTCAAAATATGGTATTCCGGCTGATTGAATCTTGCTGTCGGGACGGGGTGTTCCACATTGACAAATACCGAAGAAAGGCCTAGCAGACCTAGGGCACAGGGTGACGATGTAGCTTGCTTATCTAAGATTAGATTGATATCAGTCGTACTAGTCGAAGTTTAATCCACAGCTCGTAGTTTTATCTGTGCTCTTGTCGCTCTCGTTTCTTGCGCCGTGATGGATAGGACCTTTGTTAGAGATGTGCTTGCTTGCAAACTACGGTTAGCATACTCTAGAGTGATCTAGAGTGAAACCCACATACCCACTGCAATATCAACCAGGCCATACATCACATCATTTCTGCACGGCCTCGAGATGAACATATTAAGATAGTACCAATGTATTGAACATCATCGATCAAAGATTGTTTTCAGGTTGATGCGATGAGAAGCCTCGTACCTACTCCCGTCCGTCCCGAGACGCCCGGCCGTGTGTGAGGCTATCGTGCATACATATGTCGTGTCAAGAGGAAAGAAGGAAGGGGAGGGGGGGTAAATCATTCACGTTCTCACCTTTTTTCCCTTCTTCCATTTTCGGGCGACTGCAGATTGGGAGAAGGAAAGAGAATTTCCCTTGAGTGTGCTCCGGGCAGGGAGGGGAGGCTCAACTAACTGCAGACAATCGTGAAAGACGAGACACAAGCCAACTAGACTGGGTAGGTGGGGTACCTATGTGGGCGAGCGGTAGGTATTAGGTATAGTACTGTACTCTTTTAAGTAGTAGCTTATAGGTACACCATATGTCCTTTACTTATTGAGGGCGGGCAGGACCTCGCTGTTCTCCGCGATCAAGTCAGAGTGGTCCAAGTATGGCCCCGTCGATACTCAAGGTGCATACTCTAGAATATGTATCTACAACAAATGACGCAGAGGCCAGGAGAGAGGCTTTCTAGAGAATTCGACAAGACTCTTCAATAGGGTCCAAAATGGCCCGTGAGATGATCGATGGGACTGTCTGTCCTTGCTACCTTCTCACATATCTAGTGTCGGGGGTGAGTGTGTGATAGGAGTGTGCGTTGTCCAGCATAGCAACGGTTGCCTTGAAGGGAGTCAAAAGCCGGGGAGGGAATCAGATCCCTGCTTCTATTCGTTGACTGGGCATTGGAGAAGGACAAGTTAGGTGGGGAGAGGGCGCGAGGAAGGGTGTGGGAAATTGGGAATCTGCCATCTGGGAGAGTTTACATCTCAGTAGAGTACCTACATGTACAATACTTCTTACTCCAGGGTCCCCACCACGCTAGTTACACACAGAAAACAACACCACGTCCCCTTCTCCTCCCGCACACATCATTTGAGTGTTCTGCAACTCTACCCGTCCCCCTCCCCCTCCTTCTTCCTCGGACCCCCCACTCACCCCCCTCCATTATTTTTTCCTTCTATCCGTTATTTCCTTCTACCTTACCTATCCTTCATCCATTCTCCTCCTCTTGTTTACTCCTATCGCTCTCCCGTTGTTTGGACTACGATTCGTTGGTTCCCCGCTCTGTAGCTGCACACGAGCAGATTTCTACCAACAGACAGACAGTCAAACGCCTACATTTTACCCCACACACAAACGAGTCACGAGCTTTAGTAGTGGTGATTTTTACCTGGCTAAATAGATCTAATCATTAAAGATCTATAATAGTCTTTATATCAATTTTACCTTTTGGGCATACCCAAAACGATTTTATTGATCGACCACGGCCCCCAAGCCCGTATAACCTACTTCCTGGCCACCGCGGAGGCCCGGGAGCAACTATATTTAAATGGCACCTAGTGAGGTTGACTTCTACAAGACTCTCTCTGTCCACCGGCATGCAACAGACGATGAGATTAAAAAGGCGTTTCGAAAAGCTGGTTGGTCTCAACCCTTCTCCACATTACTGCATCTTATCAGCTCCTTCAACCCATGCCCCACCTAATTACACTTTATTCTGACCTTGCATCCTCCATATGTAGCTCGAGACACCCATCCGGACAAGAACCCAGATGACCCCATGGCTAAGGAGAAGTTCCAGGAACTTCAAAGGGCGTATGACACTTTGAAGGACCAGCTTGAACGAAGTAAATATGATGAGGATAACCAATATCACGGTCTTCCTGAAAGCCAGCGCCCTAAACCCAAGTCGAAAACAGCTACGCGCTACACCTCTAGCTCATCTACCGGTGCAACTGGAGCTGCGCCTAGCTGGGGTGCACCCCCTTCTACCTTTGGGAGAGGGTTTGCACAAGCTCAAGCACATTCTACGCCTAGCTCCCGCCACACTGGGGCACATAAGTCGGCCTATGAAGACTTCTCAAGCACATATGGCAGTGCTAGAAGGCAGCGTTCTGGAGGATTTGAACGTTCTGGATTTGATTACGCTAATAGCTACCGTGCAACACCGCCTAACCCAGCTACTAATGATTTCGAGGATAGTTACGATGGTTATTATCATGACCGAGGCCCATATCGCCCAGAGTCACCACGAAATCGTGAGAGTGCGTACACCCGTAATAGCCAACGGCAATCTACTACAACACCTGCTGGGACCCCTAAGCCTGCTACCTCAACTCGTAGGGCCCATTCGACAGTGGGTGGAAACCGGGATCCGGCTGCTGGAACCGATTTTAATATCGGGGCTTATATCAAGGAGCGAAGGGCCATGGTGGAGGAGGAGGAAGCAAGACAAAAAGAAGAAGAAAGACGTAGAAAGGAAGAGGCAGCAGCTGAAAGGGAGAGAGAGCGACGGCGCACTGAAGAAAAAAGGCGGAAAGAAGAACAGAGGAGGAAGGATGAACAGAAAAGAGCCCAAGATCTGAGGAGGCTTGAGGAAGAGACAGCGAGAGCTGCGGAGGAGCAGGAGGAGATAAGGAGACAACGTTGGGCCCAGGCGGAGACCACTCAATATTCCAGGAATGAATTTCGCGTAGACCCGCTACCGTTTCACGGCCTCAGAGATGAAGATTTGTCGAGGACGGCGGATGAGCGGTTAGCTGAAGGGCGAAGGTCCAAAACGGCCACATCAAGGAGCAATTCTAGGAGATCACCAAATAAACCTAATACTGCGCGACGCGATGATGAACGGGCGACTAATGATGCGGATGGATGGGGAGCCAAGTCCGGCAGTGATCACTCGGGGGCGTATTCCCGTTTCACTTCTGTAAATCCTGATGAGGACCAAAGCCGTTATGATACAGTCAAGAGAAGCCAACGGGATACGCAGCAAAGATGGGAAGAGATGCTCAAAAAGGGCAGTGACAGTAATAATGTCCACGGTCACGGCAGAACAAAAAGTGAGACACAACCGCGCGAAAGACCCAGTTCACCGGATCGCCCACGTACATCCGGGCCTCACAGTGCTACCGATTCAGGATCAGGAGAGTCAAAGGGACAGAGTCCCAGTTTCGAGCCTCCCAAACGACGCCAAAGCTCGACTGATTTTAGGTATTCTTTCTTGCCTATACAAAGAGGTGTGTCATTCATCTAACTCGCGGTATAGCTTCAATTTCCCCGCCCCCGGAATGGCTAGGGTAGATTCCTATAGATCGGAGCCTCACATCTCCCCCCCGCCTCCGCAAGACAGCCCTTTCCAAAAGACACCGGATTTTAATTTCCATACAGCCAGAGACACCCCTAATCCCTTTAATTACATTTCTCCTGAAGACAATGGCATACACAACTCAAATAGGCTACATGCAACGGCCCCATTTACTCGACCACAGAGCCAACCTATCTATCCTTCACAAAAGCAAACTGTTCCAAAACCTCGGCCAACACCCCAGCCCCATCAGCAGAAAAGACAGCAAATGCAGTCACCCCAGCAGTCCGATTTAAACAGTGAATTCAAGAAGGAATTATGGGATAACCTTAAACAGTTAGCGTTCGAACCGCGCCTGTCTACCAGCCCAAAGAAGAAAAAGAGCGCTGCTAGTTTCAAGTCTTTCAGCAAATATAGAAGCAAGAGCAAGGACAATGTAAATCTGAATAGTATGGCTGCTCGGGTGGAGTCAGGGGAAGACAGCGATGATCTGTCATCACCAAAGCAGAAGAATTCCGAACAGGGTGCGACGCCGCAAAGTCCTCCAATTGGAGATGGAGGGTTTGAGCCCATGGATACTGCCCCAGACACCGGCATCCCGGATCCGATTAATATTCAAGCAATGAGGTTGAATGGACACATGGGCTCTAGGAGCCCGAGGGGGAATAATAGCTCTAGAGCGCCGACCCCGATTTCCCCCCGTTCAACTAAAGAAGATGGATTAGACACAATGCACACGTTGGGATCTGTTCATCCTTTGAAAGCCAACGGATTGGAAAACATGGGCAGCCTAGCTTCAACCGCACCATTCATTCGTAGCCCAGCTGAAGTCGGACTCAATGGCCTCGATGAGCTGAAAGATAACCTTCCTTTCTCCTCTCGAGCATCTAACACCCCAAAGCCCCTCTTCACAGGCCCATTACCAAAATTGAAGCCTGACCTGCGAGATATCTATGGACCTGCAACTCCTATGGAGGATACATTTGCCACACCAACTCCACCAAAAGTTCCGAAAACACCTGGGGAGATAGACCTGCCAACCTACAATCGATTTTTTATGAGCGTCGAGGACTATGTGGAGAATTGGAACGCATATGAAGACAAAGTGCGCAAACTGCAAGCAATT
Organism: Morchella sp. 2016-41; assembly: GCA_024713855.1. NCBI lineage: Eukaryota > Fungi > Ascomycota > Pezizomycetes > Pezizales > Morchellaceae > Morchella > Morchella sp. 2016-41. The sequence goes on from JAMGZD010000021.1 coordinate 904,825, forward strand.
TTGAGCAGCAGAAGTCTCAAGGATGTGTCTTTGAACCATGATGCGATCAAGGATTATATCAAGAGGGTCAAGGAACAGGATTTTATGCTAGAGGAATCCTACCGACAGGCTAGAGAGAAGCATATGGCTGCGCTCGAGGATTGGCTGGGATACCGAGAACGGGTGATCAACAACAGAAACAATTCGTAGACTTGGATGACCTCGAAAGATGGCATGGAGAAGTAAGGTGTATAATTGTGAGCAGATTTTGATGCTGTTTGGAATTTAGGAATGATAAACCATTACGAGCCTAAACGATTTAGTGTTTCCTTTCTTTTATCGTCCCTTCGTTTTAAGCCTTTCCTAAGGTGGAAGACTTTTTTCTTTCTTCTTCTCTTCTTTTTTTAAAGCAGCTTCGTTGTCATCTGGTAAATGAGGCGTCTTTTGGTTTGGGACTTTCTCTTTGTGGAAGGGATTCCTTCATCAAGATGTTGTAGAAGTCTTTTGTGTTTAAAGACTTTTCAGGTTGTTGAGCTTGACTTTCCGCCCACTTTGCTTGCATTCTCTCTCTACGATATACCTTTTAGTGCTTTCCTTGATACTTTGGGAAGTTTGGATTTTGTCTTTTCTTTATTATTTTTTTTTTCTTTTCGCTTTCTTTTCCATTTTGTTTGGGCTAGGGGCTATCTATGTAAGGGTTCTGGGTCTTTGTATTATTACTACTAGGGTGTTTCGTGAACAGAGTGGGGGGGATTGGGGAGGGGAGTGGCATATTTGGTGTAACGATTGATGGTAGATTTTATGAGTAAACGAGTTGCGGTAAATTATGCCCAGGAACGGTTCAGAAGCATGTACTTAATTTGAATGTTTATTTATCATCTAACTACATATATTTTCGTAGTGTAGTCTCGAGTGATGTCCACTCATGAACCGAACACGGACGAAAAGGCCCTTAGCTGTATCTTCAATCACTTGCCGTTCTTCACAGTTAATCACTCGTCACGCTAACAAGCGCACTCTCAAGAGCCTCATGCAAACTTATCCCCCCACCATTAACCCCACCTCTACAAATTAAACCTCCATTATCATAGTAGCCCTCAAACCCACAACCTCCCTTACAAATTCTAATAATATAACAGTAGCGCCAGCCAGCCATGCTCTACCTTGTCGGCCTCGGCCTCTCCAATGAAAAAGACATCACCGTTGCCGGCCTCGAGGTTGTCAAGAAATGCACCCGCGTCTACCTCGAAGCATACACTAGCATCCTCATGATTGACAAGGCTAAACTCGTACCTCTTCCCTTCCGCCAATCCCGCATCCTCCCTGATCCCTAACAGCAGCAGGAAGAGTTCTACGGCCGCGAAGTAATCATCGCAGACCGCGAAATGGTCGAGTCCTCCTCCGACGAGATCCTCTCCGGCGCAGCCAGCACTGATGTTGCCTTCCTCGTTGTCGGCGACCCCTTCGGGTATTCCCCCCACCCCCCCCCCCCTTTTTATTATTATTCATTCTCTCCTGGCTAACACACATGAGAGAGCCACCACGCACACCGACCTGCTCCTGCGCGCGCGCGAGCTGTCCATCCCCTTCCGCACAATCCACAACGCATCCATCATGAACGCCATTGGCGCATGCGGGCTGCAGCTGTACAACTTTGGGCAGACAGTGTCGATGGTGTTCTTTACGGAGACCTGGCGGCCGGCGAGCTTTTATGATCGGGTCAAGGAGAATAGGGATGTGGGGCTGCATACGCTGGTGCTGCTGGATATCAAGGTCAAGGAGCAGAGCCTGGAGAATATGGCGAGGGGGAGGAGGGTGTATGAGCCTCCAAGGTAGGCTGCTATATAGTGGGATTCGGGGGGGGGGGGAGGCTGACGGCGGCGTGTGTGGGGCGGTAGGTATATGACGGTCGCCCAGTGCGCACAACAGATGCTTGAGATTGAGGAGGAGAAGGGCGAAGGGGGTACGTGACATCCCACTCTCCAACACGCTCCCGCGCTTCTTACTTACCGCCCTGCCCATATACAGCATACTCGCCCACCACGCTCGCTATCGGCGTGTCCCGCCTCGGCTCGGAGGACCAGCAGTTTGTGGCGGGCACGCTGCAGCAGCTCTCGGAGGCAGACCTGGGGCCACCACTGCACTCGCTGGTGCTGCTGGGCAAGCGCGTGCATGAGCTCGAGATCGACTACATCCGCCTGTTTGCGGTGGATGTGGAGGTGTTTAATAGGGCGTATGAGTTGGAGCATGAGAAGAAGGCGGCTTAGACTTGGCGGCTTTGTAGATGCTGTAGATAAATAGTAGGGAGGGCAAATAAAAAAGACTTGGCTAGACGTGTGGTAGTGGATTCGGATTCGGGGATTGGAGGTTCGATGTTCGGTGTAGGTGAGGATTAGGTGCAGCTGGGAATGCCGGGACCTCATCTCTTCTGGCAGCAGGGAATACCAATGGATCTCTGGAAACCACCTAGTACATGTATGCAGTACGAGGAACGGGGGGGGGGGCGGATATTCGCAGTATACCAAGGGAGAGAGGAGAGCACGCATGGTAACAATATTACAATCTCCTTTACACCCATACTCAACAGACATGGATTGCCTTCTCCCAAGACAACGATGGAACCGAGCACTACAGAGCACTACATGTGCACAAACTACACGATAGGCCAACATTGCCCACAAGACCAATCATTGGTACCTTTCGCACTAGTCCCATTACGGCCAGTGTCAATGACCACATCCGCAAGGTCTGCCAACAACCACAACCCCAAGCAAACAATCGATCCTCGCCATGTCCAATCCCGTAGATATATGACTCTACCCACCCCCCCTCACAAGAGCAAACTCGCCCCATACGGACTCTGTAGTTTAAAAAAAAAGCAAACAACTGACTCTGACTCCAGACCCTCGAAGCCCCCATTTTTCTTGATCCTCATCCGATCATGATCACAGTACTACCCTTCCTCACCATCGATCACGACTGTCAGTTAATTACAATGCCGACAGAAAACACCGAAAACACGCTCTCGACGCTCATCAGCTCTGTGAGGTCGTACGCTGCGCAGGACACTTCGCCGTCCCCGCCAGATTCTCCGCAGAAGATGATCACAGTCGCCGGAGAAACAAACTTCAAAATTGCTGCTTCTGCCGCTTCTGCCCACGTAGCTGGCGGGCCGGTAGCACCACCACTACCACCACGCCAGCAGCCCCAAACCGAGGGCCCCCCCAGCTGGAACCAAGCCCCCACCGATGAACCCCACGGCCACCAAGGCGCTCCCAGCCCTAGCTTCCACGCCGGCGGGCAAACAACAGCAGCAGAGCAGGGGCGGCTGTCGCCCTCGGCGCTGCAGCGGCAGTGCGGGGAGGCTGCGGCGCTGCAGTTTCAGCTGCTGAGAGAGATGGCCGGCCGCCACAGAGATGCGGTGGTGCTGCTTTGTGCTCCCGGTCCCACCGACGACGCTGTGATACAGCCCGCGGCCGCAGCTGCTGGCCGTCATGATGGGAATCGGGTGGGGCAAACGGCACTTGTGTCGGTGCAAAGCACCGCCGAAGAGCCAGGGCCAGAGCCAGAGCTCATGCCCGTGCTCCAAACCACCACCATTCTGCAAGCCTCCAACGCCGAGATGACCACGCCCAATGCCGGCAAAGTGGCCATCCCCGCCCAAGCCACCCCCCTCCCCCTCGAGCTCCCTGCTGGGACCCACCCCATCACCACCACCACCACTACTACTACTACTCTTCCCACTGCATGCAGCCCTGGCCGCGGTCGCTCCCAACAGCGCCGACTACCACCGCCACCACAAACGTCAGCGTATGAATACGACTTTTACGGGCGACGTTCCGGCCGCGTGCCCACCCCGCCGCCGGCGCCGAGGGACCGCGACGACCGCGATAGCTCAGCGTTTATGGGCGTCGAGAGCGATGAGGGTGGGGATGGGGATGATGAGCTTGATGTTTGTGGTTTTCCCTTCTCTCTCTCTCTCCTGCTTTTTTTCTTTCCTCTTTTACTTTCTTTTTTTGCTTTTGAGGAGGGTGGGGTAATGATTAGTTTGCTGATTTTAATTTTTTTGCGGGGCGTAGGGGTGTTCGTGGAGTGCTGGGGACTCGAGGGAATGTGGGAGAGGCGGAGAGGCGGGGCTGGGGCGGGTGAGGGTGGAGAGGATGGGGCCGTTTGATCCGTTACAGGGGTGTGTGGTAGGTTTTTCTCCGTCTTCTGGGGCGCCCCCGGGTGGGCGGGGCGGGTTATCGGCGGTTTGATATATCTAGTTTTGAGAAACAGACAAAACATCCATACTAACCCTCCCTCCCTCCCCCCTCTTTGCTCTAGCCCGTAATCTCTCTCATCAGCTCCTCCTCCTCCTCCTCCTCCTCCTCCTCCCCCTCGCCCACCCCGACCCCTCCGCCGGCGCCGCGCAACCCCCGGAAGCGGCCGGTGCCGTCGCCCCCGCGCTCCCACCGTTCCGCGCCCTCGTCCGCTCCCTCCTCGCCGTCAACCCTCTCGTCGGCCTCGTGCGCCTCGTCGCCCAGGATCACGCACGCGCAGAAGCGCCGCTGCCCGTCGCGGCCGGGGGTGCTGCGGACGGGGCCGTGGAACAGTACGGAGAGGATGCTGCTGGTGGAGAGCATGCAGGGGGGCGTGGACTTTGAGGCGTTGGGCGATATGATGGGGAGGGGCGCGGGGGATGTGTTTGAGAAGTTCTCGGACGTGGTGGCGGCGGGGCTGTATATGGGGGCGGGGAGGAGGGATTGGGGGGTGCAAACGGAGGAGGAGGGGGAGGGGGGGGAGGAGGGATGGCAGGGGAGTGGTGCGGCCCGCTGTTAGGCTTGGTTATACATGGCTACTAGGCTCGTCTGCTGCTACGAGTAGGGGGATGGGTACGAGACTACATGAGTACATGTATTTGAGTGTTGCGAGTGCTAGCACGGTTTCTGTGATTGTTTGGCTACTGGGTACTTGGCTGCAGTGGCCCCGAGTGATGTTACATGTAGTCATGAGTGGTTGGGCATCAGCCTACTTTTGTGCTGTTACTGTTATGAATTATGATTATTAGCAATTTGCGATTGTGATCAATGTTTTTTCTCTCTCATTTTCTTATCCTTATTGAGCACCGGCCACCATGCTGATCGGCGGTGTACGAGTTGGTTAGGTGTCTTCTGGTGTTGCAGTGGTGTTTAGAGTACAATATATTCATGGATTATCACTCGGCAGCTGGGCTTGAAAAATATATAGCTGCCAACTTAAGAGTACGTTCAGGAGTAGGGAGATGGTTGTTTTGATTTTATTGTTCACTTTCGACTAGTATGGCTTCGAGTAGTTGATTTACGGCTTGCATGAGCTCCATCGTATTGACTGGCATCTATATATGGGCCAGATGACCTCGACATCGGCAAACGGCCCGGCCCATCCCTAGGGACCAAGGACCAAATTGCAATACTATCTCCTCTCGGTGCTACTAGTTGAAGCGGGCCAGCCAGACCCGATACCCAAGTGGCCATCTCCCATATTCTCAGAAAACCCCGTGCAGTGCAGTGCTGCCCCGATGGGCGCCAAGCAGTGGCTTTGCAGTGGGGCTGAGACGGGCTTGTGAGGCGCACGGAAGCAGGCGAACCACCGAGCTAACTCACTCACTAAGCTCTGAGCAACAACCACAGACGTCGGCGGAGATCCTCACACAGAGCTCGACACATCGCCCACCATCGCCAGCACCGCCCGGCGGACAATGTGCTGAGCTCCTGAGACTGTCGACATCTCTCCTGAAAGCTTCTGCACCTCCCGGACACCTCGAGGACACCCCGCCCCCCCCTCGCCCCTCGCCCCCGCCCCCGCCCCCGCACCCACAGACAGACAGAGAGACAGACACAAGCCATGGAGGACTCACCTTTGACGCTGGTATAGTGCTCTCATACTCATCCCCTCCCTCCTCCCCTCACCCCCCCACTCATAGCTGATATCCTGCCCCCCCACCACCCTCCTCCTAGGCACACCAACACGCCTCCACAGCATCCAACATCCTCCGCTCCTCCGCCCCTCCACACTCCCCCAGCACGCTCCTCGCCGCTGCCTCCTCCCACGCCCTCGCCTCCACCTCCTTTGCCGCGGCCGCAAAGCTCACAAAGGACCCCGAAGCTCTGCGGACGCTCGACCTCCTCTCCACCGAGCACGAGCGCTGGGGCGCTCGTCTCCGCCTCGAGGCCGAGCGCCCCGTCGAGCGCTTCGGCGCCGCCGCTGCAGCCCTCGAGACTGTCGTCGAGGGCAGCAGCTCCACCGAGAACCTAGCCGACGAAGCCGAAGCCGCCTCGAGATCGAGGCCCAGCGGAGCAAAGGACACCCTCCCACCGGCGGCCCTCCCGTTCGCGAATACCGGCACTGCGCCCATCCCGCCGAGGCTGCAGAAGAGCACCTCATCGCTCGCAACAAACCTTGCCTCGGCGCGGGGGATACCACAGCAGTCGCGTCTCGGCAGCGGAGGAGGCGGCGCCACCTCGCCGAACCGGCGACGATCCTTATTTCCTGAGCGCTCCCAGACACTCCCCACCGCGCACGACTACCACACCTCCTCCAAGCCAACCACAAATCCACTCACTCTCCTCCCACCGGACGACCCCACGCCGCCCCCGCCCCCCAAGCGCGCCTCCACCACCCCGCGCCTCTCCACCCGCGCCTCCGCCCCCGACCTCACCCCGACCCCCTCAACAGATGAGCCCTTCTCCAAGTTCTACACCTCCCTCAACACCCTCGTCTCGCGCATCGGCTCCCCCTTCGCCGCATCCCTCGCCTTCGCCGGCCTCCCCCTCACCGACGACCCCACTTCCCCCCCGCCCGACGCCGACCCGCCCACGCTCCTCCCCCGCGGCTGGACCGCGGGCCGCGCAGGCGCTGGCGGCGCCGCCGGCGCAGAGAGCTTCTACGTCGTCCCCGTCTCGGGCGGCACGCTCAGCTACGCGGGCGTGGTGCGGCGCGGCGACGCAGGGCGTAAGACGAAGGAGGAGCTACAGCTGGAGAACACGGGGCTGCGCCAGACGATCGACCACATGAGCCGCACGATGCAGAGCTGGCAGCGCAAGACGCGCGAGAGCGAGTGCGCGCTCAAGAACAGCATTCTGGCGATGGGCGCGGGGGCGGAGCGCGAGCTGCTGAGCCAGGTGCAGCGGCGGTCGTGGATGCATGTGCCGTATGAGGAGGGGGAGGATGATGGTGTGGCGGGGAAGGAGGTGGAGGAGCGCGTTGGCGTGCTGGAGGAGGAGGTGGAGGCGTGTAGGAGGGAGTTGGAGGGCGCGAGGGCGGAGGCGGAGAAGGCGAGGAGGGAGGCGGAGGAGTGGAGGAGGGAGGCGGAGGGCGTGAGGAGGGAGAATGAGAAGTTGAAGGCGATGCTGGAGAAGCTGAAGGCCAAGTGGGAGAGGCTGAAGGAGGGGGCGAGGAGTAGGAAGGCGGCGGGCGGCGGGAGTGGGAGTGGGAGTGCGGGGACGTTGGGGAGGGTGGAGGAGGGGGAGTAGTGGTGGAGGGGGTGGGAATGGGTTTGTAATACTAGATATGGCGTTATCAGCATTCTTATTATTATTATTATTATTCTTTCTCTTTTTTCCTTTTTTTCTTATTACTTTTTATACTACCTTCCGGCTCGCGTTTTTCTCTCCTGTGGCTGTAACTACATAGTCTGGCCTGGTCTGTAAGTTAGCAGAGGGATGGAATAAATGTATAGGAGTTCGCTGTATCAAATCTTCTCTATACATGTGTCTAATCACCGAGGGAGTGACTGATATGATTAACGAATCCAGTTGCAATATCGCTTAATAGTCTTTACGAACTTCTGTCCCGAGCCCTGAATTAGCTCGGTGGCGGCTTAAGATATTTGTGACCCCTTGTAGCGGTTTTCTTGCTGGTATATCGGCCATCGTCTGTCATGCTGGATATAAGTCTTGCCACCGAGAGGCTTCAAGGCGAGGAATAAGCAGCCTCTGTACTATCTCCAAAATAAGGGATATATCCAAGAACCCTCTCATAGACCACGCTGATACTGTCCTTATGCCGGAGCGTGGTTGTGTCAGTTGTTAATTGTTAGTTGCAACTCAGGGAAAGGTGTAACCCAACGAGTGATAGTGTATGACTGTGCCTAGGTAGGTGCTAACCGTTGGGGGGGGGGGGGGGGCTTAGCCTCCTAGCTTGGTAGGAACCTGTAATTTGATGACATGGGCAGTAAAATCTCTGCACGGATACTGTATGGGTAGCACATACACAGGTCGCCGTTCTTTGTAGCTGGGGACGGTGGTGGTGGTGGTGGTGGTGGTGGTGGTGGTGGTGGTGGTGGTGGTAGTGTTCGTTCTGGTAGCAGTAGTGTTGGTTTACGGGGTGAGCGTGATGTAGGCGGTTGGCACTTTGGCCAAATGTATATGTGTGTTTTTTTTCCAATAGTATACAAGACGCAGCTGCAGCTGGCAAAGTAGGCACGTATGTGCGTGTGGACTGGGCCATGGGCGGCTTTTTTATCCCCCCGCCTACTACGTACATCATCAACCTTCTTCCTTCCTTCCCGCAGCACCAAAAAAACCGGCTGTGAGAAACGGTTGGAGGAAATAGTAGCCATTGGTTGCGCTGGGCTGGCTGGTAAGTACCTAAACCCACTGCCTGTGTGCTGCTGCCTGACATGGTGGTGTAGCTATAGGCTTGCGGACGGCCGACGAGTACTACAGTCACACAGTGTTGGCCTAGCTACTACTTGGGGGGGGGAGGAGGGGGGGCTAGATATAGAGTCGTGTAGGGTGGGTTTCTGGTCTGCATTAATCTTGTCTGCTGGTATGTCTTGCTTCCCGAGTTGTAGGTTGTGAGTTACTGTCGTTGTGGAGAAGCCGTATGAGTGACTTCCTATATCGAGGCTTCTTGCCCCCTTTCCGGGACCCTTGACAAAACGTGCGGTGGATTTTTGGTTTGTGAGGTGGTTGACTGACTGACTGTGGGTTAGCTCTGGGCGTATAGATGGGATGTTCTCCGTACGATGTAGCTAGGTCTACGGTTCGGGTACCTAGGGCTATACTCTTGTGTCTCGTCCTGCGTTGGAAAGTCTAGTGCCTGGATGTGGCTCACTAAGTCGACCCCACAGTCCCATCTCGGGTGGTTTCCCGGGTTTGTCAAAGGCTCTGCCCACCAACATTATTCCTCTGGGTCGACTGGGTCACCGAATGATACTATAGCTAGCTATATAATTATATAGGCACGGGTCTTTAAGATTCTCAGTGTATTTTCCCCCGCCTCTAACTCTGCCGACGAATATTGAATTGCATTTTGCTTAGATGACATGGGCCCGTGGCTAGCCTTAAGGATTTGAACGATTTTGTGTTAGAAAGACTTATACTATGTTGGCCAGCGATTAGATCTGAGGTTTTTATGACTGGTACCATGGTCCGCACCGGGAAAAGTCTTGGGCTAGTGAGGTCCATATATTCACCAACCTTCTAGTATATAGCGCTTGTGGTACTGCCAAGAGGCAGGAGCAAAGCATACACTAATCAATCATTGACCCCAAGCTAAAGAGATTGCAGTGTGACGAATCTGTGATTGCAGCGATTCTGGTATACGTATTCTTGATACGTAAATTTGAACTCGTGCACCTCACAATTATTTTCACCAAACATTAGATTGCTACAGTATGAAAAAAGGGGTGGGATCACTACCATAGGACTACGGAACTTGGTGACGAATACCGAATTAAACCGTCATTATAGGAAGAATACTGTACCAATCCCGTATTCTTACCACATTAATAGCGTATTTACGGGAGTGTCGTAGTGACCCCACCCCCCCCCTTTTGGTACTGTATACATAAATTCTAACGGTAAACCGCGTTAGGAGGAGATTAAAAAGTTCATTTGAGACTGTTTGATCTGCTCATAAAGAATAGGAAATGTCTCCGTCGAGTCGTAATATTGACCAGAGCTGACGAGCACTTGAGATCTATTTTCAACCTGGTCCAGACAGATCCATGTATCGGCTGGTTTGTCAAACCTCTGCTGACCATACCAGGCTCAGGCATTTAATGAGTGAACCTATCACCGCTCCATGTAGCTCGCTCGCCTGGCGCCAGGGCCTTGTACCTGCGGTGATAGGACTATCTATAAGATTTGTGCTATAGGTCTGGATCTGACCTGGACTCTATGTAAATATAGTAGCTATACGACCAGATCTTCGGCTTAAGCTCTTCATAGGTCTCTTCCTGCACAAAACACTGGCAACAATAATCAGAAATATACAAGTCCATTTCATTACTAATCAAATAGATATTATTTATTCGCCGCCATCTACTCCCTATTTCTTAGTTGGAATCAGCTCCTCAATCGGCTCCTGCACTAGCCTCACCTTCACCCCTTCAATCTTCCCCTCCTGGCCCTTAACCTCCGCATACACCGCCCACTCCCCGTCCTCCTTCACCGCAACAAACCCATACCAGTCCTCCATGTTTAGCCCAAACGCATCATACGTCCAGGGCCCAAACAGTCCTTCCCCTGCCTCGACACGGTTGCCGTATTTCACCCGCCGTGTTTCTTTGTCAATATACAACCAACCGAGTGCTGGCGGGTCAAACGATGTTGACGTGACCAGCGCGGGCGTCTCGCTGTTTATAAAGAGTCGGATGTACCCACCAAATGGGTGGCCAGCGGTGGGGGACGAGGTCGTGTTAAGGTAGCACTGGGTTTTGGTTTTTGTTAGAAAGGAAGAGGGACATAGAGGGTGTGGGCGGCGTACTTTGTTCTCATGGAGAACAAGCTGCTTATGCGAGTGCAGTGGACTGGTTTTGCATTCGGAGAAGAGGGTGAAGTACGGTGGGAGCTTGGCTTTGGCTTTCTCTTCTCGGTCACCTTTGATGCCTTGGGCTACGCTGGTGGTTACTGGGATGGCCATTACCGTCAACAGCCCGATCATTGATGCCATGGCGATATGTGGAATCGGAGACTAACTCTGGTGGTATTCTTTTTCGAAAACTTACAGTGAGGTAAACATCGATGAGAATTGACTTAGAGGAACTAATCGCCATAGCTACTATTGATAACAAAACCCCTTGAGGGTGGGTACAGCCAGACATGGATCCTATCGGTAGTGATTAAAAAAAACAGGCTAAATGGTCATTTCTACTTTTAGTACCCGATATCGGCCAGATCCGACAGTTTAGTCCGCACCCCGCACCCCGGCCCAGCCGGCGCTTTCCTGAAAGCCGCTGGGACTACAGCTGTCAGCCCGTTAACGTCATGTGGCAGGGATCCAAAACCCCCCACCTATCACAACCTAAACCTTGCCGAAAGGTTTAATTTGATCGACGAACCCCCCCAGTTCGTTAGTGATGTAAAGATACGCAATACTTGGAGATCTTGAGTGATATGACGGAGAAGGATCAGCTTTTCTCATGTGTTTTACGTGTAATGGAGGGACAATTGAGCCAACGGCCATAGTAGCTTGGTAGCGCCTACACAGACAAGCTAAGTTGAGCTATAACCCACCCTGGAAAACGAGAGGGCCTGGTATAGAATTGATAGAGTGTCCAAAAACAGGAAAAGTGTAAAGTGTGAGTTCCAAGAAAGAGAGCAAGAGGTCTAAAACTCACGTCTCTCTTATAAACTCATACTCGCCCGCCGCATTTTCAAACCTTACGGAGTTTTTTTTAAAAAAAAACGAGCCCATTCCATAAGCGCTCACTCCCACTCCAGAGCTCTTTTCCTTAACCTTCAACCCTCCTGGGTCGCTAGATTCACACCCAAATCAGCCCAACCCATACAAACATAATGGCCGGCGAAAAAGATCGTGTCGCTGCCGATTCAGACGAATCTACCACCGAAACCGATTACGGCTCTCCCCCGCCCCGCCGAAACAACCGTGGACGCTCCCGCCGTCGCGCCAAGAAGAACCAGCAGCTACAGCAAGGCGGTGGCGGCCCGCTCGGTGGCCTGGGAGGCGTTGGTAACCTGGGAAATACACTATCACAAACCACAGGACAAGTAGGCCAGACTGCAGGAAACCTTGGCGGTGCAGTAGCGGGTGCTCTGGGAGGAGTAGCTGGCGGAGTAGCAGGTGGAGGTGGGGGTGGTGGGGGTAAGAAAGATACCCTGAAGCTGAGATTGGACTTGAACATCGACATCCATGTGGAGCTACACGCGAAGATTCATGGTGATCTGGAACTAAGTTTGCTGTGAGTAACCTTTTTGTGCTTCCATCCTTTCCGTTTTGGCCTGACTGAGTCTTGACAAGTTCTTAATATAGAAACTGATCCTTCCCTATCGGGACTTAGGGGTTGAGTTTGTTTGTTGAATATTTTCTATCCACGGGTTGTGGGTGTATTGATATCAAATGGTTTCCTTTTTTTTTCTTTCCTCCCTCACTCTGGTCACCAACGTTTTTGTTAGTTTCCTTTTTGTCACAAACGTTTCCGAACTTAGAGTAGTAATAATGACCTACATACTTGTATTGGCGGCGGCTACATGACACAAAAAACATACTCGTACTTGGTGTCCGGTTCGTTCCCACTAGCACTGTGCATACACTTCAGTTTGTTTGCTGCCATCAGAAATTACATATGTAGGTCCTAGGAAGAAAAGACGGCAAACACGGTGAGCTAGTGACAGACACTACATGTAGATTAGTTGGTTGCACTTTCGAAGTCCATAGCCAAGCGTGCGGGAGTGCTGGGCATTGCATGTAGTACGGCTCTGTGAGTTCGGGCGTAGATTAGTACATGTAGTCAGAAAGATAGATGAGGTTGACCAGGCCATGCGTACATGTCTCGTAAGCTAGTTTTGTGCCAATTCGGCCCAAATGATCGTTACCGAGAAATTGAGTGACTCCCATCGTGATGACTGGCCGCTCCTTCGCGGTACAGTGCATGCCAATGACCATGTATGTATCCAATCTAACTTGTACTCCTCTAAGATTAAGGTGTCCTTACGTGAAACCTTAATAGCGTGCCCCAAAATACGCAATGTCTTTCTCCAGAGCATGGCTCCATCAAACCTTATTTCTCGAAGGTTTTCTCCAAGTACCGCTAAATCGGGGGGTTGCCAAGGCAAAAAGCTGAGGACCTTCAATAAAACAGCCCTCTTCTACAAGATCTAAACTAAATGTAGTTTAGCAGCTGAGCTTGGCAACCGCCGAATAACTCAGATTTAGCGGTAACTAATTACTAATCCCAGTTGTGTTTGTAATCTAGCCAGTCCGGTTCTGAACTCAATGAGATCCACCGGATGCATGGGTTCTCACTCGATGTTAACACTTAGGAGGAGTTTATGATGCCTTCTCACTTTATCTTTATGCATAGCACAGCTATGAACGTCACTTTCAAAACTCTCGCCACAGAATTGACCATCAAGTTCCTGAAACTTTTTCGGCTGCGGTGTTAATTCCTACAGCGCTTCATGCATGTTTCAGAAACTATCTTGCTGGCATCAGCACGTGAAAGAATTTTATTACTTTCAAGTTATTAGGCCCAGCAATTTGCCCAGTTTGGTTTATAATTGGACCAGCCCGATTCGAAACCGGACTATGACTGGGTCAGGGAGTATCACTCGGTGCCAAGAAAGTCATTGTGTTTGAATACCGCTAGGCCTACGTACAGCACTGTTGTCCACAAGGTCGGTGATCGATTTTCGAGCACATAACGCAGGTGAGTACTCACGCGCGGTACTCTAGATAGTTGAACTTTCAGTAGCTGTGGTATGCCTCATACCCGCCATTTTTGATAAAATAAGTCATAAGTACAGTTACGTCTCTGCAAAGGTTACAGAGCTCCGTGACGTCAAAACTACTTCTATAGGAAACCTCTGATGTAAATCGATATTGCTCGAGAGATAATCCCTGCAGTAGGTTAAAAGGACCGGGGATCTCGCAGCTTGGCTGTGGTTTCTTGGAATCCCTGTTCGTTAAGTGGCAGCATTCCAAGAGACGGTGAACGACTGTAGTGAGTTTCCCAAGTGTATACTCCGTTCCTACGATAGGCAGGAGTGTCTAAAGCCACCAGGAATATTTCTGTAGAATAAAAAGTTACTAGAAGCCATTCCCCACAATAAAAGATAATGCCTTTAGTGGTATAAATTGAATAGCAGGCCGTACACACTGCTCAGGCCCGCTGCTATGTAGAGTAGGCATTCAATTCCCACGCTTACAACGCTGGCTTTCGTGGGATTGTTCGCAATGCTTAGTTGGCAATACTATATATATATGTGACACTGATATAACCACATCTAACTAACTGTGTAGCTGAATAACGTCATAATAGTTTATCGAACTGGTGAGACACGCAGATTCAGCTGAAGTGAAGTCGTTCCTCCTCGAATAGTAGAGCGGAGCTTAGTGACTTTGCCGCTGGGAATCACTACTGGGATAGGAAGTTCTGGAATCTGTGTTTCTTGCCAACTAGGCCTAGGGAATACACTGACCATAAACCCAGTTGGATTGACCGAATGACATACGTATCATATTAAAATCAGATCATCTGTTATGGTCAACTGCAGAGAAACCTATCATAATTCCACTCCCTCGAAGTATCCCCACCAAACTTCCAGAGCTCGGAGGGAACAACCTGCGGTTTGCCAATAGACGACATCCCGGGCCATTCGGACACCCCCCTCGCTCGGACAGTTAACGTAGAAATAAAAGATCAACGTTTAGGTGGCTTCAATAGAAGTTTTAGGCGAACCATCAATTTTGAAAAAATGTTGGTTGCAAAATTGATGGTTCCATGCCGATCTCCATATAAAAACGGGTTCAAAACTGCTAGTTGCGGGAACCGTTTTGCTGGGTGGCAAATAGCACTTTTCAAAATTGATCATTGGCCTAAAGTTTCTAGTACCTCTTTTCAACCAACCACCATCGACTGTCCGGGTGAGAGGGGAGTACGTCCGAGTGGCCCGGGAGGTCGTCTAAATGTCTCTCTCTAAATTCAATCCCTTTGATAATTCCAGCAATAATCAGCTACTATCCCATGGCCTGGCGCGACATGCTCAGAATCTGGTGCACTGCAGATCCGGTGTCTTGGCACCAATGTTTGTCGATTATTACTATATATGGTAACCCAAGTGCCAGGTTTGTATAATAAAGACTTTGCGCAAATGGAGCCTGCTCCATTTTCTGACAACTTGATTGGTGCCGATCACACCATTAACCAATCAGATAATCGAAATATAGAGCTGGCTCTATTTGCGCAAAGTCTCTAATATGCAGTGCACCAGATTCTGAGCATGTCTCACTAGTCCATGGGATAAGGGTGGAATCATGTCAGATTTTTCTATCCCTTGGGCGCGTGAGACATTTGCGAAATCTCTCTCATACATAAATATTAGAGACTTTGCGCAAATGGAGCCAGCTCTATATTTTGATTATCCGATTGGTTAATGGTGTGATCGGCACTAATCAGGTTGTCAGAAAATGGAGCTGGCTCCATTTGCGCAAAGTCTCTATTATGTGATCTCGAGGAAATTGTCAGGCTATGTTTTCCAGTACTTGTAGTACGCCTGTATGTCAAAAACTTCGCAGGTCGCTTTATTGCAATCAACCACTTCCTGAATAGATGACGCTAATGCATGAGAGAGATTTCGCAAGTGTCTCACACGCCCAAGGGATAGATATCAAAGGTGTTCGAGATTTCGTCAAAACATTTGCAAAGATCTCGAGGATCATTGGAGGGCTTCAGACATGCATGCATGCACTTAAATTGATGCAATCGGAGCATGCATAGACACTTCCATCTTTCATTGCACGAGAAATTAGTTGATCTGTTTTGGATTAGGTACTTAGAGACACCCACACGCCCTCACTCTATGTGAGGTATGCAGTGTGTACACAAGATGCTTAATCTATCACCCATCCCGTAACCTCCACGACAAGAAGAAAGAAAGAAATATGGTACAACATCCAATAGACCAATAGCCCAATTAATCCCATACACAACCGTAAATCTCCATCTCAAAATAACAATTGTCAACCATCATATATACCTACCGATTAATCCCGACCTACGATTTCCAACTGTCGCTCAAAAAGACCACAAATCAACCCGTACTTCTCAAGACATACATTAATCAGTCGCCGAATAACCGCTCCATACAATCGTCTAGGTACTTTATGAACTAGTAATCAGTCAGCCCGTTGGGCAGGCCTCCCATGCACGATGGCAACGACAAACAGAAAGGGGAAACGTACAGCAATGCCAATTCCAAATCACCATGAATCTTTGCCTTCAACTCGACATCCAGCTCGAGGTTAAGATCCAGCCTTAACCTCAACGGCTTATCCCTCTTGCCGCCACTCTCCTGCTGCATGGCCATCTGCTGTTGCATCTGCTGCATCTGTATTTGCTGCTGCTGATATTGTCTCTGCATCTGTTCCTCGCGTTGATTCCGCTGTTGCAGTTCCCTCCCGTCTGTTTCTGATTCAGATATAGGGGCAACCTGTGGTTTCTTCCCACGACGGTTGCGACGACCGCCACGGCGAGAGCGGGAGCGGGCAGCAGGGGCGGCGTCAGAGTCGTTATCGGAGTGATCGCCAGAGGATTGTGAGATGGGAGCACCTTCATTGCTGTTATTATAATTCTCGTGATCCGAATGCTCTTCACGCTCACGGGATTGCTCACGAGATGAGGATTGGGCTTCGGCGTTGAGCTCGTTGGGCTTGGTTGCCTCTGCTGTAGACATGGCTGCTTGGTGGTTTGGTTACGATCTTTAGATATAAACAGTATGGAGTTTGAAAGTATCTATTTGCTGTAGACAGTCGAAAGTCGAAAGGGAAGCTCGGGCCCTGCCATGCAAGAAATATGGAGAGAAGTGGAAATTTACCCTGACGCGCGCGGCGACGTCCTGTGGTGCTATATAGTTTACATGTATCTGTACCTTCCCTCGGCACCAATGCACGTTTACAGGTTTTTGGTTAAACGACGTCAATAGACAGTCGCCGGTTGTTACTGACTTGTTTTCTCGGGATGATGCTTGTTTTGGTTACAATCCCTGACCCGGCATAATCGAACAATCATCGGGATCTCCAAGAGGAATTCCAAGGTTTTCTATCGAACGTCACCCGCTTCCTAAAACCCTAGGCGCGTTCGGCTCCAAGACTTGTTTTCTCCCCTTGGCCCAGACCCCTGAACCTTTGGCAACACATTTCAAGTTTCTCCTTTTCGGGATAGAGTCAATTGTAACAGGCTCTTGGCAACGGCTGTCGAGGGGTGTGGCGCTATCAACTATTACTGGGTTGTGTAACGGAACTCGCGGCTATTCCCTGTTTGTGATGGCGTCAGTCGATGGAGGGATCAATGATAGGGATGCATCTCAGGTTTCAATGGCTATGGCCAATGTCACCGCCCCCATTCCGAGTTTTATAACCTGATTATTAGTTATGCTACTCCCTACCGTATGTAGAAGGAGTAATAATTAAGATTTTCAGCCATTTAGAACACAAAGAGTAGCAATGTTGTCGAGCAGGCACCATCTACCACGGCTTGGGTGCATGGAGAAACGATTACCCAAGGCACACATTTCCAATATGCAGTCGAATTATCGATAAATCGGACACGCGTATACCGATTCACAGGGTGTTTTCTAGATATGCGCCTTAACAACCTTCTCGTTTGATCGCATTGCGCAGCAGTAAATTGCAGAAGCAATTCTCATCCCTCCCCGCGAGAAAATCCGGTGGCGTTGCTCTGACGTTATCGGAATTCAGGTTTTATTCTCGATGGGGGAAGATAGAAGTAAAGAATGTAAGGGAGCGAAGCAAATAGAGTTGTTATAAAGACCACACTTTACCCACAGTTCTCGATAATCATCAAGTCAGAAAACAAACAAACACATAAACCAAAACCCATTACCACTCCACCACTATCTTCCCTCCAAACACATATTATTATAAACAACAATCATGTCTACTGTCGGCTCTCACAAAGATCTCGAGCTCAAGGAGCACGAAAGCGAGCATGATATTGAGAACAAGGAGACCGCCCTCACGAAGGAAATGAACAGCGATGATCCAGAGGTACAAGCCAAGGCTATTGCAAAGCGCATGTCTTTGATCGTAGACACTGCCCTAGACCGACTCAAGCCCTTCCTTGAGATGATGGTTGATGTGTGTATATCCCTATCCCATTCTAGTTCCAGTACTTTCACCATACTAACACAGACCAGAGCATTGAACGTGCTGAGCGCAAGAAGAAAGAGGATAAAGATATCGATGAGCAAGAACTAGTCGACCAAGTCAAGCCACTCCTCGAAAGGTCTACCACTATCCTTCAAGAATGTTACGGTGCCATCAAGGCTCTTGACCCCGACGGCAAGATTGCAAACAACGCCACGAACCGGGCCAAGAATAGCGAGGCCAGCGCAGAGGAGCAGCATCTTGCACAGGGCCTTGCAACTTTGGCAGGAGATGTCACCAAGACTATCGAGCGCATCAAGGAATTCATCAAGGATATGCCACATGCGAAAAACCAGCTAGGACCGCTGTTGGATTTGTTTGGTGGTAAGTTTCCATTATAACTCCTACAATGAAGGATTATATTAACTTTTATGATAGAACCCTTATTCCAAATTCTCTCCGCTGTCGGGTTGCTTCTAAACGGTGTCCTGGGACTCGTTGGGGGTATTCTTGATGGATTGGGTCTTGGTGGACTTCTCAGAGGCCTTCTCAACGGGTTGGGACTATCGAAGCTACTCAAGGGCTTGGGACTGGGGAATTGGTTGGAAGATAAGAAAAAGCCGGCTTGAGCGGCTCTCTTTAGAGTTCTTTGTCCTCATCTGTAATTGGTGAGGCGTATACTCTTTACTTTGGCCATCTGTATTAGTAGCTTTTGCCGTTTGGTTACTTTATGAAGAGATGATGATACGATATGATTGGAAGATTAGTATAGGGTTTGATATTTGGGGGGATCAATATGAAAAAACTTATTCGAATGGCTTTGATCATAAGTGATGACTCGGTCTTGGCATACCAGCAACAATTATGTAGGCAAGTCCGTTCATTGGCTACGGCTCAATAATCCGCTCTTATATAATGAGAAACCGGGATTTCCCTAGATCGCCTGCTCCCAGTATCCTGGTAATTATAAACGTGTGCTTTTAGCCGCTGGCTGAAGTTCTAGAATTACACTGATCAACCGTGCACTCGCGTGGCCAGGCATCAGGAAGAAGATCATGATGATCATCAGAACAAAAGTATCTCAAAGTACTTTCTAGGGGGTGGTTTCGAGTGTAGTGGTGTGACAAGGTGATCGATAGGCCCTGTGTAGCTTTAAGACCGAGTGATTGGGTGCTGCAGGTAGACACAGTGCTTGTATACTTGCACAGATGTCTTGAAGTGCTGAGACCTTCTATATGTCACTAGTTGTATATAAATATTCCCTACGGCCTAATTGCGACCCGTCTCTCTAAAATATTTCTGTTATGCATACATGGTGATGTGGTCATATGGTGGTAGCAAACCCCTAATATTGTTGTAGGGAGTCATCAGACTGCCGAATATGTTTGAGTGGTTACAACTACCCGCCTAAGCGCCAGCTATCGCTACACCGATACCCAAGTGTCAAATACCGCGATAGAAGGTAAGCCATCGATAGGAATATCGCCAATAAAATGAATAGGTAGTGCCAAACTGTAAATCAATCCACTTAATCGGGTGGTGGATAAAGCCCCTGGTAAAACTATCGTAGAAACAAGGATTAAGGGCTTCTGGCCAGTGCTGTCGCTCAAATCCCCTCCGAGCATGGAGATTTTGCCCACAATAATTCTACCGGAGGCTGTACCTGATCTTTCGTAGTGTTGATGATGAATCAATTAGATGATGGGAGTGGGTTAATTAAGACTTGATAGTTCCTCATACTTAGATAAATGCAGGTATGTATCCTAGACCGTCAAGTTCAGGCCATTAATAGGCCCGTTACAACCAAAACCCCACCAAACCGCCTCGGTGAGTAGTATCGAAATCATCGTTTAAAGAGTTCATAGTGCCCTACCTGTTATATGCGGTTAGTAGGCGTCCCGGCGAATGTGATTTGGCGGTCCACGGGCCGCCTGCTCAAAGCACATGAGTATTGTTTAGAACAGGCCAAATGAATTGTGTGGTATACTAATAACTGGGACAGAGCGTATTTGCCAACAGTTGGTATGACGGAGGCAACTCTCAAAATGGAGTACGCTACCTGTGAAATGGGCCAACACAGACATTGCTATGCTGTCAACTACTGTAGTATTGGCGCCGGCCTACATATTTGATATCGTTAGCAGTGTAAACCACAGCCCGGCACGCGACCCCGCACCAAAGCAAAAATTACTAATACCACCTTGTAGAGCGGTGAAGTGTGCACGTGGCGAAAGTCTCACATCAAACAGAGGCTGTTGATTGTGGTTGCGGAGGATAAAAAGCAGTTTATGGGGGACGCTTATATACCATATAACTCTTGGCATGGTCTACGCTAAACTACCAACTATGACCACATACTGAGCGGTAACTACAATATATAACTCCGCGGTCCAGAGAGTCCTAGCCATAACCTTCAGGTATACGAGTCATGAAATACATCACACTTTAAATCATGTAATCAGCTCCGGGGTTCAGAGAGTCTACATACAATTAATGAATAAAAAAAAACCTCCGGGGTTCAGAAACATGCAACAACAACCCGAGTGATTTTCCATGAGCCAATATTCGGGATATTCCTGGAGGACTTCACCAGGACCTTAACACAAAAGATATAAATCAAACTAACGGGTCAAGCATCCTGTATTATCTCATCTGTATGTATACATCCCTCCCAAACGTCGTATGAGCATACCGTAAATTCCAACGATTGAAACCTAATATCACAACACAATCATGTAGATGTATCTTCCCTCGTTCTCAATTTCCTAACATGATCAAATTACCAAACCATTGAACTACAAGAAACCTAAAGAAAAGAAAAGAAAGTTACACTTCAAGAGGGACCAATAACAAAGTAGTAAATAAACAACGCTACTCTATCCACGCTGCAACACTAAGAAAGGAGATTTTCAAATGATAGAAATTTTGGAAAATATAACCGATGGAACCCATACATAACAGAAACTATGCCCCCCTAAAAACAATAAGTAACCCAAAGTAACCCCGCAGTATAAAGTATACCATCTTCAGATAGGTTCAAAGTGAACCTGATACCGTACATAAAATAGGAAATAAAAAAAGGAAAGTGAAAAAGAAAAAGCTACCCAAGCGCCATGTGTGGTTCACCACAACAGAAATAAAAAAAAAACTTGAGAGATATTCTCATGGGGATGTCGGGGGACAAGAGTCACGTTTAGATCAGCGAACCGGCGTCAAAGCTCTGGGTTCTTAACTTTCCTTCCTTCGACCACCTTTTTGAGCGTTTCAAGTCGCTCCTCCATGATACCTATCGCCTCCTCGACCTCCCGCTCTTTCATTCCTTTGGAAATGGCACCTCTTCGGTTACCAAGAACCTTCTCGAATGAGTCCATCCGGCGGCCTCTACCAATATCCCCAACACCGCCAAGACCTGAACGATCCTCAAGCCACTCCCAGAGGCCTTCCTCCTCACGCTGCCAAGCCTGGTCCCAATATTGTACACCACCAGCTGGGCCATTTCTGATAGCAGTCATGGAAGCCTGTTGATTCCCACGTCGGGACATAAAAAGCATAACGACGAGGACACAGATGATGATAAGGCTGAGATTACCACCAACTAGCGGCTGAATTATATCCACGACAGGGCCGAGATATGTCTTTAATGGTGCAAATATCCCCCAGCTCTCCATTTCGGCAGGGCTGGAAAATCCAGCAGCTTGAGCTGCTCGCCCCTTGACAGTTCCGCCGACAGACCGGCCAATGGCCTCTCCCTTAGCTTCCATAGCCTTTCGCCTCTTTTTACCCCTAAGTTTAGCGGCTTTACTGAGGGGCTCTTTAGGCAAGCACTCTGTTTTCAGAGCTTTGATAAGATCTGCATTGTAGGCAATCTGCCCGTCGCTGGCACCCTTTTCAATAGGACCTACTCATGATAAGCATCGAAAACCAGAGCTATTTGGAGCATGAAACATACCTTTTAGCCAACTCTTTCCTGACCACTCTACTGTACAATTCGCAATCATTCTCGTGTGACCCCCCTCGCCCCACATGAGACAGTATTTTGACTTGACCACAAACACATTTCCCGAAGGAACATCTGGGGTTTGCGTGGCTACGACAACACTCACATGATCCTCCAGATCGCAGAATTCAATCGTCTCAGTGATGAGGCACTTTGTCTGTTTTGGTCCAATCGGCCCACCAAGAGGCTTGATGTAAGAGAACGATCGAACCTTTTTCCCACCATCTCCTTCTACCCACTCACCCTTATCTGGGATTTGAATGTCGAGAACCTTTTCTTCCTCCGCAAGAAAACGTGAAATGAATGGATAACTTCCAGGCCCAAAAGCAAGCGAATAAACCTGTCCTAAAGGCGCTGGGATGATTTCGTCGCAAAGTGGCTTATCATAGTGAGCATGGTCGGCTGCATCAGTGCATACAGTCGGGAGATGAGTCGCCGGGCCAGGGTAATCTGCAGCCGGAGCCGCTCCAGGAGCCGCTTCGCCACTGGTAGCCCCCCCAATGGGCTGTTGGCTGACTTTTCTACTTACACTTTTCGAAGCAGTAGCGTCCCCATTGGCTTTGGTATCCAAAATGCCATCTCCGGCGTCGGTGTAGCTTTCTCCAAGGTCCTCATCGCTATCATCCTCGTACTCATCCTCGTCTTCATCTTCCTCATACTCACTTCCACCATGTTGCTCTTGTTCTTCTACTTCGCCTGTAACACCACTTTCCTCTAGCCTGACACCAGTTAGGTTCGCCACAAGCTGCGGATGACCAATTCTCCAGATCCCAACAATGAGATCATACGTGCTATCCCTAGAAATGAAGCTCGCAAAGACATGACGAGCATGCAATGTCTGGATCACGATTGCATTCGGAAACACCATCGCAGTACTCTTCTTCTCAACACTTACGACTTCGTCAAAACTGATAACCAAGGTATTTATCCATCCAAAAATATTCGAGTTGAAGCAAATGTGACCCTCAGAGACGTAGAACCTTCCCTGCAGCAAAATCTCCTTCTGAAGAGCACATCCATAATCCTCAATAAGATAATCGTCCTCTGGTACAGATCTGAACAGCGCGTGGAAATCACGATTCCTCTTCTTGCTTGCCACTGCAAATCCAGTCGGCTTAGGAGCAGGTTGTACATTTCCACCAGATGCAGCAGAAGAGCCACGTTTTCTCCCAATTCCGGTGGAACTCTTCACGCTACCAGATCGCCGTCTGTCACCATCGCCAAACCATGCATCGTCCATTTCATTTGTAGCCAGTATACTGCTTCGCTCAGGAGTCATAGTCCCGGCAGCTGGAAGGCTGTCTCTATGCGAACCACCATAAAAGGCGGAATCTTCTGCAACTGGTGTTCTGATCGTTCTTTGGGGATCACTCATCCTTGTAGTATGATTTATGGGACTGTTGGCGGCGGTCTCAAAATTGACATCTTGGTTGCTGATAGCAGATAATGGTGTCGGTGACTTCATGCTAGTGGCGCTATGGGGATCTGAAGCATGTGAATCATTATGTAGGGCAGCCTGGTCGCCATCTGAATTGTTATTAGATCTTGATACCGAGTTTCCTCCCTCGGGCACCTTCTTTGGACTAGGCAGTATGCCTAAACTTCCCAAGCTAAGCTCTCCATGACCCAGTGTCTCAACCGCTAATCTTCTCTGAGGCTCTGCCCTCCGACCCGCCTCTATGCCTCCGTGAGCAATGTTTTCCTTGTCATGATCACTCTTGTCCGACAATCCTGTTGCAGTCCTAGGACGGCCTCCGGGGCCATTATTCGCCAAATTTGTGTTGGCGATACTGTTGCTAATTGTCGTAGCAGCGGTCTGCGCAGCTGAAAACATACTTTGGAAGAAACCTCCCGCCCCAGCCTGGTTGGTGCCACCCGGTGACCCACTCTCCTTGGGGAGAGGTGTCTCGCTTGTAGGTGTTAGTGGGGCAGACATGCTTTGCGAAAGCTTACTTGGGGTTCCGCTTAAAGAGTTTGTTCGGTTTCGCGTCCGCGTTGTACCTCCAGAGACTACTGCGCCTACTGGACTCTTTGGAGAGAAATGACCCGAGCCGTCAGTTGGAGTGGGCGGGGTAACTGTTGTTTGAACAACAGTTCCATCTGGGTTATATGGATCTGCAAGAGTACCAGGCGAAGCATGGTCCTTAGTTATTATTCCACCTGGCCATGCCCGACCGTTCCGGGGCGCGTTTGATGAGGGGTTCTCTTGCCCGAGAGAGATTTCGCTAGCATCGGAGGTGCCGACGGATGTGCGGCCCGTACGCCGCCCACGGTCTTCGGACCTCCTGGATTCGCCTCCTGAGGTTGCGGGCCTGACTTCGGGGGTCTCGCTAGGGGTCGGAAGGTTCGTATTGACCGAAGCTAGCTTATTCGGCATTCCGCCGCTTTTGGTGAAGGGGTCCTCTTTTTCTAAAGGGGGGGTCGGAGAGGTTCCACGGCGAAATGGTGCCTTGAAGATGTCGGCGGCAGTCCTGGGAGGTGGTTTCTCGGATTGGTTGTTCCCAGCTGCTATTGAACCTGCTGTTGTGCCAGTAGCTTGTGAGAATGTAGCGGCGTGTAATGGTTTGCTGGGCATTGGCTCATTAGACTTCTTTGAAGGTGTCAAGACACCAGCGGTGTTGGGACGTGGTGGGGAGTTGCTGCGACGATGATTAGCGTTACTGAGCTGCATATTGTAAAATAGAATAACTGAGTACTGAACAGAGCTTGTCTGCAGTGTAAACTGAACATAAAGAATAAGGCAAGCTTATATCAACAGGGAGCAGAAGGACAGGACAGGAATAGAACACATGGTTGAGGTCTAGTAGTGTGCCAGTGGCACCGGTGAACCCCAGCAAAAGCAAAGGCAGCAGACAAGGCGGCTGAAAAGGCACCACTTACACATCTGTCTCCGAATCATAGGACAAAACGCCGTCATCCTCACTGGCTCGCTCCTTATGTTCTCCACCCTCGTTCTCGTCGGTCCTCTCACCATCCTTGATGCTCCCAATAGAGCCACTGCCGCTTCCTGACCCGTTTTCACTCCTGGCCCCTTTCCGTTTGAATATGTTTTTAATGCCCTTTCCCCCGCTACCGGTTGAGCCTGGGCCCGAATCGGTTGGAGCCTTATCCTGAAGACTTTCGCTACTCTGGCCGCTCTTTAGGGAACTGCCGGCCGAGCCCGAAACGAGATTGTCTAGTGAGGGCGAAGAACCGAGATTTACGGCGGACTTCTTCTTGCGATTGAACAAGCCGATTTTTCCTCCGGTAGGTGTGGCGGGGGCTGAGTCTGACGATGAAGGAACGGGCTGCTGATCAGTAGCTACTGTAGACATTGCTTATAGATTGATATGATAAGAGAACTAAAGAAAGAATAAAGTGATATATGTGGATCTCCCCAGCTTTGCTGGGAGAGATCTATAGATAAAATATTGCTATGTAGTGGGAAAAAAGATTCAGTGAGGGGCGAATGAAGGGGGGGGACGAAAGGGGACGATGGCGGTGGTGGAAAGGGAAAAGAAGCAGAAGAAGAAGAAGAAGAAGAAGCTCTCAGGAGGTTTAGATGGGGGGGGAGAATGAGATGATGACAGAGCCCTGGAACAGGTGGAAGAGCTGGCTAAGTATGTACCTCCTCGCACAGACAGACTACAGAGTGAAGCCACTTCCTGGATAGCACCCTAATAAACAAGTGTTATTGATCTAAAGTATGCTCAGTGCACTTAGCTACCGGACTTTCCCTGGTCCTGTCCGTCCTCCTCCCGCCTCGCGAAGGACAAGCCGTGATGACAGAAGAGATCCCAGCGTGACACGGGTAAAACATGACACCGGGACCCGAATCAGCCACATATTCGGAGCCTGAGCGCTTACTGAATTGAGATCTACGCCACATCCCTACATTGATCCAAATTTCTCTCCTCCCACCGGTAAAGGAGGTGGTGGAAGAGCAAATGCAACTACTCCACGAAAAAAAGAGCAAGAGGTAGGCACTCTACGCCGTTTCTCCAAATGGGTGAGTGTCAATGCAAAGCACTGATATTCATATTCGCCGCCCTCTGATGTGGGATTAAGGTTAGCGAGAGCTATTTTTAAACCTCAGATTCCCAGGGGAAGTGAGACTGCAGTTAGAGTACGAACCAGCATCTCCTTGCATCAGCGTAAATTTCATAATTTACAGCGGTGTAGTGGAGTTCTGAGCTCGGCGAGAGTTACTTATGCACACCGCTGGATGTCACTCGCGTCGAGAAACAATCTCCCGGTTTACCCCACTAAATTTTTAATGATGCACATAAAGTGCCTAGAGTAGAGTACATGTAGGTATGTACTCGCAATTTCATAGCGTTTTTGAACACAACCAATATTGCATACACCTAAAAAACCGCCAAGACTACATTTTTGTATGGCATGCAATAGCGGTTGTGTTTAGAAACGCTATGAAGTTGCGAGTACATACATGTATGTATGTACCCGGTAAACGAACAGATGGGAATCACCGTTTTTAGGACGTTGCACAACGTCTCCCTTTGACCTCTGCATATTGGAGCCCATTTGCTTGTGGAAGCTTGTCTGCGAAGGGCTAACGAAAAAAACGAAGTCTTGATGCACGGCGTGCTTACTGAATATGGCCTTATGAATCCAAAAGAGGGAAGGGCTACAAAGAAGCTTCGTACTGCCTGTAGGCCACATGGATTTGACACCCAAACAAATTAACCCTGTTACCAGCCAGACTTTGACTGCACCTTGCCTACTCGAAAACAGGGAGAACATGTAGATTAGACCCGATAACAGTACATACATGTATTGTACATGTACGTATATGGGAACCGTAAAGGGGGCCGGGACTCTATATATTTTTTATCCGGCATATTATTGATTTAATGACTAAAGAGATACCGACACAACAGCATGAATCTATGTATTTACACGGCAGCTCTAGTTGGCGGATATCGAGTGGTAGACTACAAATACATGTATGTACAATCTTATACCAGAAAAGTCAAGTACATGTACTAGTAAACTTGACATTCTAGAAAGAAATGACTCGATGGCGACTCCTTTGAGCATAACCTAGTCAACTCAGGGTTATTCAAACAGTCATGTACGTGTGTTCACATAGTACTAACTTGAAGTGCTCATACTGATCATAAGTAGTGACTCGCTAGTAGTTAACTGAGTCGAATGAGCTTGTAGAAATACGAGGACCCAATCCCTAGCTTAGCTGACGTTGGCATATTAATACACCATCCAATTGAAGTGTAACTGTGGCTGAAGAGCGACACGTTGATATGCCTCCAGGGCGAGTCGAATGTATCCAAGTGCACAGCAAACTGCACTTACCGCAGCACGGAGGGCTAAGTCTATCTTATGCCCAGCATCAGATAAAGTGTGGATCAGCATCTGATCAAATGTTTGACCATAGCTTTGGCCCCAAAGTGCACTTGAATGCACTGCAACTATTGGGGCGATTCATACACGAAAATCTAGATGGGAAAGTGAGAATCTCAAGGAGTCTAAAGGATCAACTACATGTAGAGTAGTTTGCCAGTCACAAAGCGCGCCCGGACCGGGTCCTGACTTTATCCGCATTCCGACCACCGTGCGTAGCTTACTGCATCCTAAGATGTAGACGCTTAGCTAGGGCCGAGCCCCTCTTCGATGGGATAGAAATTTGGGCGGTACTGGCATGCGGGGCTCGGCTCGGCTTAGCACAATTAATACAATGTTTATAGCTGCCGCTGGAGGAGACGGCCTGGGTTCAAGTTCCGGGCCGGGCCAGGGGCTCGCTGCGAGTTTTTGCGACCATTTTGCTTCGTCGTGTTTACATAGTACTGCAGTGAATGCCATAATTATAAGGGCACTGCACATAAGGGTAATCCCTTTACAAGGGTACCATTTTCCTATCTCCTTTTTTTTTGATAGGTAGGATTAAGGCGATATTGGCTATAATAATTTCCATAGATTAGAGCTAGTGTGGATATTAAATAACACTATACCAGGTGATTCCAACGACGATGAGTAGCGCAAGGTAAACCACAAAGTCGATCAATCCTTTTTCAACAACAAACGGAAAATTTAACTAAACCACCTATTATCAAGGTAATTCATATTTTGACGATTCCTCTCACAGACCGCTTGCTTAAAATACCGGTACCTACTTCTGCCGTACGTTTATATTTACCAATAACATCTTCCCGCATTAACTAGTCACATAGTATCACTCGATATCCGTTTCGTCCCCAACAATAGGACAAAAATAAATTACATTAATTTCCCTACCAACGAAAAAACATTTCCTCCCGATGTACAATAGGTCAAACTTCCCACTCTTAAAGGGACATCGCCGAATCTTCCAGGCAATCCCAGCTGGAACTAGTACTCCATATGTTTTCGGATGTTTTATAAACTCGAGCGTCTGGCTTAGAGCCTCTCTTTATTGGAAGAGGAAACACCATACTATTTTCTTATCACTGCTTAGAGTACTAATCTCTGTAGTCCCAAAATGGTTCTCCCACTCTAAGTTCTAGAATTCTGAGGTTACTTTTGTAGCTCCAAAGAACCTCACTTGCGTACGAACCCAGTCATAAATTATGGTTATCTTAAAATGTGCGTACTTACAAGCAGAACAGCCTGTAAAATAGACGTTTGATCATTCATTATTATTTCTGAAAGAATTCTTGGTCATGGTGATTCCCCCAACCCTAATTTTCCTTGGTATCCTTAGCATTGTAGACTTTTCCATTGCCCAATAGCCTTCTACCCTTAGATTTCCTCCAACGACATTTACCTCCGCGACGGGCCCGGATGCGGCCTTGAAGTTTGGTGGCGGCTAATCTCCATGACATCTCCCTTCTTTGGAGGACCAGATTTGAGGAACTTGTTCACGATGCGTTCAACCTCCTAAAACGAACAGATACACTTGTCAATAATTTTGATTCGCCCTCTATGTATGAGGGTGGCTCACGTCAATGTCATCCGCGGGGACTTTCTGCATTGGCACATTGAAGTAATCCGCAACTTCACACAACTCCCGCCAGGTGCTTTGATTATGGACGAACGAGATGCTAACACCCACTCGGCCAAACCTTCCAGTCCTCCCGATGCGGTGGAGGTATGTGGGGGTATCTACAATCACCATACCACTATTGGTCACCATAGTTGGCAAATCGTAATTGACAACCATGGAAACAGTCGCAACGTCGATTCCGCGCGCAAGGACATTGGTGGTGATCAAAACCTTCGCCTTTCCCGACCGGAAGTCATCGATCACGTTGTCTCTGCAGCTTGAATTTTCGAGT
Source organism: Morchella sp. 2016-41 (assembly GCA_024713855.1). Taxonomy (NCBI): domain Eukaryota; kingdom Fungi; phylum Ascomycota; class Pezizomycetes; order Pezizales; family Morchellaceae; genus Morchella; species Morchella sp. 2016-41. Next base: position 934,165 of record JAMGZD010000021.1, read on the forward strand.
CCTGAGTGCAACACAGCAACTTTATGACCAGCATCGGTCATACGCTCGTATATCCTGTCTGCATCCACTCGGCGCTATTCCAAGGTTAGCGAAATGCAAAGAGAGGAGGAAATGAGGACCTGCCTTAACGAAAATGACGGAGGAACCAATGGTGAGGACTTTGTAAAGATCTGTTAGGACACGGTACTTGTCTGCCTCGTTGGCACAGTCCATGTACATCTGTTTGATACCAGCTACAGTGAGTTCGGCATGCTTCAATGAAAGAGTATTCGCATTTGGGGCGAAGCGTTCGGCATAAGATACTACAGATGTTGGAAAAGTGGCGGACCAGAGAACGATCTGTATCCCCGCAGGCATAGCCCTGATTGTGTTAGATTGAGACAAAAAAAAAGGATAATTAAATGTCTCACCTTTTGACCCGCATGCACTGATCAGCCATGTTTTGCTCATCCAGCATATTGTCCGCTTCATCTACGACGAATATCTTGATGTTTTGAACCTCAAGAATCCTGCGCCGGATGCAATCAATTACAGTACCTGGAGTACCGATGATTACATGTGCGTTCATCATTTGACTTCTGTTCACCATGTTTGGAATTGCGAACTGGCCTTTTACATTGGTATACCGTCCCATCTTTTTAAGGACATCTCCGATTTGGCGAGCGAGTTCACGGGTTGGCGCAATAACAAGAGCCTGTGGTTTTTGGAGTCTGACATCAACACGAGAGAGAATGTTGAGCATGAATGCTGCTGTCTTTCCTGTGCCTGACTGTGACTGGGCAATCATGTTATGAGGGGGGTTAGCAAGAAGAAGGGGCAGCGCCATTTCTTGGATTTTTGAGGGGCGCCGGAACCCCATGTCATGAATCCCGCGCATGATTTCATCGGAACTAAAAGGTCAGCCAAATGGAAGCAATATAGGTGTGACAAAGGAGTGAGCATACAGCCCTAGTTGCTCAAAGGTCTTTGCCGAATACAAAGGGCTACTTGGATCCCCTTGTAAATCAGAGAGTTTAAGGACCACATCATGCTCGCCATCGTCTTCTAAGGAGTTGTTTCCTGGTAGAATGTTGGCTGGGTCTCCATCGTTCAAAGAGAAGACTAGGCCCTCGTCGTCGTCGTCGTCGTCATAATTGAGATCGATATTTTGGGGCCTGGCAGCGCCGTGGATGTCACGAGACATTGTTGGAATTTATGGTTAGGAGTTTAGATGTCAAGATGAGATAGATGACGGTCAAGGGGTAAAGTGCGATGATGATGATGTGGATGTCTTCGTGATGGAATAAATTCATTGATGTTTGGTTGCAGGAAGAAGTTTTGGAAAGCAAGCCCCCGGGTGAGTGCGCGAATTTAGCGAGTGATAAAACATGACGAAAGCTTTGTCACGTGGAAATTCTGTAATGATGTAAGCAGCAATATTTTGGGTCAATTGGTGAATGACTAACCAGGGAATTACTAATCTGCGCAAATCTGTTTTATTTACACCTAGACACTTTCCTTATTTGGTATTTATTCTTTTTATACTGAGATTTATTTTCTCTATCCTACCTATATTGTTGTTTCTCTAGATGTATGATTCTCCTTCTGGTTTTTATTGGACATGCGCCAATGATTGATCCAGGTTCGCCATTGATCCAGAAAGGGCTTCCTCCTGATGGTAGTTGACCCATGACCCTGCAGGTCAGCCCCAACAACTTGGCGGATGACCGGCATTCTGCAGGGACATGGCCGAGGAAGCTAGAGGTGAATGTTTTGAGACAGCTCAGTCACTCTCGGTCTGTCAAATATCTATCTATCTGTCCAATGACCACTCTTCATCGTGTTCCCCTTCGATCACTGGAGTCCGGAACAACATAAAAGAAGACAGAGTGGTCGATTACAGCGTCGACCGCTCTTAAAACCGTCCTCGTTCTTGCGACTTTGTCGGCGTCGATCAACAGATTCTATATGTGTTGAGTACTTAACAGTACATGTAGTGAGGCTCAAACAATCTACGCTCTAAACTCCGGGGATCTTGCCCAGCCTTTCGGCCCTCAGCAATCCAAATCGCTACTAAGCATATCTACCCCCCAAGCGCATTCAGCGACGGCAACTCTCCTCTGTCCCCTTATCCTTCTCTTCTCCAGCTTTCTCCATCTGGCGTCATTCCCAGCCCAGCCCAAACATGGACGCCTTCATATTTCCTTGCCCTGAGTGGTTCTCCTCGCTCTCCTTCGTTCAGTCACTCTCCAAGGCCCTTAATCTCCCTACCCTCCCGGCCCATATCCATTATATCCTCTTGGCCTTTTGTACGTACCATTCGATATTTTTGTTCGTCTCGCCCTTTTTCTCGCGCCTCCTCCTACCAAACATATACCCGAATTTCAGCAGGCGCACAAAGGTCAACTGGGACGTCCACGTGGTGTCGTTCGTCCAGAGCACTTTCATCAGCATCCTTGCCCTCTGGGTCATTTTCAACGATGAGGAGCGCGCCGCATGGAGAGAGCAAGGGAACACGGATGCCATGCTTGGGAGGGTATTTGGGGAAACCCCCATGTGTGGCGCCGTCACGGGTTATGCTGCGGGCTACTTTTTGTGGGATTTGTTTATGAGTGGCTACTACCTGAGCATCTTTGGCCCAGGATTCCTGGCACATGCCGCGAGCGCTGTTGCAGTATACAGTCTCGGATTTGTGAGTCTATCCCACCAGCGCGTGTCCATGGCCATGTTCCTCGGAGCCCCGTCAAAAAGCTGTTGTCAAAAGGTTGTTACTCGGCTAATTAGGCTCCAATAGCGTCCATTCGTAAACTTCTATGCTCCTGTCTTTGTTCTCTTTGAGCTCTCCAGTCCTTTCCTCAACATTCACTGGTTCTGCGATAAGGTCGGGCTCACGGGCTCCAAGGTCCAATTGTACAACGGATTCCTCTTGATCGGTACATTCTTTGGCTGCCGTATATGCTATGGTACCTGGTCTGGTTTCCTGGTTATGAAGGACGTGTGGAGCACCCACTTTGACCCTCCTTCAGTTTTGACCGCTGCGGCAAAGGGCGCCGATGAAGTGATCCCACATGTGTTTGAAGGACTCGGCGTGCCGTTCTGGCTGGCTGTGGTGTACTTGACATCAAACAGCATTTTGAACCTGTTGAACTACTTCTGGTTCGCCAGGATGATCCAGACCGTCGCCAGCCGGTTTACCGGGGACAAGGGGGCGACCAAGGAGGTGAACATCGAGGGCCATGACCTCAAGATTGCTTCTGCGATCGAGAAGCCGGCGGCGAGGAAGAGGAAGGCGTAGGCAGAGAATGAGGATTACTCGGGAGTTTCTTTTCGGGTTACACTTATGTACTAATAAATAGACTCGACGTATTTATTTATGAAGACAAATGGCATGGATATGGATTGTTTAGTTGGTTGGTTAGTTGGTTGGTTGGCTGGTTGGAGTTTGCTGCTTAGTTTTGATTTTTTCTCTATATACTTTTTTATAAATTCCGTTTTGTTTACTCGTTGTGATATCGTGGGCTGCGCTAGCCACGCCATGAAGCGAACATCTTTGGGAGAACTTTGCCCTACGCTGCGGCATCGGCCTGAGTTTTCTAGAGTAGCATCTAGCATCTCCGTCTTTTTTCTTCTTCTTTTCTTCTTTGTTTAATTCATTAGTTGCGTGCAGACCGTAGTCTATGGCAATTAGCATCTCTGTCCTGGCTGAGCGAGTCTTTTGTATCTGCTTCCTATTTACATATCCGAGTTCAATAAATTGGTTCCAGCTGGTGACAGGGCATGCATGAGTCATGATGTGTCACTCGCATATATGGCTGATCTCTCTCTCTCTCTTTTTTTTTTTTTGTTTGTTTAATACATTATACACACATGTATGCCTGATCTCTCGGAAAGAGGTTATAAACTTGTTTTTTGTCCCCTATTGGCTATAAATCCCGACTCTAGCCTCAAGCCGAGGCCCGAGGGGGCCCAGAAGAAGCGAATCCAGCACCCTTTCCTGGCCATGCTCGGGGCGGCGTGGTGTTCTCACATCAATAAATCTGTTGAACTACATGTGGACAAGGCAGCTCTATATACTCTTTTCTTGCCCCTCCTGTTTCTCTCCCTTCCACGGACTTCTAGCTTGGCAGGTATTACCTACATGTATATGCCCTTCCAGGCACATTTCATCTGCTCCCGGCATTTACAGCGCCCAACCCAAACATAGCACAAGAGCTACAAGTATATGTCTCTACATGTAGGCTCAGCAGTAGAAAAACCCATCTTGTACAAAACCCCGAAACACCGCGGCCCCTGACAAAGGGCTTGGCTCACAGCCACTCACTCGACCGGCCCCCGCCCCCCCCCCCACGCATCTCGTGAAACAAAAAACAAAACAAGCGAAACAGCGAAAAACAACCCACACAATTACTTAGACAAGAGACTAGCCTAGTCCTCCGTTCCCCCCCAGGGCCCGGAGACGCAATATTTCTTTTTTTTTCGTGTCTCAAATGGTTAAGAAAAGAACACACCGAACAAGTTTCTGTGCGATCATGATCGTTTCTAGATACCAATTGGAGACACAGCAGTTCCTTTCCAAGTAACAGTGACGTAACCGTATATACCATTCTTGATATATACCCCGGCGTACAATCTCCCCCGTGTCTCAAACCCCCCTCTTGTCCTCTCGAGGCAGGACAGACAGACAATCTCTGTGGGCTATAACAGATCTAGAGTAAGGGCAGCACCAGTATTAATGCAATGGCCTATAAGCTACAACAGGGAGTAAGTGCTACATAACATTCCCTCTTCCTCCATCGTACCTTCAACACAGTCTCCTCAGGCGACTTTGCAAAGCCTGCGCAGTCAGATGCCAACTTCCAATGCGCAATATGTCTCTTCGCTCATTACACGAACCACAGATCACGGGTGGCATTCGAAAGAGGAGCACTTTGGACGGCGGCTTCTCAATCAATAGAGGACACTCCTGTCATTTCTTTCCCACGTAGACATCTCTTCTCATGCAAGGCATATATACAGTCGTTTGCTTTTCCTCCTTTTCTTTATACCCACTATCCAGGACGTACCCAATCACACATTCAATGTCCGCTTTTAGTCTTTTGTGGTCAAACTTTCACCCAGGGTAATAATGTCTCTTCCTTCAATACTTCTTCCTCCTTTCCCCCCTTTAATTTTGGACGCCGTTTATAACAAGTCCGAGCATTAGAGCTAACTTTTTGGACGCCTTATCTCGAGATCTGTCGATACTCTGGTTATCAGAAGCCTCACGCCGATTTCGATGGGAAGGAGGATATCGATGGGGCTACATACTACCAAAAAAGACAATGAGCAGCAGCGTCATTGCACCCACAGCCAAAACCGCCACAACCATACCGCAGCTGGTCGGCCAGTCGTCCACGGTGGGGTTCTGATGGTGCCTATATAAAAAAAAAAACCCAAGCCACGCACGCACCCACGTTTCAGACCAGCCAATTCCACGCTGAAACAGCAGCAACGAATAAAAATCAACAGAAGAAGGTGGGGGGAAAAAAAAATACCTAATAGGGCCTTCCCTCGGCAGTACCTCTGACGGCCCCGACTCTGAGCTCGCTGGTGGTATTTTTCTGGCTTTTGCTGCAGCGGCTTTATCTTCCTTCTGGCCGCTGCTTGACTGCCCGTCGAGCTGGTCTACAATCGGTGTCTGGGCCTCCAGATCCTTTGCATGGGCCTTGCCCTTCCATCTAGCCTGGATCCTGGTAGCCTGCAGGAGCCTTGTCGTTTCGTTGCTGGGCTTGGTGATCCTCCCACTGAGGTAATTGGTTGGCGGCATATCAAGGATATCGATACGATCAAGTGTTTTTATGAATTATTTTCTGTGGATTCGAGAATGGTGGCTAGCTAGCTATGTATATGTAGCTATAATCTACAGCAGCAGAAATAGGCCTAGGAGTCTCGGCGGGAACGCAATGTCTTTGACCTTGTCGGCCAGGAGGTACACGACGAATGGCTGGACGAAGAGCAGCAGGAGGAGGAGTGTCACGGGGAGGATGAAGAGGGGCAAGACAATGAAGAGGATGGCGAGGACGGCGAGAGAGGTTGTGAGCGTTTCTTTAGGGGTGATGGTAGTGATTGTGTCTTTTGGTGGCATTTGGAGGTGCCACGAAGGGCGGGATGGCACAATGATGCACTGCACTAGTTATCGTGGCCTGTTGGGGGGGGTGGGAGCGGTGGGAAGAGGACAGTATGCCGATGGGCTGTTGGGTGTACTAGGGCGTGGGATGAGGGGACATGTTTGGTAGCTTGTACATGCATACATGTACGTACTGGATCGTTGTCAATAATACATAGAGGTGCTGGCGGTTGTGGGCACGGCGGGCGCAATGTCCCCGCTAGTACTAGAGACTGCTTGGGTTTTGCTGACAGCTCTGGGTTCTGCTCAGAAAGACACACCTGGTCATCTTCCTGGGGGGGGGGAAGAAGCGGTACAACTTGCAATTGGGGTGGGGATCGATGGATATAACACACACTGCGAGTTACAGTACTAGTGGGAAGGCTTTAATCTGTGAAACCAACACTCCATCCTCACAGATGGAGCTGTCCATCGAGGCATTATATACACGTAGCCAGTCGATTCTCTGCTGTGACCCCCCCCCCCCCCATACCGAAACAGCCTCGAAACCACCACTGGTCCCCTAGTCAAAAACACAAACCTGCTTGAATCATGTGCAGTCACTCGGCCCCCCCCCTCCCCTCCCCCCTTGCCAACCCCACAAATTATCTGCCAAAAGCAATACCGGCATCAAGTGCACTCACTAACACACGCCCCACACGCCCCACCACACACCGCCAGGAATGCCCCCCCCCCCTCCCCCCGTGTGCATTCCGCTCCTGCTCGACGGGCTCGGTCGAGCAGCCCTAACCCACCAGGGCTAGGCTAGTGCGGGCGGTAACCAAGCAGCAACGCAGCAGAGACAACAACAACAAAGAACACGGAAGTGATCTCTGTGCAGCAGCGCGATAGGCAAACACCCATCCACATCCATATCCATCCACATCCATATCCACACATCCATATCCACACATCCACATCCTCACATCCTCACACACACCCGTCAACCACACGCACGAACGCACGCACCACCCACCACAACCCACCCCACAACCTACAGCCCATTCATTACCCACCACCCACCACCCACCACCACAATCTCCTCCTCCACCACCAAGAGACGGAGAGAGAGAGAGAGAGAGAGAAAGAGGGAAAGAAGGACAAGCGTATCATGGGCATGCCACCTCCCATAGGTACATGTATGTAACTGGCATCATTGTTCACAACAGCGCCGCCGTCGTGCATACTAGTCGACGATTGTATCACCTACATACCCACCATTCAATTCAACTCAATCAAATTCAAACCCCGTATCTACTACATCATTGTACCTGTCTACATCATCATACACCACCCGTTATAACAAGGCCCTCATGCAAGTGTTTGCGCTGAGTGGTCGTCCATGCAACCCCCACAACAAGGCGACGATATCGGCGCATCACATCCGAGATATCACTACAGCCCCGCAGGTACGTGTATAAAATCTCAGCCTTGTTTTTTCATAAAGGGGGGGAGAGCAATTCCCATTTTCTTTTGTCTCCTCTCCTTTCCTTTCCTCTCCTCTCCTCTTCTCTCCTCTCTTTTCTCTCACTTTCTTTCTCTCACTTTCTTTCTCTCTTCTATTCATCCGCATTCACAAAGACTAATTCCCCAATCACCATGACTACAACACGCAGACCTCCAGATCCTGCACGAAATCATCTCCCTCGCGACCGTCTTCCCGGGCAAGAACTCGTTCCGCGCCGTCTACAGAGCCTACGATGTCGTGCTCGCCGCGCGCAAGATCAACCCCGCGTTCGACAGCGTCTACTTCCGCTTCATCCTGCAGCTGCAGTCCGTACCGGGAAAGGACATCCATGAGCGCTTTATTGAGCTTCTCTCTGTACCCATTCCCCCTCTCCCCCTCTCCCCCTCTCCCCCTCCCCCAACGAGCTAACACCCCCCCGCAGAGGCAAGGCATCGACGGCCACTTCCTGGAAACGCCGTCGGCGGCGGCGACCGCAGAGTTTACCCGGCAGCGCTACGACACGGCGCGGCGCCGGCGCGACCGCTCCAGCCATGGCACCACCACCGACGTCTCCTCGGACGACTACCGCGGCCCACGCCACGCCGCGCGGCGGTCGTTCAACGGGCTGGCCAGCTCGCCGACGCACGAAGCCATCGTAGCCGCTGAGCTGGCTGCCCGCACACGGCGCGAGGAGGTTAGTGCGCGCAGGAGCAGGGGCAGGGCAAGGAGGCGGTCGAGGTCGCTGGTGGGGACTACGGTGGTGGGCGAGGATGAGGATCAGGAGGGGCTGGAGGAGCTGAGGAGGAACGAGGAGGAGGAGGAGGAGGAGGAGGGAGAGGTGGAAGAAATTCAGCGGCCAAGAGTCCCGGCGGATGCGGCGGATGCGCTGTATGCCCTGCGGATGAAGGCGGAGCTGAGGAGGTTTTTTGGGCATTGGCATGCACAGACGGTGAAGAGAGTGGTGTGTCTACTGTTACCCAATGCGATTGAGCACTCCCTGTTGTCGCGCGAGACTGTTTTTCTAACATGCTGCAGGAGCAAAGATGGTTTGCGGTGGTCGAGCAGCGCGCCGAGCGCCGGTACAACACGCTGCTGGTGGCCAAGGCATGGGGCATCTGGATCCAGAAGACGGCAACAATCGTGCAGCGGACGCAGGAGGTGCGGCAGCGCATCCTCGTGCGCAAGTACTTCAACGCCTGGCGCGCGCAGGTGATTGAGAACGAGGAGAAGGTGCGGCTGTTCCAGCTGTCGAACGCGCTGTACAAGTGGCGCGCCGCGACCAAGAAGCAGCGGCAGATAGCGCAGGTGGCCCAGCGCGTTTACCAGGAGAACCTCGCGCACCGGGCCTACTGGACGTGGTTCTTCCAGCTGTGCGGCATCCTGGGCATGCGGCGGTACAACAGGACGGTGGCCGAGCAGTGCTTTGATGTCTGGGCGGAGAAGACGGAGCGGGTCATCCAGCTGAACCGCATGGCCAGCGCCTTCCGCCGCCGCCACATGCTGCAGACGGTGTTCAACGCCTGGTCGGAGAGAACGCTGCACTGCCTTGACGCCGCCGACATTGCCGCGGACCACAGCGAGTGGAAGCTGACGGAGACGGTGTTTGACGCGTGGCGGCGGCAGGCGCAGTTTGCGCCTCTCGTCGCCGGCGTGACCGAGGCCGTCGACACCCGCATCGCCCGGGAGCACCTCAGTCTCTGGCGCCACCGCACGCAGCAGTCACTCACCGCTGCGGCCCATGCCCGCGCTGCCCTGCTCACCGCGGCCCTCCGTGCCTGGCGGCTCCGCCTGCGCAGCCAGATCATTGCCGAGCGGGCCGCCGACGCCCTCTCAGCACGCACGCTCAACACCTGGGTGCTGCACACGCGCTGCCGCCAGTTCACGGCGTGGCGCGACGAAAACCTCGCCCGGCGTGCCCTCACGCACTGGGCCGCCCGCGAGCGCACGCTCGCCCAGCGCCTCGAAGCCGCCGGCACCCGCGTCGTCGTCGCTGCAAACGCGCGGCTGGCACGCGAGGTCATTGGCTTCATGAAGCAGCGCCTGGAGTTCCGCCAGCAGCTCGAGGCCGATGCCGCGGCCCTGCGCGCCCACAGCCTGCTCAGCGCCGCACTCCTCCGCTGGCGGCTCAAGGCCGACCTTGTGCGCATGTACACCGACTGGGCCGACGACGCCGTCTACTACTTTACCGTGCGGCGGGCCCTGCGCACCTGGAAGCGCGCCTTCAAGGCCTCGCGCCGCGAGCGGCTCCGCGCCGCCTTCCACGCCGTCTCGCGGCGCAACAAGCGCACCCTCGCCTCCGCGGTAGTCACCCACTGGGCCGGGCGCGCCGCCCACCAGCACGCGCTCAACGCCACCGCCTCCGCCTTTGCCCACGAGCACGCAGCCGGCGTTGCCGGCGACGCGCTCACGCACTGGCGCGGGCGCACGGCGCACATTGTCGGGCAGCACGCGGTCGCGGAGACGCACCACGCTGTGGCCCTCGCTACGGGCACGCTTGCGCTGTGGGCGGCGCGGCTGCAGCACGTGGGCGCGCTGCGTGAGGCGGCGGGCGCGCTGCGGGCCCGGAACGATGCGGCGCTGGCGGAGAGGATGCTGGAGCGGTGGACGCAGGGCGCGTTCCGGGTGAAGCTGCTGGCGCTCAGTGGGGACCGGTTTGTGCGGAAGCGGCTCAAGTCGGTGTTTCGCGCGTGGAAGAACCGGGCGTTGGAGCGGGTGTATGATAGGGAGCAGGAGGAAGAGGCGGAGGAGGAGGAGGAGGGGGAGGAGGAGGAGGAGGAAAGAGGAGGCGGGATAGGGGGGAGAGGCTGGATAGGGGGGAGCAGGGGAGGGGGAAGGGGGGTGTTGGACGACACGCTCGACGATGCGTTTGGCGCGCAGTGGGTGCTGCCGCTGCCGCCGCAGCAGGCGCCGGTGGTGGATCTGGGGCGGAGCATCTTTGGTGGGAGTGTTGTGCGGGGGGGGCCGGCGGGGCAGGGGTCGGCGCTGGGGAGGAGCGTGCTGGGGCGGAGCGTGCTGGGGCGGAGTCTCACGGGCAGTAGTAGGGGCTCGACGACCACGGTGGCGACCACGGCGGCGACCACGGCGACGCCGGGGTGGAGGGGCGGCAGGTGGGGGCGGCTTGCGACGCCGCTGGTTGTGCAGACGCCGAAGCGCGGGCTCGGGGGCCTGATGATGACGCCTCGGCGCGGGGCGGGGGCGGGGGAGACGCCGGGCAGCCCGCTGCTGAGGTTTAGTAGGTCGCGGGGGGGCGGCGGGTTCATGGGCATGCCGGCGATGAGTGAGGAGTTTGAGTAGGAGCAGTGGTGTGGGCTGTGGTGTGGTGTGGTGCTTGTTGGTAATGGCAGCTTCTCGTGTAGTCTTTTACGATGACGATTTCTCTTTTGGTGTTTTTGCTTTGTCTTGTCTTTGTCTTTGGGGGTGAATGGAGTATTTTCTCTTTTGTAACCGGGGGGACGGGGATCACTTTGCTCTTCTTTTCTATATCGTGCTGTAAGGTCAGGCCGTCTTGTTGTTTTTCCTCCGTCTCCAAATGCTATCCGTCCATCTATCTATCTATCCATCCATCCATCTATCCATCTATCTAACTACCCCCTTTCGGATCCTCTGTCTCCGTGCCTCCCCTCTCTCTGTTCTCTCTTGGTGCTGTTTGTGAGTGTTGTCTCCATCTCTGCCTGTTGCTATCACCGGTCGCAGCGGTGACGGGTTCTGCTGTTCTTTTTGGGATGGTGCATCTGTCGTGCATGTGCCCAGGCATGGGGGGGGCGGGGGGGCGGGGGCATTGTATTGTAGTAGCTAGGGCGGGGAATGCAATTGAAAACGGAGATGCGTGTGCGTGTGACAGACTGTAGACAGGACACGGCGGTGTAGTATGCGTGTGTGTGTGTGTGTGTGTGTGTGTGTCCGCCTCTGTATCAGCACACGGGGGATGGCAGACTGCATGTGCTCACTCGGGCGTCGGTGCCGTGCCGGGCGAGTGAGCGGCTGTGGCGCGGAACAAGGTTTCTCCGGGCTGGGCAAGATGGGATTCTGCCGAGGGACAGACAGAGGGAGAGAGAGAGAGACAGACAGAGGGACAGAGGGAGAGAGACAGAGGGAGAGACAGGGCAGGGCAGGGCACAGGGGCTGTACCTGTGTGTACTCGTGGTGCCCGAGTACCTGTGTGTACTCCCGTGTGCTCGTACCCGTCTACTCGTACCCGTGCTCCACTCGTACCCGTGTGTACCTGCGTGTGCTGTAGCAAAGAGACCTGTCTGCCGCGCTGCAGCAACGGTGTCGGCCCGTCATGCCCATGCGCCATTTGTTTGCCCACCACACACGACAGCTTCATCCATCCGATCACCCCTCTCTCTCTCTCACTCTCTCTCTACAGCTATTCTACAGCTACTCTACAGCTACTCTACAGCTAGACCCATCTTCTCTGCTCTTCCCCTCTCTCTTCCTCTCCTCTCTCCTCTCTCCTCTCTCCTCTCTCCTCTCTCCTCTCTCCTCTCTCCTCCTCCCCCCCTCCCCACGCAATGCTCCAACCAGGCCGGCCCAGCTCAACGCCCCACGCCGTCACCACCGTCGAATGGGAGCGAAAGCGCCTCATCGTGAGCCCTCCTCCCCACAAACCTCCCCGTGCTGCTGACCCGTGCAGGCCTACATCTCCGGCCCCGCCTTGGTGGTCCTCTCCTCGCCCACCACGCTCCTGCAGACGCTCTACCACGACGCGCCCCTCACCGCCGTGACCCTCGACCCCGCCACCGCCGCCATCGCCGTCTCCTCGGCAAGCACCGCCCACGTCTACCACCCCGACAATCGCGGCGAGGGCTTCCTCACCTGGGTGCTGCACACCACAATCACGCTCCCCCCGTCGGACGGCGCAATCACGTCCCTCTCCTGGTCGCCCACCGCCGAGCTCCTCATCGGCTCGCTCTCCCTCTCGCTCTGGTCCACCACCGCCACCACCTCCCCCACTCCCCTCTGGCGCCGCCCCCTCGCCAACCCCTGCCACGTCGCCGCCCTCTCCCCCGACGGTACCCTCGCCGCCTCCGTCGGCCGCGCCGACCGCCTCGTAAAGGTCTGGCGCCGCGTCAGCATCGGCAGCGAGTCGCTCCAGTTTGACTACACGTACCTGCCCCACCCGCGCGCCGTCAGCGCCCTGCACTGGCGCCGCTGTGCGCGCGGCGCCGGCGGCGGCGACGAGAACGTGCTGTACACGGTCGGCGTGGACGGCGTGCTGCGCCTGTGGGCCCCCGTCTGGCCGCACGACGCGGGCGTGCTGCAGCTGTGGGGGGTGGTGGACCTGACGTGCGGGGACACGGCCGTGCGCTTCGTGCTGGTGCTGGATAGCAGCACGGTCGCGGTGGCGGCCGAGGCGGCGGTGGCCTGCGCAGGCGAGGCGGAAAAGGACATGGAGGTGCTGCAGCGCCTCATTGAGGTGGCGCGCCGCGGGCCCGAGGTGGTGCTGGCGTTTGATGGCCGCGGGGCCATGTCGGCGTGGGGCGTGGAGAACGTGGGCTGTCGCACGAGAAGGACGACGAATGTGTTTAGCATCTTGGAGGCCGCGGAGGGGTCGGGGCTAGAGCCGTTCCTGCAGGGGGAGCCCGAGGACGACGGCGACAAAGGGCCCTTTGCGTGCTTCCAGGCGTGGGCGGGCGGGAAAGGTAAATGGCCGAGATGCCCGTTTTTTTCGCTCTTTCCCGCCACAGTAGGGCTTATAGGGTGTGTGTGTTGCAGGCCTGAATGTGCTCGCGCACGTCTTTGACGGGCGCCTATGCTGGTTCGGGGCGCGGCTCGACCGGCTGCTGGACCTCTCGCCGCGCGGAAAGAGGATGAGCGTGCGGGCCGTGCTCTCGGGCCACTCGACGCCCATCGAGACGCTTGTGCGGACGGCCGACGGAAAGGCCATGATTACGCTCACGAGGGACAATGAGCACATTGTGTGGACGCAGCCCCGGGGCAACCACTTTGCGCTCCACAGGCAGAGCTCGCTGAAGCCGGATATGCATGTGCACAGGGCCGTGGTGCTGGATGACGGTTAGTCCCCAGGCGGTGTTTCTGCGTTTCGCGTCTCTGTTTCCGTGTTTCCGTGTTTCCGCTTCCGTGTTTCGGTGTGTGGCGCTGACCCAATGATCGCTTTGGCAGGAAAACTGGTAATGACAATGCACCACGAATGCGTGGTCCTCTGGAACACAAGGCAGCAGCGCGCAAAGGAGATTGCGCGCCTCCCGTACAGCTCAAAGGGCAAGATGCTCTGTCTGCTGCTCCTGCCAGAGGCAAAGGACACCCGCGAGATGCTCCACGTCGTGGGCCTGACCTCGGAGATGAAGGGCGTAGCCTGGGAGATCAGCACCACCACCTCGCCGCCGGGCCTGCGCGAGTTTGCAACCTTTGAGCTGGACCACGACGAGGACCTGCTCATGATCCTCCCCGTCGACCCCGTGGGCTGGAACGCGACCCTCTCGCCGTCCAGCACGCTCGACACCTTCTCGCGCGAGGTGGCCACCACCGTCAACGCCTCCGGGCTGCTGCAGTCCTTCACCGCAAAGCTCTCGCCCGCCGACACGCCCCCCGCCCTGCGCTGGCTGCCGACCAGCACCGTCGCCACGGGCATCGCCCGCCCGGCGCTGGCCAAGGGCAACTCCATCCGCAAGATTGCGCTCGTCAACGCCGCGCGCAGCACCCTCACCATCTGGGACTCGCGCGCCGCCCAGCTCGAGCACACGCAGGCCTTTGCCACAAGCGACGTGATCTGCGACCTCGACTGGACCAGCACGCCCGACTCGCAGAGCATCCTCGCCGTCGGCTTCCCGCACCGCGTGCTGCTGCTCTGCCAGCTGCGCTACGACTACCTCGCGCACGGCCCGGCCTGGGCCGCCTTCCGCGAGATCCGCACGCGCAACCTCACGCCGCACCCCATCGGCGACTCGCTCTGGCTGGCAAACGGCGGCCTCGTCGTCGGCGCCGGAAACCAGCTCTTTGTCTACTCGCGCACCGTCGACCACAACGACGACGACGACGGCGCGGCGGCGCTGGACCTGGCCGCCGCCACCGCCGCCGCAGCCGCGGTGCACAACCACAACCGCAAGACCCGCCTCGACGACGTCTTTGAGATTGTCAGCGTGCTCAACGGGCCCGTGCCCGTGTACCACCCGCAGTTCCTGCAGCAGTGCATCCTCGCGGGCAAGAGCGCGCTGGTCGAGGAGGTGCTGGTGGCGCTGCACAAGGCGCTGCGCACATGGCACGACGAGATCCCGCTCGACAGCCTGCTCGACATCCCCGTCGAGCGTTTCCTCGCCGCCGCCGACGACGCCACCGCCACCACCAGCAACCGTGCGGCGGCGGCTGGCGGCGGCGGCGGCGGCGGCGGCGGTTTCTTTGACTACCTGGCCGAGGACGAGTTTAGCAGCTTTGACGAGGGCCTGGCCGCCGCGCTGTGCGCGCTGCTGGTCAAGATCCCCATCCCGGCGCTCACAGGCAGCGAGCAGATTATGCTCGCGGGCATCGTCGAGTGCGTGGCGCAGGTGCGCCAGCACCGGCGCAGCATCGACGAGAATGCCGCGCGCTACCTGCTCTTTTACCGGCAGGGCGCGCTGCTGCAGCAGCGCAGCAGCAGCAAGAGGAGGGACGTGTCGTACCGCGAGATTGTGTGGGCCTTTCACAGCTCGTCGCAGGAGATTCTCTCGGACATTGTCAACCGCGGCGGGAGCGGGGGCGGGGGGAGCGGCAGTGGCAGCGGCAGCGGGAGCAGCATGACGTGGGCGGCGGCGCGCGAGTGCGGCATCTTCCTGTGGCTGCGCGACGAGGCGGCGGTGCGGCGGCAGATGGAGGTTGTGGCGCGGAACGCCTACAGCAGCACGGACGAGCGCAACCCCGTGCACTGCAGCCTGTACTATCTGGCGCTGCGCAAGAAGGCTGTGCTGGTGGGGCTGTGGCGCATGGCGGCGTGGAACCGCGAGCAGGCGGGCACGATGCGGCTGCTGGCGAGCGACTTTGGGCAGGAGCGGTGGCGGACGGCGGCGAAGAAGAATGCGTATGCGCTGTTGGGCAAGCGGCGGTTTGGTTAGTGTGGATTCCCATCTTATATACATGAATTCAAGTAGTAGTAGTGGTGGTGCTAACACACAGAGGGGGCGCGCAGAATATGCAGCAGCCTTCTTCCTCCTCGCCGACAGCCTCAAGGACGCCGTCGGCGTCTGTCTCGACAAGCTCGAGGACCCGCAGCTCGCCATCGCCGTCGCCCGCGTCTACGGCGGCGACGCCTCGCTCGTGCTGCACTCCCTCCTCGAGCACCGCATCCTCCCGCTCGCCGCCGAAAACGGCAACCGCTGGCTGGCCTCGTGGGCCTTCTGGATGCTGCGCAAGAAGGATCTGGCCGTGCAGTCGCTGCTTGTACGTCCCCACCCCAAGTAACCACCGCAGCAGCAGCAGCACAGCTAACACACGAGCACCAGATGCCACTCCACTCCCTCCTCCTACCGCCGCCCACCCCCACCTCCACCCCCACCACCTCCTACACCTCGACCGCCGCCGCCGCCGCCGCCACCGCCACATCCCAGCTCTTCACGTCCGACGACCCCGCGCTCGTGATCCTGTACCACCAGATCCGCGAAAAGACGGTGCAGACGCTGCGCGGCGCCGCGCGCATCAGCCCCGCGGCCGAGAGCGCGTTTGTGCTGCACACGGCGCGGCTCTACGACCGCATGGGCTGCGACCTGCTGGCGCTGGAGCTGGTGCGCAACTGGCGCTTCCTGCCGGCGCGCGTGGATACCCTCGCTGCGCTTGGCGGTGTGGGGGCGGCGGGGGAGAAGGAGAGGGAGCGGGAGAGGGTCAAGATGGGGAGAAGGAGGGGGTCGGTGACGGTGGTGGATGTGGATGTGCCTGGGATGGGGATGGGGATGGGGATGGGGATGGGTGCGGGGGCGCTGGGCGTGAGGCCGCCGGTGGCGGTGTTTCAGGAGCCGGATATGAGTTGGGCGTTTTAGAGGTAGAGAGAGACCTTGTGTTTTGTTTTGGCTTGCGGTTCTTTGCTCTCCTTCTTTTGTGTTGCTTGGACTACTCCTATTGGTAGTAGGCTTCTCGTTTTGTTATTTCCATCTTTATCTTTTTAGTGTCTAGTTCTGCCGGGGCTGCTGTAGCATATATATTTCCTTCCTCCCTCCCTCCCTCCCTTTTTCTCTGTTTTCCTAATCTGAAGGCGCGTCTAGCTGCCCGGCCGCTGCAGCCGGCCCATGTAGGTAGAATACATAATGCACGTACGGTACGGTATGTACACAGACAGGGCTGCCACACAACATTGCCAGCGCGGGTCCGTCCGTCCGTAGCTGACCACCGTGCGCATGATGCTCTCGCTGGGAGCCGTGCAGAGCCGTGCAGAGCAGGGCAGAGTGGGATGGGATGGGATGGAATGGAATGGTAAAGCTGGCAACAAGCATCGGCCAAAACAAGCCTCCACGTACTGTGTGCTGTGCTTGTGCTGGCCATGCGGAAAAACAGCCGGAGCGATCATTTCCACCTACCTGTGCGGGGCGGGGGTGGTCATGGGGTGTCACTCGGGGCTCCCCTAGCAGTAGTAGGTAGCAGCAGTAGTAAAAAAAAAAAAAAAAAAAGGAATTCCTAAGTAGGGGTATTACGCATACGTGAACAGACCCCCCCCCCCCCCCTTGAGGGTGTCGCACCTCCGGCTGTGTATCGCCCGCTGGGCCAAACGTCGCACTGGTTGCTGCCTGGCGCGCGCGCGGGGGGGGGGCTGGTGGTTTGCTGCTGCGGGCTGTCACAGTAGGGTCGATGGGCCGGGAAAGGCTACTTGCTCTGTCTCGCTGCTTTAGGGTGGCGGGGGGGGGGGGCGGTTGGTCCCTGGCGCGGCGAGTACAGGTACATACATATAGGTACATGTAGGCACATATCCCCGGCCGGTCCCCCCCCCCTTGTGCACGCAACCAGGCGTTTCCACCGCCGGCTCTGGGACTGCGTGTCTCGTCTATGTGTGTGGATATCCTTCTTGCTAGCTTTGCTGTGGGAGTGGTGCCTGCTGGCTGTGTTCGCTGCTATGCAGTGTTTGGGGCTGCCAGGTGCAGGCCGGGGTGAATGCGAAACACTGAAGAAATGCATGTCTGGCAATTGGGTGAGTGGACAAAATTGGGTGCTGGCGGGTGAGAATCCGTTCACTCACTATATCACAGAGCCTTGTGCATACATACATACATACAAATTAAAGCTACTAGGGCCACACGGTACACGTTGTGTACATACCCGTCCTCGGCCTATCGGCTGCCTGTCTTTGGCTCGGTGCTGGTCGATTCAAGCATTGGCTTGTTGTGCCGTTGGTGGTTTATCTCAATATGATGGTCTATCTCAATGTTAAGCATGCACGGATAACTAAGTAGGTACATTCGCGCACTCCCAGCATTGAAAGCCCATGGAAAGCGTGACTAAGCATTTGGGGGGGGGGGGGGCTTTCCGCTTAAAACTTCAGGGTGCAGCACGTAGCTTATCCCCCCCGTGTGTCAGAGCAAAAGCGGAGTCATATTTATTAGGCCCGCGACGGCGTGGTGATATTCAGAAAATCTAGCCACCTACAGACTGTGGGGACACCTGGAAAAGGTATAGGAGAGGTCACAGAAGGTGACTTCATAACAGATGGTTCACGGAATGATGTTTAGGTTTTTACCGAGTAAAAGCTGCCCATTAGCGCCAGGTCGTGAAGGGATAACCGGCTGCCGTAAGTTCTGATATCACTTGCTCATAGAGTATGATTAGCACGATTTATGTCGAGGCTAAAACGTCGGGTTGGTAGGCTCTAACTAGTGGGTATTGGCCCTATACGCTAACCATCAGGTGGGGGTTGCTCCCAGCCTCCCGCCTGGCTGCATCATAGCGCATCACTCGTAGTCATCGAGACCGGCGGGCTGCGGGCATCGACCGATAATACAGATCGCGGGCATCCCTTTCACCCGGCCATTACACATCCACCAGCCACAGAGATATCCCTAGGCCGTTGTTGGTGCTCACACAGGATCTGAGGATGTATCGGTTATGGGTTGTTGTTAGCATGCTCTTAGGTCTATTTCTCCGCCTACGGTCGGGTTGGTCTTCCCCATCTGAGTTCACAATTATGTACCCATTGGGTTGGCGTGCTCAAAACTCGCTAATCCTGCATCACACGCACATCAGACCTACGAGAACGGTTAGGCTTAGGGCCCCGTCGAAGCCCCCCCCTCTTGCCGCCCAAGAGCTGTCTGTACTTGCACTCGACTCTTCCCCGCCCTCCCCCTGCTAATCCGTACACCAGGACGGAGGGTGGGGGGGGGGGGGGGAGATCAGTCCCGCAAGGCCCGCAATAGAGCATCATCACGGGCATGCTCGACTATCCATCCGTTTTATGAAGGCGGGTTGGTGCGTAGGCCTTTTGGGCTGAGACACGATTCCCGAATCCCCTGGGTGACGTAACTACATATCCATGTATGGCACCTGCCCAGGTTTCACTACGCCGCCAGTTAACCACTCGTCATGGGGAATATACGTGTGTAAGAACGCTCATAGTGATTTGCACCGCCAGGAATATCGTGTTGATCGAATCTCGCTAAAGATATCTAATATAAAACCACTGGGTAGCCCCCCCCCCCCCCCCACCCTCTCCCTATCCAGAGATCGAAACCATGACAGTACTGCATACGTCTAGGGACACTCATTGAGTGTATTAGAGCGTATTTATTAAGTGTCAAAATCCGAAAATTGACACTTCGCCACATTAAAAAAACGGTTGCCGCAACTGTCAATTTCCTAAAGTGGGGGGTGTAGGAGGGGATGTAGGATACGCCTGGGAATTTTTACTATACTGAGTGCAGTATATATCCCACCTGCGTATTTCCCAGCAAGCGTGAAGGGCGCAGTTTCCCCCATCATACCTTCCTGTTGTGGTTAATTAGGTTAATTAGGTTACTGAGGGGAACTGTCAATTTTGTCTCCCGGAACTGTCATTTGTAAAGTGTCAATTTTCGGATTTGACACTTAATAAATACGCTCTATTGCCGACTCCTCTCGCTCGTTATCTGGGATTCGATCCCAGGACCAACTCCTAGCTATTCAAATAATCACGAAAGGGTTTCTAGATCGATGATACGAATCATCTATGAGCGTTGAGGTCTGGTGCGTAAGGGTATATCTGGCGTTTCTCCATTCTTAGTTCAATCTTTGCAGCGAGAAGAAAAAAACATGAAGACTCCTAGCAGCTCAGGCCATGGGGGGTGGGGAGGGTGAGGGAGACGGCTCTATGGCAACCGGTTACCATCAACATACGTCTCAAGAAATCTAGACGTCGAGAACCCCTGCAGCACCCCTTATTCATGACTGGTGGTTCTAGATCTCCACTAGTTGCGGTTTTGATCCAGAGATGCCTCAAGAGCTTTTTACCAGTCAGCATACCTGGCACTGGGAGTTCCAGGTGTCGGCGCCTAAACCGATACGTACGATGTCTCCCCCAAAAATCTGGTTATATAGAAATTACTAGAATTTTCCAGGAATAGCATATTAGGAAACCAGAGTTGAACAAAAGTTCGAGCCGGTTGGACAGAAAGGCTAGCCGTTGTAGGAAGAGACTTGCAGTCGTTCAACCAATAAGATGTCTAGGAATTTTTGTCCTCTTTCTCTAATGCCTACTCTAAATCACTACATGTAGGTCTGTTGGTGTTCCAAAGACATAAATGATCAATTCGAGTTCAGACGAAACATCAAAGATCATGGGCGAAAACTAATGGTGAATAAAGACATTCTAATCGAGTAATCCATTGC
The DNA here is from genome assembly GCA_024713855.1 of Morchella sp. 2016-41. Lineage (NCBI taxonomy): Eukaryota > Fungi > Ascomycota > Pezizomycetes > Pezizales > Morchellaceae > Morchella > Morchella sp. 2016-41. The sequence goes on from JAMGZD010000021.1 coordinate 954,507, forward strand.
GGCTGTTGCTAAACCCGGCCCCTTTATCAGTGGGGTTCCCGAGCCCGAATCTACCCTCCCCTGCCGGAACAATGGGCATGGTGTAGTTGATCTCCGGCAAAATAAAACTATTCCTGGGAATGCCCCCCAGATGACCATTTCTATACCTATCTCTGAGAAGACTCCGAGCTCCATTTAATATTTCCTGCCAACTCTAAGGGTAGGTGAGCAGTCCATTGCTCGTGCGCAAAATATCATTGACGGAAGAAAATGCTAGATAGATTGGCTAACTATGATGATGAAAAAAAAAAAAGAACGAGAGCGAAAATTAGTCGGTGGAAGAATTTTCCTTTGATGAAGTTCTTTGTTTGTTTTTTTTTGTAAATAAAAAAAAAAATACAATAGGTATCGCTATTAATTGCCGACGTTTGCAGCGACTTTCGCGACTCCCGTTGACGTCACCCACAAAAACCTCGCGACCGCGTGTTGTTCATCAGGGCTACATCATAGGGTCCGAATAAGTTAGGATGAGATTGATGAGATAACAGTCTTACAAAGATACAACACGTAGCGAGAAAAAAAGATAGCTAAAGTCAAGTAGCAACAAAACAGAGGTATTGTCGGGTTACAAAACAATCGCGCGTCCAACGAACAACAACCACAAGAGATATAGAAAATATAATCGTATAGGCCTAAGCCCATGAAGCGAGAGAGCTACGAATAGTATTTTAGATCATGGTTTGAGGGAGGAGGATTGAGGATCGTGTCGTTGCTATCAGGATTCGTGTCGTTGCTATCAGGACTCGTGTCTTGGCTATCGAGTGATATCTGGTGACCAGCCAACTGTACACTGCCTCTAATAGTCCCCCCAACTGTATCACAAGAATCTAACTTGGAACAAAATACCGAACCCAGAGTGAAAAGGTCTCACTTCAAGTTCTCAGAGGCCGGAAGAACTTCTGAAGAGGTAGAAACACTACTAGCTACAGTGAGCTACAAACACTCCCCCCCATGCCAAACCATCGAGGCTAGGAGGGGTTCTTTCTGCATATAAGCGCCTTTCAACTCTTTCTCGCTTACTTGTAGCTACTAGAAATCCAATCGCCAAAGCCAAGTTTTCGAAATCTTTACCAAACCAAACTCATACTAAGTACCAAAATGGCTAGAGTGACAAGGTATTGATCCGCACCACCAGCCCGCGTTTTGAAAATCCTTCAAAAATGTAAATACATTCTTTTATACCCATGGGGGCGTGGTTTAGTGGTATAATACCTCTTTAGCATAGAGGTGGTCCGGGGTTCGATTCCCCGCGCCTCCATTTTGCTCTCCTACGGAGCATATCCTTTATATTGCATCTTTACTAATCCTTACTCAGAAAGCTGAGAAGTATACATGTAGAGAGTACTTTTTCAACGTGGTTTCCCAGCTCAGACGAGGCATGTATGTACTCAAGATATGAATCAATCGGTCAATCAATAAAAGGCTTGGTCGAAGCTAGCACAAGGATCATGAGTTTCCCCTGTGAAACGGCGTTGACTCACTCCACATTTGTTGGTCACGAGCTTCGGATACGAGAAGGGGATAATCAAATAGTTTGTCACAAGAAGCGACGAGAGGTTTAATAAAACTTGGATCGTGAGCGGCGGACAGGGGATGTAGCGCTAAGACTACAACAGTCAATGATTGAAATTAAACTTTTAACCGATTAGTATTCAGTGATCACATTAGCGATTTACCTTTGACTCAATACTTATTATTCCAAAGTTCTACGATGACTGTAAAACATTCCAAAAGCCTCGTGTGTAGTACATGCCGGCATGTATCTGTACATACAATGTTGGTCTCCAGACTCAAAGTCTTACATGTACTTGTACATTTGCTGATAAATTAACATCACTAAACACCGTCGGCCCCAAGTGCAAAGAACCAACCCAGTAAGCGAGCCCGCCATTTCTGCCTGCATCGGCAAAGCGACGCAGCACATGTTGCAAAAGACATATTCCGTCTGCATATGGGTGGGATTCGGCTTGGAGGGTAGGTGTATGTATCAACTTGATAAAGATCTAAACTTCGACCAATGAGAATTTCAGATACAATCTAACACACCTACCCACCAAGCCGAATTCCACCTTAGATCAATATCTATCCAATGGCCTGGCGAGACATGCTCAGAATCTGGTGCACTGCATATTCGGTCCCTTGGCGCAAATGTTCGTTGCTCTGTGGAATATTTTTGTTGAAATATTAGTTCAATTATTACTATATATGGTAAAATAAGTGCCGAGTTTGTATAATATGCACTGCACCAGATTCTGAGCATGTCTCGCCAGGCCATGGGATAGGAACAGTGGGGCCTCATAGTCCTTACTTTAACGAAAGAGGCAAGGATTTACATTTATGGGTAAAGCGCCAGCTCATTTGTTCCTACATGAAATTACATATATTCTAGATGTGAGCTATAAATCGATTCCCCGGTCTTCACCCTCTTCTATTTCCTCGGAGATTTGGGTCGATACCTTGTGATTGGTTCATTGGTGGACACTAGTACTGACTTCTATTAACATGCCGATCGTACCGCATTATTAAGCAAGCCACTAAGGGACGAGTGACACGATATGATCTTTAGATGGTTATTGGCGGTTGGGACGACCATCTAGATGTGATATGTGGCCTAGTTCCCATCTGCAGGAGAAACTATCATGGGACTCGGACTCAGGAACCTAATCCGCCTTGGTGGCTTCCAGTGTCTAGATCGAATATCGGATATCCCGCTTATTGTAGATGTTTAGCGGTTTCATCTTGATTCTTGATTTTTCTTTGATGGGTGCTGTCACATTAAGTTTGATGAGTTACCAACTGACTGGTGCTCACGGTATCCAAGACTTGAAACAATATGCAATATATCTTTCCTTTGTGTCAGTCATCTAGGCAGATAAGTGTCTATTGGACTACACGTGGCCACGGCGATGGGACCTCGAAAGGAAATGATTGATCCACTAGGTTTTATAGAGATTGGTGTGAGGGGATATCAACCGACCGTCTTAACGGAGAAAGCGCTTCCAGGCTGCTTAGCTGTTTATCTGTAGGCCTGTAATTGAGATCTGGATGGTCAATCCCTAAACATCTGGCTAGCAATCAATTACACAACATGATATTCAAGGCATTCTCACTCACCACATCTCCCGATTTCCCCACCTTCTCCATACTGGCCGCAACGAAGACCCCGTTTATGGCGACGGGTCGTTTCAAGATGACTCTCAACATATGGATTCTCTTACGACGACTCTTGCGTACTATCCCACCCTCAAGGTCGCCGTTATCAGCCCCTCACCATTCAAACCACATGTGGAAATCGAACCCGTCCATCTCCCCCCCGTTCCCCCACATAATGCTAGGGTGCTTTCACTTGAAGAAATATGTTTTACCGAATAGACCATCACACCCGAGGATCCGGACACATGGATGCTCTGCCGGGTTTCGGTTGACATTGAAATTGTTTACAGATTGCCACGAGAATGATGGATGCAGAAGAACAGATTCTCTATATCGAAGCAAATTATGGGGCAGGTAAGATAAACAACCAATCAGATACGGTGATATTTGAATCAGCTCTTGCCACTCTCCCCCAAAGTACGTGTGTGCCCAGACTTATTTCTAACTACTATCAACTACCAGGAAGAATTAACCAAATTGATAGATAGATAGAGGTGGCAAAAAAGAAAAAAAGAGAGAGGCCATACATGCTTCATACATATCTGCTGCCTGCTCCGCCGATAGTGCCGTTTCAATTTGTCGATTGAACAAAAACCGGCGAGGGGCTGAAAACGCAAAAAGCAAAGAGATTTTTACTGTTGACCCGAAGCAAACACATCATCATCATCAGTATCATCATCGATCAATGAACAGAAATTTGGAGACATCTCGAAAGTTGTCAAGAGTTCTGCTCCTAACTGTGCACCAAAAATAACGTGGCTGCTCTCGGCTGTGTGCGCATTCAAGTGCACATATACGCCACGCCACGCTTTACTGATCATGTCTTAACCAGTAATTCATACGAGGCTCTCATTTGTAGATTCAACGAGTCTAACCTTGTTTTGGCGCCATGGCTGGCGTTGCATCGAGGATACGACACAGAGCCAATTATTAATTTCAACCGTTGGAACTGCTGCGCCATGCCCAAAATACATTTATTTGGCAGAATAAAGGATGAGAATTACTACCATGACGCGCCACGACAGGAACACCGCCAATGATCATAAGTGCAGGATAAATTTCAAGGAACACACTGTGCAGGGCAACAAATTTTAGGTTAACGGCACGCGGGTTAGTCTGCCAGGTACGCTTCAATGGTGCATGTCACATGAGAAAAAGCAACCCAGACCTGGGTTTCGACCGTGCCCACATTCAAGGGTAGGCTATTAGAGACTTTGCGCAAATGGAGCAAGCTCCATTCTGACAACCTGATTGGTGCCGATCACACCATTAGCCAATCATATAATCAAAATATAGAGCGCAAAGTCTCTATTAAGTGAAAAGTGTTCAACTTATTCAATGCACGCAATAGAGCTAGCTAGTGATACAAAATAATAGTACAGTTTTGAGCAATAAAACAAATAACCACCCAAAATCAAATAAACACCAGTCATGAATCTCGCACAGATGCACATAATAATCGTAATGTTACAGTAATAGGTTCATATCCAAAAAAAAAATTAAAATACCCCTCCCCCTTACCCCGGCCGATGATGCTTCGAAGAAGCTCAAAACAAATAACGCCAGAAATGATTCATGTCTTCTTTTCTTTCGTCTTTAAAGTTCTACCCAAGTGCGCTCAGAAACAAAGGAAATGCTACCAGCGCATAAAAGCAAACAAAAAACCAGATACCCGTCTTAAAAATATTTTTCAAAATATATGAAAAGATGAAAGGAAAGTAGTAACCAAACCTATACAAATAATAACCAATCGAGATAAATGTAAAGTGCTGAAGTAATAATACAAACTTTAGAATCGGATGGAAGTGTAAGGAAAAACATCTCAAATAAGAAAATAGATGACGATGGTGATGGTGGTAAACGGTTAACCCCGAAAACAAGTGACCGAAATCGAGAACCGAGACAAGTGGAACGAGAACTCCTGAAAGGAATGAAAAACCGGAGGTCCCACGCTTTGATGTAGATAGTGACGTCATGGTTGTACATGTAGGACTAGTGAGGCGGGTAAGCCACCAAGCCTGTACAACCCATGTTCTTCCACCACCCTTCTAGTGTAGGGCGAGCAAGAAAAGCAGCGAACCGCTGATCTAACTTGTGTTGATTGCAGATCCCTCCTCAATTTATCGATCGCAACAGGATTGTTTTTGAAGTTAATCGGTGTCGTTCTCCATCATCCCGCGTCATCAAGAAATGAAAAAAAGAGACAATTTGGGCGCGTCAGATCGGCTATTTGTCGATACCATGTTTTACCTAAAACGATGATGTTAGTAAAAGTTCACATCATACCAAAACGATTCAAGACAAAAACCATCTAAGATGGTTACCCGCAAAGAAGCAGATCTTCATGTTGATTCGCTATCAGTTAAGGGGGAAATTACCTTTTTGTGACGTGTAAGGGCATCTTGCCTTGAGAAGGTCTTCTCGTCGTTGCAAATTTCGCATCGTACTTTCTCGCGATGAGTGTTGTGGATGGTATCCTCATGACGAGTGAGATCGTAGGGCCGAGAGAAGATCGTGTTACAGGGCTTGTTTGTAGTAGGATTTAAACGGTTGCACTTGTGAGGTCCAGGGTGGTGCGACCTGGCGATGCCATCACCACGACTACCGGGACTCGTCTGTCTGTGTGCTTCGCGTCTGTGCTTTGCCATTTTGTTCGTGGTGGGAAACCTCTGATTGCAACCAGGAACTGTGCAGGTGTATCCTCCCCTATTCGCTTTGGACTCTGCAGGCTTCGTAAGGGGTGAGCCGGCAGACTGGTAACCATATTCGCCCTCATCTTCGGCCATTTGAGGCTTGTGATCAGAACTATCGGCGTAATTATTGTAGGGAAATCCAAGCGGGGTGAATTGCTGGTTGGCTGGGAACATGGTAGCATTGAAGTTCATACTAGCATCACTCTCTCTGCGGCTGGTGGCCATGCTAGCATAGCTCTCTTGAGTCTCTTCCCTCTTGAGGTTGTAAATGTGATCGTCTTCCTCGTCGCCCTGAACCGAACCCTTGTAACTACCACTTTGAACACTGCCGTTCTGAGAGAACACATCCTCCTGAGAAGCAAAGAGAGGACCCTTGATGCCTTCTTGGGACGATTCATGGTACTCACGGTAGGCATCTTTTGGTGAGATAGTACAGGGGTGATCGACAAGATCGATGTTGTGGTAGTCTTCCTCCATTTGCTTCTTCAGTACCTCTCGCTCAACTGCTATCATCTTCTCTCTCTGGGCACGAGCAGTTGCGAAGCCGGCAGGAATCAAGGTCGAGGTTCGCTGGGGTGAGCGAGTGACAACTGGAAATTGTGCGTAAGGCGAATTGGCACGGAAGGGTGAGTGATCGCGAACTATTGGCGACGTGGTAATGGCGTGCTGGTTTTGGGCTTGCTGGTAAAGGAATGCAACCTTAGAAGGTGTCGTGCAGGGAGAAGATGGCTGAGTGGCGTGTTCTATGCCAGGGGCGACACCAGGATTATATAGCTCGTCTTGGATGGCGTCGGAGACAGTTCGATCGAGCTTAGGGGGGTCTGGGATTGGGTGGTGTAGTTCTGAATCGTAGAGTAAGTAATTGTCAATCCACGACTCAATATATTGACAGGCATCCTCACGAGCTACTTGTACCCCATCGCCACAGACAGACTCTGGTGAAGCGATAGGAGTGGTGGGCGAGTGCAGGTCCACATCCGAGGCGGAAAGTCTGGACGAGAACTGACCCTGGTGGTGGGGTGACAGCGCTGGAAGCTCTTCGTCATCAGAGTGCATGACTCCACGACTGTTCAATCCCTGGTTCCCGAATTGCTGCTGCGATGGGGGAGCTTGCAGGTAATGACGAGGTTGGTGGTCAAAGAACTCGAGGGGCTGTGCCATCGATGAGTCGTAGCCATTGCCGAACCGTGATTGGGTAGTAGTATTCTCGAAATTCTGGATATTCCGTCGCTTGCGATCATAGCACTCGTCGTACAACTGGAAATCTGCGGGGGAGCCGTGGGCAGACATGATAGTAACTCTTGAAGGTGAAGATGCTGGTGTAGAGTGGGTAGAAAGAGAGGTAGCAATGGTTATTGGGGAAGCTGGCTCTGAGGCCCTCTGAAGGTTGATGTGAGGGTTAAGAGGAATGTTCCTGATGGGCATGGTAGTAGTTGGGTAAGAGTGAAGTTGAGAGATGAATGAATAACCTTCGTCGTCTGGGAAGCCGGCAGCAAAGTCTTGTTCAAGCTTCTGTCTCTTCTGTGCTGGAGTGAGCTCGCGTTGTGGTGGAGTAGTGTAGAAAGCAAGGTCGTAGGTCTGGTAAGGTGAGGTGTAGCTACTGTGCTGGTATGGAGTAGTAGTAGTATGGGGTGAAGGGGCTCTCATTATGAAGGGTTAAAATAGGATGTGAAAGAGGCTTTGGGATAGAGAGCACGGGATAATGATGCTGTATGAGAGGATTGGGGATGGCTTTATTCTTGAGCTCCCTTTAGGTGGGTAAGTAAGACTCTAGAGGATAGGTGCGGGTCGATCGGATTCCCCGGGAATAGAAAGTTGCGATGACGCTGATAAAGCTACATTATTATAACAAGGCACAGGGTTAACACAACCTTCATAACGGGTAACATATCTTGAGTGTGAGTGCAATGAGTGTCACGCTAGGCATGGTATGGAGGCTAAGGGCAATGGGGTAAAGGCTTATTAACTGGGAGTGTGTGGCTAGAACTCCGCTCCGAGGATAGCCATCTGCGGCGGAGGGTGTGGGTCAAACCCTTCATGACCTAGGCGGGCTGCGGACTGCGGTGCTAAGGTTCTCCGCCGGGGGTGGGGTGTTTTTTTTGTTGGGAGGGGGGAGGAGGGGAGGAAGGATAGGGTAATGTAAAAGAGAACTTACAAGAAAGACCAAAGCTGAGAAGCTATGGGGGACACGCAATTACGGTCCACCTGATCAATTATCGAGCCAACCGAATCGCGAGTTGCTTAGTCGGCGTTTAAACTTGACTATTTGTAGTTGTATATATTCTCAGTATAGACGGGGTCTGTTAAAGCTTGCAGATAGTCGTCGTAGTCGTGGGGCTGAGAGGCGTTTTGTGGGTGGTGATTGTTTTGAGCGATGATGAAGATGGTGTGTTAAACGAGGGGAGTAGAGCTCGACTCTAGATATTATAGCGTGAGAAGCTTCTTGTTGCCGACTGCTGTTGATAGTAAAGACATCCATCGCGGCGGCTTTGATATATATGGCGGAAGGATGCATGGTGTTTCCTGTCTTGAGCGATCTACTGGATGAAAGTGGGGTGGGTGTGGGTGAGGAGCAGCAACTGTGAGAAGTTCAGGGTTGGTGGTGGTGCAGGCAGCTGTAGCGAGTAGCAACCAAACCAATGCATGGGCATAAAAAAAAAGCAGGTGCGTCATAATAATCGAGTCTCCGAGAAGGTACCAGTGTAGAGTAGAGTACATACATACCACATCCTAGAGTGGACTCGGCCTCAACTGCTGTCAACCCCTTGTTCACAGTCCCATAGCCTCCGTGCACAGGCCTCACCCACCCAGAACCCTACATTCTCGTACCCCCAACCAGAACCTCGATGCGACCAATTCAAAATTTTAAACCCGACTCCGGAAAAATGGTAAATGCAAAATGCACTGGCACACTACCACACACACTTACATGTTCACTCCGTTCTTACAGATTCTTCCACTCTTGTCATTCCCTGTTTGGTTATTTTTTTCCAAGCTGATTGTTGGGCCAATCATCCATTCTCTTCTATGGGACTCAAGAGGTCACAACCCTTATTTTCAGATTACGGTACCTATGGAACGGAGTTACGCGAGTCGTACCCAGTATTTTTAGTGTTCCCCCACAAACCCACGCTTTTCCGATAGATTAGAATTTTTTGTGGCTATGCTGCCCATCAATGGTGCGAGAGACAGCCACATTTCACGCACTTTCTAAAGCAGAGTGACATAGCTGATACCCAGGTCTCTCGTGCCGAGGTCTAGTCCATCGACTGACTGTGGCTTGAACGTGACAGTCTTAGACAATATTCCCAGGGTCCACTGTGCGCGGCTCGTCGCGGAGAAACAGCGGACTTCCCAACGCCCGAAGGACCCTTGTAGACGATTATCGATCGCCCCGCAAAAGATCCCTTCCCTCCCACCCCAGCAAGTTTGTGTAAACCCGATCGGTAAACGCTAGGCCCCGGCAGCGACAAAACATACGACAAGAAACAGCAGTTCCTCCCCCCTCCTCCCGTTTGGGTCCAGATTTTTGTTCCTCCATCTCATCGCGCTTAGCTCGCAGGAGGCCAGATGTCTCTTTTTCCCAAACCCATGGATTCACCCATGCAGTAAGTAATAGGTAGGCTTGGACAGTAGGCATTAGCTATCTCTGCCCGTAATGCACGCACCACAAAGCTGCGCAAGAAGCTCAGGTCAATGCAGTCCTTTTATCTCCTGGCCTGTTCAGTCTCTCTCTCGTAATATATAAATTGTTTCTCTTTGCTGCATTAGTGAGAAACCATATCTCTCCTCTGAAAGAAAGAAGAAAAAAAAGGTCCTCATTCGGCATTGCCGACACGAGGAAAAATAAACGTGAGCTCAGTCTCATGTTCACGCACGTAAGCCCGCTCGTGGACTCAATTGCAATCCTCACTGGTCAGATCGATCACGAGTCCTCGATCCTTCTGTCCGTCAATATGATTGGGAAAGAAATGCGTATACCCTACTCACTCTGCCAAAATTAAATTGCCAAATCATACTTAATTGGGGTTGATCGGCGGTACGAGTACAGTAACTACATGTTCTATGGTCAGGCAAGTATCCGTGTGACATACGAAACACAATTCCTGAAATAAGATCCCAATAATATTTATTCGGAGTGTAAAGTTATAAACCCTCTCATTAAGAATAATCAAGACAACAAGAGCAAACAAAGGCTCTCCTGATGGTTCTGCAACTATTGTGTGCTCCATCACGAGGTGTGCATGAAACCCGCAACAGGCCACCTCTCGTCAAAATGATCCGACGAAAACCATGCAGAAACCTCCCATGACTCTCGTTACTCAACCATTCATGTCTCTGCTATCGTATTCGCAGATTCCAAGATAATTTACTCTGCACGATCCACCTACGCATATTGAAGAAACTTCCGTGCAAACGAACGGATATTAAATTAACCGATGTCTACATGTATTGTCTATTATCAATACTCGGCTATCCTCCCGAGTCATGGCTGCTGGGACTGATATGCAGCTCGAGGCAGAAAGCAAGCCGTCTACCTCTCTACGTACTCGTTTACGCCTCCAAATGTATAAAGGCATATTGATCCCCCTGCCTATTCCCACCATATGGAGATGGCCAAGGGCCAAGGGGAGTGGAGCTCCCAGACAGAGCAGAGGGAGCACCGTGAAGAGTGGACTGTGAGTGAGGCAGGGTGAGTAAACACTACGCTACCCGTAAGCACTGTATCTGAACTGACTGACAACTGACAGGCTCTTACCAAGAAGGTTTCAGCAACCCATTTCCCGGAACTCGGGAATTATTTTATTTTACCAAACCTCGTGGGGATTAGGATAAGCGAACACAGACTAGCGAGATCTCGGTCAGAGACAGGGCGGGGGGTTAGAGAGAGGTAGGCTAGCCCCCCACACACACACATGAACGGCACTGGTCCAGAACACTCTTAATCTTGCAGCACGGCCAGTCAAAAAAAAAAAAAGTCCTTCTGAGATCCTTCCATGCATACTTCTAGAGTTCTGTCCCGCCGGGGATATGCGCAACAACACCGACCGAACCGTCCACTAAGGTAATTCATGCATGCATGCACCGTGCACACCACTGCCTCGCATCTATCGATTGCAGGGATCAAGCAACCACACCTCGGTGCGAGGTTCGGGTGTGTCGTTCTTGCACTGCGAATTGGCTTTAGGAATTTGCTAACGCGTGCTTTTTTCTTCCTTGCGTTGATCGTTCACCCACACACCCGCCTCACTTAACCTGATCCTTGTTACACGATTATTTTTTCTTACGAACGAGATTTCGCTGCCCCTTTCCCACTACTTCCGGGTCACGGAAAACAGCACCGAGTAATCAAACAACAATAAACAACCGTTTTATAGACCTTTATCTTTATATTTTCCTTTATCGCTCGACTCTGCATGCTGCATGAATACTGCTCACCTAAAAATTGTTTGCTTCTTTCTGCTTGTTAATCCAGCTACATGCACAAACGACACTCCCCGACACCGAAGCCTATATCTCTAGCCGCGCGATCCATCTGTGTTGAGGGCATTAGAGTAGATACCTGCATTCCCGATCATTACCTTACCGAGGACCAGTAATGATCATGCCAACAACATTGCGTTGCTCTACGTTAGCCGGCTAACGGAGTCGCAGCCTCCCCACATGGAAAGCGATGATGCGCGCTTACTTGATGATCGTTGACCAAGCCCTGGGAGCGCCGGCTCCTTCAAGAAGAACACTTAATACCTCGGCTAATAATTAATAAACGCCCACTGAATGAGAGACCTCCACGGAGACGCGTCTAAAACGAACAATTTGTCATTGATGATGATGTGGTGTAGACCAGGTTATTGCGTTTTCTTTTTTTCCTGCCGTTATTTCCCTTTTCTTTTTTTGGAACCCAGACACTTGCCTTGATGATCTGCAAGATGCCAATGCCACATGGAAGGAATTTTCTCTCTCTTCCATGATCCTGCCGAATCAGGAAGAATTCTGGAAATCCGGAAATTAACAGGGGTGTTTGCTGGCAAGGATTCGGGCTGTGTAGCACAGCAGCAACTTACAAGGTCAAGCGAAAGAATTTGAGCGAGCGAGTTTTTCGGGCGGGCCAGATCAACGGAACCGACCGGATGCCAACCCTGAATTATTATGAAGTCTTAGTTTTAGCCCAGTTTTTCAGAGACAGTCCCCTTTTTGTGTGTCCCCACACCCTTTTTTTCTCTTAGCTCGGAGAAATGCGTCGCTGCCAACCGATCCAGATTTTCATTCTTTTTTCCTCTCCCACTGCAGTGCCATGCGAGCAAGTGTCTGTGTGGAATCAACCCCGGCACTCCGCGAACCGTATGCAAGTCGTACCTAAAATAAACACTCTCTTTTATCTACTGTAGAGTAGGTACTCTATGAGGAGAGCAAAGTATCCGTGCAGCAGCCCCACGTCCCTAGACCGCTATCCGATCCAATTACGGTCGGCAGCGAGAGTGCTGGGTAGAGAGCTAGGACCTCCGCGGTGAATTCTTCCCATAAAGGGGCACGGGTATGAAGGGACCCTGAGTTATAGAGCTGTGACCCTGAGACACATAACACAAGCCACACGTCGTCACAGGGCGGGCGAATTTTTGATTTTCCTGCTTCACGTTAAACGATGGCGCCCTGCGTCAGTGTTAATTTACAGGGCGACCGGTAGATAACTGAGCCGGTGCTCGGTCTGTCCGTCGGTCCCATTTGCTCATCAGCCTAGAGGGGGGGATCGGCCCGCCGACCTACTCTACGTGCTCCAGTATATGTTCTACTTGGTTAGGCCAAGCTATTATTACATGCGCTCTAACCGATGAGATGGGGCAGATCCTTCCCTCTAGATCTCGCTAGGTGATTTTATTAGCCTTAACCTCAGGGTCAAGCAAGTAAGACAGAACCAAAAAAAAACCTGAACAGACTTACTAGTGAGGTTGTGAAGGAAAAAAAAGCCAGTCACGTCAAGATGGTAGATGGATGATGGTATGGGGAAGATCTCTATCCATCATCTTTCACCCATCGTCACCTCGCTAACTCTGATCTCGATTGGATTTTGTGGAGATCCCCTTAATTCATCCCCCTATGTCTACCGTAGCCCAGCTCTTAGGCCTTCATTCCGTCAGATAGACGAAACATTTACGCATAATACATGCCATCGACATGTCGACAGCCCAGCAAGCCAGCAATGCCCAAAATTTTAAACGCGATAGACGTTTGCTGTTGCTGGCGGTGGTGTTGTTAACGGCGTCACGTTGTTCTGCTTTTCAGCTCGCCTGCTCTGCTACTTGCTCTTGCTTGTCTACGGTTGCGACATCATAGTTCCTTTTCCTATATTATTATTATACAGGGCGCCCATTCATATCAACCCATAACCATCCCGGAAGCTTAAGCCTCCCCCGCACACAATTCGAAATCGATCTCATCAAACGCGTGGCAGGGCGCGCGAATCTTCAGCCCGTCAAAAGCTTCTTCCTATACCCTGCATACATACATGTATCGACCATACATGTAATAAAGTACATGTAGATTACCTCTTCCCGCAGCTGCAATATGCAAACGTGGTCTGGCTACTGCGCTGCGCCACCATGGGTCCTTTTTATTTTCCCACCACAACGAAGCACACTTACAACCACGACCACCACGACTGCTAACACGACGGCACAATATACGATGGCACCACTGATTTTATTGCTAGGTAACTGGAAGAGACACGATGGTAGGTCGGGGGAGGTCGCAGATGTGCCCGGTGAGGAGGGGAAGATTACGAGGCCTTATGCTTGCTGCAGGAGATGTATATGTGGACTGGAGGTGGTGGATAGACAGATAGACAGACAGAGAGGAGAGATATCATGCACGGCCGCATGGCAGGCATGGCATGGTACGTGCGGGATCAAAGCTAAAGCAAGTAAGCAATTAACCAGCTATCCGGACCGAGCGATCGATCTGGTAATGGGATCTGTATTTTGTCTAGACTCTAGACCAGTGCACCGCATGCTGCTACTATTTACCGTGTGTGTTTTGGGGCAGCCTGATAGGAGAGGCAATGTGTTTCATTTAGCTCAGTGAGAAGAGGACTGTGCATTGACAATCGATATCGAGGGTTTAGGCATACATACAGGAGGGTCTTTGTTTGGGCCACCTTACTCTACAAGGGTCTAGCATTAAGTGAATGAACAAAATTGGGTGTTTACAGGTGAGAATCCGTTCGCTCACTAAATCCCAGAGCCTTGTACCTACATGCTAGACTGCGTGCTAGACTACCTACTGGGCGGGGTACTATTTCGAGACCAGATCCAGTCCCAACCCGTCACGTCGGCGGTCTTGAAGTTGATGCATCGATCCGATATCTCTCTCTAGCCCTCTGTCTTTAGCTAGCCCTTCCCACCAGTGAACTCCCCCATCACCCCCTCTTTATGTGTGTAGATGTAGCTAGGTAGCAATCATCCACAGAACAGAACAGATTGAGTTATCAGAAACTACATGTAAAACCGCCGTCCGCCGTCTGCCATTAACTGTGGATCCGAAAAAACAAATAAAGTGAGCCCATGTCTATGCTGTGCTATGTATGAGGAGCTGAAACATTTGCAACCCAATCGGCCGTGAAGCACATACAATATTGTAGGTATAGTATCGCCCCACATTCTTCATCCACGTTTTGATCCTCGTTTGCAGTAGTGTAGTCAGAAGTAATAAGTGAAAAATTCAATGCTTAACGCCCCCCTCCCATCTACCTATTACCTGCTCTTGATCCTCTTCATCTTACCTATTCCGCACTCACCTCTGTGGTCTCATGCATACCTGCTCAGGAATCGCGGATAGATCGTGACGACTGAAACTCCCCCCACCACTGTAGGAGATGCGTTGATTAATCGAGTAGGGACCGTAGATCATCAGCTGGCCATGGGCATGGACAGCCGTTCCAAATATCCTACATACACTGCATGCTACACCACATACGACTAACACATAAAACCCTTTGCGCAGATAGAGCTGGCTCTCAATTTCACGTGTATGATTGGTTGACGGGAGGATCGGCGCCAATCAGGTTACCGGAATCTGGAGCTGGAGTCTTTTGCGCAAAGTCTCTATATCGCACACTGTCCAGAGTACGGCAAATTAGCTAGAGAGCAGAGCACTGACTGGCTCGCATGTAAAGTAAAACATGAACAAGAATGGATTTGAATCAAGCAAGCCCATCCCATTTCATCCCATCCAATGCCACCCTCTAGCTCTGTAATAACGCGTTATACATACATTCTTGACATGATCAAGCGCAAGCCCTACCCGCTATCTTCCCACCGCCTCCCTACCCCGCTATCTGTCTCTGGCAACAGATCTGTCTATCTGTATCCAAGGCCAGCTGAAATGTGCATATACATACATGCCAGACAGACACAACCCTCTCCTCCTACCGGACATGCATCTCCTGCCCACATATCATATGCGCTCTCCGCAATCGATCACCCTATTACTGCAAACCCGTTTTATAATTTACTCTAGTATACGTTTATCCTCTGGGGGGTCATGATCTATCGAGTGTGTTGACATCGCCCGCCTCAACCCAACCCACCCACCCCGCCCCGCCCCACCCCCGCCCCCGCCTCAACCGGCCTTCCCTGACTGTGCGTGACGGACCCTGACCTTCCGTCACTCAACAACAAGCTACACCGCAACACGAGACATTGAACACAACATACATCACACTCTACGAAGTTTTGATCCTACTATGACGTAGTTGACTGCGGTGGATGTTACAAGAACACAGCGACGAACATTTGGTCCGTAGTGCGGCTATGACCGACCCGACCCTGCCCGCCCCAACACAACCGCACTCCCCAACAACCGCAACACACACACAACCTGACCTAATAAGCTAAGCTAACCTAACATATGTACCTTAAACGTTACTGGAGCACACCAGCACCAGCCCCGGAAGGGCGGAAGCGACAGCTCACATCTCGGCACCCAAAACACCAGTGCTCCGCCACTCACCTTGCACTCCAACTCTATCTTGCCACGGCAGCAGCAGCAAGCAGGGCTACCAAGATCCGCTCCGTGCTCGATCCAGGGCGCCGGGAAGTGTCGTTTAGGGCCAGCAGGTAGGGCAGTGGGGGTAAGGTATGTGAGGCATGCAAGAAGAGGCTCTGTGGAGTGTCGTGTCGGTCCCTGTCCAGCTGAACTCGAACCCTGACGCGCTGTGATTGGGCCGGTGGAGGCTAGTTTAGGGCTGCGACTGCCAGATGTGGGCGGTGGGTGACGCGTAGCTGCTGGTAGAGTAACAGATCTGTCATGTACATGTATGTATGTCACTCAGTAAGAGCACCCGATACATACATGTATGTACGTAGGCGTAGGGTATAGCTGGATCCCTTCGCCACAGGTACGTGAAACCCCAAACCATTCCCCCACCCGGCACCTCCGCTCCCCAACGGCTGCAGAGTTAAGGTTGTGGCTGTGCTATGCCCGCAGCCTGCCTGCTTGATTGCCTGATTGCTTGTTGGCGATGAGCATCGCATCGCTTTCACATGCCAATTTTTTTTCAAGCTACCCTACCTACGAAACACGACATACATACATGTAATTAAGACGCGCGTTTTTTTATTTGTTT
Organism: Morchella sp. 2016-41; assembly: GCA_024713855.1. Classification (NCBI taxonomy): domain Eukaryota; kingdom Fungi; phylum Ascomycota; class Pezizomycetes; order Pezizales; family Morchellaceae; genus Morchella; species Morchella sp. 2016-41. The sequence continues at coordinate 971,013 of JAMGZD010000021.1, forward strand.
TCTTCATGGTCAATTGATTTGCAGAACGGGCAGAGCAGAGAAAATATGTGCTCGGGGTTCTACTTCCACAAGAGGAATCTATTGAGAGCGGACAGACCAGACAGCGGGATCGAAGAGAGTTGTAATGCACGCAGCGTAGTGCAGGCAGGAGAGTGGCCGGCAGGTCTATGGTATGGCTCACCGGCGGATCTCCATAGCGTAGCATAGCTTAGATATCGTCAATTAAGCACAGCACATCACTTCAGGCGATCCGTTCAATTCCCGTCCCGTTAGATCCCGTTCCACTTCAGGCAGTTCAAGCTCAGCAGTTCAAGCTCAAACTCAGGCAGTCCGGTAAATACTCTGCGTCCATGATAGCTGTACTCTACGTATGAGTTCCGCATGGGTAGCGGCGAATTGAGTTGTGTATTGTAATTGATTCCAACTAACTAATTGGCATACATACCTCGGTCCAAAAAGCCCTAATAACCACATGGCCGGATCTAGCAAGCAAGGATTAATCAGCAATAACACCAACGCATTACCACGCACAGCGCAACACCTACTAGCTACTAGCAGTTTCTAGGCGGCCTGTTTCTTTTACAGCGATGGGGAAAATGATTGTAGAAACAGGGGTCTAAAAACAGGGTTTAGGCGGCTGCCCAGGCCAATAGGACACTTGCCATACTTCTACAATAATTTTCCCCATCGCTGTATCATTTCGATCTCCCGCTCGACCAATCAAGAGCAGCGGAGCCGACGGAGAAGGAATAAATGGTATCAAAAATCTGCCTTGCAACTCCGGCCGGCTATGTGAGGCTTTCTAACATGCTCTATGGCCCTTTACAATTGCCTTTCAAATTTTATGTGTGATTTGCTTGATGTTCCTGTCCATCATTACCGATACCTGATCCCGAGCGCTTGCGTGGACGTGAGCAGTAAAGAAGTCCCGTAGCCAGCTCATGAAACGGCGCAGCAGGAAATAACCAAGTTTTTTCTCCTACTCGATATGGATCTACATCTAGGTTTCAGGATTTCCGACCCTTTTTTTCGATGGGCAATTGATTGGCTGGATATCGACGAATCAAGTAATGATCTACGTACCTGCAGAGGGCCGAGCTGTCAAACAATTATATGTAATCGGGGCTATTTTTCTTGGCAACGAGCTGTGTCCGCCAGTTGCTTGGCAAACAGCCCTGTCCGTAGATTAGTAGTTCGCCTTTTTTAAAGCACACCCTTGGTTTCGTTCGGGTTAGTTTGGTAAGGACTATGGCCCGAGAAGCTATGGTGGGTAGGGTGTAAACTTCGGCGTTTGCAGCCAATCAAGCTATAGAAATTTGGAGATCTACCCTAACGGCCCACTCTCATAGAAAAAAAGTTCCTCTGAAGTTGACACGCCCACCCCCTATGCCTTCTCGCGCCATAGTTAGATAGCTGGTTTGGTCCCTACCCTGGTCTCTGGTTGGTTGCAACTAGTAATCTGCTCTACGAGTAGTTGTTCCACAAATAGCATATCGCGATGCATCCGGCTATCCACTCTATCAAAGGCCTTGACAAAGGAAGGAACCGCTTGTTCTAGCAGATTAAGTTGGAGTCATAGATATTTCCAATTCCTTCTGTCACAACCCCCACAACCCAATTTGCAAACGGCTGGTTTGGTAGCTATGTCGCGAGATTTACTTTAGTGGGCCGCGAATATCAATTCAGGCACGCCATTAATATCATTCATGATTATGACTCCCCCGAAAAACTCAGTAAATGAAGCATATATGTGGCTCAGCATAGCCTCAATAGAGGTCACAAGGACACTTTGTTCTGGCGACGTGGTTTACCGAGCAAAGTATCATGAACATATGTAGTTAATAGATCCTTTGCGTAAAAGACTCCAGCTCCAAATTCTGGTAATCCGATTGGCGTCGATCCTCTTATTAACCAACCATACAACTGGAATTTAGAGCCAGCTCTATCTGCCGCCGCCGCGCAAAGGGTCTAATTTGATATCTTGCCTCGTGTCACCCTCCCCCACGTGACCCAGGCAAGGCAAGCGATGAGTCATCGTGGAAAGACCAAATTCTGGCACACCACCCACCCATCCGTGAGACTCGCCAAGTACGTAGAGTAGGATTCAACAACGCCGGCGGAGTCATCGGGTTCGGCCATCGGTGGGTTTATTTGGCCCTTTCGGCCGTAGGCGCAGATAAGAAGAAATATCTTAGTAAGAAGTACTGCGCAAGGCAGGGGAGAAAAAACACTTCTTCTTTGCGAACATACATGTATGATGTACATAGATGATGTAGATGCAACCTATCCCTGGAAGCCGCCGTTTCCTGTGCGACAGACCTCTGATGGAACATTCTCCGAGATGCTGCTCGAGGCTGGTTGCTACGGAGCCTTGCTTCAATTTGGTTGCCTTTTGCTGCCTTTAGTCACTTTCCTTGGTTGGAAAACTATGTTCCGGTAAATCCCTACCGGAATCCTCAGTCCCGAATCAAACGGAAGTAAGAACAAGGCGAGATCAGGGATATGATGGGAGCGTTTACTCATCTACAAAATGTGTGTACCCTCTCTACTCGTACGGGTGCATATGTCAGCACAGCCTGGAAATGATGTTCTTGTAATACGGTCCTTCGTGTACTGTTCGCATCTGGAAGCTACATGTACCTATATGTAATTATAAGTAATTACACATCCGTTTTCAATCGGGTAGACGTACTCTACCACTGCGTATTCATCACTCGTACGTACATCGTCATTGTCGTCGACATCCGGCACCCGGTCCGAAGCCGAATTTAAACGGAGTCGGAGATTTTGCCCGTCCGATCCATACATCTGCACTTTTCCTGCGTTGTCAGATTCGACAATCGAGGAGGGTGTATGTGAGCGAGTTCGATATGCACTCAGGTACTTGCTGAGTGACTATTACACACTTCTGTCAAACAAAACCAAACAAAGACATAAGCGGGCCTGTGGGGGCCGGTATCGCTCGGCGATTCGGTTTGGCGTTGATGTGTTTCGACTTGTGTTCGGAATCGTGATTCGGGGGTGTCGATCGGTGGGTTACAAAGGATACGAGCAACGCGCAAAACCCCTCCGGAACGTGGATTATGGGTGTGTGAGATGCCAGTTGATGCCCAACTCTGTGAGAGGCCGGATTTCGGGCTTTTTTTTTTTTTTTTTGTGAGTGCAATTCAGATCATGAAATATCACTCGGTAAGTAATCAGATGTGAAAAGACGAAATCAATGGGATGAGAATAGGTGGTACCAAACCATGGTCTATTAATTCTTGAGCTTGGAGGTCCTGTACGGTAGCTTTATAGCGGTAGAGTGAACAGAAAAACGTAAATTATAAAGTTATCCAGAGGTGTCCGGTCTCGCTGTCTTTTTTGTTTGTTTAACTCATTAATTGCATGCAGACAGTAGTCTATGACAATACCCGGTCTCGCTGTCGTTTTACATGAGTCAAATAAACTTAAGGTGTATAGAAGTTTCTTCTCGGGCAAAATTAAGTTTAAACCTTGTTAGGTATATCTTTTAACGTGTTAGTTGTTTTAGTGAGCTATGAGTACGTAGTCGTGGCTACTCGGTACGGTTACATGTAACTCTACAGAGCAAGGTAAATTAACCTGAATCCTATAGACCCCGACAGAGAGAAAACCCTAAACTAGGTGAATTTATAAAGAGATAAGCTCAGTAGCCCGATGATGGCGAATCTATTTACCTGTGAGAGTGGGAGTATGCCTTGGTGACCAGACAGGTTGGGTTAAGGTTGTGCTTAGAGAGGCATCGCACCAGGACGGCAGATTTCAATACGGTGTACCCCCCCGAATTCCTTTCTTGCTCCCATATCATCACTTTTCAAGGTCTAAAATATTCCTGATGATATATCTGTGGCCAGTACTCTAATATAAGACTAAGCACAGGCAGATAGTGAACGGAAGTCTCTTTCCCGCGGTTTATGTACGTGGTTAAATCCAATTAATCAACACAACTTTTAGATAGACTCTCGACTAGATTAGACATAGTCCTAGAAAACTAAGTCGTAAAATGCACCTCTCTAGAAGGCGGACATCTGACCAGATTTCGATAAATGTCACCCCGACTTCTACTGCCAACTGTGAAATCTTAATGCTTTGGTCACTTATTCAGGGTTAAAAACAGAGCTTTCTATCCCCAAGTCCTAACTACATAACGACAGCTACTAAACCTAACTTTAAAAATTTAAAAATCTAAATATCTACAAATAAAAACCTACAAAAAGGAAATCCTAGCACAGTAGTATTGTGTTGAGGAGGGCTATCCTTTAAACCCGATGGCCTGATGGCCATAATCACTACAAATCGTGTGATACATACTCGTAGTTTTATATCATTTCTGAACACGGCCAATACTGCATGGCATATAAAAGGGTGTATTTGTTGCTTTTTGCATGATATATATACAATAGCAGTCGTACCCGGAAACGCCATGAAATTACGAGTACTTTTCAGACGTTGTCAAGATCGTACTTGGATGTCATGGCTATTTAACAAGGCTAGTCATTATGGTAATCTGGCCTGATGGTTTAAGGGATAAAAAAGCGCCTTTAGGTATTTCATAAGAGAATGAAAAAACAAGACTGTCGCAGTTAAGTGTAATTTAAGGACGGCCAATATCAATAAATGATTACCAATCCAGCAAGGACGGCCCAACTCTTGTTTACGATTAATAGTGATTTAAACAAACCAAAAAGAAAAACGGTCATGATCAGTTCTTAATCATATAATATCACTCTGGATAGGCACTTGGTGTATCTTGGCATATTGTTATCTCACGTATACGTACGAAGGAGAAGGTTCTAACACTGGTATGCCTTCACGCAAGGGGAATTTGGATCCTCTTACTTTAATAGGTCTGTCGGCTGCGGTTATATAATTATAATTATTCGATGAGGTGCTGAAGAGCGTGGCTAATCTCAGAGATTGGGTGTTCTGATCATCATATGGTTCATAGGGCCCGGCGCCCAGGATTGTATCCCTCCAATCGGTGGTCTGGTAAGATCAGAGGGAATTTAACCGTGTTTAATACTGTGGCAACTATACTCTGTTTAGTTACTGCCATATTCTCTATTCTCTCATCAAGTCATTAGCATGTCGTAAGAAACTCAATGATAGTATGTACAGCGATGGGTAATAAGTCATCGGACGGAACGCCACCAAAATGCGTGTTTGCAGGCAAAATTATAGCTAGGTCATCCGATGACTTCAAGTTATTACCCACCGCTGTACATTGCCCGGCCGTGTTCAGCTGAACACAGTTCGTTCCAAACGACGACAAATAGCCACGTAGAGCAGGTATGATGTATTGAACGCACAGAAAAATGACTCATCTGTATACTGTCATGATAAATCATCACGGGTGGCTGTGCCAAACATCTCCAGCAATAGAGTTCATGATATCATAGCCTACCGTATACAGCTAGCAACCGCCACATCATTTGAATCAGGTCTGACCGAGGGTTTAAATTATAAAGATGCCATGAAAGATGAAGTTTTCTCCTACCCAGTGATGTACCAGGGTGATATATCCGGTGTGAATCAGTAGAGCATAACGTGGCTTGAGCCGTCTTGCTCATAAGTACCGCCATGTTCTACATACCTGATACCGTATGGTTTGGGTTGATACCGTATGGTTTGGGGACACCTGTACTAACCGGAGTATCTTTCGAATCGTCGCGCTCCATTACGCTGGTCTCGAGGGCATGTCTCTCTATACAACTTGGTAGAATCCTATTGAATTTGTTTTACCTGGTTATCAAATTTTGATTCTGAATATTACGGACAATATCAGTGGAAGGTTAAGACATTAATTAATTAATGGCTGTTGAGAAACCTGTGTGGCTGGGCATTGACCATTAGGTAACAGTGTGTTAACGATTAGTCGAATGCATATGGGTGTCGTTCTAGGAAAAGGCACCTGTGCGGCAACGTAACAAGGCCTCACCAGCTCGCTACCGCACTCTACAGGCTCCAATTTATGGAACTAATGTCAGAAAAATTAATTCTGGGCTCTCACCAAGGTCCTCTGAGCTTTATGAAAATTTGGAGTTTATCGGTTGTTTGGTTCGTTAGAATAAGGATTTAGCTGTGCGGACGGTTTTCCTAGAACGACACCCATATGTCGCACTCCAGTCAATGACTAACCAAAGCCCCTCTATGATAATTGGTCAAAGACTCCCCATTCGCCATTGACCCGACCCGAGAATTATTGTACAAGTATACAAAACCCGAGTACGAACCAGTAATATCAAATTATGAAACAAGGGGAAAGGAACTTCGAAAATAGAGGATCGTAGTTTTAAAGAAAAGGCTCTGTAGGTATGGTGCCCAATTCTAAAGGTGGCGTTCAGCTTTTGGAAGTCATGATCTTGGCTAGAAAGTGCTAATGTCCAGCTGCCTTACTGAGGTGCCGCCACAAATCCGTCAAGTACTGCCGTTCACGGGCCCTGGGTGTTGACGGATTGTAGGCAAACTTGGCTTGCACAGCTATCTCTCTTTAGCCTGTCCGTCAACACCCAGGGCCCGTGAATGACAGTAGCGCTTTTGAGGATAAAATCATCCCACTTGTCGCTGGCTTGGCACGTCATATTTTATACAATTTCAATTTCTAGGGCCTTTTTTAAACCAGACAAGATATTAAGGAATACGCCCGAAACAAGTTTTCTTCATCGCTATGTCTACCACTCTACTAGACAGATTTTGATACTTTGTCTGGTTGATATCGGTATAAATCAAGCTCTGGCCAGCTGGGCGAGAGTTAGATTAGGAAGTAAGTAGCACCTCGATAAACCATTTGCCCGGCCTATGAACCCTAACCCTCGAGATAGTGCCAGTAAGTATTAACTTTTCAACATTTGTTGATCCAGCCTTGTAATCCGTCAGTGACTGTTAAATGCCAAGAGACATGTTTTCTACTATGTAGCCGGATTTTAAAGAGTAGGACGGAAATACAACGGCCTCAGCGCACAATTCGACGAAGCCCAATGCAATGAATTCAGTTTGTTATGCTTGATTATTGTTACCGATATACTAGTGTTTTCCCCCAGAAAAACTTATGGTTATGATACTTGCTCGGTGCTGAGGTGTTATATCAGGTGAGAGCACGTACGGTTGCGACTCACCCCTTTAAAATCAGACTTTCTTGTTCAGAACAGCCAATTGAGAGTCTTGCTTTTAGATCCTGGTTTGCTTCCCCCACGACGTCATGATAATATCAATCATGATATCAAACTCGTTTTCAACGCTGCTGTTAATGCTTGGTACCGGACATGGTTTGATATCATAAAATATTTAAACGTGGCGATTTCTGTATACAATGACGCATATTAAGTAATTACATTAACTAGGTGCTATGTTTTCCTATGGATCTAGATGTCGTATGATACTTTTTCTTTCCAAAATTAAATAATAATAGATAACATACAAATTCAGTCAAAAAAAAATACAAAAGGCCTCTCTTAAAACAGCCGATTGAGTCTAGTAGTGTTCTGGTGCGTATTGAAAACTCCCCGTGCAAGTGACATCGACGTGCAGTATAACCATATCCGTAAAGCCACCAAAGTAAACTTCATCAAAAAACAAACAAATTGAACCAAAGACCCCTCCCCTTCACCACGGCTATTTCTGCGACGCGGCTATGAGCCTTTTCTTTTCCGCCTCTGCCGCCTCTTCCTTCTTCCTCAACACCCTTCTCTGCCACCACTCATATCTCGGGAACACATATGTGGGCAGGAACCACCACAGGAAGATTAGGAGAATTATGGTGCAAACAACGATAATAACAATTTTCCAAGTCAAATTATCATCATTGTCGCCGCTGCTTCCATAGCCGCCTCCACCACTGCCACCGCTGCTTCGGCCTCCCCCACCTCCACCACCTCCGCCCCCCCCGCCGCCGCCCCCGCCGCCTCCGCCGCCCTTACGCTTGCGCAGGGAGATAGGAACAGCATCCGCAGCATCGATGTGGGTAAGGAGGAGTAGAAGAAGAGAATAGATTGTGAGATTGGACATAGTAATAGTGTTGTTGTAGTTCGATTGGTGCGTTTGGATTTATCGCGGATTGTACTAGAGATTTGATTTCGATATAGGTTTTGGGTAAGCGGAACTAGGTAGTGATTGGTATGGTATGATGATAGATTTTCTTGATATCGAGATGGGGTGGTTTATATATCGAGTAGTAGTAGATCGATAGTATCCGTAGCTGATTACTGAATTCAATTGACTAAAGAATATAGCCCTTTGCGCGTATAGGTTATGTTTGTGCTCCGTATTTTGTGCGAATCTCTGGTATTTATCATGAGTCTTCAGGGCACATCAGCTCAAAAAACGTTCCCCCTCAATTCTCTTGATCATTCCATCTTAGCAAGTTTTTGCGAACTCATATCAACGCAGCCCGGGCTACCGGAGACTTATGCAGTTAAGCCCCGCTTAGAAAGCCTATCCACTGCAGTTAGAGTATCATGGTAATTACGTGCATGTATGCAATGATAGGTTTGCATGCACAGCTAGAACTTAAGGGGGCTGAGTATTAAGAGGCGGTGATCATGGGCCATGGACTTACAAGTTGAACATCAGTATTTGGGCGTGTTATATAGGGCTGTGGGAGGTTAACAGATCGATGGAGTACGAGAATGGCTCAGACTCAATTAATCTAATGAGATAGAATAACTACATGTATGTAGTAGTTACTCATCTACACGCAGTATTGTGTACACCTACCAACATAGGCCTAGATACGTGATGTAAATACATAGCCGAACGCTTATGTTAGATCTCTAGCTTCGTTACACGCGTGCACAGGTGCTACCAAGACAGGGTGCCTTCTAGTAGTTTATATCACTTATTCTCAACGGCCCCCAGTGTAATTTCGAAGCGCAGTACTGTTATCTATTGTCAATCTTCCCAAGCCTTCTTCTTCCGTACCATGACCCCTCGCTATACATCTCCCCATTATATATGGCGTAGTAGTATATGCAGTTCATGATCATGACTTTCAAGGCACAATTAAAAGACACGTAGTACAACCATCTCTTAAGATCTTTCGGCTATATGTGTCTCGAGTGTGGGAGCTTCCATAACTTTCCGTGAGAGCTAGAGTAACCTGACGTAGAATACTCTATAATCTCCTGCTTTCTCGGTGTGGCGGTGCGCGATTGATAACTGGCATTTCGTATACTCACTCATGGGGTGAAAGCGGATCATATCTGATCATGGTGGTGGTCAGGCCAATAACTAGCAGAGTTTGGTGTTTTCAGGATTGCAAACACCGGGATATATGGGACTAATAACAAGTGTATTATGGGATACCGTCATGCTATACATTTAGGAATCGGAAACCTATGGGTATGGACATGTCCAGGGAGATTCTTGATATTTGCTTTGTTCCAAGGCCTTGCTGTCAGTCTTCTAGAAGATTTTCATATGTTTATCAACGATCGCGGTCAGGCTGATTTTCATTTTCGCGTATTGATAGCCCTAGAGTTTTCACGTGACTATGAATACCTGTTACAGAGTATGCCTAATATTTTGGGTGTCATTTAAATTTTCGGCCCTGTTTTGCCTTGGAGATGTGCCTCTGTGTAAAGTTGACCTATCTAGTAGGATTATCTCGGTGGGCTGTGCAGAGTACCTATCTCCCGGACGCACCAGACAATAGGGAAATCCCTCCCATGCATGAGGCCCAATCATATCCATCTCAATCATGTGACTTTTAACTTCACAACAACCGTGACGATGCGGGGCTGTTTGCTTCAAGAGTTCAGATACATACACAATCAATACAATGTCATCTAAAAGAGCCTGGAAGCCGTTGAACTAGATTGAAATACACTGGTGTTCATTGTAAAGGACTCCTGTCTGTGAGTTGCTTGTAGGTTTGATATCACGTGACTACCCAAGCCAATGCCCAGCTAGACTCATGCATGAGAGAGATTTCGCTAGTGTCTGGGAAAGGTTGTATGTTATTATGATTGGTCGTAGCTTAATGGGAAATCAAACTATGTCCTAGTTTGGAATCGAATTGGGTGTTGTTCAAATTAAACCAACTGGTGGTGTTTGGTACTTTGTCTGCTATACTCTTATCGAAGATGCGCAGGTATCTTTTTACGGGAAACCTCTCCGGTTTGCCAGCCTTTTCTTTTTGGTACTGAAGATAGTGAAGGGGACCGACTGCTCTTAGGCCCAGCCAGACTGTATTGATATATCAACGCTTCGTCGATACATAACAATATTTCTTGTCATTGCACTTACAGATAGTTCAGGTAACCGTTACTCCCGACTTCTCATAACTATCAAGGTTCTGATATCCCGTAAAGAGAGTCCCACTATTGCAAGGCGACAGCTCCATGGCTTTCTGCTTTACTCAGGCTACTATAGCCATGTACTCCTAGCCCCACGTACTAGCAAAAGCACCAGAAACTGCGGTTTCCATTGACTGCTTATACGGAAGAATGATGCCATAGCTCTTTTTCCCCCCCTAATACCGGTATTCCCTGCACCATGTGCTTCAGCCAAGACCGTAGGTGGAGTGCACTTTTAGCTGAAAGTGCACTTTGCGGTCTCGTGCTCACAATCGCCTGTTGAGTAGGTACTTATGCACAGCATATCAAACCAATGATGCCAAGTCTCACGCCAGAATTATTAATAGACTCATCAATTGGTATACTCGCGACCAGCAACAAGAACCCGAAAATGCACGTCCTAATCTGCAGTTCCCATTGGAGTAGAAGCCGAAAATACACCAAAGACCAGCTGCATATTCGGGTTCTTGTTGCTGGTCGCGAGTATATACCACGCTTTGAAGTTATGCAATGTAGCTTTAGATCAGTATCATCTTTTAGAACTACAGTTGCAACACGCTATGCCAGGTCTCAATACGCCGGATCCCTTGCTATCCCGTACGAGATCCTTAGGATCTTGGCAATCCGGAATATCGAGTTGCGACTGCAGGCTGATCGGGTCCTGTGTAGCTGTGTCTCGCATACTTTGTCTGTGGTAGTGTCGGAGGCATTTGCTCCTTTCCGGGTAGCTTCAAAGGGTGTTCGTCGTTTCATATCGTTCCCGAACACGGCCAATACTGCATGGCGTATAAAAGGGTGTATTTGGTATGATATGAAATAGCAGTCGTGTCCTGCCAGACCTAGAAGACTGTCAATCCCACACGAGCTATCCACTATTATGGTGCTGTAGCGCCTTCTTTTTTCCGAAGCAACACACTTCTAGGTCTAACACAGTACGGGTCGAAAACGTTAGGTGAAAACCCACAGCCATGTTAACATTTTTGTTCTCGCAGTCTAGCCCATCCCCATCGGCTCATCCAGCCTTCGTCTCATCATAGACTTCGAGAATCTAGATGCAACCCTCCATCCTCAAGGCAATCTCATCCTGATCATCGCCTGACAGCCCCAATCCCACCTTTAAAACCGCCTAGCTAGCTGTTACTGCACGATTGTCTGCAAGGGATGGTACTCGTATTTCGCTGACGTTTTTAAAAGGGCCATTATTGCATACACTCAAAATCATGAGCTTGGCGTATCTTTTGTATGGCATGCAATACCAGCCGCATCCACAAACGTCAGCGAAATACGAGTACTCCTCTCTGCAGACGGGGTGCAAATTGATAAGAATGTACTCCCCATTTCACAACGCTTTCGAACACAACCGCTATTGCATACCATATATGAATGTAGCTTTGCTGGTTTTTGTATAGCATGCAATAACAGTTGTGTTTGAAAACGTTGTGAAATGGGGAGTAGATAAGCTGACCCTTGGGTATTTCTGAACTTGACCATTCAGAAGCCAGATCAACACCGGCCCCGCACCGATGGAACCTTGGGCGGTACCGGTAGGTAGCCTAGCTGTCTCATCTCGGGTTTCCAAAGGTTGAAACCACCACAAGGCAGCGACGTGCGAAGCTCGTAGCTGCAATACTGTAGTCGAGTGTGCGACTGGGCGTATAAAGCTTTCTAGTCCATTAGTCCTGTTAATATCACCGCCGTCTCTTCATATATGTAATCTGGTCTTGCTATGCATGTATCTACATGTATATAGCTATTAGATTACTCTACCGTAAAAGCTCGATGTGTGGGCCCGGGCTCATCTATCGAACCTGAGATCTCTGGTTGGTTGCTTTATGTTTCTCCACCCTTAGGGCTAAGGTTTATCCCCGGAACTAACGGTGGCGTCATGGCCCCTGTAATATGCGCATCTCTACTCTACTCCTCTCCTGGCGTTGGCGGGTTCTAGCATGTCTACTTTGGGAGGATACATACATTTATCGATCTTTATCTAGAGTAGGTACAATACCGGTACTGTACCTACTCTAGGTACATGTAGAGTATCTCCCCCCTTAACTATTAGTTGAAGGTGTAGATCAGGTCCGCTAATAGTAATTATGATCTCATATACACAGCCAATTTTTCGAGTTATAGCGGTACTTGAGTCTTGATTATCTTCATAGCGTCATGTGAGCGAGGAGGCTGTTAACTTTGTTGATGCACCCTAATCGATAACCCAACACGGAGAATAATCCCCCCCCCTAATACAACACTAGAACCCGATCACCGGTTGCTTGTTAATCAGAGATTAGAATAGGAAAGGAATGGAGTCCGAGACGTCTATTCCCTCCAGCCCCCCTTCCTCTCTCCACTTCACACCACCAGACACAGACGTCGAAATGGAGAGCCTCACCGTACCAACAGCAGTCCACACAGACCGAGATACAGACCCACCACTCGAGAATGAAGAGAAGGCAGACACGCGCCAGTTCACAACGCGTGCAGTCGCCGTGGGTCTCCTCGTGGGCACGATCGTGAACTTCTCAAACATGTATTTTGGCCTGCAGAGTTAGTGATCTCTCCCCCGGATGGTGCATACATACTTCTAGAGCTGTATATCTCTATATCTACCAATGCCAACTAGCTAAACTGCCTCTCCTCCTATAGCCGGCTGGGTCTCCATGATGTCTATGCCTTCCTCCCTGATTGGGTTCGCGCTCTTCAAGACCTTCTCCGCGCACCTCTCGTACCCCTTCACGCCCACAGAGAATGGTAATTATCTCCCCACACACACCCAGCGTAGTCAGCCCAAGCTTACCCATAATCAGTGCTCGTCCAGACCGTCGCAGTCGCCGTAGGCTCCATGCCCCTCTCCGCCGGCTTCGTTGGTGTGATCCCAGCGCTCGAAACACTTCTCCTCCCCTCCGAGGGCGGCCCCCTCCACATCTCCATCCCTAAGCTCATCCTATGGAGCATCGGTGTCGCCTTCTTCGGTGTTTTCTTTGCCGTCCCGCTGCGCCGCCAGGTTATCGTCAAAGAGAAGCTCCCATTCCCCAGCGGCACCGCAACAGCACTCATGATCGCCGTTCTCCACGGCAAGGACACTCGCAACCTCTCCGCATCATCCACCTCCTCCCCCAGCGCCGAGCCCGAGCGCCCACCAAGCGCGGAAGACCATGCCCGTAGCTGGAAGTCCAAGACACGACTCCTGGGCGGCGCCTTCTGCGTGAGTGCGGCCTACACTCTCGCCTCGTATTTCGCCCCCGTGCTGCGCAACCTCCCAGTGTTTGGTCGGGGGCTCGCAACGCAGTGGCTGTGGGCGCTGAACCCGAGCCCGGCATATGTGGGGCAGGGAATCATCATGGGCACCTCGACGACGCTGCACATGCTGCTCGGGGCGGTGGTGGGATGGGGTGTGCTGTCGCCGCTGGCAAAACACAAAGGCTGGGCGCCTGGGCCAGTCGATGACTGGGTGAAGGGGAGCCGTGGCTGGATTGTTTGGGTGAGTCTTGCAATCATGCTCAGCGACAGTGTCATCTCGCTCGGCGGGCTGGTACTGGAGCCGGCGGTGCGCGCAGTGATGGCACTACGGAAGCGCAGCGATGGCGATGGAGGATCCTACCAGCGACTTCTGCAGGGTGGTGAGGAGGACGGCGCGCAGAACAGCTCCTATGAGTCTGTCGCTGGGACACTCCACCACCGGCGCCCCCGCAAACCGCACCATGACCCTGTCGAAGAGGAGGAAGTGGAAGACCTCCCGCCCTCGCACCTCGTCTCGAACAAGACCGTCTTCATAGGCCTCTTCCTTTCCGGCCTTCTCTGCATCTTCTCCACAACCCTCGTCTTCCCCACCGTCCCCCTCCCCGCCACTCTCACCGCCTTCACTCTCGCCCTCCTCCTCTCCATCATGGGCGTGCGCGCACTCGGGCAGACAGACCTCAACCCCGTGTCGGGAATCAGCAAGCTCACACAGCTGCTCTTTGCTCTCATCACGCCCTCTGTTCTCACCAACCTCGTCGCCGGTGCAATCTCCGAGGCTGGCGCACAGCAGGCCGGCGACATCATGCAGGACCTCAAAACCGGCTACCTCCTCCGCGCCTCACCGCGCGCCCAGTTTCATGGACAGCTCATTGGCTCTGTCGCTGGTGCGGTGGTCTCCGCGGTAGTCTACAGACTCTACACAACGGTCTACCCCGTGCCCGGAGAGCTTTTCCAGGTGCCCACGGCATACGTGTGGGTGGACTGCGCGCGGCTCGTCAACGGCGAGGGCCTACCCAGGGGCGCGTGGACGGCAGCGTGTATTGCTGCCACTGCTGGTGCGGCGGCGACGCTCGCGAGGGGGTGGGGGCTGAAGGGGTCAGCGTGGAGGGAGTGGGTGCCTGGGGGTATTGCGGTGGCCGTGGGCATGTATAATGTGCCCAGCTTCACGCTGGCGCGGGCCGCGGGCGGTGGTGTGGCGTGGTGGTGGCAAGGCGAGGAGACGAAGTTGGTGATATTGGCGAGCGGACTGATATTGGGGGAGGGCGTGGCGAGTGTGCTGTGCCTGGCAATGGCGAGTGTGGGCGTGCCGCATTGGTAGGTGGGCGCGTCATGGGGTGTCACTCGCGGTGGTAAGTATTGTGTGTGTAGATAGAGGCTGGGTTAAATTGTGCTTTTCTGTATATTAGATGTCTCGCTAACCGTCTAGTTGATAAAATTAATTAATTTCACAGGACTCACCGCTCCTACTTCCCCCTTCTCTTCCCATCCTTGTGGATTTCTTTGTCCTCCCAACTAGCCTGGACTGTAACAGCTCCAAGTCGGTGAGGCAGAAACACCCGCGCTCCATCCCATCACACAATCGGTTCTCTCAAAGACAACAGGACTATTCCTGATAGGCGGAAACCAATGATATTTTCGGAGGGGAATCTAAGAGATTGGTCTCATGCCGTTATCCTTGTGTATAAAGATGGTCCGGATTAAGGATATTGCAGAAGGAAGGGTAAACTGAATCGAAAAGAAGAGATTTTCAGGTCCAAACGCCCTCCCACTACCCACTCCTTCCGCTGTCAGTCGATAAAAACCTATATTGCTATGACATAATAGAGGGTTATAATTTTTATAAAATATATAATAAGATCAAGATAAAAAAGGCTTAAGGGGGAGTCTACCTAAGGACGATAATATCAGTCGGAGCAAACGGTTTAGACGAAGGCTGTGTTACTTGCCTACTTACAAACCCTAACCCTCTCTCTGAGTAAAGAGCGTTGCGCTGACTAACCCTAACCCTCGGCCAGATTGTCGCCAAAAGCAAATACGCCAGTCAATTCTAGCGGCAGCGCCTTGCGACAGACGAAGGGGGAGATAAAAATCACCGAGTAGATACATGTGCATACATACATACATACGTACTCTGCTTACCTCTCCGAAAAAGAAGAAGCATAGAGTAGAAGACCTAAGGTACATGTAGGCGCGTAGAGTAGGTCTCGCTAGAGTTTTACCCTCCATGTTCCGCCCCGCCAAGTACTAGAGATTTTCAATCATGAGTTCTCAATCGCCCCGATAGCCAACGCCAGCGGCGAGTTCCGAAGGCCGCTAGGCTTGATCTATCATACACTAACCCTATCTGTAATACCATGTTTAAAAGCTACCAATATAAATGGTACAACTAACAATTACCTCAATGGGGGCGTGGTTTAGTGGTATAATGCTTCTTTAGCATAGAAGCGGTCCGGGGTTCGATTCCCCGCGCCTCCATTTTTCATTTTAGCTTTCCACTTACCCCTGACATTGTGAGAAGCATTATTTTTTGATGCGGTTGTGTTGGCTGTGAGGACTTTGATAATTTTAATAAGAGTGGTCTTTTGATGGGCGTACATACCTATATCAAGGGTTAGGGTTGGCGTGAGTGAGATAGTATGTCTGTAAATCTAGTACTCATCCCATATATCCCTCGGAGGGTATATATCATTTGGTAAGGGTGCTTGCTCATGGGTCCGAGGACTCGGTCAATACTTGGAACTCTACTTACTGACAAGTTCCGCAAAATGTAGGAGAATGTTAAAAAATATATATGAGGACGGACGGTGGGCAGCCAGCGCACACACGGCATGCATGGATCATGATCAACTGAGACACAGAACTACTAGAGTTCAAACATCCGGTATATACTTTTAGGAAAGTCCCGGCCCACCCACCGTTCATGGGAGTGGGGTGAAATTAGAGATCCTGGATTTTGCTTAAGCTTGCTGTATAACAAGTCGCCGGAGAGAAAACGGTATCTACATATTTTAATAGTTAATATTTGAGTTCTGATGGGGTCGATGAAGTTTTCAGGTTCCGGTGGAAACCCCCATCACAACTGTCCGCAACCTGATCTTTCTTTTGTCCAAGACCAGAGACACAATCTTGTCCTCTTGATATGGCTTTACATTCCTGCAATTATTGCGGTAGTTATGCAAACCTATGCGCTATCATCACTAGTGCTGCTCACGGTATGCTTAATTCAAAAACTTTCCAAAATATGTTGATATTCTTCTCGGGAGTCCAGGCATGCCCTATATAAAAATTAAATGCATATAATAGCCAAGTATGAGGTATGTACATTTCATGCACAGCCCAAAACCGCCAAAGCCAAATATCAACAATAAAGTACCCCAAAACATCAACCCATCCCACTCATAAAAAGTCTCGATTAGAATATATCTCCGCCCCATAAACCCCATACACATCATTTGTTTACAACATAACAATAGCTGCGGCCCCAGAAATCAACAGAGCAACTAGACTGGTCATTCCAGAGATTGCGGAAGCCGAGTTTGTGCTTGCGACGACTACACCAGTCGACGAAGCAGTCGCATTGGATGAGGAGTTAGAGAAAACCGAGGAAGAAGATGCCGCAAGTGTGGATGTCGCCATGGTGGTAGCGGCAGCTCCGATAGCAGATCCGGAGCCAGTCGCGGTGGCAGAGGCCTTTCCGGTCTTGGTGGTAGTGCTATCCGCATAGCCAGAGGCGCTTGGGACGGGCGTTATCAACTCGATCCTGTAGCCATCGACAGAGAGCTCTCCATTGGGAGATGAAGCGGTCTTGATGTACGAGGAGTAAGCCTCCGCATCGAATGTCTTGGTCTCCCATCCAGGATTGGCGGTGATGGTGCTAGAAGCGTCCAAGTTTACACATCCAGGGGTGGCATATTGACAAAAATATCCTCTGCAGTTGCATCCGGATACTGCATCATTATCTATGTAAAGACTGTAGTATTCGTTGGCAGCCGCCCCAATCTCTGGCTGATCAGTAACGACAGAGTTGTCGGCGGTAATGGTGGCGTATTCATAGGAATAGCTGTCGGTGTCATAATCACTGAGATCAGCACTAGAATAATAATTGTATTCCACACTTGATGTTGGGGCGACAGTTGATGTCGGGACGACAGTTGCAGGGTCAACGTATCCGGGGCAGCCGGGGACGGTGGTCTTAGGAGGTGCACGGCCGCCGCCGCAGTCGAGGTAGGCAAGGGCGGTGGTAGCGGAGAAGAGGGCAACGAGGGCTGAGGTGCGGTATTGCATTTTGAAAGTTTTATTGATTATTAGATATATAACTGCGAGTGCAATTTATTGGCTGATTAATAACGAATGGATAGCGATAATTAAACGCAGGCTTATTTCGAAACGAATGTAGGTGGATCGGACGGAATTGAAGTTGTCTGTCGAAAGAGTGAGACTACTAAAAGTTCGATGAAGAAGAGCAAAAAAGAAGAGGAAATTATAGAGACTTTATATCTTTATGATAGCACTAATGCAAGCTTAATATTTGATCACTTACCCTAAATGCGTTTCTAGGAAAGGGAGTAGAGATCCGACACAGCCGAGACAGGGGCGTGGGGTTCGCTAGCAAGTGTGACTCTTCTTCAACAATTGCAGTTAGATATAAGATTGTTGATCTCAATTGGGACATACACTAAATTGTACCGACGTCCAGGTTTGTGGGCTCACGAGAGGGTCTCCCTTTTGATATCCTCAAAAAAATTTCTAGAGGTTTTGCTAGAGGTCAATTGTGTCTGTAGGCACCCAAACGCACCTGGTATGGCCTTCAGTTCTCTGCCCATAAACATCGTCACATCTACCAGTCCTACAAAAAGGGTAGAAATGAAAGTGAAGCACATATATACCTTCCTCACTCGGACGCCCCTGTGATCATGTTGCCACCAGCGCTTCCAATGAGTCAGGAACACGGCTCGTTTTTTTTACTTTAATTGCAGGGATATATAAATACCCGGTACCGATAGAACAACATCTTCTGGTTAACCATAGCCGTCGAACAAATTTGGGTTTTAGACTTGCTAGCTCGTCCCAGATGGTCCGGAAAGTAAGTCTTCCCCTGCACTTGGCAAAAGCTTGCTTCTTGAGGGACCCCGTACGGATCAACCCGGGTATCCGATGAGTGATGATTTATCCTCATCACACCACTATAGATAAAACTATTGGTTATTCTTAGGAGTTAGAAACTCAATCCGCGATATCCGGAGGAAGCTTGCGGATATATTATTATGTCTTCTTCTTCTTATGCCTTATGTATTGCTGTTAGATTATCGATCAGGTACAGGTAGTATATATCGATATATAAGCCTTGGTATCTGGTATATATAAGGAGCAGAGATGCCTTTGCATGAGCGTGAGATAGAAATGTGTTGTAAGCATAATATCCATTTCCCCGATTTCATACCCTTGTACTCTATATAACTATCCAAAGGAAATGGCAAATTAAACCTACCTTCGATTCCGAATCCCCAAGTAAGATATTGGACTATCAGAAATTAGAAGCGCAGGGTGGGAAGATGTCTATCAAAAGGCATATATAGGGCCCCACTACGTCTACCTACCTCCGAGAGGCTAGTTAAAGTCAGATCTAGGTGTTCCAGTAGCTTTGTTGAGCCTTCGAGGCTGCAAATACAATATCGATACTTACTACAAGAATAACGGCATCCCATCGACTCTAAAGGGTGCATACAGATTGCCGATTTCTCTGAGCAGAAATAGAGCGTTCGAGGGATAGGTGTTGAAGTGTGATGAAACATTGCAGGATTCGAAGTGTTTGTTGCCCTAGGACTCATAGCACCCTCACGCCTTGGCACTCCTCATTCGGTTCGTACAATTGTTCCACCACTTGACAAACATTGCCATTTGATGGACAGGGCTCACACTTTAGAAGGGAAGTTGAGAGCAAGGAATATTGGGTAAAAAGGTCGAATGCTGATGCTTGTGCAGGAGATAACGATTCCGACATAGTGGGGAGGTAAGAGGAGCAGGGACGTAAAATCCCAATTCTAAGTAATTGTAGGTTATATCTTTATTATGTAAGTCTAGGCTAGCGAAATTTAAGTTTCTTAGTTTCAGGCTGTACGAGCGGCACGATTCTAGTATTGCGAAATCTATACCTGTGTCTTCATGGGCATATGTGGAATTTAGAGCTTCCTCTTCCTCTACACAACGTGGTCTAATAACTCAAGTACCCTCATTATTGATATTCAGTAAAGAGAGAAAGATCAAGCCTCGAGAGATCACGGCTGCGGCTACCTGGGATCTCTACTCAAAGACATTAAACGCAACCCGCACCTATCCAATGATGAACACCCAACATCCCGTCCTCGACTAAACTTGCATCATCAAAACAGTGCAATATGAACAGCGGTATATTCCCCGAACCATATAAATGTTCTGTTATGCGGGCAAGGCTCTCCAGTCCAATTACAACCCTGTTTACCAACCAACCCCGGGAGTTCCAGTCCAGTCGGATATTTCCATCTTCTCCATGTCGTATGTCTTCAAAGACATTTGTTTAGTGCCGATGCACGAGTAATGGTGACGTAGCTGCGTGCATCACTCATCGAGGCTTGGACACCAGGATGGACGTTCAATGTGCCTCATGAGCGATCACTCGAATCTCGTGCCGTGCTGCGCCTTGAGGATTTGATGAAAGCTTCCAATGATGTTCCTCCAGGTATGCATACAAGCGATTACTTTTCGTTTCAAAAATAGAATCTACGACAGTTAGTATCTAGCTACCAGGATCGAGATCCGAGGAGGAAGTAAAGCAAAACAAAAATCCACAAGCCGTAGAGAACTCACATGAAGCTGCTCTTCCTTTCCCCCTACCCAATCCTCCCTTAGATATACATGGCCAAATGAAAGTCCTCAATACTACTCATTTGTCGTGGATGCCGCACTACCTACATGTACAGCGATGGGTAATAAGTGATGAAACGCCCTGAGGTACAGTTATACCTACAAACACCGTACTTTGGTGGTGTTTTACCCAAAACAGGTATCACTCTGTCTCAGCCCGTTCTATCACTTATTGCCTACCGCTGTACATCCTCATTTAGTTAGAATCAACCTAGTTCTTGGCAATGAGTTAAACAAAAAAAAAAAACTTAGTTCTTGGCGGTGTCTACGGCACATATACATACATGTACGGTACTGTATGAACTACATGTACGGGAGATTTCTTAAGAGCTTGGCGAAGTACGACGCCAAATAATTAAAGTGCGCTAGAAAACAAATACAACCATGGAAGAATACTCTAAAGGTTGGAATTTCCCTCCCTATAAAATGAATAGCGCACCGATAATGGATCCTCGAACATTGATATGATGTGAAAAATGAAAATGCCCGAATTCCCTGTCCCTTATTTCCACGATCCTTCCTACGGAGGCGACTGTAATACAGCATGTAGTAAGCCCAAGAATAAGGATTATTCTCCCATCCTTGCTCACTAGCTTGGTGGATACGTACATTCACAAAGTATTTGAGGCGTTTATGACGCATTTAGAGTGCCAAACTGAAATGAACCCCCAGAATAAAAGAAAGAAATAAATAAAACTCCCAGGCTGGATAGATAGCTGTACTAATAAGATGAAAATGGGCAACAACGAACAATGAACATCTAATAAGGACGGCAAACTTGATCCAAAATGATGCTTTTGTTAAAAGAAAAAGCAGACAGTGGATAACAAACGAAAAATGTAACTCAGTCTGTGAGTGTGGAAATTAAGGAAAGAGATCGACAAAGTACTGAAATCATAAAAAAAAGGTATCCCGTGCTCCTAAAAAGTAGATAGGAAAAAAAAAAGGAAAAAGGGGAAAAAAAACCACCTGTACTATCCTTACCAAACCCCAACAATGCCGAGGTGAACCAATAAAAAAAAAACATATCAAAAACACGCAAGATATATGTAAAGCGCCTGAATGCGCGGTAGATCAGGTAATCAACACACAGATCCTAAGAGCACTAAGAGTAGTAGCAGTAAAGGCCGTAAACGACCTCTAACATAGGAGAGATCACGGGAAAAATAAGTAACAAAAATAAAAATACTCAGAACACCCTGCAATGATATCTTTGACAGAAGTGTTTGCAAATCACATCGTTCCGGAGCAACCAACAATACTGACGCTGCGCTAAGCTCAGTAAAAAAAAAAAAAGTACAGAATGAGAAACGGCATATATCCACATTTGTTCTCCAAAGTCCCCCCAGTGATGTACACTGGACAAATATCCCTTCAATTTCTCGCTCGCAATTGTTAAAATACCGCTGCTAAACCGTGTCGGGAATTCCTTTTCGAAAATCTTTTGTTTGTTCGCCCATCGCCACTGTCGCCAGTGCCACGTGCTTGTTGGTGTGAATGACTGGTGATTGCCTCAAGTGTGAGGGTAGATGAAGGGCTGGACAAGGTGCTCGCCATAAAGCTATCGTCTGGTGGGTGGTTTGCACTAGCGATTTCCCGGGCACGATCTATTGTTTCCAGCCACTCACTTGCCGAGGTCTTTGGATCTTCAAAGGTGTACGTTTTGTCGCGCTGAAAAATGCCATCAGTCAGTGATCCATTCAGCAACTAATTGTGCAATAGGTCTTACGGTATCAATAGCCCAAGTGCTGTCAGTAACCTTCCTTGCAATGACGCCTGACCCTTGTAGGTTGATCTCCATCTTCATTTTTTTGTCACCACCCGAGGCTGCAACGATGGCTCTGGCGCAGGTTGTAATCATCACCAATCTTTGGCGCTTCTTGCTGTTGTTTCCAGTAAAAAATCGGGCAAACTTTTTAGGTGCTTCTACATGACTATTAACACCCCCCTTTCCATCCGGAGAATGAGGTGCCGGACTAGTGTGTACAACAGCGTTACCCAGCTTCAATATCCGCTCATTAGACCTAGTCAAAACTGGAGACCATTCAATATCAAGCTGGCTTGGTGGTGCCAGTTCGGTGATAACACGAGGAGGCTGAGGCCTAGAGCCCGGTGGCCCTCCATTCGATGATGTTCCATTCCGGTGAGATGAAGAGTTAGATGCGGAGGCATAATCGTCAAGTTTGATTATTTTTGTTTCTGTTGGTGGTGCGACGTACGGCTTTAGCCTTGGCGCCTTCTGTTTCCAAAGTTTTCGGCCCCACTCAACCCCTTCAAAAAATTCGTGGTTTTTGATATGTTCTATGCTTAGCCTTTTCGCAGGGTCCAATACCAACAGTCTTTCAACCAAGTCCTTCGCCACTGGGGGAAACCCTTTTGGAAATTCGTATTCCAGGTTGACAATCTTCTGGAACGTTTGATATTCATTTCCCGCCTTGAAAGGTGGTCGTCCAGAGAGTAACTGAAAAACTATACACCCAAATGCCCACAAATCAGAAGCCTTACAAGCTGCCTTGTAAGTCAAAAGTTCCGGAGAAACATATTCTGCCGTTCCCACAAATGAATTTGCTTTCGCGTCATCGCCTTCTGTTTGGTCATTAGGATATGAACCTGCACCATTAGCTGAATCACCATTCGTTCCATCCCCTGTCTTTTCTGGTGGATCAAGAATCTTGGCGGTTCCAAAATCCGTTATCTTAACGCGCATCTGGTCGTCGAGGAGTACATTTTCGGGTTTCAAATCGCGATGGATAACGCCTTTTATATGCATATACTCAATTGTATCCAAAATTTGTGCAGAATAATACCGAGTGCACTCTTCATCGAAAGTAGTCATCTTCAGAATTAATCAGTTTTACACAACCTGAGATAAATAATGAATGGATTTGTAACGTACCCTTTTCAGGAAACCTAAAAGTTCCCCACCCGTCGCAAGATCTAGCACAAAATACAAACTTCTCTCGTCCTGAAATGTATAATACAATCGTACTACGCCCGGATGTTCTCCCAACCTATTCAAGGTGTTTTTCTCAATATTGACGTATTTGACCTTTTTTTCTTTGATGATGTGTCGTTTATCAAGGACCTTAATGGCGTATTCTTTCAGTGTTGTTCGGTCCGTAGCAGCAACAACCTGTCACATTATCAGCCAAAATAGGACAAAAATCGAATATTTTTCGAAGCTCTAAACATACAGTACTGTAACTTCCTTCTCCTAAAGTTCTCCCAAAGTTGAAATCTTTAACCCCTTTCTTCACTACACGTGTGACCGTGTTCCCGTTAGCATCGACGTCCTTTTGGATCCCCATAGCTGCACCCTTCTCCTTCCATTCATCACTACTCGCAAGAGGTCCATTCTCGTTATACATTCCTCCCCCCCCTCCCCCCCCACCACCTTCTTCACCGGATCTTACTGGGAGTGGTATTCCCCTGCTGCTTCCTACACGAGGGGGGTACGGACCTGTTGGATGAGATTGACGGTAAGACCTGTCTGTATTGGAACGCTCTCTTTGTGTCTGTCTAGAAGCTGCTCCAGAAGGGCCCGATAATGATCCTCGCGAGGGCTCACGAGTCATGCGAGCATAGTCGGGATACATTTGAGGATTCGAATTGATTGACGCGGAGGACGAGACGTTTTGCGAGGGGTATGCAGAGGATGTATTGGATTGATATGGCCCTGGGGCAAACTGGGAATTCGATCTTGACGGTGGAGTGGGTGGGGGGTATGTAGAGCGAGGCAGTGGCACTGAATGCTGCGACCCGACGAAAGATGAGCTTGGAGACTGGCTCCCAGCTGGCGCATTGCTTGTTGGTGAATTTGCAGAGTAGTTTTGGTGTGAATAAAAGGAGTGAAGATCTGGGATGTGAATAGTAGAAGTGTTGTTTGAGTTTGACGAAGTTCCCGTACGGGGTGACGGTGGAGGCGAGTCTTCTGTCTGATTTGCAATCCGCAGCCCCCCCAGCGCCTGCGAGAGGTTCAAATCCCCCTCCATTATTCACTTCTGTTTGTACCTGAGCTTTATCTCACAGTTGTTTCGATTAAGCTAGTCCAGTCAAGAGCTGCTATTGTTAATCCAAGGCCGATGTTTCCACCTAGATTGTGATCTAGAAAGGGGTAGGTAGCGGGTGACGGGGGTGGGGGTAGTAGCGAGTGTGGTCGGAAGGTCGAAATTTCTTGAGGTTTGGTGTGTGGGAGCTAAGCAAGCTGGGTTGCGCTATGCCTAGATTCTAAGATTAAACGAAACAGAACGGCCGAATCCTCAGAAACTTATTGAAGCGATTTCAATATTTTCAATTGCAGCCTTCCATGAATTCAGCAGAACACGCTATAGAATCGTTGTGGGGCAGCAGAAGAATCGCGAGGCTGAAAGTAGCCGGCTTGTATCGGCTCTACGGTGCGCAATCCCAGAGAATTCGGTAAACTGTCGGCGATTAATTCAGAATGAACCTGCTGAATTGGGTTGGATGTTCAGCCGGGGGAAGAACGTAGGAGAAGTGAACGGCCCTCCTTCTTGTTCTTCTTCTTCTCCTTCTTCTTGGGGTTTTTGGAGACGCTAGGTGACTCGAGGAAGGGGTATGAAGAAGTTACTGGAGTGTATAAGGGGGGGGGGTGAAAAGGATGGTGAGAAGGGATTTGATGGAGGTAACGGACGACGGTGGTTGGATTGATGGTTGGGGGGAGAGAGGGAGGTGATGAGGGCCAGCTGCAATGACGCTCCTCTAGATGGGTCGTGATGTGGATGTGATGTTCAGTCGGAGGGTGGAGAGAAATAACGGAGGGATGGGCAGCGAGCAAGCAAGGGAGGCGAAGTTGTCAAGGTGTTCGCCCGTATATTCACTCACGCCTCTCTACATACGTGTAGAACCTATCACTATTCTTTCCTCCCAAGACCCCTCAAGAGCCCTAAAATAAGAAAAGAGACATCACTTACTCCACCCCCCTCCCCCCGATATAGTCGTAATGCACGATGTTGAAAGAATTATGCGCTCATCTACTCTAATATATTGAATGACTGTATGTGCTTCCTTTGCTTTTTATGGACCACTCTAGTACATGTATGTAGGCACTTCACCCACTCAAGAACAATAGGTACACAATAGGTAGAGCACAGATAAGTCCACATTATCTTCACGAATCACCGCAGAGATATAGAGATACACGTGCGACAGGGATTAACACGCGCTGCTGCCTGGCTAGGTAATCTTGGATTCCCGCATAACATTATCTACACATGTATGTATATACATACATGTACTCTACGTGCATTCCTATAGAGGGCAATGATGGCGCTGGGTGGAAGTGAGTGTAGTACATACATGTAGTACGTTTACTCTAATTACTCTGCTCCCTTGAATTTCATGTCGCTCGACCTAATTACTTGTATGTATAAATATTATAAAATGATATTAATAATAACTTCGTGAACATGTATATGCTTGTATAAAAATGAATGTACATGTACACGCTTTCATATCCGCAATTTCTCACGTATGTAGCTACGTACTAGACGTGGACACGCAGACCAAAAAAAGAATTGTGGAGGAAATACATGTAGGTAACGGTATTAACGGCCTTGCTGACTTGACTTAACGGAATCCCACTACATACAGACTGCCAAAGTTAGAGTTGTACGCGTGGGCGTGAGGCCACACGGCCAGGTTTTCTTATGACCTTCCAATCCTCAACGCCGACAGAGTATTTCAGTCATATCAAGGTTCTTAACAACCATCTTGTCTTGATCTCCTCCGGTACACATCCAGAATTATATAGGGAACCTGCCCGTAGAGCAAGTACCCGCATGATCTCCCAAAGCACCCCGTTGACCGAGACAACAAGCAAGTGCCTCCCCCGGGGTCCACCTGAAAGCGGAAATAGCCAAATTTATACTGACAGTCTATATTAACAGTTGCATGCCCTGCGTCATGGCCTAGACTGTGCGGGCCAGCCCAGTTAAGTCTGGTCTGATCTGGTGATCTTCAGGGCACAATTTGCGGCCTCTCCCTAGCACTAGCCGTTTCCATATCCTTCTAGCCAGATCGGCTCCGGATCCCAGGCACTGAAAAGGAAGTTATTAAGGAAACCTCCCCTGGAGGAAGTCCGAATCAACAGATTCCATCTCTGAAATTTATGACTATAGCGATTATACATACAAGTTTTCTGATGGTTGGATTTTATAATACCAGTCACATCCAACCCTAACCCTCTCTCATTATCACAGCAATAATATGTTTACCCTCGCTGGGATCAAAGCTATCGCATTAACCAATTTCAATCTGCAAACCCAAGCTTCATGTTCCCTACCCGGCCGTGCTTCTCTTCGCTACAGGTACGGAACGGAAAGGAGTTGCAGGCATCCGAAAGATTAGCGATCAGACGAACTCTGTTCAGGTAAGCCTGCCACACACAAGCACTTACATATTTCAACTGATATACATACATGTATGCATGTAGTTATATAGTACATGGCTACATGTATATATATGGCGGGTAATATCCGGGGGATCGGGGAGGATTCATGTTATAACTCGCCATTTCCACAACCTGAATTATAGAGTGCCTTAAGGTTAGTACATATAGTGAGGAATAGTGTGAGGCTGCCATGATAACACTAGCACTCAACGTATTGCTAGTGATCTTGACACTGCTTCAACATGTCTTCCAGAGATCACACAAACGTACTTAGATATGCAAATCCCAACTATATAACTACGTCTATATAAGTATATATGTACAGCAAATCCTATCATAATTCCACCCCCGTCGTGGCCGAATTTTGCTGGAATTATGGTAGGGATGGAATTTAGAGAGAGGTATTTACTAGCAATCTACAGGTATTGTTCCCTCCAACCGCTGGAAGTTTGTTAGGGATGGGATTTCGAGAGGGTGGAATTATGATAGGTTTTGCTATACGTATATATACCCACTTACACAAGGATATCAAATTTCTATACATGTACTTCGAGTGCATGTATATATACAACGATTAATGCAAGCGCCCACAAGCGCCTAGGGGTTAAGTCATTTCAGAAGCGTTATACTTGATCGCGGCGATACTTCTGTGAGCTTCCCTACCAAACCCAATTGATGATGACTTTCTTTCTCCAATTAATATCTATTGCATATTGCATATTAATAATATATATTATATATTAAATTATATTGACCAGATAATTGTTTCCCGACAAAGCTTACCCGGCTAGCTAACATTGGTGCCCATGCAAAGAGACCCATTTTCATTGGGCACTACGAAGTAAATATAGGCTCGAGGACTGCTGGCTCGTGGTATTTATTATTATAAAATATTTCTGGACACTGTACTGCACATGTACAGTGACTAGACTTATACCAGAACTACCGGGCTTGGCACACAAACTCACAACATTGCACTCGACGAGAACACCGCTTGTTTTTCACGATATCAATCGTACGGGGGCTAGCTACATAAATACGTATAGCTCGTTAATTTGGCCCGGAAAACAGCTCTAAATGAGTCTAGATACTCTACTGGAAACTATAGCTTCAACGAAGGTGGGATATATCGATATCGATACCGATCTAGTAATTAACCGGAATAAACTGACGACCTTTACGGATATTTTTTGGTTATATATAATTTACGCAGATTTAGTGCATTATATAGCGACTTACACATAGCCAAAATTGTCCAGATAAATCCCATAGACTTCTAGAAATGTCAGGGTATGATTAGCTAGACCCAGTAGATTGGGTGGTTTCCAAAATAGAATAATAAGTGAAAAAATGGGGTGGAATCACTACCATATATAGGACTACGGAACCAAGTGACGAATACCGAATTAAACCGGCATTATAAGAATACTGCACCAGTACCGCATTCTTATCGCACTACTAGCGACGGGAATACCGTAGTGATCTCACCCCCTTTTTTGTACTATATATACTACATACATGTAGTATAAGCATGCAATCGTTAAAGATTCCTCGAGCTCGAGTCCTAGTGATCGGACGGGCCGTCTGTATTTCTCAATGCGGGGCATGATCGCAGATAAGGAAACACTTATCTAACTAGAGCATTATCTAAACCCGATCACCTTGCAGGAACACTGAATCTCGGGTGTGTATACGCAATGACCAGGGTTTGTGATTATTTTTAGTCCGGATTAGAATATTTACCTTGACGTAGCGAGAGAGTCGGGAGATTATCATACGTACGCTGTCACAGTACACGTAGGAATTAAACGAAGGATGATGATTTTTTCATTCGGGTTCCATATATACATGTATGTGGCCCTACGTCTAGTTACACAAAAATAGAAACCATCGCTTTTGAATATTTCTGAGAATGAAATCTCATATAAAGATTTTTGTGATTATTGCAAAATCAGATTTACAAAACCCAAAAACCCTGGAACCTAGCTAGGCATCACGGGTAATAGCCCGTTATCAGGTTGTAGGGATGTAGAAAGAGGCTGTGTAGATGCTGATACTCAAGCCTTGGGGCGCGCAGCTACATCATGTATTTACCTATGTTTGTTAATAACTAAAGGGACGTGCCAGGATCATTCGCGTGTAACCCGGGACTTTATCCAAAGATCACGGATCATCACTCTATAGATCCAGTCAACATCTATTACAAGCGCAGGATTATAAGCACTTGATGGATGGTGCCCGAGAGTCTTTGAATTCTCGTATACGGATGACCGAGCGCTAGCTCCATATTCTTATAAAAATAAATGACCGCTAATCGAGACAGATTATATATATCTCACAGAATTTCTCTAGTCCTAACCAATCACTCTAGAAGGAGTGTCGAAATGTGTACCTAAAGTATCCGGTAAAGTCGTCAGCAAAGTCGTTTTTCGAGCTTGGGTTTACGTGGGTAGTGTCAATATTTTGGCAGAGCAAAGTCATTTTAAGGGAAATTGGACGACGTACGACTTTACAGACTTTTACCAACGGCTTACCAATGCCTTCATAAGCTTTACTGGTCACGCTTCTGTCACATGATTTTGGGCTTATACACAATATGAGGGAGATAATGTTAATCGTGGCCACCGGTGCATGAAGCTTCACATGATTTACCAAAGCCATCGCCAATGAACCGAATTATCAAATTAAAGGGCATCCTATAGCTACTAGTACTATTATCCCAGGAGCATCAAGCTAGAATTGCCTGTATGTATATATATATGTCATATAATAGATCCACTAAAATGAAATTATATTCCCTAACTGTTATATTAAGCTTATTGATGTAGGATACCATCTGATGATACCATGAAAATATCTCATCCGAGAGCTCAACATCTCGAGATCTAGAGAAGGGACCCCATCGGGAAACATTAATTTTCCGGCGGAAAATCGGAAACATCGGAATTCAACCCATCAGTAAAGCCGTTTTTAACAGGTAAATACGTCGGTAATAGGACACGAATGCCTTTAACACACAGTAGGTCGGTTATTACATCAAATAATGTGTATCTCGCAAATTTTTGTGTGGAAACGTCAAAATTGATGCATTTCCACTCCTACTAGAGGATCATGCTCACAACATCTAAATGGAGTCCTATGAAAGTATTCGACCGAATTGAGTGAAAGCAAGCTTAAGTCGATATAGAATGTTCGCTTTATAATTTAGTAAGTAAATCTACCCCACGAAAAATCGAAAGTACATGTATACATGTAGTTCTCTAATTTTACTACCTACGTACGTACTAGCTACATGTACAGCGATGGGTAATAAGTGATCGAACTCCCCGAGATGCGGTTATACCTGCAAACACCGTATGTTGGTGGCGTTTTACTCAAAACAGGTATCACTCTGTCTCAGGGTGTTCCATCACCTATTACTTAAGGGTGATCCAGACAAAGTCAATGATCAGGTTAACCAGTAACAGAATTATCAAAGGGCCACCTTAGAAATTACTGCATACACTAAAATATACACTTAGCAAGCGTAGTTTAAAATATTCATGAGCGAGAGGCACGAAATACATATGTGTATATGACGTATGTGCCCAGGAACTGCTCCATGTATGTACGATCGAGGATTAGGGCGCACGCACATACATGTACATGTACTTACAGGTACTCGTGGCAGGCAAGAAGAACCCAACAGGGAATGTGGGGATTCAACTTGCAGTTGGTTCAAAAATATGCGCGGGTCAGAGGCCGTTACCGCCAACACTCATGTTCAGATCCTATTCTTCATACATGCCTCGGCCCTGGGTATTTAGAGTAGAGTATACAGCTTTAAAGGGGATGTAAAAGGTACTATATCAATACAGAATTATATAAACTCCCGAACTAAAACAAGATCCTGCCTATTATACCGTAGAAATACCGTATACGTAGTCTTGCAGTATTCTGTTAGATGTGGTACTGGATCCACCCGCTTTTTCGGTACTGTATATATACTCACTCGCTAATTAAAAGGTCGGAAGTCGTTGCAACAAAATCCCCACACAAAATTCCAACCTTTTAATTAACGTGCGAGTATAACTTACATTTTAAGTACGTGGCGGCCATTGGTTCAGAGTATGTGCCCAGCTAGGGGTGCTAGAAAGTGATATAACGTTTAACCTAGCAACATAGAAAGGCACTCAGAATTTCGGTTTTTAACATAACACAGTGCTTAGGCAGGATGTATATTTTAGCTATACACATAATATATGCGCATGCGTCTCTGGAATAGAGTCTACATTTCTCCAGGTCATTGATTTATGGGTTTTAGCCAGAAAAAGGACTACTTGTGACAAGAGGGTATTAAAAGGAGATGCAATCCCTTCGTCTGTGCCCGAAATTCGCAATAGTGATTAGCAAGAATCTAGCCAAGAAGAGGAGTTTGTGCTGCCATAAAAGAGAATGGCCGGGTCACAGGCTGTGGCTTACCTGCGAAAATGGTTGAATTCACGGAGTGCGGGTTAGGTTCACTAGGAGTAAAAAGACCCGAATACGGTACCAAAAAAGGGGATGTAATACGTACTGTATCAGTACGGAATTGTGTAAAACTTCCGAATTAAATCGGAATTCTAACTATTATACCGTAGCAATACCGTAGTTTTGCGGTATTCTGCTAGGTGCGGTACTGGATCCACCCATTCTTTTGGTACTGTAGGTAAGGTCTTCTATCATCAATACAGACGAAGGGATAGATTTTCTCCTCATTCTGTTAGCTAGTCTAGTTATTAAGGAATACGGACTAATTGATCGTTGCATCACCTTCCGGCACCCCCGGGTACAGTGCGTACGTTGATTTGTTCTATATCTAAGAGGCACTGCATGTACTCGTTCATTAACTATAAGGTCGGAAGTTGCAACAAAACATTAAATACCTACTCATAATACATGATACGATACCCATTAATTGTGATGCAAATTGTGCACCGCAAGTTACCACTGCGTACGTACGAGTAAGTACAAGCTCCTTTTTTTTTTTTTTTTTTTTTTTTTTTTTTTTGGGGGGGGGGTGTAGAATATGTAGATTTTAGAGCTCGATCGAGGCAAAGATGGACGTTATATCCCTTCGTTCGTCAGAGAAAAATCGGAGACATATTAGGCCCGCGACGGCGTGGTGATATTCAAAACATCTAGCTGCCTACAGGCTGTGGAGACACCTGAAAAAGGTATAGGAGAGGTCACAAAAGGTGACTTCATGCACAAAAAAAGGTTCACGGAATGAGGTTTAGGTTTATTATCGAGTAAAAGCTGCTCATTAGCGCCTGGTCGTGAAAACACACGAAGGATACATATACCTCAGCTACAGATGAATGAAATCTGTCAACTTAGATTGTGTGAGGACAACGGATAATTACAGGTATGCTGAGTTTCTCCCAAAATTTAACACTCACTACATGTAATTATACTTGCATAGAAAACCAAAGTCAATCAATTATAACTTACTATATCACACCAACGTCTTCATATCACGACAGGCTTTAGCTCTTCCTAAACCGACCATGGCGGGGATGATTCGACTAAGACCTACACAGATTATCCTAACCGGCGAAGAAGTCAACAAAACTCTTCACAAATCATGTCCAACCGTCCCGAAATCTCTGACATTGTCTGTACCACTTCAATGGGATCATAACGTTACGTTTAGAAAGGGACGGAGCACAATGATAACCGAAAAGGCTCAAGCATGCTTTGGTATCCACGAGGATAGCACTACACTCAGTGAAGCTGATAGTGACGAAATTTCCGAAATGTCAGACTTCAGCTTTGGGCCTATACTCTTAGATATCAACCCCAGCGATCCGAATGTCTCCGTGATAACTGAAGCCATTGGTAGTTCTGAAGATGGTGACGAGGGCAGTGACGAAGATAGCATAAAGTCAGCTTCTTGGGATGGGGAGTACAATACTAGTGTGGATACTCTTACGAACAATTCTATTGGATCTGATGATGAAACATCGATCCCTTCAACACTTAACGTCGGTAGTTCGAATTTTCTTCTAGATAGAGCAAAGGACGCAGCTTGGGAGATATACTCAGATGAATGCATAGTCAACAGCGCTACACGTGATACTCCCAACGCTTATGACATTGATTATCATGACCAGGCAAGTTCCGAGTTGTCTATTGGAGATAATTCAATGTCAGAGCAAGGTTCGGATGCGGAAAACTGTGCCCAGGAATCTTATTCTCTTCCTATGGATGGAGCAGTCGAACACAGGCTCGGTGAAATATTCGCAGATTTGGATCTCTACGCATCGCCAGCTTCTCCTACACAAAACAACTTGCCATTTCGAAAGAAAGAATCGGCTTCCATGAGCCGGAATCCAGGATTTCTGGAGGCCCCAGCTGACTCAACTAGGATCGCTCCAACTCCACCCTCCCCACGACTAGAAGACGTTATTGGGCTGTCGCCTCGCCACATAGCTTTATCACGTGCCATTCTTGCTCCATATCGCTCTGACCGCGCAAGGGACCCAATACCTTCTCGATCTAACTCATCAAGTATTCATATGCATGAAGGTAACAATCACCACCAACGCTCTCGTACATCTCAACGACGATTAGCTTATTCCAGGGACTTATCACCTAACCATCCCAGGAATAGCTCAACCAGCGACGTTATAACAACCCCGACAACCCAGGAATACCCTAGCCCTGGTATCGACGATAGTGACGGCGGGATACAAATTCTTGGAAACAATCCCTGGGGAGATGTCAATGCAGATAGCTATTACGTCGATGAAAGTAACATTGGTTTCTCGAATGGGGTGGAAGAATATTCTACAGGAATATTAGACAGATAATGATTCTATACGAATCATTACCACACCTCTTAGAATAGTGGCCTAGAGAAATACAGGCTTATAAGGCGTCCAAAGGGCGGTCTTATGAATTAATTATGAATGACACAGCTGTGTCGTTATTGATGTTTCATAACTGTCCGTGTTTTTAGTTTGATTCATGAAGTGAAGAAATATTATATCCCGATACCCCGAGGATCTCATGGTTGCCACCCACCCCTACATGTACTTCCGTCCTACACTTAAGTAAAGTACGCCTATGTGGATATATCACAAGATGTACAGCCACTCTAAAAAAGTGTTCGTGATTCAGATTTCTGAGCGAGACACCTCGCTATAATTGTGGGGACTATCAAACCCCCCAAGCGGTTTCCAAGTGACCACGGTACCCGGAATTAATCAATGAAGAATGTGATCAATGGCCTACCTTGTTTTATCTATAATCACGAACTATAATTTTAACATTAACTCACTGACATTAAACCAAATCACGAACACTTTTGATGAGTGGCTATATATACGAGTAAATATAAATGAAGTAATCAACCAACCAAAGAGCGAGAGTGATGAATCATATAATATCAATTGTTTATTTCTCTTTCAAGGACGGTCTGCCTAGGCCCTAGTCTTGTTATGAGCTCGTAATATACGTAAGAAACAAAAGATTTACGCATGAGTGCTACATAGAATACCGAATTCGCGAAGAACCTATGGGGCAGTCTCGTGCCCAACCTGTGTGCTCTGAGAATCAAAAAGCACAGGCTGGGCACGAGACTAGCTATGGGGATATATTCTACATATGGATAGCACTCCAACCTTAGCCAGCTTTCGATAATAGTACAGTTACCGGTAGAATTATTGCGGAAATGTGGCGTTGGAAAAT
Organism: Morchella sp. 2016-41; assembly: GCA_024713855.1. NCBI lineage: Eukaryota > Fungi > Ascomycota > Pezizomycetes > Pezizales > Morchellaceae > Morchella > Morchella sp. 2016-41. Next base: position 1,005,585 of record JAMGZD010000021.1, read on the forward strand.
CGCCCTGCTCTCGGCGTGATCGTCGGTCCCTGTTTCCGCAATAATTCTACCGATAACTGTATCCCTTGGGCCGGTGAGACACGCAGAATCCTTCAAGCAAAGCCAAGTCACGTTTCCTCGAATAATAGAGCGTGGCTTAGTGATGAAGCACCAGGCTCAGTGACTTTGCCACTGGAAATCACTACTGAGATAAGAAGTCCTGGATTCCGCGTGTCTCACCGGCCCAAGAATACAACCTACCTAATCATTAGAGACTTTGCGCAAATAGAGCCAGCTCCATTTTCTGACAACCTGATTGGTGCCGATCACACCATTAACTAATCAGATAACCAAAATATAGATTTGGCTCCATTTGCGCAAAGTCTCTATTATTCTTGTTGTGGCTTTAATTTTGCATACACAGTAGCCACCCCGTCTTGCACGTGAAAGGGAGTGGGTGAATTTCCATAGACTATGACACAAGAAGGCATAGGGGGTGGGTGTCTCAACTTCAGAGGAACTTTTTTTGTATCCCATGGTGGGATGAAATTGTCAAAGTTGCGACCTCCCTTTTCCAGCCTTCACTAGCCTAGTGTGGTAGTTCTTAGAAATTCTTGATTGGCTCTGTTCCGTAAAAAGCAAGATAATTTCTTCTCTAAGTCGTGCACGGTCCAGGTCGCAACTTTGACAAGTTTCATCCTACCATGGGATAGAGTCTGGTAGAATTAATGCGAAAGTCAGCGCTAATGGTGTGGATTTCTTGGTCTGTGCTCACAGCAGAAATTCCTTCAAGAGCCAATAGGACTATCGGGTCACGGAAACCCACTTTCGCAATAATCTTACCACCCACTGTAGGTTTATTACCGAGTAAAAGCTACCTATTAGCGCCAGGTCGTGAAAACACACGAAGGGATAGGAATTGGAGAGAATTCCACCGTTAGGCTACGCACTAGTACCATTATGGGGGTAGATCTCCAAGTTTCTATTGATTGATTGGCTGCAAACGCCGAAGTTTACACACCTACCACCATAGCTTCTCGAGGCATCCCTTTGTCTGTGCCCGAAATTCACAATTGTGATTAGCAAGAATATAGCCAAGAAGAGGAGTTTGTGCTGCCATAAAAGGGAAGGGAAGGGTCACAGGCTGTGGCTTACCTGCGAAAATGGTTCATGGGGTGAGGGTTAGGTTCACTAGGAGTAAAAAAACACTTGAATAGGTAAGGTCTTCTATCATCAATACAGACGAAGGGATACGGTCTACATGCCCTTTGCGCAGAGGGATTCGAAGTCATTTTTGACAGACTTGGCATTAATTAGCCAACCTTGCATTTGACTCTTGGAGAGAGGGCAAATCGCAAAGTTTGACCTCCAGTGCTTCTAACATTTGTAGAATCACCTAGTAGACATGTTTTTTCCTGGGAACCTTTTTATAACAAAATTCAGATGCAAATACACCTTATATCAAATTTTTAAGAATTTAGCACCAATGTTGATGGTTAAAATAATCCATTAGACCCTTTGCGCAAAAGACTCCAGCTCCAAATTCCGGTAACCTGATTGGCGTCGATCCTCCCATCAACCAATCATACAAGTAGAATATAGAGCCAGCTCATTCTGCGCAAGGGTCTATTTACTTCAGGGCTGGATGGAGTGGGTGCCAGACAAGCAATTGCGCAAGTGATCTGTTAATACTACATAAGCGCTGGTACGAGTACATGTAACTAGTTCTGCGATTAACTCCTCTAGAGGAAATTATTAACATAGACTAGCATCATAGCAGTGATTTGTTATCGCTATGGTTGGGGACGCCTTGAACCGGAGTGGTTTCGGGTTCCCCAATATGCAATCACACCCTGATTTATTTTTCTCACTGTTATTCGATAGTTCCGCTTCTTCTTTACTTCTTTACAACGTGGTGGAGCTATTGATTTCCTAAAAGTTGGGTTTTCGGTGGGGAACACAACCAATGTCGCGCCCATGATTGCCTATTTGGGACGATTAAATAATCCGATTAGGATGGTCTCTCTCTTGATTCGGCTGAAGGTTCTCCTTTAAGAGAGCCAAGATACTGCTCTTGGCAATTTACTGGTGGTAAAATGATTAAATAGTTACCCGATTAGGAAATTGATCGTCGGAAACCAATGTCGCGACACTCCGGTTCAAGGCGTCCCCAACCATACCCGGCATTGAATTCATTATGTATGGCAGACATTCCAACTATTCTGCTGGTTCTCGATCTCTCTTGGCATCAAGGCTGAGCACGGCTACCGGTTGTCGATCTGCTGCAGGTGCTTACATTATTCCTTTTTGTAATTGCAGGCTTAGGTAATCACATGATTCCCTGAGTCGCTCTTTTTCGTAGAGAATACAAAAGTCCGGCCATATTCATTTTTATACTGCCCATGATTGGTGCGATTGGCCCCAGGAGAGTCTCAATTTCGCCCGAGCAGCCTGACTTGCTATGAGCAGGACACATGCGATTTTTAAATATATTGTGCATGCGTAGCGCTTTGAAAACAGCTTAAGCATGACAATCGCAAGCTATCGCGCGTGTATCGTGTCGTAGTAATCGAATAGGTACAAGTACATATGCGGCTACTATAGTGAGCCTATCGGCTGAGGCTGTATACGAGAGTCCAACTGAACACAAGCTTTCGCCAGGACTTATGAATATTGTTCCTTTGGGCTTCCAGACGTACCTCGCTGATAACTATATTTTATCTCGTTTCGATGCATCCGCGGCGGCCGGTTCCTGGTTCATACACACCGTGCCGTTTCCATACATAGGGGTAAAACTGGGATGAATATATTACTTTTGTTAACCTTTTGCCTCCTTGGTTAGTTGTTGAACGGTATCATTGGTTGAGTGGACGAAAAGGTCGCACCTATAAATTCAAAGGGCCCTCACACATTTTCGAATACAAAAAGGTTGCAAGCCTCCCCTGAGTTTTCTCCTTTCGCAAAATTGCGAGCCGATACCAACAGTCTTTCCAGAGTAAACGTTTACCTCCAAATTAAATATCGCGCAGAAATCAAAACCAAAAAACACTCTATATTTCATTATCCGCACACTCATTAAAATGACTTCCCGATCAACCTATATTCTGTCGACTCTCATAAATCTTATCCTCTTCCTCTTCCTCTTCATTTCATACTGCTCTGCGGCGCCGACTTCAACCCACATTCTCGAGAAGCGAAAGGGAGGCGGCGGTGGTGGCCGCGGTAGTAAAAGAAGCGGAGTCGTCGCTGGAGTTGCGATGGCTGGTCTTGTCGGAGTTGGAATATGTTGTTACCTTTTCGTTTGTTGCAGTAGATGTCTTCCTTGTTGCGGGGGCAGGAAAAAGACTGCAGAGGCGGCAGAGGCGCGAGTAGTACCGGAGGACGAAGCTAAGCTTGACACCCCAGAAAGCAGAGGAGGGGATGATGCCACATTAGAAAGCAGAAAATCGAGCGATAAATAGCGGCAAATCTCCAAGAAACCACACATTCCAGCTCCTCAGGCAGGGTTATAGTGGTCAGTAGAATACGACAACCCCACCAGGCGTGGGACTGATGGAAGATGCAATTTCATAACTTATATATCTTCTTTATGTTACAATTATACTATAATCAAGATTCAATCTCTTTTCATGTTTCTCCTCTCGTAGTTTCCCCACCCTCAGGATATTTGTTGCATTCCTTGCTACGCGTGTGCGTGCGCAGATGTGTCCGATCAGCCCTTTCCTGCACCTTATGACTTGACAAATCAGTTTTTTTTAACAGTACAAACGTACATGTATGTACTTACCTAAAGCAGAGTACTCTACCATCCTTCAAAAGTTTACCTATCACATATGTAGGTACATTCTGATAATTCCGTCGTGGTTGAGTGGTAAGCTTATCCCTTGGACGATTGAAACATTTGGAGAATCTCTCTCATGCATTAGCGTGTATTGGCAGTCATGTGACTTGGAATTTGGCTGAGAAAACATCCGGGTAGCAATTTGCTGCATTTATCGGTTTTCAGAATACTCACAGATGCTAAAAAATGCGCAGGTTGCTACTTTATTGTAGTAGATCGTTTCCTAGGTAGGGCACGCTAATGCATGAGAGAGATTCTCCAAATGTTTCAATCGTCCAAGGGATAAGGCTAGTGTATCCTAGCGTTAAATAGCATTTAAGGTTATGCCAGGGTCTAGGTCTAGGGTCGATACATGTACATACAGTCGCTAACTCTAGTGACGGCGGATCCTGTCTGATGGTTGTGCAGTAATTTACACTTGGCGTCTCTGCTATTGGCCTCAAATATCCCTGACCGCCATCAGACAGGATCCGCCTCCACCCCGTGAGTGACTGTACCTCGTATCAAAGTACCGCTACATGCATGCACAACATGCCATGTACTGAATATCAGCTTAGGTACACTATTCGGTTATATACGAACTTACCTTTGAATGATATGTAAATGTGTCTATGTGGATAATCTCTAGTGCGAAGGGAAATCTGAACATTTCGGCTATTCTCTTGCCGGTTGGGTTGTAGAAAATACATGCACTTACCATGATATATGTATCGCTCGTCCCTGGTATCTGATACATGTACATGTATGGAAGCACCCGTCGTGTCAATACATTTATTAAACCACTTCAAGGTTTATATTAAATATAGTAGATAGAAGATCAATCAACGTTATTTTGTCTGAATTATTTGTTGCAACAAAATAAGTAGTTTCGAATTATTTCAGCATGAATGTTTAGAAATTTGCATGTATTTATTAGGTCTCATTAACATATATTAGTGAACTTTTCCTGTCTCAACATATCGAAAACCAGTCAATGTTTCAAGAATATAATCAGTTTCAAGAATATAATCCGGCTCACATGTAGTGTATATATACATACATATACCTGTGCCGGTGAAATTAAGTCCATGTGTTGCACTTCAGTTGTATCAAGATCGCTATTTCTACCACCACCATAACCATTAAGGCAGGAGATAGTTAATTACATGGATGCCAGCGCAATTGAGATCTCGAGACTTAATTTCACCCCAAGTGCATGCACTGATCATCAATGCGTACGTGCATGTATGCTACAATATGCATCTACATACTACAATACCAAAAAAAGCGGCTGGATCCAGTACCGCGCCTAGCAAAATACTACGATATAATATTTAGGATTCTGATTTAATTCGGAAGTTTTACACAATTCCGTATTGATACAGTACGTATTTCATCCCTTATCTCGGTACTGTACATGTTGAAGAGATCTTTGGGACCTGCTTTACTTGAAAGATTTACTCGGGTACAAGGGATAGAGCCAGAGCATGCAATCAGGTTATTTGTATGGCAGAGCGGCGCTACTCTAGAATTCAGACTTAACCCGGGAGCTTTGCACGCTTCCGTGTATATTGGTACAGTTATATCTCTTACATCCTCTTTTTGGTACTCCATTCGAATTCCTTATAATTATCCACTCTTCTACGGAGAGCTAGAGAAGTGGATGGCCCGCATACAGTACCAAAAAAAAATGGTGGACCCGGTAACACACCTAGCAGAATACCGCAAAACTACGGTATTACTACGGTATAATAGTTAGTATTCTCACAATTCCGTACGTATTACACCCCCTTTTTAGTACTATTATTTAAGATACAGTACAGCGGTAGGTAATAAGTGATGGAACACCCTGAGACAGAGTGATCCCTGTTTTGAGTAAAACGCCACCAACATACGGTGTTTGCAGGTATAACCGCATCTCAGGGCGTTCCATCACTTATTACATGTCGCTGTACTAAAAAAAAGGGATGCACCGATATTACGGAACTATGTACCTACATGTATGCAAAGTTTCCGATCGCGAATTAAATCAGAATCATACATGTAATTATTATGCTGTAGCAATATGTACCGTAGCGATATAGACGTACATGGTCTTACAGTATATGTATTCTGCTAGGTGTGGTACAAATTGCAAAGACGTACTACGCTGGTGGGGTAGTAGTACATGTAGCTTTTTTTTTGTTTTTGTTTAATTCATTAAAGTAGTACATGTAGCTATAGCTGAGTGCCCTTCCAATTCATCGTCTGTATTAACCATAAATGCATAAAAGCGTTATACATACAGCCACTCTGCAAAAGTGTTCGTGATTTAATGCCAGAGCGATGTGCGGCGTACCCGTAAAGTTGAGATTCAAAACGACGAAAATACATGTAGGTACAGAGTCTGGTAGAATTACTGTGGGTTTCTTGGTCTGTGCTCACAGCAGAAATTCCTTTAAGAGCCAATAGGACTCTCTGTATATAGTATAGTTCGTGACTTAAAAAGTAGGTTATCAATCTCCTCCTTCATTGATTTCGGGCACCGTTGATCACTCGGGAAGCCTTCTAATTCGGGGGTTTTGATGGACCGGTTACATACATGTACTCTACATGTATGATTTATCACGTTTTATCAAGCTCAATTAACAACTGGCTTACGTATACGCGTATACGAGCCCCATAATGAATCCTACCCTACCCAACCCCTATACCTAGAATCAATGCGCCTGACTTAAAAAAAATCCTACCCAACTTTCGTTATTATACGTACAACGCTGCCCTGACTAATTCTAAATCATAACCGCTTAGTTACCTACATGTAATTGCAAGTAGCTGATAAAATAAAGGCGAGCAATTAATGTGGTAGATCAGGAACCAAGTTGCAAACTGAACAAAGCCTAAATTGAACTTTGTGTTTCAGACAAATTTATGCTCAGTAATCAGCAGCCGCTACATGTAATTCCTCACCTCCGGAGCGGATACAAATCAGTGCAATACGTAATTTGACATTTCGGTGGTAGGTGTATATGGGCACATGAACTAAGTGGTCAATTCTGAGATGTCAAATACTTAAGCGACAGCAGTTCTCATCAGCCCGTGTCCACTTTTAAGCAGGGTCCATCTCGCTGCCCCACCATTCACCCCACCCTCTCTACAATACGCTTGTACTCTATCAGTTGCATGCTTCCCTCTCCCGAAAACACCCACCCAGGTACATCCCACGAACTACAGGAGCAAATTAACCGCAAAATCACTCTGGCTCTAGTTACGGGTTAAGTACGTTGTTTTTTCCCCGCACACAATTGCCTGTTCAATTACCCCAGGCGATTCCTTCCCCTTAGAAAAAAAAGTACCTGCATTTCTGATTGTGTGACTCAGGCAGCATCAACCTCAAAACCCCGCTGCAGCGACCCACGAAAAAATTTCATCCTCCCTCTGTGAAGGAAAAAAAACTTTAACCCACGACAACGATGGTTACCGCCGAAATTAATGGCACTTCCGTGCCCATGGAAGTCGCCACAGTATCAATTCTAGGGAAAGATTCAATTAAGGTTGGGTATGACCTCATTCATGGGATTACCTCAGATATTCTACAAAACCTCAAGTCAACAACCTATGTCCTTATAACCGATATCAATATTGGACGTATTTACCTTCCGCGGATCGAAGAAGCTTTCGAGCAGGATTCACAAAAGTATTCACCAAATGCTCGGCTACTCACTTACACTATCCCCCCCGGCGAAGCTTCGAAAACTCGTGTCACAAAGGCCGAGATTGAGGATTGGATGCTATCCAAGGAATGCACTAGAGATACCGTGATCATTGCGCTTGGTGGAGGTGTGATTGGTGACATGATTGGGTATGTTGCTGCAACTTTTATGCGCGGTGTCAGGTTCATTCAGGTACCAACGACACTGCTTTCGATGGTGGATTCATCAATTGGAGGTAAAACCGCAATTGATTCGCCACATGGAAAGAACTTGATTGGCGCGTTTTGGCAGCCGGAGAGAATCTATATTGATTTACAATTCCTGGAAACTTTACCGGAGAGGGAGTTTATCAATGGAATGGCAGAGGTTATCAAGGTAAGCTCCTTCGATTCTTATCCAGTTGCAGGATGACTCATTGGCTCGTTATAGACTGCCGCCATCTGGGACGAGGAGGAGTTCACAAAGCTCGAAAAGAGTTCGGATGTGATACTTCAAGCTATCAGGTCAAAGATCACTACTCAGGAGGGTACGCAACGTTCACGCAGTCAATTCTAAACATAGCTCAGTATCCCTAACCGTGTCTAGGACCATCGCGCCTATCATCAGTTAAACAACTACTTAAAGAAGTTGTCCTTGGCTCTGTTCGCACCAAGGCTCACGTCGTCTCCGCCGATGAGCGCGAAGGTGGACTCCGTAACCTCCTCAACTTTGGTCATACAATCGGGCATGCCATTGAGGCTATTCTCTTCCCCCAGATGCTCCATGGAGAATGTGTCGCAATCGGTATGATCAAGGAGGCGGAGCTCTCTCGCCATCTTGGACACCTGAAACCAAGCGCTGTCGCGAGGATATCAAAGTGTCTAACTGCTTATGGGCTCCCAACTTCACTTGATGATAAAAGAGTCAAGAAGCTTACGGCTGGGAAACACTGTGAAGTGGAAGAAATGATTAGAATCATGGGAGTAGATAAGAAAAACGATGGCCGTAAAAAGAGGGTTGTTCTATTGACTGCTATTGGAAAGACTCTTGAAAGGAAGGCGTCCGTCGTCCTCGACGACGCTATCAGAGTCATTATGGCACCGAGTGTCATAGTCGATTCGCAAAAGTCAGTCATCCCAGAATTGAGCATCACACCACCTGGGTCAAAATCAATCTCAAACAGAGCTCTTGTGCTCGCCGCCCTTGGCTCTGGCACTTGCCGAATTAAAAATCTTCTCCACTCTGATGACACAGAGCACATGCTCACTGCCCTTTACAAGCTCGGGGGTATGCAATTTTCCTGGGAGGATGATGGCGATACATTAGTTGTAAACGGCAATGGAGGTAAGCTTACAGCATGCGGTGATGAACTATACCTCGGAAATGCCGGTACCGCAGCAAGATTTCTGACCACGGTTGCTACTCTTGTGTCCCCATCAACTGAAAACGACTCCATCGTTCTCACCGGTAACGCCCGTATGAAGCAAAGACCCATCGGGGCTCTAGTGAATGCGCTCCGTTCAAACGGAAACACAGTCGATTACCTTGAGGGTGAAGGATGCCTTCCCCTCCGTGTACCGTCAACTTCGGGCTTTACAGGTGGGAAGATCGAATTGGCTGCTACAGTCTCTTCGCAATATGTTTCCTCGATCTTGATGTGTGCGCCGTATGCCCGTGAGCCGGTCACATTATCACTTGTGGGCGGGAAGCCGATTTCGCAGCTTTACATCGAGATGACAACCGCGATGATGGCTTCTTTCGGAATTGAGGTTACAAAGTCTGAGACTGAGGAATACACTTACCATATCCCGCAAGGGACATACAAGAATCCTTCTGAATACGTCGTCGAGAGTGATGCTAGTTCAGCTACCTATCCACTGGCTATTGCAGCTATCACCGGTACTACTGTTACTATTCCCAACATTGGAAAGAAGTCGCTCCAAGGTGATGCTCGTTTTGCGGTTGATATACTTCGCCCGATGGGTTGCGAGGTTGTGCAGACCGATTACTCTACCACCGTCCGGGGCCCTGAAAAGGGGCAGCTAAAGCCAATTCCACAAGTAGATATGGAACCCATGACTGATGCCTTCCTTACCGCATCTGTCCTTGCTGCTGTAGCTGTCAGCTCTGAACGCACGAATATTACTGGCATTGCAAACCAAAGGGTCAAGGAATGTAATCGGATTGCAGCGATGGTTCATGAGTTGGCCAAGTTCGGTGTCACTGCTGGAGAGCTTGAGGATGGTATCTGGATCGAAGGAAAAGACTACAATACTCTTCAGAGCCCCGTCGATGGTGTGTACTGCTACGATGATCATCGTGTGGCAATGAGTTTCTCGGTATTGTCACTTATAGCGCCAGAGCCCGTCATTGTGTTAGAAAAGGAGTGTACGGCAAAGACATGGCCTGGATGGTGGGACGTCCTGGCTTCCAGCTTTAAGGTCGCTCTTAACGGCACTGAGATCATCGATCATTCCGAACCCAGCATCATTAAAAAGGGGAACAGCGCTTCCATCATTATCATCGGTATGAGGGGTGCTGGAAAAACTACTATGGGAAATATCGCAACAAGGATAATGCAACGTCCGCTTCTGGACCTAGATGTAGTGATGGAGGAAGAACAAGGGAGGGTTATTCCCGATATTGTCAAGACTGACGGTTGGGAAGGGTTCCGTCAAATTGAATTTGACCTCTTGAAGAGGAAGATGGCCGAACATCCCACTGAACATATTATTGCTTGTGGTGGCGGTATTATTGAGACCCCTGGGGCGAGGGAACTATTAATACGCTATCACCAAACCGGCGGAATCGTTATCCACATCCACAGGAATATCGAGAATGTCATTGATTTCTTAAACGTTGATAAGACTCGTCCTGCATTCTCGGAAGATCTTCAGAAAGTATGGATTCGCCGCAAACCTTGGTACGATGAATGCAGTAACTTCCAATACTACTCCCCAGTTGTCAGCGCGGAGCATCTAGATATCGCCCAAGCGGACTTTGCAAGATTTCTCCATGTCATCATCGGGAAAGCCAACTACCACGAAAAGTTTTTGAGACGAGAGAGAACTTTCTTCGTTTCCTTGACTTATCCCGATATCTCGCAGGCTATAGATATTATTGGTCCTGTTACCATCGGGGCTGACGCTCTCGAGATCAGAGTTGATCTTTTGGAGGACCCTGATGGTGAGTATGGTATTCCAACAATAAAGTTTGTCTCGGAGCAGTTGGCACTCCTGAGGAGTAAGACACAGCTTCCAGCAATCTTTGCTATCAGGACGGTGAGCCAAGGTGGACGCTTCCCTGATGATGCTCCCGAGAAAGCTCTAGAGTTTTTCCTCACCGCGATAAGAATGGGATTGGAGTATATTGACCTCGAGATGTCGTGGCCCTTGCTTGTCATCGAGAAGGTTACTTCTTCAAAGAACCATACCAAGATCATCGCATCCCACCACGATGTCCAAGGCCACCTTCGCTGGAAAAATGCAAGTTGGGTATCTATCTTCAACACTGCTCTGAAATTCGGAGATGTCATCAAACTCATCGGTGTAGCAAACAAATTACAAGACAACTTTGATCTTCAGAATTTCCGTGAATGGGCTAGCTCACGCGCAACTCGCCTCATCGCCCTCAATGCTGGTGAGAAGGGTAAACTTAGCAGAATTCTGAATATGTTCTTGACACCTGTTACGCACCCGGCGCTCCCATTCAAGGCTGCCCCTGGGCAGTTGACAGTGTCTGAGATTCACCGTGGACTCTGGTTGATGGGTGAGATTGAGAGGAAGCAATTCTACCTCTTCGGAAAGCCAATTCAACACTCTCGAAGTCCTGCCCTTCACAACCACCTGTTCCACGATATGGGTCTGCCTCATCACTACCAGATCTTTGAGAACGATACCGTCAACGACGAAGCTACTCGAGCCATTCTCTACGCCGATGATTTCGGTGGTGCTAGTGTTACGATCCCGCACAAACTTAACATTATACCACTTCTTGATGAAATCACCCCCGAGGCCGAGATGATTGGGGCAGTCAACACAGTTCTCCCAGTCCTTGTCAAGACTCGTGGGGAGACTAAGAGAAAGCTTGTTGGTTACAATTTCGACTGGGTTGGTATAAAGACTTCTCTTTTCCAGGGAGGAGTCCGTGACACCTACGATGACCCAGGCAACGCACTTGTCATAGGTGCTGGAGGTACATCAAGAGCAGCCGTTTATGCTTTGCATAACATGCGCTACAGTCCGATTTACATTATTAATCGCAGTGTTGCGAATCTCCAGCCCATCATCGATGCTTTCCCGGCCGAGTACAACATCATCGCTGTCAAGACACTCGAGGAGGCACAGGCTATCTCCGTAAAGCCGGTTACTGCGGTCTCTACAGTTCCGGCTGACAAGCCCATTGATGCCACAACCAAAGCGATTCTTACTGAGTTATTAAAGGCCAACCCCGCTGATGGCCAAAAGGAGAGAGTGTTGGCGGAGATGGCGTACAAGCCAAGACATACTGAAGTTATGAAGCTTGCTGAGGAGGCTGGGTGGAAGACCGTTTCAGGGTTGGAGGCATTGACCGGGCAGGGTGTAAAACAATTTGAGGTAAGTTGCAAATTGAACGAGTGATATACTATGATCTAATACCTTTTGATTCAGGTGTTCACTGGTGGAATCATCCCAGACTATGAGCAGGCTCGTCAAGCTGTCTTGGGAGATGAAAAGTTTTAGTAGTATTTATGAGATTGCTTGGAGCTATGACAATTTCTTTCCGTTTATTTTCGATTCATTCACAGAAGATGATGTAGTTGCTGCCCTTCTCGAAAGAAAAAAAAGTATGGTGGGTACTTGTGTTTTCAAAATCAAAGATAGTTTGAAGTATTTGATTTACAACCCGCTTCGTGTAAACTCAAATACACACGTGGCTGATGTCCTTACATACATGCCTGAAGCGACCGGAGACCGTATCATGGGCTTTGGGAACCACCACGGCGCTGCGGACATACATGTAATCTACCCATATAACTATCGCTGCATGTATGAACGACCCTCCGGTTCAACCCCCTCCTCGAGGCGAACCACCCTGGCGATCAAGTTAGAGTATATAACGTGCTACTAAAATCGCTTGAAACTTGGAAGATGAAGCTTCTCTCATAGATCTGAGATCTCTCCAACCCTATGGTGCCCAATCTCTGCGCGTTATACGTATGGATGCTTAGTAAACCGGTTCGCCGATCATTGACATGTCTCACGTGACAGACAGGCATCGGCACTGCACTGCTGAGATAAAACCCCCCCTTGACTTGTGTATCGGCAATTGGTTTGATTGATTGACTGATAGCTCTTAATCTTGTGTATTATCGGCGGCAATGATGGTGGTACGTAGCGCAGGAAATACATCCTATATCATTTTTTATTATCATCAGATAGACTGACATATTTTTCTTCCCTGCCCCTCCCCTCCCTCCTTTGTAGGTATGTATGTACGGCGGTAGGTAATAAGTGATGGAACGGACTGAGACAGGGTGATACCTGTTTTGAGTAAAACGCCATCAAAATAAGGTGTTTGTAGGTATAACTGCATCTCAGGGCGTTCCATCACTTATTACTACTTGCTGTATAGCTCCAGTTGAAGAGTTCATCGTCCCGGTAAAGAAAACACACCAAAATTCGTCAAAACGTGATATTTTGCCCACAAAATACAATAACACCGATAAAACTCGTGGTATCGCAACAAGACAAATAGACATATGTACAGCCGCTCATCAAAAGTGTTCGTGATTCCCATCAAAGTTGGTCAAATTGAGGAATCAAAATGTATCTATATAATGATATCCAGTGAGTGACAGAGAGTAAATATACCATGAATTTCTAATATTGCCTTTGACCACCATTGACTGTTGCTGTTTTGAGGTTTTGAACATTTCAATGGGCACTGTGATTCTTGACTTGAGCCGGACATGTCACATTAAATCCGAATCACGGACACTTTTGATAAGTGGCCGTACTTAAACTACAATTACCTGGGGCAGGAATGTCAACAAGAAAAACTCCACAGTTCATGCAAAAAGCTGATGATTTTTTTTCCCCCATCTGAATTTTTGGAATAGATACTTATATATACCCATATCCCCAGATGAATATGTTATTGAAACGCCTCAACTGTGCCCGTCATTTACAACTGGTGTGGTTTGGGGGGTGGGGGGTGAAGTTAAAAGGGGTCGCTTTTTTGGTGTGGCTCCGTCCGTCGGACTATGACCCTTTTTATAACAGCAAGTATACATAGGCAAGCTGCTCCAGCGGGGTCGGGGGTCGGCCGGAAGCTCAAGAGATTTCTGTAGTTTAAGCCTTGCCGTATAATGATGATTCCAATTGATATAAGGTTGAGTGGCGCCCTGTTGAACGTGGCATGATACCCCCTGGGCGAGCAGATCCGCGCCGACAATGGATCCTAGCTATGTAGTCTGTGATATCGTAAACATAACCTGGACTAGAGTGGTGGAGGAGGAGGAGGCTGGAGAGGTGGTGGGGGAGGGGATAAGGGCCGGCAAGGTTTATGTACATGTATTATATATACTTGCAATTGTAGCTACGGCACAGACATTATCTTGTCTATAAATACTACATGTGATTCCAGCCTACAATACCAAACCAATGAGCCTAAATTACAAACCAGAGAAAGGGCCGATCATGTGTCTGTGAAAACGCAACTTGTCTGCTGTATATGTAGTAATCTATCGCCATAAATCAAAAGCCGAAGCCGGTCCGGCACCGTACGATACCTATGTATGTACCCAGGCAGGGTGTCGTAAAATGATGCACATCCGGTGATGATGTCTCAACGAAGAGAGCATGAATGTTCACATGAGGGCGTCCCAAGGTCAACAAGTTGAGTGCCTAAATTTCTCTTGCTGACGAAAGAATAAAAAGAATGTCTGTCATTAATGTTTTCTGGTTTTTCTTTTTTTTTACTATATATTCTCGCTACCTCGCAGCAACGTCTCTTTGTCTTGGAAGTGAATATTTTGTTTCCAAACACAGGCCAATACATCCTCAGGAATAGAAGAGATGTTCTATATCGGAATTCTGGGCTTTGGGTAGTGTTTTGCGTTGTGCCAAAATATAGAGAGAGATTTGGGTATATTTGGGGCGTTGTCAGGCCAAAATATGCATCACTTTCCAACACTCTGGGTAAATATACGTACTTTGTACGGCTGGCTGGCTGGCTGGCTGGCTGGCTGGAGTGACCGGCCCCAGGCTAGACCTTAGATTCCGAGTATGCCCACTCACTCACTACCTAGCCCTAGCCCCCATGGAATAAATACAAAACATGGCCTCCCGGGCCGGATCTCTCTTCGTAGCTCTAGCTAGAACAGGTGTTTTCAGTTCCCATGCATATATATGCATCCAAGCTCAACCAATCAATCGTAGGCTCCTGCCCAATCCCCCCCCCCCCGGATCTATATATAATGTCAATGGAAATTGACACATCTACTGCGCATCCAACCCCCATCCCTGTTCTTACCAAGCCCCATCATCCATTTTCTGCCTCACCGCAGCCAGCCCAGGACAACAAACCAGAGGAGGGGGGTTGGCTAGGTCAGCGGTATCGTATGTATGATGTAGATACAGCAGTGCTCCAAACCTAACCCTAACCCTATGATCCACTGTGCACGAATCATAAAGTGTCACTCGGTGCCTGATTTGGAAACCCTATCGCCCCCCCCCCCCACTCCCACTGAGCCCGATGCAGGAACTCGCACACAAAAAAAAGCACCAAACAAACTCACACAGAGAAAGATGTTACAAAGCTCCCAAAGCCCCCCAAATCCCGAAACTGACAAAAAAACTAAAAACTAAATATATAAAAAAAAAAAGACACTAGGATTACACGCCCCTGAAACTAAAAACTCAAGGGAAAAAAATGTACAGATATGATAGGAAAAAAAAGCCTAATAAGGAAAGAAAAAAAAAATGAAAGAAACACTTTTCCGCCTCTCCCCACCTATCCTATCCTACCCCCCCGCCTATTCCCACCGCCACCTCTATCCTACCCTAACATACCCTACCATACCATACTCCCACAACCTACATACTACTGCCCACCCTGCCCCCGCTGCTGCCCCTGCCGCGCACCCTTACTCAGACTCAACAGATTCTGCAGCGCCCTAACCGCCTCCGGATCCACCTGTCGCTGCTGCTGCTGCTGCGGCGGCGGCGGCGGCGGCGGCACCTGCTGCTGTTGCTGCTGCTGAGGCGGGTGAGGAGGCGGCGGCGGAGGGGGGTGCGGCGGCCAGCTGTGATGCCCCTGGTGGAAGAACGCGGGGTTGACGTGCGCGCCCTGCGGGAGCGTCTGCGGATAGAAGCCGCGCTGTTGCTGCTGCTGCTGTGTGAACTGCGGGAATTGCGGGAACTGCGGGAATTGTGGGAAGGAGGGTGGTGTCCATTGCTGCTGCTGTTGGGGATGCTGCTGCTGCTGGGAGAAGTGGGGGTGGGCGTAGTGCGGTTGGTGCTGGGGCTGAGGTTGGGGTTGGTGGGGGTATTGTTGCGGGGGGAATTGGGGGTGGGGTTGTTGCTGTTGCTGTTGTTGGGGGTGCTGGGGGAGTTGTTGCTGCTGCTGCTGCGGTTGGGGATGTTGTTGGTCCTCGCGGCGGCCTCCACCGCTGCCTCCGCCACGGCCACGGCCATCACGGCCCCCCCGCCCGCCACGGCCACCACGCTCATTCTTATTCCCCTTCCGCCTCCACCCCCTCCGCCGCCCCCTCCTCCGCCCCCTCCTCCTCCTCCCCTCCCTCGTGAAGGCGGCGGCGGCGGTGCTGCCAACATCTCATGCAGATTCGCCGGCCGCGCCAGCGGCACATACGGCTCATCCGTCTCCTTGACCGCCTTTGCGCCATCGGCGCGCCTCTTGTCGCCGGCCCTGGCCTTCCTCTTGCCCCGCTTCGCCTCAGCCTCAGCCTCGTCGTCGCTAAACTCGCGCTCGGCCTCGGGCACCTCCTCGTCGTAGAGGTTGCTCGCGTCGCTGCCCTTGACGGCGCGCAGCGGCGCCGTGAAGACGTACTCGCTGTGGTCGGGCACGTAGTAGATGTCGTCGCCGATGGCGACGCCCGCGTCGGCGAGCTCGGCGGGCGTGCTGAAGCGCACGGTGTAGAGCGGCTGCTCGACGCGGCCAAAGATGTCGGCCACGACGCCGAGAACGCGGCGGTCGGCGGTGCAGAGGAGGGATGACTCGTTGAGCACGCGGTGGTCGCCGGGGGTGGCGGCGGTGATGAGGAGGGTGGTGCCGAGCATGGTGGTGGCGGTGCCGAGATGCGTGATGGTGTGGGTGGGGGTTAGGGTGATTGAGGGGCGCTCGACGGGGAGCGCGGACTCGGGAATCTCGTTCTTGGTCTTGAGGGCGTTGCGCGAGGGGTGGCCCTCGGTGTCGGAGTGGTCGGAGGCCTCGTCCATCAGCAGTGCTGCGAGCGAGGACGGGTCGAGGAGGTCGTAGTCCGAGGAGCCGGCGTCAGAGGCGCTGTCGGAGGAGTCGGAAGAGGCGTCGCTGTCGAGCTCCCATTCGGCGGCGGGCTCGGACTTGTTGGCGAGTGCGGCGGCTTGGGAGGCCGCCTCGGGGTCTGCTTCGGTGTCGCCCATGAGGACGTCGTCTGTTGAGGGGGGCTCGGGCTTAGGCTCGAGCTTGACAGCGGCTAGGGTGGCGGCGGCGGCGGCGGCGTAGTGGAGGGCGGTCTCGGCTTCGGTAGGGCCGGTGTCTTCTTCTTCCTCTTGTTCTTTTTTAACGGGCTTGCCGCCCTCATGCATATGGTTGTCCTGCTCTTGTGGCTGTTGCAGCTCCGCTGGCTGCTCGATCTTGATGGCCTTTTCGCCCGCAGTGTCGAGGGCGAACTGGAAGTCCTCTTTGAGGAGAGAACCTTCACCTGCAGCGGCGTTGATAGTAGTGGTATTGGGATTGGAATATGGAGCGGGATTGGGGGTGTCTGTGGGGGCAATTGAGACGGTGTCTGCGCTCCCATCGCCCTTCTCGGTCTTGATTGTGTCTGTGTCTGTGTTTTCAGCGGTGGTGGTGGTGGTGGTGGTGGTGGTGGGGGTGGGGGCAGCATCCATCGCTGTCTCTTCTATGGTGGGGTCGCTGAGGAGGAACAGGCCGGGGATCCCGCCGCCGGCGGTGGGCGGTGAGGCAGTTGATCTTTCCATTTGTCTGATGGAATTGATGTCCAATCTGCAGCTATTGAGGCGGTTGTGGTTGTGGTTGTGGTTGTTGTTCTTGTGGTGTTGGTGGGGCGGTGGGCAGGGCCGTGGAAAGAAAAGTTTGGGATTTTTGACAGTGCGCAGGGATCACGCTTCGGGCGAGGCGCCGACAGGGATGGCTGAGGCTCTGGGGCTAGCGTACTAACATGTACCGGGGGTTATGGGTTAGTCTGAAGAACCCATTTTGATAGGTTGATTGTCATGATTGGCTGACACCGGCCAAGAACATAGAGCACCGCCACTGCCACGTCAATTAGGGAAGAGGTCCTGAAGCTATTCACACCTGTTCAAGCTCAAGTTCTTTCGTACCCGTTCAACCTCTTTTGAGATCGATTGGTTGCTTGTGACGCTTAATTCACATCGATTGACTACCTGTGACGCTCAATTCACATCAATTAACTACCCGTGACAGCAATTTGACTGTTTGTGACGCCTGTTGATACCTATTCAGCGCCGTGAGTCCCTGTGGATTGCTGAGAGTTCAAACTACTAACCCGGTATTCTAGCTTCAATCTTGCTCATAATAAAGCAAAAAGAAATAAGAAGAGATCACTATGGTGATCAGACACAGAACAGGGAGACAACTAGGGATGAGCAGGTGAAAATAATTGCTTTAAGAGAGTCAGGATTGACTTGGAAGGAGATAGTGCGTCAGATGGAAATAGATTCTCGCACCTGTCAGGCATATTTAGGAAGGTACAGTTAGTATTTACATATCCATTGACAGACACGTTCAAAACACTGGCATGTAATTGACAGCGTGTTCTCATTCAAAACATGCCGCCGCTGACGGTACGAATAGGCCAATGGAACACCTAACAATTTAGGGAGACAAGGGAGGCCACCTATTTTCAATTCAGAGGAGAGAGAAAGACTACGGCAGTTTATCACAAGAGATAAAAGGACAAGAAGATTACCCTTCTTTCAATCATTGATGAGATGGGGTATGCTTGTTCTGTTCGAACTCTCAAGAATACTTTAGCATTGATGGGTTATCATAAAAGATTACCTCGTAAAAAGTGAGTTCACCCCTTGCTTGCCCCTACAACCCCATACAGGCTGATTGTAGCTAATAGATGGGGTATAAGACTACAGAATATTGTAAAGAGGGTCGAATGGTGTCAAGCCAGGCTTAATTGCACTTATTATGATTGGTTTCGTACCGTCTGGACAGATGAGTCTATTTTAACACCTCCGGTTTTGGACACCGTCCTTGGGTACTCAGGACTCCTGAAGATGAATATCATTCTGACTGCGTGTATGAGACGTGGGAGTCAGGTAGGAAGGGTACCATGATCTGGGGGGCGTTCTGCACAGAGATGAAGAGCGAATTAGTGTACACTCCCGCCGGTGTCACTATCAAATCACAAATATACGTAGATGAGATATTGGATCCACATTTTATACCATTCTAGCATGAGACTTTCGAGGCATATGGTTGGATACAGGTGGTCGAGGATAATGCTACAGGTTATGAAGGTGTCGCGAAGCAGTGCAGAGAAATTGATGAGGTAAACACATTACCTTGGCCACCGTAATCACCAGATCTCAATCTTATTGAAGCTTTATGGGCTGATATCGAAACTGAATTTAGAGAGGCTGTGAGTTGTGTAAATGATATAGAGGTTCTACAGATTATGCTAAAAAATGCCTGAAATAATATTCCTGTAGATAAACTGGATAGTTTGATTAGAAATATGCTTTGAAGACTGGCAGCACTCATTGCTGCTGGCGGGCATGCTACACCATATTGAATGAACTATATCTACCCACCCCGAGATTTTTTTCCCTACACAAATAGTAAGACATTAATTCGTTGTGCATTGGCTGTAGCAGCTCGCCACAGCTTCTCACCCGTACCTTACCCATACAAAACCCTGCAAATTCAACCAATTAATTCGAGTTCTCCAGACTAATGGTGATCACTTGGTACAGGGTATGCACCTTAGATACCGAGAACATCAACTGATTGGGCCGACTTTATATAGGTGCCACAGGTGGCAGAAGATGGCAGCCAGTAATTTTCGATCCCATATGCAGCCAAGCAAGATAATTTGTAGGAAACAAGTCTGAAGGCCACTCTTCCGGATACCAACAAGTAGTGAATATTTTGTTGTACAAAATTTGAAAAAACCTAATATGGTGTCGCCCTCCCACCACCTGCAACTACTGTCTTCAGCCTACGAGGCATAACTCTAATCAAGCTATCTAATTTATCCACTCCAATATCGTTTCAAGTATTACTCAACATAGTTTTTAAAATCTCTATGTTTTCTACTCACCCAATTGTTTCCCTTCATCCCGTCTTCATCTTTCCCCATATAGCCTCTATCAGATTAAGGTCAGGTAACTGCTCTGGCCATAGTATGGTATTCAAATCATTGATATCTCTACATCTTGTTGCCTCGCCCTCAAGTTTTGCAGTATTG
This sequence comes from Morchella sp. 2016-41, assembly GCA_024713855.1. Taxonomy (NCBI): domain Eukaryota; kingdom Fungi; phylum Ascomycota; class Pezizomycetes; order Pezizales; family Morchellaceae; genus Morchella; species Morchella sp. 2016-41. Next base: position 1,025,719 of record JAMGZD010000021.1, read on the forward strand.
CCTTCTACTACACGTGTCCAACCATAATCTTCACAAATATCATACCAAAAGGGAATGAAATATGGATCTAATATCTCATCAACATATACTTTATACTTGATAATAACACCAGGAGGAGTAAACACTAGCTCTGTATTTATTGCACTACAGAATGCACCCCCCAACCATTACACTCTTCTTGCCTGATTTCTATGTTTTGTCAATATAGTCCGATGACTATCCTCTCCCGATTTTCTGATTACCAAAAGGCGATGGCTGAACACAACGGTATTGAAAATCAATTCATCTGTTCAAGCAGCCCCAAACCAATTCTTGTAGGTATAGTCTAATCTTTTCAGGTATTTTTTTACCCATTTAATGAGATATCACGGCCTCACACCCTATCTAGTAGTGCAATAAGAGATAAAAACCAATTTTCTAGAGCGGAGAGATAAACCTACTTCTTATGAGATAGTATCTTGTGATATCCAATCGAAGCCATAATATTCTACAAAGTCCTGTGAGAGGAAGCATATCCTATCTCCTGGATAATACTCTCCCAAAATAGGCGTATGGTTCTCTTATCTCTTTTAACAGACTCTTGTAGTCTTTTCTTTTCTACTGTGTGGAAAATAAAAGGTCTGCCTTATCTGTTTCTATTGCTCGGTGTTCCATTTACCCTTGTCATTCTATATATTCCCTGACAGGTACAATACTCAATTTCGACAATTCTTTCCATATTTTACCAGTATCTCTCAAAGTGATAATCCTAATCCTCTAATCCCTTGTAGTCTCCTTGTTCCGAGTTTGGTCACCAAAATGGTCAAAACATCTGTTTTTTTGCCTCATATTTGTCACTAGTACTGTGACACTCATCGACAAGCAGGTTCTCACATCGTTGAATAGATGCTGATAGCGTAGAATAGGTGCTGATGGCGTTGAATAGGCAGTCACGGTGTCGAATAGGTACTGACAATGTTGAAAAGCTGTTTGTGAAATGGTACGAAGTCTTACGCCATCAAGTAGTTGATTTGTGGTACAGCCTAAGGGTTTCACAGGTATCTTACAGGTCAAAACTGTTACTTGCGATGTCAATCTTAGTGCCATTTATCGCGAGCGGTTCTTCATTTGTCATGATATCAACGTTTACAATCTCTTGACGCGACAGTGGCGGTGTTCTGTTTTGGGCAAATATTAGGGAATCAGGTCTTGCACTTTCAGTTGACCAGTCACGACGGGTTCTTCACATTTACCGTACTCTATACTGTATTAGAGGTATGGCTGGAGACTCCCATATACAGAGTTTGAAAATGGCCCGCATATAAAAATTATCTATTCGTATCTTGTTGACGTTTATAAAAAGGGCCGGATCTACATGGTACGTACAGGTAGTGGGTACATATATCTTAGGTGTGTCAACAATCTAATAGTAAGTACGGAGCTCGATCATAATAAAGTAGGTCAAAAATTGAAAGTACTACTAAATTAAAAGTTTAAATTCTTTTCCTCGTTGTATGTAATACACGGCTCAATTCTCCTTAACATTGACAGTACGTATTGGTTAATTTTATTCACTGTGTAATTCCTCTATTCATTCAATAGTATACATTTAACATCAGCTGCAATAAAATCTGCTCCTATTTTGTTCTTGATACTGTCTTTGTTTTCAATCTATATCTATTTAGTTAGATTTAGACAGGGTGAGTTTGCAAGCCAAATAAGTTTGATTATACCCAATCTCTCACCGATAATAATTATAGTGGTGAATATGTGCAGGTACACCGCCGTTCCTTCCCTCGCCCTCACGCGAGGCCTACGTCTTCCCTTCGGGAATCTAACCATGTCCCTCGACCCCTCAGCTTCTACCTCGCCCATGGTTCTTTACAAACGGTAACTGTTCCTACTGTAACAGTATAAAATTATCCCCCAAAATATTATTATCAATCTATTTGCAAATTTGAGGTTGATATTAAGAGGAATATATGTTTCAACAGCATGACGGAGTATACCTCCAGCTCTTTTTAATCTTATATGACCAGTTCCAAAATAAGTCTCATCCCCTAACGGGGCGTGGATCTAAAAATAGCACGGTGCACAATTGTTACGGGCCGATTCGGGGTTCGCGGGAAACGGGTTCGGGGGTTCTCGGTTAGAGAACGGTAGAAGCTGGGTCAGGATCACGTGGGTGAAAACTCTTCACCTCGTGCGGGGTCAGGGTCAGGGTTCGGGGTTATCGGAGCTCTGAAGCGGGTTTCAGGCGAGGTTTTGCGATAGGATATCGAAGGAAGCGTCGGAGACAGGATCAGAATGGCCATTAGTATGTTATCTTGGCGAGAGTCGAAGGGGCCGAGGACCAAGGGGCACAAGGAAGGTTATCTGGCTTCGGATTAGAGTTCGTAAGCAAAACAGGAAGTTCGGATAAGGAGAAAAGTAAGAAAGGACAAAGGGAAATTGCAGCCATATATATATCCATCAACCCGATGACTAATTCGTGCGACGGAAACCCATGGAAAGAAAACCAAAACATGTACGAAATCCCTAAAGAAACTCAACCAACGAAAACCCGATCACTAATCCTTCTCCTTCCCGAACTTCTCTTCAAGTCTTGGCACGCCGTTACAACAATCGAGACGAGAATCGACTCGCAATGCGTTCGGGGACTAGCACTGAAGATCGGGTTCGGATACCGATCAAACAAAAAGTATATATTGATAACTAATAAAGAAAGAACCAGAGAAATGGCTTCGACTAGCATGATATGCTAGGTTAGACAATGGATACTGGGTATAGATGAAAACATTATGTAAAGAAAAAAAAAGAGAAGAGAAACAGAAACAAAGTAAGGGAGATTCCTAATATATATCCAAAGAAATCTTTACGATGACTAATCTCAAATGACTCACACCATGCAACTGAATTGAAATCCATTACCGATCCCAATTTTTCCCTCCGCAATCCTGACCTGAAGCGCCTAGCGCTAACCGTATCCTCCAAGCACATTCCTAACTCATTCATCCTATCCAACGCAATCACGATCCCCGAATAATAAGCTCGATTCCGTAACGTTACCGAGGCGTAGCGCGGTGGGCGGTTGGGCGCGATAAACCGCTTTTAGGTAGCCAATGTGATGTTCTTCATCTTCTTAATTATTAGGTATCTCAGTCTTCAATGGTCAGCACTGGCGTATAATCGTATCTTCAAAGCGGCGTATTAAATCACATATCTGTGAAGCTAAGCTGCGTTATTGCAATGCCTGCATGCAGGTTAATGGTGCCGAGCGGTTGATTGAATTTTTGCCAGTGTCTATAGTCTCAATAATGATCAAGTTAGCGGTTGCAAAAGTTAATATTCTCAAGTTGTAATACTTAGGGCCCGTTCGGACCGGGTCAGATTATATTAATGGATTAGTAGGAAGTGTCAATTATTAGCGGATGGGTGAAATAATCCATAGAAGCAGAATAATGTGTTGAGCAGCGGATTGGCGTGGGGTGTGGTCGCGCTGGAGTGTGGTCGCGTTGGGGTTTGGTCGCGCTGGGTGGGTAGGGTTGCGTTCTGCGATTCTTCTGTGGCGGCTTTGCGCTTATATGAGAGATCATGTATTAGGTTCATGCTCGTATGTATAGATCGTGTTGCGGTTTCCTGCTAAAATAGAGGCGTCTGTGGCTGATCTGTAGTTCTCCAAACCGCTCAAGATTGCTCCTCAATCCGATGGCGGATCTCCAACATCTTATCGCGATACAGCTACTGGGAGAGTTAGATAAAGACCTTTGAAAAATTCACAACAAGAAAATCCTGTACCTGAACCAAACAATTATGAAAAATTCAAGTACACCTACACAAGATTTTTAAATTGTCCAGCCTGCTATAAAGATTGCAGTCACCGGCCAGACTCCCATAGAGCTATTTGGCAGCATCTCCTTCACTTTGCTACTGTTGCCAAAGAACCAAAACATCAAAAGGCTAAGGATGCTCTTAAAGAAATAAGGGACCGGACACCTACTGGTATGTGAATTTTAATTCCGTATGCAGAATTATCCGAATAATTTCTCAGAAGAAGTCAAAAAAAATAGGGAGAAAGTTAGTTCTGCAGAATGGAGTGCTAGGAACCCTAAAAAAGCTAAGTGGGCTTCAGTCAAAGGTGCAACAAGACTCAAAATGGAAAGAAATTTGAGGAGAGCAGGAGAGTTTTCAGAAGAAAGGTTGAACAAATTGCTTGAAGAAAAGATGGCAAAATGGGATGCAGAGAATTAATTGTACCATTAGTTCAAGTTTTACATTAAATCCTACGTTGAACTTGAAAGGACAATTAAGTAGATTATTTATTTAAAGCAATGATTGATATTCCCACTATTACAAAATAACGGAACTCGGAACAATCTTTAGGATATATACAATAAGGACACCAGTATTTCATAGGTGGTATTTTCAAATGCGTAAACCGATAATGATATTGCTGTTGATTGCCAGTAGTTTGCAACTGTGAACACAACTGTGAACGCAAATGTTTTACATATCATGTTGCGGTTTACCAACATAATGTATATACCACGTTCTGGTTTATACTATGAATCATACCGGTTCACGTAGATCCTCAACTCTGTTAGTACTTCATTTAACAATACCTCAAATCCGCAATTGTGCTCAATAATTGATACCTTTCAGTCATAACTTGCAACTATGTGTAAAGAACCATGGGCGAGGTAGTAGCTGAGGGGTCGAGGGACATGGTTAGGGTTCCCAAGGGAAGGTGTAGGCCTTGCGCGAAGGCAAGGGACATAATAGCGGTATACCCGAAGGCGGGGACATAGTTCTGCACGAGGGCAGAAGGGAGGACAGTGGCGATAGTCTGCACGAGGGCAGAGATAGTGGTCCATACGAGGATGGAGATAGCAACAATCGGCATGTTAGCCGAGGTGAGGGCAGCGAGGAGGAAGTAAGCAACGACGAAGGTCACAGCGAGGAGGACGACGATGGATGCACAGAGTATGATGAACAGCAGACGTAACATGGACTTTGTAGAAGTAAAGAAGTGTATTGAAGTGAAGTAAATCCCCCAAAGTAAATACCCAAAATAATAGACAAGATTTTGCGTGAGGAAAAAGAAAGAAAGACAATAGGAGACAGGAACAACGATATATATAGTAAGAAAGACCGCCGCGATTACTAATCCAACAGAATTTTCCAGATCCTCCGATGACTCATGCCTTCGTATAGCGGTGTGGTTCGTTCGTGTCGCGATGTGGTTCGTAACACTATGTCAAAACCAAGTGCATCATGGATGGAAGAGATGGAGAAAACTCTTATTCAAGCGCTACTGGTGGAAGTTCAGAAGGGCAAAAAAGCTGAGAATGATTTTAAGAAGAAATCATACACCAACGCACTGCTTGAAATCAATCAAAAACATTCGTCTCAATTGGACTTTAGTCAAGTGAAAAATAAATTGGGCGCGGTGAGTATTTTGAATTTAGTTGAACATATACTAAGTACATTTGCAATACTAATATGTTCATTTACTATTAGCTCAAGCGCAAATATGTCGTTTTTTCATCATTGAAAAACAATAGCGGTTTTGGTTGGGATGAGGAGAATCAAATGCCAACTGCACCTGAAGATGTTTGGGATCGATACTTAAAAATGATATTATTGCCTATCGATTTAACAGTACAATACATCTAATATGCAGTAACGATAGGCTCATCCTGCAGCAAGAGAATTTCGAAAAAAATCGTTAAGCAGTTTTGATGACTTATCTCAACTTTTTTGGGCATGCGGGCAACGGGAGAATATGTTATTATACCTACAATTTATGGATCACGGGAATTATTAGAAAATAAACGTTGTTACAAACGGAAGTCCGATATGTTGGATTCAACGCCCTTCAGTACAATAGAATTGGAAGATATTGAGACCCGATTCGAACGCAAAAATCAATTATCGATACTCAATTCCTGTCACCATCACCGTATTATAATACAAATGCAATCGCTCCTCAATTCACCACTACCTACATACCGTCTCAACCAGATGCATATTTTAAACAGAAAAAAATTCGCAACAGTACAGGTAGAGATATTGCCGAAGCGTTAGGCAACATCAATAAAACTGCTCAGGATTTTAGTATCAGTAAAGTCCAACAGGCGATTACGATACTGCAGGAGGAATATGAACAGACATATATGACCGAGAATATGATACTAGCTATGAGTATATTTGAGTCAACCATCAAAGCGGAAATGTTTATTGTTATGAAGAGAGGATGTATTCGCGATGGATAGTTAGAGCGGGAGTTGGAAAAACTGAGAACTGAATTTTGCATACCTATTTGTTTCTTCATATCGAAGTACTGGTACCCATATTCTTCGGTTTATAATTATTTGAATAATCCTTCCACATTTGTTCCGCTATTTCTTCCCTCAATTTTACCATATTGGAATCCTCTTTATCAGGCTCATATTTTCGGGTTTCTGGAGAAGCTCTGAGTGTATCAGTAGCAAACCTATCTCTTGAACGATTTTTTAGTATCTCCTCCCGTTCCCAGTTATTTATTTCATTTGTAGGACTGTGTAAACGAATGAAGTTATGCAATGCTGTCAATGCAATAACTATTTTTACTTCGTTGCGAAAGTATACTCAGGTTGAGACCGAAGAATAGGAAATCGACGTTTTAAAACACCAAGAATTCGTTCTATAGCATTTCTCAATGGGGAATAACGTATATTGAATAATTCTTCTTTCGTTTGTGGCCTACATTATTTAAGCTTTTATTAACTATTGACGGATTTGATTGTTAATATACCAGAAGGTAGAAAAATTTGTCCCCTTTGCCGGCTTGCATTTGTTCCCATAAATGATATCTTATTACTCGATATGGAGTAAGAAACTCTTTTCGCAAACCATACCCAGCATCTGCAAGAAAGTATTTTCTGTCCGGTACAATAGAGTCTTGAAATAGTGCATGTTGAAGAACACGTGAATCATGAGCCGATCTTTCCCAACCTGCTAGAGGATAGCAAAATTGCAAATTAAATTTGCAAGCAGCTAAAACGTTCTGTGACACCACTCTCTTTCTATTCTGAAACCTGACAGCTTCAGTGGTACGTACTCTTGCAAGTATATGTGTGCCATTAATTGCGCCAATATAGTCTTTGAAATACGCAAACATTTTCAGATTTTTAGCTATCTCTGGAGGTATAGCTGTTGATGGGAATAAGACGAAATTATTATGAAGAACGAGTTATGCTTCCAGAACAGAATAAAAATGCCGACTGATTGTATCTCATTGTCTGAAACCGTTCCTGTCTTTGTTCTATCGATCGTTTTCGAAACCACTTTTAAAAATATATTCTATTTCTTTCTTGAATGATATCTGGGAAGGATAGTTGGTGACAGTAGATTCCTATCCGTAATCCATTTGCACAATGCTAAAAAAGTCTCTTTCAACATTCCAAAGACTTGACTAATCCGTTCAGGGTTGGGACAATTGAGAACCTCCTCTATATATGACTGACCGGTCAATCCAGAGTTTCGGATGATATGCAAATCTTGGCGTAAGGTTTGGTGCTGTCCGACTGCTGATGCTATCTGCAGTAAATATTTTGGAGTCAAAATGTTGATCATGATGGGGCAAAGTGTCGTTGAAACGAAGAATGTGAATTCAGAGAATTAATTACCTCCTGAGTTGATTATTTTCTTGGCTGATTATTTGAATAAACAGAACTTCCAATATATAGATTATTCATTTCCCCGAATACCTCTACCTTTTAAAATAATCCAAAACCCTATAATCCGTTGGATTATTGCCAATAATCGCGATTATTGGACTGTCCGAACGGGCCTTTACTTATATGTTTTACATCAACTTGCCAAGTTTGCAGTATTGGTGCCCTGTCTTGGCATATCAGTCAATAACTACTTGAATGATAATTGGCCAATAACTCAAGAATCTCCAGACTTATCTTTGACGCGAAATACACATATGCATCTACATGTGGCACCCTGTGCCTACTCTGTGGCTGTGGCTGTGGCTGTGATGCTCAATTGGGGTCTGCGGCCGTGATGAGAACTACCGCGCACTGCACACATGTTTGCACGGTTCACCCGCTGCGCCACATCACCGTGGCAGCTCTACACTTCCTACTAAGCTTGTATTTACTTTCTGCTACTTGTACTTACTTCCCACTACTAGTATTTACACCCCCCACACAGAAACACACGCGCCCCGCCAGAACACACGCCAGCACACCTCCACAATGGCCGAACTGCGGGCCCGCACCCGCCCCGTGACCACGCCCGCGCCGGCAATCCCCACAAACCCCCGGCTCTCAAAGAAGAAGGCGTCCCAAGCACCCACCACGTATGCCCTCCTCCCCCCGCCTCCCAAACAAAAGCTAACACCCCCTCCCACGAGCAGCCTGCTCATAACCCCCACGGCCGCGTTCGCCCTCCTCCTCATCCCCCGGCTGCTCTCGGCGCGCTACGCAACAATCCCCGACTGCGACGAGGTCTTCAACTACTGGGAGCCCGCACACTACCTCTCCCACGCCCACGGCCTGCAGACATGGGAGTACTCGCCCGTCTACGCCATCCGCTCGTGGGCCTACATCCTGCTGCACGCGGCGCTCTCGCGCCCCGCATCGCTGCTCGGCGGGGGGAAGCGCGCGGAGTTCTATGCGCTGCGCGCGGTGTTTGCTGTGGCGTGCGCGTACGCGGAGAGTAGGCTGTATCGCGCGGTGGTGGGCGCGCGGATGGGCCGCGGGGTGGGGGTGCTGTTTCTGGCGTTTGCGGGGGCGAGCGCGGGGATGTTCCATGCGGCGGTGGGGTTCCTGCCGGGTACGTGGGCGATGTATATGGGGATGTTGGCGGCGGCGGGGTTCCTGGAGGGGAGGGTGGTGGCGGGGGTGGTGTGGACGGCGGTGGGGGCTGCTGGGGTGGCCGTTCTGTTTGGTCTTGTGTGTGCCGGGGGTGCTGGGGGCGCTGGGGGCGGGCCTGGCGGAGGAGGGTGGTGGGTGTGGTGGTGAGGTGTGTCAAGGGGGGAGTGTGGTCGGCGGGGCTGCTGGTATGTCTTCCTGTGGTGTGTGGGTGTAGATGCCTGGGTGGGTGGGTGGGCTAATGATGGATGTGTGTGTTTTTCTGCAGGCCGTGATTGTCGCCATCGACTCGGCCTTCTACCGCAAGCTCGAGATTGTCCCGCTCAACATTGTGCTCTACAACGTGTTTAGCGACGCCTCGCGCGGGCCAAACATATACGGCACCGAGCCGTGGCACTTTTACCTGCTCAACCTCACCCTCAACCACAACATCCTCCTGCCGCTCTCTCTCGCCGCCCTCCCCGCCCTCGCCCTCGCCGCCCTCACAACCACAACCACCACCCCCGTCACCCGGCGCGAGATCACCGCCACGCTCCCGTACTACCTCTGGCTCGGCATCTTCACGCTCCAGCCCCACAAGGAGGAGCGCTTCATGTTCCCAGCATACCCCCTCCTCCTCCTCAACGCGGCCATCGCCCTCTCCCGCACGCTCGACGTCGCATGCGCCCTCCCCCTCCCCCTCCCGTCGCGCGCGCCGCTGCTGCTGCGGCGGGGCCTGGCCGCCGCGGCAGTGGCGCTCACGGCGCTGCTCTCGCTCTCGCGCACGCTCGCCGTCACGACGGGCTACGCAGCGCCAATGAGCGTCTATGCCGCGCTGCCCGCCGACGCCGCCGGGAACCTGTGTGTGGCGGGCGAGTGGTACCGCTTTCCGTCGCACTATCTGCTGCCCGAGGGCGTGCGCGCAAAGTGGCTGGCGTCGGGGTTTGGCGGGCTGCTGCCGGGCGAGTTTGCGCAGGGAGGGAGGGGGGGGTGGCGCGACGGGACGTGGAGGATGCCGCTGGGGATGAATGATAGGAATGTGGAGGATGAGGGAAAGTATTTGCGCGGGGGCCGGGCAGGGTGCGAGTATATTGTGGGGCTTGGCGAGGCGGAGAGGGCAGCGCTGGTGGAGGGGGAGGGGTGGGTTGTGGTGGCGCGGGAGAGGTTCCTGGATAAGGAGGCGACGGGCCTGGTGGGGAGGGTGTTTTGGGTGCCCGGATGGCTGTGGGAGGGGAGGAGGTGGGAGGAGTATTGGATTGTGAAGCGGGGGGGGCGGGGAGGGGTCGAGTGAGAGTGTGTGATGGGGCTGGGGGGGACGTGTAGTTGTGGCTTTTGTTACATGTAGCTTTGAATAGATGACTGGTGCAACGGACAGACGGTGACACACCACACTCCACACTCCACTCCACTCCACTCCACTTGTTGCGCAAAGTGCTGTCCGGGCGAGACCCGCGCTTGACTCATCCCATCAGCAGCAGCGTGGTGACTCGTAAACCGGACATGACCCATCCCATGCCCCTGATGAGCAACATGTTTCTTCCCTCCTTCTTTCCCTCTCTTAGTCAACACCTGGCACAGTGCCCGCTGTACGTACATGGGTACACTAAGCGCACACTCATTGCTCAAGTGTACACACACACACATCGTGAGTCCACAGTGAGGTCTATACATGATAACTACACTATGACTAACGTGCGCCCAATCTGTCTCCTGGCAGCACCACGTGGCCCACGCTGTGTCTTCAGCTTGTGGGGACAAAACTGTGCTTGCACGCATTGTCCCAATACATGCAGGTGGGAGAACAAGGTGTATTAGAGCCACGACTTTGTATCTATGCTCAAGAGTGTTTTGTCTTTTTGGCTATCGTGGTTATGGCGGTGGTGATTAGCGGGCCGGGCCTACTAGTAAGGAAATGGTGAGGTTGACGACTACAGGGAACGTTCATAGATACATAGATACAACACTGTGTATGACCACCCTTCGAGGAGGAGGAGGGCTAAAACACTATTGTTTGTTGCAGCCGCGGGCGTTTTTACGGCGTGCCAAAAACTTTGCGGACGTGGCTGCACCGTACCTACATGTACTTGGAGTGCCCCCCCCCACCAAAAGTAGTCACAGGCAGTAAGTGATGGGACGCCAAGATCATAGAGTGATTATCAGATACCTGCAAACACCGTACCCAGACAGGTGTCGTCCCGTCTCAGCCCCGTTCCATCACTTATTACCGCACTGTATATATTATATTATCAGCCCGGCCCTCATCATCTTCGGTATCGATGCCATTGACGAGAGAAACGACTCAGTCACAACACCATTCTCACGCCCCGGACACAATGGAGTATAGCGTGGCTCTGTATGTACCTACATGTACCTACTGTCGTTGGGGGGGGCAAAGTCCAGTTATCGTCGCCCATCACACGCTCCCAATGCAGCGGTGTAGAGTAGAGTAGGAGGTACACACATGTAGAGGAGGCCACCAGTACCATGCCGCAGTGTGTGGTCTCGGCAGCCGTCCCTCAACCACGTCGCCGCTCAGCCAAACAGACTGCCTGTATGTAGGTACCTATCTAGAGTACATACATGTAGAGTATGCAGGGTGGGACGCTCGTCTAGCCATCTCCATCCCCGCGGGCGCTGTCCGAGGGGGATAACGCTCGCTCGCTCGCGGTTGGTACACACATGTAGAGATGTACTTGCGCAGATACTCGTATGTACCTACATACATATATGGACGACGACCACACGATAGATAGACACCGCTTAACCACCCACCCACCAACAACAAAAGCTCTCCAACCAACAACCAAAAAAAAAACCGAGTGAGCCCCCATGACTACATGTGCTGCTGCCCTACCCTATATATACCTAGAGTACTCTACCTACATACATATGTAGGTCCACATCCTTTTTTTTTCCAAGTTGGCGACGTAGATCGCGGCGGCCGTGGGTGTGTGGGTGGTGCGAGCGAGCGAGCGAGTGAGGCTCATGGAACGCGTCGTGGAACATTCCCTCCCTGCCCTGCCCTGCCCTGCCCTGCCCTGCCCTGCCCGGCTCGGCTCCAGCAGGCACAGGGGGAAGATTTTTAGCTTTGGGAATTGCTGGCTGGCTGGCGTGGCACGTGCGTGGGGGCCGCGGCCGCCGCGGGGCCTTTTTTTATTTTTTGTTTTCTCTTGCTGGGTGGTGGTGTGGTGGGTTGATGGTGGGTGGGTGGGAAGGCGGCTTTCTGGGTTAGGGTTTCGTGGTCGTGGGTGGTTGCGCGTCATGGGCCATCACCCGGTATCACGGTGTCTTGGCGGATTGTATGGGGGGCGGCGACGGGGGGGGAACGGCGGTGTGGGCAGAGAAGGAGAGTATGACGCGCGTTTAGGTGGGATGGAGGGATGGAACCTGGAGATAGGACGAGGGCAGATTACTGGATGGGTTGGAGGAATTGGCATTGGGTGTGTGATGATGATGTTTCTTTGTTATCTGCAGAGATTTTCAATGACGACCGGTGTGTACCTACCTACTGTAGATAGAATGCGAATCCGAAGGGTGGTGAGCGATATGTGTTGTGTTGCGCACGGCAGATTGCACACTTACAGGTTTCGAAGCCCAAAGAGATAAGTTTGGGTTCCTGTTGAGTGGGCTGCATATATGTATGATTCCTCTGGACCCTCAAGACTGCGCTGCGCCATTGCCGCCTTACAGGTACCGGTATGTTTCAAGTTGTCACATGCGCAGCAGCGATTTACCGTGACGTGACGGAGTTTAATATACTGTCTCATCGCATGCCATCACTCACTGCTAGATACGCGTTCACGGCGGAAAATGGTGAAAAGGCAATAACAATCTAATAACTCTAGTGCGCAAGTTCGGCTACAGAACAAAATACGGGGCAATCATTGTAATTTCAGAGCTCAGGAGAAGACACCGCAGATTCACAACAGTGTCTTCTCCCCATCTTCATTCCTTCATATAGAAAGCTGGCTATAGTACAAATCCCGGCAGAAAAATAGAAACACAATTCCCCGCGTAGACTAAGAAGAAGAAAAGAGAAAGAAAATTCCAGAATTTAACCCGAACACCCGAAGAAAAATCGACATAATGTAACACTTGGCTGGAAACGACACGCTTAACCACCGAAACCGTAGAGAGTGCGTCCCTGGCGCTTGAGGGCGTAGACAACATCGAGGGAGGTGACGGTCTTCCTCTTTGCGTGCTCGGTGTAGGTGACGGCGTCACGGATGACACCCTCGAGGAAGGTCTTGAGGACACCACGGGTCTCTTCGTAGATCACTGTAAGGCAGACACGTTAGATATTGTTCGCTTCATAACGCTATATGCAAGGGGGGTTAATGGTAAACATACTGGCAGAGATACGCTTGACACCACCACGACGCGCGAGACGGCGGATAGCGGGCTTGGTGATACCCTGGATGTTGTCACGGAGAATCTTCCTGTGACGCTTGGCGCCACCCTTTCCGAGACCCTTTCCACCTTTTCCACCTGTAGAGAAAAACAAGTTTAGTAAATGGACACGTCTATCGAGTAAGCGGGAATAGTAAACTTACGTCCAGTCATTGTGAGTTGAGTTGTTGGGGGGGGTTGTTTTAAAAAAAGAAGTTGAAGCTTATGAAACGCGAGATAGTTGCGTTAGATTCGTAGTGGTGCAGAATGAGTTGAGGGAAGTGCTTTCGAGGTGGGGAAAACACGCGGTATTTGAAGAGGACCCGTACCCCATTTGATTTTCAACATCAACCAGGCCAGACAGGCAAGGCAGGCACCGACCGCGCTCGAAAAAAAATAATTGGGGGGGGGGCATCTTTGTGCTGCATGTCTGAAACCCTGGCCCTGACCCAGGTTGGGCGAAACACGCTAATATCTCTGCTTCACTCTACGATGCCAGATACACACGCTACAAGGGGGGGATGTAGGGCTAAAAAGAATTGAATGGGCGCACAAGGTGTGGTGATCTATGGGATTTTTGAGGATCCAGATTCCAGAAGAAGCCTGTATTGGGGAGCGAGGTACGGCACGGATCTATGGAATGCATGTTACATCAACATACCGACCGACTTGTAACTCCTGCATCGGTTGGTCGGCCAGTCATCTGTGGCAATTCTATCTGCTGTAAATCTTTTTTTTTCGGTCTGTTGTTGTCTGCAGGTTGAAAAGAGAACACGGTAGATAGAATGAAAATACTCGGTTGCTCAAAAGATGAAATATAGAAGGACACATTCAAATAGTACTATGCCTTTGAAAGTTGGATACGAGGAGAAGAGAATTATCTGCGAGTAACGTAATGGCCATCTACTATTGCACATGCGACATGACTCAAATCTCACGTCTTTGAGATTTTGGGATGATGGAAATGGTAGTTCAGCAGGTTCCTTGCCTTAGTTAGTACTCTAGTAGCGGCTGAATGCGGAAGTGGTGTGTGGGCGCGCTGCACAACCAACCAGGATGTGATACCTTAGTGTGATTTCGTTGCAACTCAGCCATTTTGCACCCAAATCCCCCATACAAAATTATGGTCGAAAAACACGCTGGAAAGGAGAACTTTTTTCGGGGTATTTCCGGTTGCAACGTGCTCTGGGTTTTTCAAGAACCCCAACCTCCCATTTCTATTCTTTTCCCTAACCCTACCCTGCTCACTCCTTGTTCTGTGTCCTAAGTTGATTCCGTGGCCTTGACCCACCGTATATAAGTACAGCCTTGCCGCCCTCCCCGATCTCGTCTTCTTCTCTATTCCACTTCACCACATCAACACCAACAAAATCTAAATCAGCCAAAAATCACCAAAAATGGCCCGCACCAAACAGGTAAGATAATAACCCCATCCATATAAGGATATGATGACACTCATCGTCATGTCCTCCCCCACCTTGCTTAATATGTTGATCTGTTAACGTGTTTTGTTTATAGACCGCCCGTAAGTCAACCGGAGGAAAGGCTCCTCGTAAGCAATTTGCCAACAAGGCTGCTCGTAAATCTGCACCATCCACTGGTAAGTTTAACAGATCCCCTACCTCATCCTATCACAACACCAGTATAAATAGTTGCTAACTAAACAACAACAGGTGGTGTCAAGAAGCCTCACAGATATAAGCCTGGTACCGTCGCTCTCCGTGAGATCCGTCGCTACCAGAAGTCCACCGAGCTTTTGATCCGCAAGCTTCCCTTCCAGAGGCTTGTTCGTGAGATTGCTCAGGACTTCAAGTCCGACCTCCGCTTCCAGTCATCCGCCATCGGTGCTCTTCAGGAGTCCGTTGAGGCCTACCTCGTCTCTCTGTTTGAGGACACCAACTTGTGTGGTAAGTAACCACTTCAGCCGCGTTGCTACTCGCGTCTATTTTTTCTTTTGACAGAACAACCACTAACATTGTCACGACAGCTATCCATGCCAAGCGTGTCACCATCCAGTCCAAGGACATCCAGCTCGCTCGCCGTCTCCGTGGCGAGCGCTCTTAGAGTATTACCATAACGATAATCTTCGGGGAGATGGGTTAGTAGTGTCTTTTAAATGAATTCAATGGTTCTTTGTTCCTGGGTTTCCTTTTTTGCTCGTACAGTACTGGGTGGGGTGTTAGCTTTCTTGTTTTTGCACCGCCAGAACGGTGGAGTTTGTTGTACTATAGTTTCAATTTCGTGATAACAACAAATGTAAGAAGGTCAATAACCTGGCCTTCTAGTTCAAAACATGCTCTCTCTCTCTAGTTAATACTGCCAATCTAGCTTGACTGTGAGAATAAATGAAACCATTAACGATATCTTCTTGTCTTTGCCATACTCCAAGTAACACCTGTAGCGTAGAGGATAAACTCCTGTAGAAATAAATAAAGTACAAAGTAACGCACGACCATAAGTGGTTGGAGATAAGTATAGGAGCGCCTCTATGTAGGTATTGTTCATCACGTCTGGTTGTAAATGTCCTCGCTTCCGCCCTTCGGAGATTTTATTACCATTACGCCCTGTGCAACATCACGCGGAACCGTAACGAAACCTCCAAAAGAACATTCCCCTCATTTCTGACGAACAGAAGTACAGCAGTTCGATGCCTTGGTTTCAATAGAAAACGGAACCTGCACATAATGTGCTCTACATGTATGTACTCCGCACTTGCTATCGCGAGAGGCGAGAATGGCAGGAATGCGACCGTGATGAACAACTCGCCCGGCAGGCTATCCACGAATAGCATACAACAAACGCGTGGTACACAAAACGATCACCCCCCCCTCCTCAGCAAACGCCGGGCCCCGCCAACGGACAGAATCTGTTTCGCCGCTGCTGCAGCAGCAGCACAGGTCTTTTTTGGGGAACGTCTGCCTTCGTGGATCCAGTTGGGACGAAACAGGTAAGATACAGGGGTTGAGGGGGGTGAGGAGGGGTTTCTCTCTCGGATGGGGAGGCTCTTGTTGACGAGATCCAACCCGACCGACGTCCCTGCATGCAGTGCAGTTCAGTGTGGGTGATGGATTTGCACCATCACCGAGCCAAACACCGTCATTTCTGCCACGTTCGGCGTAATCTACAGGAGTATGATTGGTATTCCGAGATTAGACATGGGGGGAGAGGGGGGCTCCTGCGAAGAGAAGGAAGGAGGTTGTTCTGGTCGGCTGGCGAGTAATTGAGGCGTGTAGCTACTTTGGGGGGCGAAGCGTGAATGGACAAGCCACCACTTGGGTCTAGTCACCTACTCTTCGGACTGTACCTCCTGTCCTTTTTTTTTTGGCACTAGTACCACTACACCTTACACCTTCGTTCTTTGGTTACTCCCGGTACAACACAGATGGTGATCCCCAGGTACAGCTGAAAGTATTAATACCATCACCTCCCCCCCCGGACTTTCGTCACCTTACGGTCCTTATATTTCACTTTTTATATTCCTTCGCCTTCACACTCACTCACTTTGTTTCAACCAAAAAAAAAAGAAGCCAACCACCAGCACCAGAATAAGAAGAAAGACACAATTACCACGATGGCATCTCTGCTCACCACTAGCTCCAGGCTATTTGCAAAACGGGCTCATCCAACATCAAGCACGATCCAGCAGCTTCTAAAGGGCCCCCAGCGCCGGCGCGAGATATTCACAACACCTCACCCAACACACCCAATCTTTGCGAAGCTTCCAACGAGGTTCACATTGACTCTGAGGACGGCATATAACTATGGGACATACGCGGCCGCACCGGTGGTGCGCACATTTGACCGTTATGGGCAGGCGCAAAGGAAGAGGCCATATGTGACGCAGCTCTTGACGTCTATTGCTATCTATGCATTGGGGGATCTGAATGCGCAGTTCCTGTTTGGAGAGGAGGGCGTGGCCTATGATCCAGTGAGGACCGGAAGGAATATTGCCATTGGTGGAGTCTTCTCGATTCCAAGTTATCTTTGGTGAGTCAGCCCCCCCCCAACCCTGGAACGCCTTTTCCCATCAATCATCAATTCATCCGTTTCAAGCGGGCCAGCAAAGCAACCACACAGATGAAACAACCCCGCTAACGCTATTTTCAGGTTCAAATATCTCGGCGAGTCTTTCAACTTCCGTAGCAAGCTGTTGTCAATCTCGACCCGGGTGCTGGTGAACCAGATATTCTTTACCCCCGTCTTCCTGGCCGCCTTCTTCACGCTGCAGAGCGTCTTTTCATCCGTCGGCACAGTGAGCACACGGGAGATGGTCGACACGCTCAAGAAGACCATCCCCACAGCCTATATCAACTCCTGCAAGCTGTGGCCCGCGGTGACCGCCGTCAACTTCTGGTTCGTCCCGCTCGAGTTCCGCGCCCTGTTTGGTGGTGCAATTGCCGTGGGCTGGAACGGATACCTCAGCTTTTTGAGCCAGCGGGCGAACCGCGAGGATGCGTTTGCGGCAATGGAGTTTGAGACGCCGGCTGAGATTGCTGAGGTTGTTGCGGTGACTCCCGTTCCGGTTGTTGCGGCCACTCCTGCCATTGCGGCGCCTGCGAGGAAGATCATGTTGGCGGTAGAAGCCGGCGTGACGATGGCTGTATAGACGTCGTTTCTGTTTTTTCCTGTCCCTTTTGCTTTGGTTCTTTTTTTTCGTTTTGGCTGCTAAACGCTAGAAGAGTCACATATACTATATTTTTTGGGCTGGTCTGAGACCCCTTTACACTCCTTATCACCGATCCTTCCCCTTTGTCAGTTTTCCTTTGTTTCAGGGAATCTAGAGCTTCCTAGATGTTCTTTTTCTTTCGTTTTGCACATAGAGGCTTGTTTTTTTTTGGTTTATTCGGCATCATTTTGTTTTTTTGTGCTGCTGCAATTGTCTATATTTTAAATATTTCTGGATTTGTTATATTTTCACACCATATATAATCCCTTCGTTTTTGAATCCCTTTTTCCCCCCCTTTATTTCTCTTTTTTTACGTTGGCTTTTTGATTATAACTGGACTTGGGGGTATTTTGCTTGTGTTTTCCTTTTTCTTCTTTTTTTGTATGATTCGACATCTGGCGGTGAAATGGTGACTGAAGGGAGTGTAGGCATAGTTACGTGTAGCTATTCCTATGGGCTTGCTTGCCCTGTTTCGCTTCCTGGGGAACCAAATTTATATCATATTTTAGTAGCCTTTTTTTCTTCCTTTTTTCCTTTGGGCGCGGGCAGGCAAGGATTGTTGATGCTTCTATAGACTAGGGTACTGGATAGACATTGGGGGACTGGATAGGATACATAGATGAATGGTGGAGGAGCGAGTGTTTTGATAGACGGGAGGAAGTGGAAAGGTTACGTAGGAGGTTATTGAGGAGGATACGTTACGTACGGGGGGGGGGAGAGGGGGGAGTTATGAGGTCATTTTCCTTGGTCGTTTGGAGAGAGCTGGGGGCTAGTGTAGTGTATATGGAGCGGTGAGAAGCAGAGGGGAGTTCAGGTGGTGAGTGGATGTTCTGGTTTGGTCTTGTAACGCTAGCAGAGAGGGGGGGGGCTAGAGTTCCAACAGAGAATCTGATACACAAGTCGTAGTCTATTGTGGCGGATAGGCAAGCTCAAATTAAGTAAATACATGTAAATGATCGTTTGCCCGGCCAACCCACAAAACTCCCAAGCCAAACCTTAACGGACATGATCTGATCTATAACTGCCCTGCTCCGGATCTGACACAGCGAGCCATGAGCAAAGCAGCATGTTAGATCCAAAGTGACGAACCCCACCACACCATCCATTATTGCTTTTTTTTGGGGGGGGACGTATGATCTTAATTGCTTCTGATTTCCCCGCCAAACGCGGGTCTAGCCTCGATGATTAGCGTGGTAGAATTGATACTCTACGTTCTACTTAAAAGCTTGTGATGTTGCACCGACGTATTTTGAGGGGTTTGCAGGAGGTGTTCTACCTTGAGCGGAGTACGCGGGTAGAGGGCATGGAGTAAAATGTATGTACTCCGCTCCAGCTTAGTACGGCCCTGTCCGGACGTGGGCATGGTTGAAACATGAGAGTGATTCGTCGAGCTTGCTGGTTTTTTCTGATTGGTCGCCCTGATTGGTCGATCAGTCAGTGGATTGGTTGCTCATGGAGCTCCAACTAGCTAGCTAGCTAGATTATGTAGGTAGCTTTGAGGTCTTTTCTCACCACTTACCTGCTTACCTGCCTGCAACGAGAGGAGCAAATATATCGGAATCGAATACTCCAACCCGTTCTACCAACCATCCATCAATCAATCCAGCTAGCTAACTTTCTAGCGAGCTCCAGTATGTAGAAACATCCAGAAAGCTTTTTACTTCTTTCCATTTTACCCGGGAGTGCGATTTGATCGATCGCCCAGTCACTCACTCACTCACTCACTCACTCACTCACTCACTCAGTCCTCTATAGCTAGAAGGGAAAGGAAGAGAGGCAAGCAGGAAAAGAAAAGAAAAGACGGGCCGGATACATGCCGTCGCCGGTGGGAGGGAGTGACTGTTTTTGTGTTTCTGGAGATAGAGTCTAAGTAGATATCTCACGGGAGGCAGAGGCGCGGTTGAATTGGCTACATCCACCCTTCCCTTCCCCGTCCCCCTTACTAAGGGGGGGCGAGAGTTCGAAGTTGGGCATACACGTGGACGAGTGATATTGCATGACCACCTCCGGTCGATGGGGAGTGATTATCATCATGCAGCTAATCACCTGGGTCCGATTGGGCGAGGGAAGGGGCGAGAGTGTTTGATAGAGAGTAAAGGAAGGGGGCAGACAGGCACAGAGAGAGAGAGAGAGAGAGAGAGAGAGAGAGAGAGAGACGGAGGCAGAGAGGGTAGTTGCAGTTCTTGACACTCGTTCTCTCCGCCGGCATCATCAACCATCACCAGCACCGTTTCCTCCCCACCACACACACACACACACACACACACACAGCATACACCCCACTATTACCACCAGAACCACAACCACCAGCATCACAGCACAGCATCACAATCACGCCCACAAGTGTCATGGCCCCCTCAATCGCAGCAGCAGCAGCCCTCACGGCCGCCTGCACAACTGCAATATCTACAATCCACTCCGACCTCACCACAGACAGTCCGTGCATCCCTCCCCACAACCCTGCACACTGCACGCACTAACTCACACCCCCCACCACAGCAACTCTCACCGACTGCGGCCTCGGTGCCCTCCAACTCCACCGCTCCCTCACCCTCGCCCTCTGGACACCGGCCCCGCCTCCCGCGCCTGCACTCGAGAATGCAATAACCCGTGCAACAGACCTCCTCCGTCTCTGCACCGACAAGCTACACACCTATCCATACCGCGACGTCCCCCTCTGCTGGCGCCGCCTATACACAGACGCCAGTGTGCTCAAGGCCGTCGCGCAGATACTACTCCTAACGTCCTCGACACCTACCGAACAGCTCAATGACTCCGACTCTGAGATCGTGCGCACACTCGACATGGCACTGATCATGGCCGGTGCGCCGGGGAACAGCCGCCGCGAGATTATCGAAGACCTGCTGGACAAGGTGGATGTTTATGTCACGACCACTGCCACTGAGCCCGTAGTATCAACGAGCTCTAACGACCTGATCGCGGCCGACTCACCCCCGGCTCCAAATCTGGACTGCCCAATTGAGCGGCACAACACGCCGCTGTCGCTGGAAGGGTTCACGAAGCACCTACTAGTGCAGAATACGCCTCTCATCATGGCCGGAGTCGTTGATGACTGGCCCGCGATCACCACCCGCCCCTGGGCATCCTCGGCCTACCTTCTCAGCCGAACTCATGGCGGCAAGCGCCTAGTCCCCGTCGAGGTGGGGCGTAGCTACACAAACCGCGACTGGGCCCAGCGTATCATGTCGTTCCGGGAATTCATGAACACGCATGTGCTCCCGCGCAACACCGTCCCCGCATTCACGGAGGAACAAGGCGAGGAGGGGGAGAAAGAGCCGCCACAGACAGGCTACCTGGCGCAGCACACGCTCTTCCACCAGATCCCCCCGCTGCGTAACGACATCCTGATACCAGACTACTGCTATACAACACCGCCGGCGCCGCCGGCAGTGCCGACACCGGTGCAACTGGAGGCACCGCTGGTGAATGCGTGGTTTGGGCCGGCGGGAACGATATCACCGCTGCATACGGACCCGTATTCAAATATTCTATGCCAGGTGCTCGGTAGGAAGTATGTGCGCCTGTATGCGCCGAGCGAGACAGCGAAGCTGTTTCCGAGGGGCATGGAGGACGGCGGCGTGGATATGTCGAATACGAGTTCGATCGATATTGAGCGGGTTGAGGGTGGTGGTGAGGCTGAGAGTGAGGAGGAGAAGGGAAGGTGGAAGGTCTTTAAAGAGGCCAAATATGTAGAAGGGGTACTAGGGAGGGGCGAGGGACTGTATATCCCAGCAGGTTGGTGGCATTATGTAAGGAGCTTGGATACGAGCTTTAGTGTTAGCTTTTGGTGGAATTGAGAAGTGGAGTAGACCAATAGATGGGCTTGAATGAGTAAAAATTTGCCTCTCAGTTTTCGATTTTGGTTTTTTTTGAGTTTTGTCGGATCGCGATATCTTGTGATGTGGGGGAGTGACACCCAGACCGGCTGCTATCAATGATATATATACCCCATTTCAATAAGTATATAAGCCCTCCAATCGTAATCATCGAGAAGAACTCATGTGTGGTCCATATCTCCCATTGACTGACATAGTCAAAACAAAGCAGACATCCAATGGTTCAACCACCGAGTGACCATACATGAGCGATCGAAACCGGCAAGAGCCGGCATCAACCGCTCCAAGCAGATATGAAAACAAATATATGGCAGCTACTCGGGTTCCTAGTTCATGTTTTTGGTTGGTCCCCTTGGGGAGACCAATGTATCTATAGCTAGTGGTTGTTACGGTATATGTACTACTATTCCCTCCCATCACTGACCCTGAGAGTTGGGAGACACAAGTAGCTTTTAGTCGATACACATACTCTGAGCTGCCTTTGGGAGAGAGATTTATTGATTTATTGGTTACTTTATTGATTGTGTGCAATTTGAGAGAGAGAAAATTATCCGTTGCTAAATAACTCATAGATCTACCGGTGCCCTCTTTTTGTTCTTTTTGTTTAACTCATTCTACCGGTGCCCTCGAATTTATCAGGGCAAATAATTCTGGAGGCGAAAACTCAAGATGGGTATTGTAAGGCAGCATATTTCTGACATAATTGAGCAGATATATTGTCATATCACAGTTGTAGCATAGGTAGATGGTAGTCACGTGCCCTGTACGTTAGTACATACACGTGTTGATAAGGTAACTACATGTATGCTTATAGATACATGTGCTCGTAATTTTCTAACGTTTCCGGACTAGACTAGGTTCTGCATATGGGTATAAATCGTGCTTGGCAACTAGAGTTTGTGATATGCAGACCCAGTCCAGTTCGGAAACGTTAGAAAATTACGAGTAGTAAGAACTCCGGGACGTATGTATGTAACCTGTTTCACCTGGAAATCGATCATCACCGGGAAAGCAACCTCACCTCACAAAAAGAGGTTGTGGGCATTAAAACACAATATATGAAGGCGGGCACATATAAGAGGGTTCAGTGTATCTTTTTCCAAATTATGGAGTTATATAATGAACATTAACCAAGGTTTGGTGAAGTCGATAAAGCTTACACTCCCTAACCCAGTCAACGGCCTCTCTGAAACAGTCTCGCTAGTAGAGGTAAATTGTGTCAAAAATAGTTGGGAGACATCTAAACAACACTTTTGGTCCTTGGTTCTGTAACTGTATATAAATTCAATATTCTTCAGCAACTTTGGATCATCCTGTTGTCATTCTTGATTGCTTTCCCGGTGCCGATCGCTTTCCCGGTCAAACTCGTTAGATGGCGAATGCTTCAAATGTCAACCACTTTGAGGCATACGGGGGGTGGGCTCTCCATATAGCCCTAACCCTGAAAACGTTGGATTGACTTTCATGCCTTATTTAAGGGCACGGGTTAGTATCTTATCGAAGCCTTAAAGCTCCTTGGAATAGGGAAGATGTTAGTTATTTCTTTGGATAGCATTGATCTATGCCACGGAGAGAACCTTTCGAAATTAGTAAAGGCGGAGTAGCTATGACAGACATTCCCCTGGGCGATGAAGGGAGGACTCTCCAGTGAAATCCAATCCACGGTTTTTCAAAGAATCCAAGAATTTATTCGAATTCAAGCTCTCCATATCTCATTGTGAAAAGCACAAGCCCCACAAACAGCTCCAACAAAAGCTGAGGCAAGCGCTTCCACCTCTCGTGGTTACATACATCGTTCCCTTTTCTCACAAAGTTTGCTTTCTACTGGCCCTCCCAAAGTCCCGACTATGACTCGAACCCAAATTTTTATACAAGCGCAAACAATTGCACTTGTATGTAGTCACACCTCTTTTGACGATTACCAAGGGGGGGGGGGGGTCTTCCTTCGCCTCAACCTTTTGCTGGTGTTTTGACCTCTAAGTACATGTATCTACCGATAACGGTGGAACAGTAAGTTGACAAGTGGGGTTGACCAATGTTGCACTTGGTAGCATCAAGGCTGATGGGAATGTATGGGGTCCAATAATCCAATATCTGGCTCTATTGGCAGATGGTTGTAGCTCCAGAGGCACAGTATTATACAGTACCAGGATAGAGATAATGTCTCAGTCAACTTTTGAGGATCAAAAATCAGCACTTTACTCCAACTACACGCTGGTATTAGAACTGTGCCTAGGCTGGCACGAGTACACGTGAAGGCTCTATAATGCATAGACTTGATTCTCTAGATAGCTCCTATGGCTGAGAGCCGCGAGATCAATGAATGCACTGGCCACCGGCCCTCCCACCGTAGCGCAGAGGCACAGCGGACTGTCTCAGCGTTAGTTAGTACGTACGTACTCTACATGTAGCCAGGTACGTGTTATCCAACGAAGAGCTCCTCTCTCGCGCGCCTAGAGGTTTCAGCCGCCCTACCTTTTGCAACCCCGTTACCCGTCCATTGGCTTGGACGAGAGATACATACATGTAGTCGCGCAGAGGAAGAAGGGCTATGTGAGACACACACCCGCCGCCCGCGGGCTGGAGGTCCTGGCCGGTGGCGCTTTTGACACAGAGGAACGGAGCTTTCTTTTCAGCATTCGGGCAATGAAATTGGGTTGGAGATTTTAGTTTGTATCTCACAGCGGAGCATTTTGATCTGGTTAGGCTGTGTAGGTTGTATGCGGGATGACGTTGATTGGCTGTGGATTTAAGCTTTTAAGCGACCAATCAACTTCCGTATCTGCCGGGTATTACTAAGCACTTCCTGGGGTGGGTGCTGTTCCTACTGGTTTATGAGGTAACGGTGATACAAGGCAGACTGGCCTATGTGTCCAGGTAGCACAGCTTATGTGCACTTGTTAGGGATTTCTAGTTACATCCCTAGAAGATATTGAACAACATCTGGCATTGGTGAAGCCCGCACCTCTGGGCTTGTGTGTGGAGACGAGGCTGAAGGTTTTCGGAGAGCGTTGCAGCTAATGGAAAGCTAGGCAGCAACAATGATTTACGACCTCGCGATTTCCATATTGGTGGTCGTATTGTAACATTGCGCTTCTTTTAAAGCCAGGCCAACCTTGCGAGTGATGTACTGTGATCACCTGCGCAACGTAATTGTCCCTATTGCAATGTGGTAAAACGCACATGTCCCATTCCCTTGACGATTTGGCTCGTCTGAGTCGGCTTTCAGGGGGGAGGAGGGTGGAGGGATTGGATTACAGACCCCGCCCGCGCGCGGCCACACCACATCAGCTGTACATAAAGACCTGCAGCCACTCCAGCCAATTATGTCCTGGCCCCGGGTGTGGGGATGCTAGTCTGGGAGGGTACTTGCGAGCGATTAGTATTTAATTCTTGGGCGAGGTACATCCATACCACGTCGTAAAAGTATAGTTTAGTTCGCATTTTTTTCTCTTAAGAGCTCTCGTCGGGTCAACAGCAAGGCTTCAATTTATAAAGACCCGGCCCGCCAGTATCAGCAGAGGGCTTCCAGTTACCTGCTACAGTCTTGGCCTAGAGTTCATACGCATACCCTCGTTAGCAATCTATTCCCCAATAAAGACCCTTCAATCCCAGAACACATGGACCCAAACTGCGCCATCTGCGACGGCCCTCCGAAGAACCGCTGTGACTGCGAATTCCGCACTCTTGTGCACGCCGTAGAGGAGTCCGAGCAGCGGGTATTGGAGCCCATGTACGACGAGATTCGGTACTTTAGTCCTTTCTCTCTATAACCCCCCCCCTTGCCCTTATAGCATAGCTAACAAGTTCGCCATAATAGTACATGGGTAACTACACAAGCACGCGCCGCAATCCACCGAGACTTTCGAGCGCGGGAAGCGCGGCGGAAGACAGCATATGAGCGGTGGTTGCTGGACTATGGGCCAAGAGCGTCGAGATGGGAGCGGGAGGAGAGGGCGTTCAATCTGCAGAGAGCCATCAGTGAGGACTGGAAGGCTGCTGTAGAGAGATATCCGGAGGTGCTGGATTATTACTATGGCGAGGTAAAATGGAGTACTAGGTCGGGTGGGGAAGGGAGACGACCAGGTGGCGACGGCGGCGGGGGCGGTGGGAGGAGTTCGAGGACTAGTAGGAGGAGAGAGGTGTGGCAGGGTTGATTTGCGTTTTTATACCAGGAGCTAGCTGTTTTTTTTATGGGTAACGTTTCTAGTTGCTGTGCTAGATATGGCTGGTATATGTTAGGCGTTGGCCAGTACATGGGCCCAGATGTGTATGGTTGGCCTACTGTTTTTCTTGTGCTTTTTATTGGTAGGGTTGCATGTACATACATAGAGCATACTGCTCTTTTGGCAGTGTTTGTATTTCTATCAGCGAGTTTGTAACGCTGGAATGATATTTTTTTTTTTTGCCTTCAACCAATGTGTGGCCGAGTCCTCCAATTCCAATCCCGATCCTCGATACAGCTTCTCCAACCCCTTCAACACACGTCCACCAAGGAAGCACAGGGCCTGTGTCACAGGTCTATGCCGTCCCCGCCGTCCCCGCCGCCGCCGCCCCCGCCGCACTGGCGGCCTCCTGCGACCTGCTGCCGCTACCTACTGCCGCCGCTTGCCGCCTCCCAAGGCTTATCTTATCCCCCTCAGCGATAAGGGTTGAACTTGCCTTTTCTTTCTTTTTTTTTTTTTTAATAAGTAACGCGGTCTTAAAGGATATCTCTATATGGGACGACTTATCCTCATATTCTGGTAAGTTATCTTTTTCAATTGTACTATAGGGAATGCATGTGTATAATGCTCGTGTAAGAAAAGGCGGCAGGTATAGGTAAGTAAAAACTTAGGTTCACGGTCAATTCTTTTTGGGAAAGAAGATCCTGTAAGAAGGAGATATGGTCCGTGAAAGCTTTTTCGTATGCTCGATAGATATCAAAGGGTTCGGACGCAGGGTTACATGATTACAGGTACAGGTGCTTCATCCATAGATGGCTACATATACCCACTTACTGTTTGATATCCTTGATTCTTCCTTCCACCTTCGGGGCAATACTACGGGTCCAGTCCACAACACTATCTTCGGATTGGGGGTTCCTCAAACCCGCCTTTCTTGCCCATTTCCCCCCAAATTTCTTGGCCAAGAAAGCTGCCTTTTCGTCCAGACTTGAGTCATCATCGTCATCACTTCCCGAATCACTATCATCATCCGCCTCGACTGCATCTGCACCATCTTTTTGTATGAGTTCCCCCCTTTTGGCCTGTGAGCTCCTGAGCCCTCCAAAGAGCTCTTTGAATACACCCCCATGATGCCATTTGCCCATAACCTTTAGAGATAAGAAATATTGGCGAAGAATCATGGTTATGAGAACGCCGTTCTCCTCATCGACAATACAATCCACCCCATCTTGTCCGATTGTTAAAGCTTCATATCCATCTCTGCCGGACGTCATGTAGTGCCTAGTAGCCATTGTGTACTTTTTATCTGACACCAAGTCCTCGCCGTTGATCTTACAGGAGATGATACGATTTCCAGCCGGTAGTGAAGAGTCATATTCATAGAATATGTTACTAACGTGCGGGAAGCGCCCCTCAAAGGCCGGAAGTTTTGAGATGCCGTTTTCGAGTGCTTTTTTGATACTCGCACCAGGAAGGCGGATAACTACAATTGGATCTTCAAATGGGAAACAGTTGACAATATCACCAAGCTTGAGAACACCTGGGGGGTAAATCTGATCTCCTCTCATTGTCCCTGCGACCATCAATGAACAATCTGCCGAGTAATAAAACCGAATCAGATCGCATCTGAGCATTGCATATTAGCAACAATGACTTGTCGGCACCCGGTGTAGCAACTTACACAAAGTTGGCCATATTCGATTCCGCAACTCGCACGGTGCTGAATCGAGCATCCAACGGGACAGCTGTAAACCCAATCGGTTTTGACAATTTCGCCTTCAGCCCAGAAGTCAACTTATCTACGATTTCTACTGTCGGTTTGTCCTCCGGTCTGGGGTTCTTGGGTCAGTTCAAGCCTGATATGATTATAGCAAGGGTGTTCCGTACATTTCTCTCGTTATATCTCTTCTCACAATATCAAAGTTCCAACCGGACTCAGACCCATCTCTGCTCTTTTTACGGGCTTCAATGTATGAAAGTTGCTTGAAGTCACAGCCGGATCTGATAATGTGGCATCCATTGATGATTTCGTGCGCATAATGATGATCATGTCTACGTGAATTAGTTCTCAAGGCTCTAATTAAGGCAGTTGGGTGTATGAGTAAGGATAATACCCTCCAAGGATAATGTCAATAAAACCAGCAGGAATCTCCTTGGCAAGTTTAATCTATTTGCCATTAGTTCCCCCTCTAAGATGAACCATCTATCACAACTAGACTAACTTACATCATTCGGCTCTCTCTGATGAGACACAGCAATGACAATATCGGCCCCAGCATTCCTCAAGGTGGGTACCAAGGCCATCGCAGCATCAGAGGAGTTCGTATATTTCAAGTTTGGCGGTAAAGAATTGATTGTATCCAGCCACTCCCTCTCCACTAGACCGATCACTCCGACATTCAACCCGTTACTGCTCTTTAACATAACTGTTTTAGGTAAACCGCCTATGCTGACCCCTTCACCAAGAGCGGGATCCTCGACATTTGCTACAAGCCAAGGGAAATTGCATTGATTTGCGAGATAATTGAGTTGGCCAACACCAAAGTCCAGATCATGATTCCCAAGACAGGCGACATCAGTTCCAATCTTATTCAGAATAGGAACCATGTGTCTCCCCTTTGTGACGGTGGACTCGAGAGAAGGGTTGAAAGCATCCCCGGAGAAAAAGGTCAAAAGCGCTGGCTGGCCTTGAAACTCTGGAGCGTCGCGGTAATGGTTGGTTAAGGTGATAAATCTGGCAGCACCACCAACTGGTTCACGGGAGCTGTAATTTTGATTAATTTATTAGCTGATCGAAGATGACGGTGTGGAGGTAGGGATTGTACCCAGCGTCAATGTGATAGACCTTTATGGGTGTATCAAGGATGTTAGCAAACCCAGGAAACACAAGTAAATTATATAACCTATGCAATCAAATTGCTTACGTCGTTGAAATGTAATAAACGTAAATCAACTTCACCGACGGCACCAGAAGAGTAAGTGATACTGGAGTTAGAAGTGGCCATGGCGGGGTAGTGGGGCAGGGTTAGGGTTTGCATGAAGGTTGAGAAGAAGAATTTGGGTAAGGGAGGTTAGAGGGCTTTATAAACAACAGTGGTGGTGGGTTTGCGAGAAAAGGATAGGACAAATTCACAATGGTGATCCACGGGCTGAAATGAGACGACGGTGCCCCAGCCGTGTTGGGCTCGATCCAAGGACTTCACTGGTATATGTACATGCACCTATCACATCTGCACGTGAGTTGACATGTTTGTAATAGGCGATGCTAAGGATTGTTGTGTGCAGGTTGCTACTTTATTACATGTTACACGGTGGGCACATATGGACCATGTATCTTCATTAGAGTATTTTCGCTGCGCGAGTTGAGCAGGTTGGACAGAAAGTCTAGCTGTTTTCGGAAGAGACTTGCAGTCGTTCAACCAATAAGATGTGCAGGACTTTTTGTCGAAGTGCTCGACTTTCTGTCCAACTCACGCAGCTAAAATACTCTATTGGAGCGTATTTGCCAACCGTCAATTTCAACTGGGGCTGTTAATTTTGAATTTCGGTGGGGTAGCGTGCTGTGAGATATACTAGGAGGATCACAAGTACAAGTAGCTAGTATCATGGGTATGAATTCTCAGTTCCAACAGCGTATTTCACAGGTAGCGTGATGAACTGTCTGGTTTTCGGGGTTTATTCTGTCATACCGCTAACTAGATCTATTTTGGCAACTGAGGGGAACTGTCGATTTTGCCTCCCGAAACTGTCAATTTTGAAGTGTCTATATTTGAAATTGACGGCTGGCAAATACGCTCTATTAGAGCTTATTTGATATTAGTTCGCCGGCTGCAATAGCGGTTTGCCGAATTGTCAATTTTGATTGATGAGGGTATCGGCACAGGGTACCGGAACTCTATCAATGCGCAAAGGGCCTTATAGTCTCGATCTCGTCACCACTAATAATGGTCGAGATCTACTAAAGAAGTTAAGTATAATAGACCCTTTGCGCAGATAGAGCTGGCTCTAAATTCTACTTGTATGGTTGGTTGATGAGAGGATCGACGCCAATCAGATTACCAGAATTTGGAGCTGGAGTCTTTTGCGCAAAGGGTCTAATGTCAATTTGCGACCCGCAACTGTCAAAGCCGAACTGACATCAATTGTCGAAATCGACAGTTGTCAAATACGCTTTATTAGAGCGTATTTGCCAACCGTCAATTTCAACCTAGCTTCGGCAGTAGACCCTTTGCGTAGATAGAGCTGGCTCAAAATTCTAAATTCTACTTGTATAATTAGTTGATAGGAGGATCGGCGCCAATCAGGTTACCAGAATTTAGAGCTGAAGTCTTTTGCGCAGGCAAAACCGGGCACCTGGTACATCTCACAGCACGCTGCCCCACCGAAATTCAAATTAATAGCCCCGGTTGCCGTTGGCAAATACGCTCTATTGTAACCATTGCAAGAACATCGGATTTCTTGGTAATGGTGCATTAAATTGGACCCTTTATAGTATAGGTAATTGATAAAATAAAAAAGCCTGATGCTTTTAGATAGAGAAACTACCTTTATGCGGTACTGATAGAGGGATTTGGCTTTATAAGAAGTATATACCGATGAATTACCAGCCATTGCTAGCCTTTACATTGGAAGTTTGTTCTTACGCAAAATAAAGATAAGCTGTGTGCTTAGAAAGTTGTTCGGGCGCTCGTTCTCAGAATCCCCAACTGACCAGAGTGAAACCGAAATGAATAAAATAAATAGTTTTTGCAAAGGAAAGATTATGAGTTACAACAAGGAATTATAATTAAGACTGAACGCTGGCAGATACTAAAGCAATCCAAAACACAGAAAGGACTGATGCAAAGAACTCCGGTCCCTTAAACTCCATATCTCATCATGGTAATCATTTTCATCGTCATCATCATCGTCGTTATTAAGGGCCTCTGTTACGAATTTCGGTCCCTGATCCTTCCATCGATAACTTCACCAGGTCCCGGATACCCAGACCATACATTCGAACGCACTAGGCCGAAACACATCGAGATGCCAAGCCTTGCTAGAGAAGCAAACTGTGCGTACATTCAAGCAGAGACAACGCCTGGTTGTATTTGTTGCTGAGGCGAGTAGTTGCCTAGCTCAAGAATCTGCTTCATCAAAAACCCCTTTTCGTCGATGAATTGTTCGTCCTCTGTTACCGGTCAGATTAAACATTTTTTCAAGCATACAGCTAGGGATGGCCGTAATTACCTCTTCGGTCGTCATGAAACTTGGGTAGAAATGCGAGCAGCTTCTCACGATTTTTTAATAGAATATCTTGCACAGGCTTCGACTTTTTGGGATTTGCAACAAAAACCTTTCAATCCAAGTTTAGCAGCTATCCCGGGTAACCATACAAAGAGGCAAATACCTTGAAGACATGAAAGGCTTCGTATTGAATATTTTTGCTTTTGTCTCTCAATAGATTCATTGTCAATTTCAAGTGATCCGGTGAGTCAACATATGCAAGCATTATATTGTAGTTTGCCCTGTCCAGCAATATCTCCCCGAGAAGTTTGATAGATTGTCGTTTTGTAACATAATTGGGAGAGGTTAAGAGGGTGTTGTATTTTTGAAAAAACTGATGGTAGTAATTCGTTTAGAACCAGTATGACATATGGTGATGTGTCAAGAGGGGAAAAGGGAGGTGAATAGAAAGGGTTTAAACATACTCGGGCATAGTTTTGGTTGAGAAACTGTGCAACCATTGGTTTGTGTTTGGTTAAAAGTTCCTGGGATAAATAGTCAGCAAATAAGGCAAGGTTGCATCAAACGTATAGATAATCTGGGGAATCGAACCCGAAAAGTGCCGAAAGCATCACTGGCAATGTCAAAACTCCCACCTTGTACATAATCGAAGAACCTCCAAAATCTCTCGTCATAAAGAACCACTTGTGCTAGTGCTTGATGTTTAAAACTCTCTCGGAGGATAGTCCCACAGTTGTTAGCAACATCTTTGTTTTCGTAGCCCTTAACGAGCGTAATGAGTGTATCGGGCCGACTATTGTGCAAGTATTCGACAGTAGGAAACCTATTTATGGGCTGGGGGCAATATCGGAGAAGACCGTTGAAGAGAGCAGTAACATCTTTCTTAGCCTATTTGGGAGAGTGGTTAGTTGACTCGAAACCTCGGAGGCGGACTGGAAGTCTTGTTGGGGTTTTTGTAGAGCTAGCTAAATATGTAGGGCGCCTACCTCAAAGTCTAGCCTGTGTAGATTATTCGCAAGGAGCGGCAATAAATCGATTGCGTAGACCTCTTGAGCAAGAACTTGTACCTGATCAGGAATGGGGTCCGTTTCTGTTTATAAGCTATCAATAACGAGGCTCTATAAGATGTTTGCGGGTTCCCGCTCGTAGTTATGGATCGCGAGAGTATGGGCTAACGGACCTGCGTTTCCTTGTAGGACAACCTTCATTTGGGCCAATAGCCGCGATACTTCTTCAGAGGCCTACAAAGAATCGATTATTTTCAGTATTGTAAAGACTGCGACTGTGTTGAAAGGGGACATGGGGTTGGCTCACACGACGTCTCTCCAACGGCACATCCATACGTGATATAGATTCTCGAACAGCACGAACAAGATCCTGTGGAGTCTTTTGACGGTTTCTACCAAAGAGGAAAGACATGATAGCTATGTGACTATAGACTGATATAGTCTAATAGGCGGTGAGAGGATTTGCGAGAAGAGTTATCGTGCGGGGCTGAAGAGATGTGTTATATCTAGATGTCTTGAAGCTATGTGGCGTAAAGAAGCTTAATGACTGTTAGCAGGTGGGGGGGGCATATGAGAATGCTTGCTTGTTTGGTGTTTACAGGCTCTCGTGTCAGTCGAGGATTGAAGTGGAGGGTAACAGCAAGGAGATAACTCATACTTACTTCAGTCCCTGAGTGCTCAAAACAGCGTCGTCTTGGCAACCTCAACTCAGAGACATCTGCTAGGATTCACTTAGGCCTACCCATCCTGCCAGCATAAAAGAATCTCATTAACATGGTTCCCAGACTTTTGTCGTGTTACTCGTTCCTCGACTAGCTAGCAGAAATGGGGCATGTGCATATACACATCACCCGAACAGCGTCTGTAGTGCCTAAGCATGCATTGTATATATATATCAGCCAGCTTACTGATAAAGAAAGATCATGTAGCTATAGGGATTTCATTGTTGCTCCTCGACTGACTCAAACAAACACACAGACTTACATGTAATTTATGTAAGTATTCTAATCTATCCATGATCAATTGTGTGATTTAATCGATCTGTGATTGCATATAGCTAGTAGTACTGCGACTTTATGAGCTCATTGGCTTTTTGGTACGTACCAACTTACTGCGTGTGACGTGTATCTACTTAATTGTAGAGGTCGAATCTCCTACTCGTACAGTACCGTAGTATTGCATAGAGGCCATGTTTTAGTCAATATTCATAAGTCATCTGTATTTTTAGGATCGTTGTCTCCTAGCTGACGACAATGAACGCGTGCGATTTCTGTAGAGTACACACATGTATTCATACGTATAATACATGTACTGTATCCAAAGAAAAACCGGTGAATCTAAATGTAGTACATGTACCTTGAGTACTGGTATAATTGCGATACTGCTACAGTATCCTATAAACCGTCGATGCTGACACCCCATGCGAGACTGAAAGCAAGTACAGTCGGTAACCTAGTGACGGCGGATCCTGTCTGATGGTTGTATTTGCAGTAATTTGCATTTGGCGTCTCTGCTATTGGCCTTAAATATCCCTGACCGCCATCAGACAGGATCCGTCTTTACCCTGTGAGTGACTGTACAGCGGAATTGGGTAAGGAATCAACAAAAATCACAAAGCCCATTGGCTCTAGCCCCCTCTTCGCATTTTGCGAAAGGGTTTCAGCATTGTCTCGACGGTTTATGGGATAATGATTAAGATTCTGATTTAGCTCAAATGTGGAATTCTACATTGCTACAGCTGCAGTACATCTACTTATTACACCCGGCCCCCTTTTTGGTAATACATGTAACATGCATACTGTACTATATACAGTACTGTATCGATACGGAATTTTGTAAAACTTCGGAGTCCTAACTACTATAACGTAGTAATATCGTAGCAATACCGTAGTTTTGTGGTATTCTGCTAGGTGCGGTACTGGATCCACCCGTTTTTTTGGTACTGTATACATGTAATTATAACGTGTTGATCGTGGCTATGTTAATGTTATTGAACACACTTGTATTGTTTTATAGTACATTAACTCATGATAACCCCTCGAGCCTTAAGTTATAACGCTTTTCGATCAGGTCTCTTGGATAGGACCTGGTTGAGAAAGTTTATTGCTTGAAGGAGCCCAAGCTTTTTCTTCTTTTTTGTTTAACTCATTAATTGAAGGAGCCCATACATGTACATGTATGGGCGTGCATACTACGTGCGTGCATACTACGTGTATGTATATACTATAAATGCAGCAATGAAATATTTAAATGTGGAAAACTAACAATCTAGATATAGCTAAGATTATTAGTTTTTTATGGTTTTATTTTAATTCATGGGTAGTGAACGAGTGTCAATTACAGATGCAGCCTAATTTTCTTTTGGATCTCGGTTAGGGATTAAGTTAGAGATCGTAAACGAGCCCTCGGGATCAGAAACATGCACAACGCTGAGGAAAGATGAGAAATGTTGGATATAATTATCTACATGTAGCTGAAGATAATGAGGACATATGACCTGGGATCTAGGAAGGCTTGGTTGACGGAGTTCTAGATCTGCCCTAAAGAAATTATGACCTAACTAAATGTACATGTATGTAGCTACATGTATATATGTGCTGCTACTAAGGTCTTTCTAAAATGATTATTTCAGCTCTTTAAACAGATCTTGCTTAAGTAATTCCTGTCGAATTCCTTTCTGAGTACATGTAGAAGTTGAGCGCCAAGCGTACCACTCTGCGAGCTGCATGTTGGTGGTATGAATGTTACCTAACCCAGGTGCGTATACAGGGGTAAAACGTCAGCTAGCTTTATCGAGCAATGCGTGTGCGCTCTCGAGCAGGGTGTTATTGGACGGACCAGAATCATGGGATCTTTGGGTCATGTCTGGCTGTGGTAGGCACATCCATCGTTCCCATCGTTCTCATCTTCGGACGAGGTCCGCGTGGGTGTAAAGTTGAGTGTTGCCGCACAACCTGCCTTGTTAAAATTTCTGAACAGTCTAAAGCCTCGGGGCGATAATAGTTTACTTCGCATAAGTCAAGTACCCGGTTCATCCCAGCATCTTGGTTCATCGCTCGCTCCCCCTTTGGTTGAGTCCTAGATACTCTTCCCTCGTTCCCGTTTCCAGCCAACCGGTAATTGGCATACCAGAACAGTATATGTAGTTGGACAGGTCGAAAACAAAACAAAAATACACAAAACAAGAAATCAACACCGAAAACACGGAAACTAAGGCAGACAAAAAAGCAAATCGGAACTCAAATCTTGTTTACAACACAACTATTTTGGCAAGCGCCACTTCAAACTACATAGCTACATACTGTAGTCACGAACATTCTCACATTTGTTTCTGGTACACTACATCGCAAGCCGAAGGTCTTCCTACACTGCTCAGCCCATCTGTCGATCTATCCGCACGAATCTATTCCGCTTACTCGCTTTTTCCTTCTGGACAGTTATGCTTTTTTGTCGAATCTTACGGTAGCCATTTCGGTCCCAGCTCTAAATTAACCTTTTAGCTATCGTAGAGCCCGGGGAAGTGACCTCCTCGTCGAGGCCACTCTCTGCCTCTACTATTGCCATCCCTTTTTTACAAGGAATAATTCTCTATCACTTTCAATACTACGGAAGCCCATATCGCCCTAATTAATTGCTCCTCGGTTGTGTGTTGGTTCAGATTCTGAGAAAGGGTCCTCGTCGTCTGGAGCAAACTTGGCGATGGACAAGCCTGTCTCCGAACTTTGCATTCAACCTACTCCATCCCCTGTATTGTTGCAACGGGTTCACACCCACGACCCCCGGCGAAGACCTGACCGAAAATTTCCTACTCCGACCACCACTCCTGTAGAAAGCCCAGTACGAAAACGACATAATGCTATGATTGATGGGGGACAGTCGAGTTTTGAGCGGCCCCAAATGAGGGACAAGCGTTATATGTCGAAGCCAACCGCCCAGAACCATGCGAACCGTGGGCAGCAGTTTACTGTAGGAGGCGTCAGTGGTGGCATGATATACCTCAGGTATCATTCTACTCTCCATTATCCTTCTTATCTCTTTTTTGGACAGACGGTATATACAGATATCAATAAATCATCCGTTAACCGTGGCTTGGGACGAGTGTCTGTAAAATCAAAGATGTGAATGAAAATAGTTGTTCAAGATATATTTCTTGCTGATTCGTATATTTCCATTTTCTTTGATAGACCTGTTATTCGACCAGCGCACGAACTGCAACAACAGCAATTCGTACTACCCCCGAATACTCCACCAAATTCTGCTGAAGAGAGAGACAAGAAGGGTTGGCAACAAGACCACGTAGATGTGGGCGATCGACGAGTTAGAAAGCAACTACATGTACCTCCAACACCTCCTCCAAAGACACCCCCAAGGACGAGAAGTGGAGAGGAAGATGAATGTGATACATTCATTAAATCTTCCCCACCAATGCCGCGCACCAGGAATAATCGAGCCCATTCTTATAGTACTATCAATGACAATTGTCCATCTTTTAAGCCACCAGATCTGGGGGGGTTTCGAATGAAGGTGGATCAGGTGGATGGTCCTAGTGGGGAGCGGATGAGGCCAAGAACGGCTGGTCATCCGAAGTCTTTTCAGACACTTGACGTTCAAATTCCGCATTATAATTTGGGGTCTCCTCATTTTTCGCCCAATGGTACCCCGTTTCTCTACGGTGCATCGAGTCTGCACATACCGTCGATCCAAGGTGAACTGGGCACGGCATCAACCGTTTCTCACCACGCAGACGTCCGGTGGCTTTGGCCAGGTGCTGATCCTACATCACTCTTAGCCTCCGCCATTCCAAGCCCCATACCTTCACCCTCCATTATATCCTCACCAACATCTGATGTTCAAATCCCTCTCATGTCCCTGTCCTCTTTTATGCCGTCTACCCCACGTCGACGGATAGATCCTGATATTTATGATGACCTTTCTTTTCCACCAAGCTCCGAGGACCCCTTGGTAGTTCGATATGATTCGCGCCAAGAAATCAGTGCCGCCATCCCTGCGCGGATAATATCGCAAATAACATCTGCGAAATTTGTGGACTATCATCTTCTGTCCGATTTCTTTCTCACCTTCCGCCTATTCATGTCGCCGTCAGATCTAGTCGCTTATCTAATCACAAGGCTGCGCTGGGCTTTTAATCGAGACGATGATACTGGAAGAGTCGTACGAGTACGGACGTTTGTTGCAATTAGGCATTGGTTACTGAACTATTTCGCCGATGATTTTGTTCCCTCATTACCTTTGAGGGAACAATTTGTCAGAGCATTAAATGAGTTGTCGAATGATATCCGTAGTGAGGCGAATCCATCGGATATGAAAATCATTCGAGAACTTAAGAGATGCTGGCGAAGAACATGCGCCTTGTATTGGGATAACTCAATATGTTTGGAAATGAGTATTGATCAAGATATCGTTGCTGGAGGCCCGCCTGGGATCCGGCGTGAGAGATCTCAGTCCGCACTGCTAAGACCGCGGACCGCGGCGCCTAGGCTAGAGTCTTTATTGCCAGATTACAGCTCTGGGACTGATGCGTTTATCAGGCAAGTTGTAGAGGCACCGGCAGAATTGAGAGACGGGCGAGAAAAGACTCAACGCTTCACATCAAGACCACCCAGTAATTCTAGCAATGATCAAGTAAAGACACCCTCTCTCCCGTGTTTCGCCCCAGAACGTGCATCGATCACAGGTCGACATACCACAACAGCTCAACCAGCTCAATACTCTATGAAGCCAAAATCGGCCAGGACACTTACCCCAGTAAGTACTACCAATACCGATGAATTGACCAGAAAATTACGACCGTCGCCTCATAAACGATCGGGATCCTTCTCGGATGCATTGAGAGATACAAGGCAGCCTTTACCACTACCAAAATCGCTTGCGCGGTCTACGCATTTACTAATGGCCTTTCCATATGCTGGGTCATTAGTTCGAGGCAACCTATTCCCACCAACGCAGGCGTATGTAGAGGTTATGGCTCCATCAACGCCGGTAGCTTCACCATCTAATTTTGGTGCACTCACGACATTGAACTCGTCAAACAATGGTACAATGGGAAGGCGGAATCTTCAAAAAACCGAACAGGAACAATATCACAACTATAAGCATACTAATAGTCCTGGCATGAAAAAGTTTTTGGGAAGTGTTAGGAGAGCTTTGAGCGGGAAGGTAGGTGGGACATTCACAAATGGTACAATGAATTCGCCGCCTATGGGGTATAAAAATTCCCAAAGGTCTCCAGGAGAAAATTCCCCACAAAACTTATCTGTAGCAAGATTCATAACTGTCAATGCACAAGAGGGGAACAGCAGAATGTCAGGCTATTCAAGGGCTGCGAGGATCGATTTGCTGGGGGCCGGTGTCGTTGAGGCTTTCGAGCGGGCAATGCAAGAGGAGGTAACTCTTGAGGAAACTCAGTGGGAACAGGGCGGCTTTGAAAATAGCGATACAAATATTCTAGGAACTAGTGCTCAGTTAGACGAGGTGATGGACGGGCAAGTGGATGAAATGATAGAGGTTGGGAGTAATGTTAGTCAAGATGGAAGCGCATCACCGGATATCACAGACTGCGTTCTATCAAAATCGACAAAGAGGCAACGAAGCATGCATGATGATGAACAGCCACACCGCAGCTTCGTCCCTTTACAAGTAAGAAGACCCCAACGGAGTGAACAAGTCGAGGGTATCAAGCAGCCTCAAGGTAGGTCTTCGTCTGCGGAGATGGATTCGACCATTTTCTCCGGAAACTCTCGATTACCTCGAAGAAGCAAATCCTTTTCTTTTGAGAACTTTCAAAAAAACTCTTACCTCTCACAAATTGTTGGGGTTGATAACGCGTCTTTACATTCTGCGAGATCGTTCTCATTGAAGCGGTTAAACTCTGGTCGAAGTCAATATAGTGTTGGTATGGACGATATCTCTGAGATTTTTGGAAACGTCCGTTCTTCTGGTAGTAGGAGAAGGATAGACCTCCAACCTTCAAGAATTTTGCGGCGCAGGCCAGGTGGAGACCTGAGAGCTGCTGCTACTTTGGGTGACATGGATATGCCTAGACCAAGATCTACAGGTTCTGTCGATACCACAACATTTTCGACAGCAGATACCTTTGGGATATCAATATATCATAGACCGGCGTCTACCGTAGCGACATCAAGGGCTGAGTCGCCTCATCAGCAATTTTTGACCGGAGTGATTTCCCTTGGAGCGGTGGCACAGGGCGGCATCTCACTACCAAGGTCTTCTCGTACTTTGAGACGTCACACTGTTGCTCGCTCATTGGGATTGGACCCAAGGCTTCCATTCGAAGTTGGCGTCCAGAAGCTCCGGGATCTTCCAGATACCGAAAGTGACGATGGAGGGATCGAAGTTGCATTGATGAAACTAGAAGGCACCTATCAGAAAAAGAGGTCGTCGGAAAATTCTCCCACAGAGGACAAAATAACTTTGAGACATCTTGTGCAAGATCCGAATGAATCTCGAGATTCATCTATGATAACGGCTGAAGAGCATGTATCGGACCGTGCATTTGCACTGGATGGGAATGACGAAGAAGATCATCAAAAAAGAATGAAACGAAGGCAAAAGCAGGTTTTCGATCAAATCTCATCAAAAAGCGTGCCTTTCGAAGAAACAGGCTCAGTCGCACAACAAGCAGATATTAACTCTGTGGGGATTGCAATGACCATCGAAAGATTGGAAGAGGCTGGGCCTTTACTAGAACAAGGCCTGGTCACCAATACATCCCATTATCATGAAAGGGAAGCGTTGAACCAACCAGTTACCGCTATTGAGGTTGCGGAACAGTCTCGTAATTCTACACCAATCCTACATCGTACATTATTGCCGTATCCTTCCTCTAATGATATCGCCCTAAGAAGTATAGACCTGGGGTTGGAGAAGCATCTGATCAAGTCTAAAGAGTACACCAGAGACGACACCAGCGAACTTTCATCAGAGATATCATTCCAGCCGGTATCACCGGGAAAATTTGTCTCCTCAACATTTCCACCGATACAGCCCGGTACGATCATTGCAGAACTTGGAATACCTTCACATCCCCTCCGACATACTCCTTCGCCCGCACCTAATATTAAATCAACTATATCGTTAAATTCTGTCCAGGCCACCAAAGTAGTGCAAGATCCAGTTGTTTCCAGGCCTCAAACTGGAAAATTTCAACAAAGGGACCCATCAGAATATGTTCCTTCAAACAAGCCTGAAGATAGCCGAGATGCTGCTCTGGAGACGATGATTCAGCCCTCCTCAATTCATTTACCATTTATACTTGCATACGATTCAGAGCTTCTTGCAAAGCAGTTTACATTAATAGAAAAGGACGCTTTGATGGAGGTAGACTGGAAGGAACTCGTGGAGTTGAGATGGAGTCAAACAAGTTCTAACGTCAGAGATTGGGTTGAGTTTTTGAATTCTAAAGATATTAGGGGAGTTGAAGTGGTTATTGCGAGATTTAATCTGGTTAGTGCACCTTTATTCTATTGCCAAGTCTGTTGCTAAGAGGGAATAGATGTGCAAATGGGCCAGGTCTGAAATTGTCATGACGAAAGACATCCATGAACGAGCGAAGACAATTGTTAAATTGATTCATGTGGCCGCTCATGCTCGAAGACTTCAGAACTTTGCTACGATGTACCAAATAACAATCGCGCTTTTAACTGCAGATGTGGCTCGTTTGCGAAAAACATGGGGTATCATTTCTGCTGCAGACATTAGCAATTTCAAAGAGATGGAAGCTCTGGTCCAGCCTGTACGAAATTTCCACAACCTCCGTACAGAAATGGATAAAGTAACCGGAGAATCTGGCTGCATACCTTTTGTTGGTACGAGATCCTGCTTCAACGCTAGTAGACATATTTGCTGATCAGCAGCTTTATTATAGGGATATTTACTCACGATCTGATTCTCAACGCTCAGCGTGCCCTATTTATCGCTACATCACCAACAACTGAATCACTTGTAAATTTCGAGCGGCACCGGACTACGGCTGCAATTGTCAAGAGACTTCTTCGCCTAATAGAAGCTTCTCATAAGTACGATTTTAAGGCCGTTGATGGCGTCTGTGAACGGTGCCTCTGGATAGCCTCGCTCTCAGAAGAAGAAATACGAGACTTGAGCAAGGCCCTGCAGTAGTGCCTTTTCCCTAATCTTTTTTCCTTGCCGCCGCCGTCCCACGACACATTCTGTCATACTTCTTTGTCTTCTGGGTTTCGCATTTCGTAGGTTGAAGATTCAATACATGACAAAAGAGGCATTAGAGTGGAACTATTATGAGGTTCAGCCACTGATTTCCCGCGTGGTTCATGCGGTAGTACCTGCACGATGTTTGTGGTAGCATCCGAACCTTTTAAGGTTTCTCTCGGTCGAGTTTTTCACCATATCATAGCTCTACCCGGTATCTTCCCCTTCTTTTATCTTATGGCTGGTTTTATTTTTTCCTTGGCTCAGGCGTTTTGCACTTTGATATCCACCTTATACCCTGAATTCCATTTTCGCTAGCTTTTTTCTGCCACTGGATTGGCTTGGTTTTGCTCTGTCAGTTATGATATCCTTCTACGATTGTTTTGCCCCCCCAACCCCATATTTATGATTCGATGTATACTACTTTGTTTTTATATTTTTTTATTCTCATTCTCAAGAGCTGGTTTATTATTTCGATAGTTTTTATCGTAGAGGATTGGCTCCTGGGGCACCAATATTGGTGTCTTTCTTTCTTTCTTTTCTTTTCCTCAAGCGTTCTCTACACCTTTATTAGCCAAGATAATTGATGATGATTGAGATTAGTGTTGAAGATATATATATCTATGCAATGTATATATATTTATGTAGGAGGGCTTACGGAATGAACAGGATAATGATAATCCGTTGTATGTATTCCTAGGGAGCGCTGGGTTCGGAGAATCTTCAAAGCGCTCTTCTCGTGTTGACAAATTGCATACACATACATCGTACAGTCTACTAGCAGCGGCCGACCTCGCGAGCGGGAGTTTCTTTTACTCGCACCTTTCGTGGGCTTCCCCCCCACTAGTGGAGGGACCTCTTGAACCCGTTGCCAGTTGATGATTCCCTCATACAGAAACCTCATTCAAGGTGCGGCCACTCATCAAAAGTGTTCGTGATTCGGATTTCATGTGACATGTCCGGCTCAAGTCAGGAATCAAAGTGCCCATTGAAATGTTCAAAACCTTAACACAGTTAAGGGTGGCCAAAATCAATATTAGACATTCATGGTATTTTTGTTCTCTGTCACTCACTGACCAACTTTGATGTGATTCACGAAAACTTTTGATGAGTGACTGTACATACTACTCGTGACTGATATTGCATACACAGAAGAAGAAAACCCGCCAAGGCTATCTTTTGTATGGCATGTATTGATAGTGGTCCAGTCCGGGGGCGCGGGTAGTAGTGGCCCACCTCGCGACCGCGAGTTGTACTCTCTTTTTGGATTTTGGGTATCAAATACTTATAGGAGACCTTCAAGGCTTCGTCCCCCCATTCCACCTCACTTAATTCTCCCTCTAAGTTTATGGGGGCTTTCGGCCCCCGTCTCGCGAGTGCTTAGTACTTTGTTATCTCGTGTTTACTAAGGACCCCCCTGCCTCTCAGCCAATTAGCTGTCAGAGAGTTCCGCAAAACCATATTCTAGTCCATAGTAATTAGATTCGTTGGCGGACGTGGGCGGACGACAGCATACTTGTAAATACAGTCGAATCTCCCTATAAGGATGCGCTGAGGGCTGGAAATTGGTACCTTTATAAGCCTAAAAAGAGACAGCCAAGCCAATTTTTGACTTCACTCCGCCAATTCAGTTTTTAAGCTTGATAATTATTGTTACCAATATACTAGCATTTTCCTCTAGAAAACGTATGGTTATGATACTTGCTCAGGTGCGAGCACATACGGTTGCGACTCACCCTTCTTTAAAATCCGGCCAGTAGAATGAACCGACTGATATAAACCGGGAAATAGGCAGCTCTAAAGGCGATTATTGATAAATAAACTAAAACAACATAGTAGCTCACAGGCGATAACACTACATGTATGTAACGACACTCAACCCGATATCCCCTGGTTCAACATATGAGGTCCCTGAAAATTGTTAGTCCTTTTAATATTGCGCACTAATGACCAATTTATTAATTCATATTTCTGTATTAAGCTGCATATAATATACATCAAATTATTTTTTTATAACTTGTAGCTAAATAGGTCGGTGCGCTACCTGGATGGATTTATTTCCAGTTTATTGAAATTCTCTAAGTAGAAAACAGAGAGGTGGACTGGGGCGCATCTCTATATAAATCTTTTGGCCGGGCTGCACCGCCCAGTTGTCGGGGATTACTCGCCATGAATCGTAGATAAATAGATCAACTGATTTTTATAACAAGTAGGTTATCAAGCTTTAATTCATAAAATCAATGAATTAAACTGGGGGGGAACTTTATATCTAGTAAACCTAACCGAGTGACATCTCATGAAGTAGGTATATCCTATCAATGGTTGCCGCGCCCGCCTATTTATGCCTCTTTGACATCCCCTTATGAAAAACAGCCGTCATAACCATCCCCAACGCCGCAAATCCTGCCCCCAAATACCACGCTGCTCTGAAACCTCTCAGCCTGTCCCTACCACTATCGTTAGTGGCAGCCTCCAAATTCCCCGCCAGTGCCAAACCCAGCGCAATACTATAGTTAACAATGGTATTAATAAAGCTACCCGCCACACCTTGTTGCTCCTTTGGCAACTTATCACTTGCGATCAAGGAGGAGCATGCAAAAGACAGGTCGGGCCCGCAGCAGATCAGCAAAAACGTCGGAAACGTCATCTGCCAATAGGTCTGCTCCACAGGCGTGAGCGCCAGCAGTAACTGTCCCAGGAAAAAACACAGCATTGAGATGCCAAAGATAACGTACCCCGGCACTCGCGGCAGCAAAAACACGGCCATGCATGCTATCGCGACGCCAACAATTGCGCATGGAAGAAACTGGAGGGATGTTTCTAATTGAGAGAGCCCACGAAACTCCATCAGAAAATGCGGCGCGTAGAACTGAAACATTC
Source organism: Morchella sp. 2016-41 (assembly GCA_024713855.1). Taxonomy (NCBI): domain Eukaryota; kingdom Fungi; phylum Ascomycota; class Pezizomycetes; order Pezizales; family Morchellaceae; genus Morchella; species Morchella sp. 2016-41. Next base: position 1,069,939 of record JAMGZD010000021.1, read on the forward strand.
CGAAGGACATCCAGCCGAGGCAAAGAGATACGGCGACGGCAACGAAGGCCGGCGACTGGAAAATACTCATGGGGAGGATTGGGTGGGCGACCCGCGTCTCGATATAGCAGAATGCTACGAGAGACAGGAGCCCAATGGCCAAGAGAACACCACTGGTAGGCGCTTTCCAGCCGAAGGTTGGGCCGCCGCTGATACACTGTTAGTCCATGATAATTGGCTGGCCTATGGTCAATGATCATTATACCTACTTCAAAGCAACAAACACCAGCACCAATCCCGCAACACCCACAAAGCTTCCGATCCAGTCCACATCTCCTTCACCCCTGATATTCATCCTCCCACCCCCTGGAATCACAACCCACCCCATCACTGCAATTACTGCCGCCACAATCGCCATACTCCAAAAGATCCACTCCCACCGCCCACCGCACTCCGTAATCACTCCACCAGTCGCGCACCCAATTACAAAACCGGCCGGCGCAATTGCACCAAAAACCGCAAAAGCAAGGTTCTTCTTCCTCTGTTCGCGCCAACCGTTCGCCAACAGTGCTGCTGCATTCGGCATTAGGATTGAGGGCCCAATGCCTGCCAGCGCCCGGAATATATCGAACGAAATTCCGTTGGGCGCGAACCCACAGGCAAGGGACCATATAGAAAACCAAACCCAGCCAATTGTGAACATGTTTTTGAAACCGTAAAGGTCACCGAAGCGGCCGGTGATCAAAACGAAGGCGCCGACAGTACAGGAGAAACTAGCGATGAACCAGCTCTGACTAGCGGAATCATGTTCTCCGACACCAAGACCTCGTGAAATGTGGTATATAGGCATAATTGTGTTTCCGAGGTTTGCTTGCTGATTCATTATGAGGTTACTAACCATTGGTATTGGAGATGGGAAGAATTACGGTTATCAATTGGGCGGATGTCACGATCAGAATGAAGAAGTATTCGTGCCAAATGTTTCTGAACAAGTTTTCTGGAATTACTTCTTTGGTATTGTTGCTTTCTCCGTCTTGTATCTCTAGCTTGATGGGTCCTGAACCATCACTCGATTCTAAAAAATTCTGTTAGTATCGGCATAGCATACGGACATATGAGTAGGGCGCCTACTTTCTAGGTCCTCGCTGGCGTTCATCATTTCTGAGCTCTTTTGAATAGCTGTCGTCATTTTATAAGGTCTTTTGCCGTTATGTTCTGCTCTAGATCTATGAGTATAGCCAAGGGCGTAGTGGGTTTCCTCGTAGAACCGAGGATAAGATCTGGGCTCGCTATATTAAGGTACCAACTTGTACCATGCGAGAAATCAACTGAGCATTCAAGGAAAAGAGAGGTCTGGCTGAATGAGAGGTTTTAATTTCATTTCTTTCGGGGAAGGGCCTTTTTAACTACGTATCTCATTTTAAATATACTTTACAACACAGTTGAATATTTGCCAACGCTAACCTATAAAGTTGGTTCCACCCGGTGCTGCTATCGCTCTTTACTTTCTTTCGGGGTGGCAACCTGCAGCATTCCTTCTACCATCGTCGACAAGACAAGGCCCGGACCCTCGTTCTGAATAATAATGATTCCTAAGTTCCTAGTAAGCATACATACATGTACATATACGTAAGAAGGGGTGGTGGAAGAAAGTCGTTTCGTCTGCCCAATAGTACTATCGGCTATTACGGGTTAGGTGTGCACCATTGACGAAATAACCGACACAGCGCCCGAATGCAGTCGGTGTGCAGCGGTACTAGGACTATCCCTTGGACGAGTGAGACATTTGGAGAATCTCTCTCATGCATTAGTGCGGGTGGTGAAGCCAATCAAGACTCAGTGATCATGTGACCTGTAACCTCATCACAACCCATGGATACAGCGGGTGAGAGAGCTTTGTAGTTACTATCTCCCACGATGTCCGCCAAAAGAGCCAGTAAACCCCAGCCTCAAGTCCGTTCCAATAAGCGGCAGAAAATAAGGCAGAAAGAGAACTCTCACGACCCGGTACTATGTGATCCAAACCTTTTTATCCCAATGTCCTACATACAACACAGTGGCGAACCACGGATCCCTGAACAAACCGAATTGACACCTTCTTCCTTCTTCAATCTTTTTTGGGGAGACGAGATACTTGATCATATAGTGAGGGCTACAAATGAGTATGCTCTAATAAAAGGAGCAAAGAAAAAGCAATGGAGACATGGAATTACCAGAAATGAGTTGCGAGCTTTTCTTGGTATTACAATCATGATGGGAGTTGTACGAGTGCCTTGTAAAAGGAAATATTGGACATTAGGACTACTAGCAGCGGCTAAAATCAGCTCCGATCGATATTATGAAATTAAACGCTATCTTCACATATCAATACCTCAGGATACAAGCAATCTTCCCCACCGTGAATGGTGGAGGAAATTGGAGCCGCTCAACTCACACCTAATACAACGTTCCCGAGAACTACTTCTTCCTAGTACGAATCTATCGATCGACGAGATGATGGTGTCCTTCACAGGCCGTAGCCGTCATACAATTCGAATTCCCAGCAAGCCTATTCCTGTCGGATATAAGATTTTCGCTATTTGCGACGACGGTTATACCATCGATTGGCTCCTTACATCGAGAACTGAATCAGTTGCTCAACTTATCCGTATCCCTGAGTTATCACCTACCTCCTCTGCTGTTATTCAACTTTGTCGTTCTTTGGATACTCAACGAAGCTATGTACTCTATATGGATAATGGCTTTTCAACGATTCCGCTATTCCGAAGATTACGAGAGATGGGGATTGGTGCATGTGGGACTACCCGTATTAATAGTGCCGAGTACCCTACACATCTGAAGTGTGAAACAACTTTAACTGAATGGAATACAGTCGATGGGGTAGTGGTTGGAAACCCGCAAGTACTTTGTTTCCGATAGTTGGATAACAATATTGTCCGACTTTTGACAACGGTACATATGTGGGAAGAGGTAACACTCCGGGAAAGACGCAAACCACGAAATACAAGTACAAATGCTAGTGTAGCCAGAAAAGCATTTGGAAATAAAGAAAGAAAAGCGTTCTATATACCGGCAGCTATCGATGACTACAATCATTTCATGGGTGGTGTTGATTTAGCTGATCAACGGAGAGCTTATTACACTACCCATCAGCGTACAAGACGGAATTGGTTGTGTATTTTATTCGCCCTACTTGATATTTCAGTTTCAAACAGCTTCCTTCTTTTTACTCTGGCCCGCAATAGCGAATTAAACAGGCTACTCGATAGTGGACAATTGACGGCAGATGGCATTCTTCAACACTCACTTGCCCGATCCTATTCTGCAGAATTATTCAGACGAATTATGTACCGTGAGTTGAACAGGAAAGAACCGGAAACTATAACACCTATTCCAGTAAAAAAATCAGTATATCGTCGAAGACAACTACCTTTACCTCTGCGGAAAACCCAACGGATTTACTTTACCAAAAACAATAATCTCAACTCTGTAAAAACCCATAACCCTGTTCCTGCCAGCTCAAATCAAGCTCCCGAGTCTGAAACTCACCACCAACTGGAATGGCTTTCAAAACGACGTGAATGCGCTGTATGTCGCTGTGAGTTCCGTAAAGAAGCAGCGTCTCAGAATCCTATATCAACTCTCCAGGCCCGCAGACGTCCAAAACTGACTCAATATGAGTGTCGGTCATGTTCTATACCAACAGCTCTATGTGGACCCACCACTAGCCAATGCTTTCAAATTTGGCACAATCTCAGTACCTCTGGATCACTGGCAGAATCCCATAGGGTCGCTCAAGTCTCAGGTTGTGGGTCATAGATCACGGGCCGGTGAGGTCGCGGGTCGCGGGTAGGTGGGGTCGCAGGTCGGTGGGGTTGCAGGTCGCAGGCCAGTGAGGTCGTGGGTCGTAGAGCCGGTGAGGTCGTAGGTCGCGGCGCCGATGAGGTCGTGGGTCGCGGGGCCGGTGAGGTCGTGGGTCGCGGGGCAGGTGAGGTCGTGGGTCGTGGGGCCGGGGTTGCAAAGATTGAGAGAGGCCAGCGGCGGATTCTAGGAATTGGATGAACCTTGTAGAGTTCTTTTGATAGGTAGATAGAACTGTTACTTAGTTAGCATATCTCATATAAGAAGGGGCAATAATAGGGGAATACTGTGATCGCTGCTGTTCAATGTTGGGTGAGATATCGAGAACTTGAAAGAGACCCGCTCATCCATTTGATATCACATGACTGCCAAGTGCAGTGCCTAGATATGCTAATGCATGAGAGAGATTCTCCAAATGTCTCACTCGTCCAAGGGATACTCGCGGTGCCGAAAAGTCATGGGGTCACGTGAACCCAATTGTAGGTCTCACCCCTATTTCTGCATAATTTGGTCACATGACCCGAGGACTTTTCGGCACCGCGAGTAGATCATTCGGGGTGCAGTTCTCAATCGTCGGGTGTGTAATGGGTTAATGAGGCAGGCCTTTCCCGGCTAGTTTGGTGTTTCATTACAACCGGTAGTTGGTCGTGTAAACAACCGGTCCTTGCAATACATACGCACTGGGGTGCGCCACCTCGCGACCGCGAGGTCTCCTCCCCCACCTCCCTGTAGTATCTAGGCACCTTCAGTAGTTAATTAGTTTCGAATTAGCCAGTTCTTTTTGGCCATGTCGCATAAATACCTAAATATTGCTGTAGAAATCCATTTCCGTCAATTATCATGTATCTCTGCTGGCTCAAAAGCCGGCTCTGGTGCAAGCTTTTTTTTTTTTTTTTTTTGTATCAAGTTCAATTGTTTATAGATACAAGGAATCGCATAAAGTTTGAAAACTATGGCGTAAAGACCTATCCCCATCCAGCTATTTTTCCGCCTATATAAGACTAACAATGACAAAAGAAAATAATGAGAGGGGGGAAGTCCTGAAAAAAAGAGGGGTGCCTCCGGGGGAGATTTCGCAGAAGTGCTCAAGGGGTTCCGATGCGCCTTTGTACAGGGCAATGGGGCAGCGGTGGTCTTGAAGTTTGTGGGAAGGGTACACAGGGGACAGGCGATGGGGGCTCTGCATGCTTGAGTGGCGTGGTCGAGTTTGCAGCAGTTCCTGGGTTGGATGGAGACGGATGCTCGCCACATGACGTTGCAGCGTCTGGGGCGGGAGAATAGGCGGATGGTAGTACCAATGGTTGCCACCTCTTCCGCCGTGATTGAGACGATGACTGAGGTGGTGGTCTTGGAGGAGCGTGAGGTTTCGTCCGGGTTGAGGAAACAGATGGCAGCTGGGGTGATCCCGACGGTGTATTTAAGGGCAGAGGGCAGGATTTCCTCGACGCACTCCTGGTTAGGGAGTTTGTAGAGGGAGACGCCATAGATGGCTAGGTCGACGTTGGTGGGAGTGGGGCGAAATGTGGTGTATGGGTTCTCCAGCGAGGCAGTCTCCACGTTTAGGATCGTGGTGAGGGCTTCAAAGAAGGGGGCGTAGACCGATGATGGGACAGTGGGGGGAACGGTGATGGAGACTGTGCCTCTGTTGTTGATGGTGATGGAGAGGGAGGTAACGGGGGCGACTTGATAGCTTCTGGCCAGGGCTTGGCCAAAGAAATGGGGGAGGGTCTAACGGAGCGAGGAACTGGTAACGGGGTGGGGAGGACTCGAGGCGAGGATCGACTCGAGGTATAACCAATACGGGACAGGGAGCGGGCGAGACGAGGATCGACTCGAAATACGTTCAGGACAAGACAGGAGATCGGGCTTGAATACCAATCGAACAGAATATATTTTTCAACTAACAGAATGGCTCCGACTAGTATGAGATACCAGGTGAGACCAATTGATTCTGGATACAGATGAAGACGTTGCGTAAGGAAAGAAGAAGAGAAGAGAAACAGAAACGAAGTGAGGGAGAGCACTCTAATATACCTAAGGAAATCCTCCGATGACTAATCCCAATGACTCACGACATGCAACCTAAATAGAAACCCACAACCGATCCCGATCTTTCCTTCCGCACTCCTAACCCGAAACGTCTAGCGCTGACCCTTTCCTCCGAACACCTTCCTAATCCACCAATGCTAACCGACGCAACAGCGATCCTTCACTTCACCATTCGATTCCGCAACGTTCTCGACGGCATGGCAGGTGGGGGCGGTCGTGCCGCGATAGAGGGATGCTGACAGCCTTTCGGCGTCGGCGATGGGGCTGAAAGTTGTCCTGGTTGCGACGAAACGGCAGTGGGCGGATGGCAGGGCTTCACTTTCAGGGAGATACTGGGGCCGGGGCTGCGGCTGCCTTGGCTGCCTTCTTGCTGGGGAGGTTGGAGGGGTTGGGGGTGGATCGAACCACTTGTGCGTGCGTGAGGGTTACCCTCAGTTGTGGGGGCTTAGCGGGAGGGGTAGGTCTGTGGGGGGCCAGGGGGGTGGGGGTGGTGATGCTGGGCCTGCTGAGGAGGGTGTCGAGCTTCTGAGAGACGAGGGGGTCTGAGGGGGTTGGGGCGACTTTGAGGGCCGCGACGGACTCCTTCAGGGAGGAGATTTTGTTCCCTAGTTTGGAGACTGTTTTTGCGAGTACTGTGTTTTGGGTGACAATTCCCACCAGGAGGAGTATCGTCAGCTGGTCGTTGGAACGGGCGTTGTTGCCACCCGTGACCCTAGCGATCTCGATGGCAAACTTGATTGGCATGTTGGCATTTTCAAGGCCGAAGGCCCTCTCAATGTCTATGAGATTTGCTACTTCAAAGAAGCCATCTCTAATTGCATTCTCATGGGGGGTACTCATGAGGCCTGAAAGATTGAGGTTTTTGGTGTGTGAGAACAGTTGTCACGTAAAAAGTGGAGGTTGGTTACAAAAATGAAGAATGAAGAGGGGAAGAAGGATGCTCTGGTGCAAGCTTCAGTGCTAGCCTATTATATGACAGCTCCAGCCTGAGTGACAGCTCCAGAGCCAGCTCCAGTGCCAGCTCCATTGTATGCCGGTTCCGGTGCCAGCTCCAGTGCCAGTACAGCTCCAGTGCTAGCTACAGTGCCAGCTCCGGTGCCAGCTCCAATATATGCCAGCTACAGTCCCAGCTCCCTATAACGGAGCCACTTTAAACTGGATAACATGAAGAGCATGTTAACCAGGGCCCGCTATATGCTGAGAGTTATTGGTAGAAGCCAGTACCCGGTGACATGCAAGCTACCTACAGTGTGGATCGCCACCAGCTGTAAGAGTAACTACATTCCGGTGACTAGGATGAGGCCTAATCGCAGACAGACGAGTCTATGCCTGCGACTTATTAGAAGGCCGCCAGAGTAGGACTACGATTGCCCGGCGACCCTCTGTATCCTCCGAGAGCAAGACTCGGCCGGGGAAGTCTACAATAAGTTATGAGCTCACGGCAACTAAAGCCGCTAATCACGCGGGCAAAGGTTGCGCGACAACCAAGCGCAGATTTCCTGAAGGCTTTGACTAAGGCAGACCGGCGGGCTTGCAAACTCGCTACGCTTAAACGGAAAAGCGTAGCGGAGGAACGTTTGCCAAAAACACCGGCACTGGTCCCACCGGAACTTAGTAGGAAAACTTGGAGCGGAGGGTCGAAGGCTTTGGAGTATAAGTACTCAGTCTCACTCTCGCCCATTAGTTCTCGACGATCGATCCTCAGACAGAAAACGAGCAGAAGCAAGAGCCTTAAGATTATTCTTAGTTCTAGCGAGAGAAGAATCTTGAACCTGTAACCTGATTTCTATTCTGCACGGCCGTCTCTATTCTATTACTCTCTAGTAGTCTAGGACCCCCGTTACACTCCCGTGCCAGCTCCCATGCCAGCTCCCGTGCCAGCTCCCGTGCTAGCTCCCGTGCCAGCTCCAATGCCAGCTTCCATATATGCCAGCTCCCTGCACCGTTCCTCTACCTCAACTCTACCGTTCATTCAGCTGATCTTCTTCCAGGTTCCACATCGACCGGTACGGGTACGCTTTTGCGGAGCTCAAAGTACAGGCGACAACTACAGAGATAGAAGTTCCGTAGGCTTCTCAGTCCACATCAGGCATGATTCCCTCTCGTTCGATATTGCCTTCAGGAGTTATAAGTTCAATGGCACTCAATCCTGATTTCAACGAATGATTCAGGTAGAGTACAGAGTCACGGTTATTTGCTGGTATCAATAAAGGTAATGATAGAGATAAAGGTAATCGACGAAGATAGAAGTAATATTCAAAGTAGTTCAGATAAAAGCGTGCCAAAGAGTTTGCTCGCGTAGAATGATTATTATATTGTTAAGACTCTGATTTTGCCGTTGATGTCAGGCTAGTCAGGGAATGGCTCGGTACTTATACCCCTCGCCGTAGTTTCATGGATCCGTTGATAGGGTTGTTGGGTATCGAGGAGTTGGGTTAGTAATGGTTGTTCTGTCGTATTCTATTATGTTCGGTGAAATCTCTGTCGATTGCGCAACCGTGGGTCTTTGGAGATTAGTCATCGTAGGATTTCCTTGGGTATATTAGAGGGCTCTCCCTTGCTTCGTCTCTGTTTCTCTTCTTCTTTCCTTAAGCAACGTCTTCTAGTGTTTTGTACTCAATATTATCGCTTGCCCTCACCTAGCATATCACGCTAGGCGAAGCCACTTCTATATTACGCTGGTTATCAATATACACACTGTTATTCTATTCTAACGAAGACCGTTGCACCTCGTTTGACTAACTCGACAGCTACTACTGTCGCACCACGTACCCTGCGGAATACTTCTACCAACGCCGCCCCTTGAGATTACATTGCTTCAACATCCGCACCGTACGCCATCGTCTACTGCCCTACATTAAGGTCGAACCCACACGACCACAACCACAACCACGCCGTAATGGCGTCCGAAGACACCTGGGAATATGTTCCCCAACCTGAGTGGCCAACAATCGCTGCCTCGCTGTCCCTCGTCCCACAAGGACCGTACCCGGTGCCAACGCCGACCAAAACCTACTTCACCACCCGCTCCTGGCGCACCATCCGCGCGCTCCATCGCAAACGACATTATTGCTATCTTGTCCTCTTTAAACGCTCCTCCAGAGTAGAGGTAGCCAACCTCCTGGGGCCCCAACCCTATGGCGCAGATATCGATCTCGCCCGCCACTCCGGCAAGTACGACCTCAATCACGAGTGTCGCTTCGCCACAACCACCACCGGGTATGAACTCGGTCACATCGCCGCCGCCTTCTCAGGCCCAACCGAAGACGAGATAATCGTCGACCGATGCACGCGCTACGGCGCCACCACCACCTCCGCCCTCGTCGCTCGCCTCCAGATATTTGTGGAAATCTATGGCCCACTCCCGGAAGACGGAGACTGTGGGCACGAACTTACTGAGGCTCACAACCTCCTCACCGCCTGCCTATCCCTCCTCACCACCGCCCCCCAACCCACGCCCAAACCCACCGTCCCCGCTGAGGTCGAGGTCCTCCGACAAGCACTTGAGGACGCCCAACTTGACGCGCTCGACGCCCAAAACCAAGTGGAGGAACTATAAGCCTCCCTTAAGGCCATCAGGGAAGAGCTCGAGGACACACAGGTCGAGACCAGGATGGCTTGGGATCAAGTCAACGAACTGCAAGCCGCCCGCTCCCGGCCCCCAGCACTGATCAAACCCAAATGCTGTCCCGCCAAGGCCTACTCCGTAGCCAACTGGAGATCCTCCGCCATGACCCCCGCCCCCCTCGCCTCCCCCACACCCGCTATCCGCCCACCCGTCACCGTCGTCCCCAATTCGCAACCGGCTTTAAAAGCGAGGCCCCTTTGGTAAACATTGGCGAACCAAAGGGGCAGAAGCCACCATCCACTATTTCTCCCTCGTCTGCGGTCGCTATCTCTGGTTTCTCGTTATCGTCTGTGGAGGATAAATTGGATGATGATCATTTTGTTGCTTCTTGTAAAATCGTAAGCAACAACAAACCCATCCAATCCTACGCACTTCTAATGGGGCGGGGATCTAGTAATGAGGCAGGGAGGACTCGAGGCGAGGATCGACTCGAGGGATAATCAATACGAGACGGGGAATCGGGCGAGACGAGGATCGACTCGAGATACGTGCAGAACAGGACAGGAGATCGGGCTTGGATACCAATCGGAGCAGGATATAGTTCTCAACTGACAGAATGGCTCCGCCTAGTATGATATACCGGGCGAAACTAATTGATTCTGAATACAAATGAAGACGTTGCATAAGGAAAGAAGAAGAGAAGAGAAACAGAAACGAAGAGAGGGAGAGCCCTCTAATATAGCTAAAGGAATCCTCCGATGACTAATCCCAATGACTCACGACATGCAATCTAAATGGGGGACCACAACCGATCCCGATCTTTCCTTCCGCACTCCTAACCCGAAACGTCTAGCGCTGACCCTTTCCTCCGAACACCTTCCTAATCCATCCATCCTAATCCGACGCAACAGCGATCCTTCACTTGACCGTTCGATTCCGCAACGTTCTTGACGGCATGGCAGGTGGGGGCGGTCGTGCCGCGATACTAGCCCCCTCTCTAGGTTCGAGCTCCGTGAGAACTCCGACAGATCCAGGCTTCGTAGGGTATAGGCGATGGAAATGGGCGAGTCGGCGTTAGTAGCGTTGTCAGTATTCAGGTAGAGGCGTCGTGGCGCCCAATTCTGCGCGAGACGTTTGTATCAGATACGAGAATCTAGAATATCATCAAGTTCCCATTCTTCCTCGCCTTCCACGACAACAGGAGGAGCCAGGGCAGGGACGTGTCCTGGTAACGGGTTCGTAGCACAAGGGTCTAGTTTCGAAACGTGGAAGACAGGATGTATCTTCATCGAGGCCGGTAAGTCGAGTTCATATGCGTAGGGGCTGATGACTTTCTTGATCTTGAATCTTCCCAAGCGTTTCCAATCGAGTTTCCTAGAGGGGGCGAGTAGTCTGTATGTTCTTAGCGTTAAGCCATACCTCGTCACCGACCTTATAATTGGGGGCGGGTGTTCGGTGTTGGTTGGCACCGGTTTCCTGTCGGTCCTGGGCATAACGCATCTCGGCTCGGAGGTGTTCTTGTATCTCGGTCATCCGTTTCATCAAAGCGTTGACATCCTGTTGTTCGTTTCCGAATGCCGATGGTGCTAGGTCTTCCGTGAAGCGGGGATCATAGCCGTAGTTAGCCATAAACGGGGAGACCTGCGTGGTTTCAGAGGTAGCATTATTGGCAGTAAACTCGGCGATAGGTAGCCAGTCAGCCCAATCATCTTGCTGGTAGGATACGTAACTCCGTAGGTATTGTTCCATGACCGCGTTGGCTCGTTCCGTCTGTCCGTCAGTTTCAGGGTGGAACGCGGAGGACATAGCTGCTGTGATCTTCAAGGCCTTGCACAATGACTTCCAGAACTTCGAGGTGAACTGGGTCCCTCTGTCCGAGACGATGGATGTAGGTAAGCCGTGGAGTTTCCAGACGTGATCGACGTAGAGGCGTGCGAGATCTTCGGAACCGGTGGTTGTATTGCAGGCGATATAATGTTTCATTTTTGACAGGCGGTCCACAACAACTAGGATCGCATCCTTACCTTTACTCTCCGGCAGACCTGTGATGAAGTCTATCATCAGCAAAAAATTTGGTTCGGTCTGACGTGCTTGGGCGTACCCAGGCGCAGCAGGCGCCATTGGGCGTCATTTTGGGTGCCAGGCGCATGAGAAGTTTTCTTACCTGCGTCATACGCGCGCAAAAAACGTCGTCTCGGCGGGAGCGGAGAGATTCTCTCCCGTTCCGTCGCCAATCGTCGTTGCTCAAAAAGCGAGTTCGTCTTTTAATTAAATCGTCGTCTTTGACCCCAAAGCGAGCAGGTCCACGCAGGTAGCTTTGCCCGGTTAACGGCTGGCAGAATGAGATCATCGGCAATCGGTACATAGGCCCAGGACAGTAGTTCGCGCCAAATGTCGCGTATATTGATCACATGTCTACGTAATTCTATATGCGTTTCTAGCGCACCCGCTTACTCCTGCCTGGGCACTGCCTTCCTGCGCTGAGCTGGCGCTGAGCTCGCCGAGCTCGCCGCTGACCTGCCTGCCTGCCTCCTCCTGCCCGCTGAGCTGCCTGCCCGCTGAGCTCGCCGCTGAGCTTCGCCCCGGGCTGCCTGCCTGTCCGCCTGCCTGCCTGCCCTGCCTCCTGCTGCCCTGCTCGCCTGCCTCCTGCCCCTCCTGGCAAATCGTGCAGTATTCGTGACTGGTAGGTGTCCAAATCGTGCAGTGTTGGTGACAGGTAGGTGTCGATTCGCTGCGCTGGGGTGTCCATTTGGTGCAGTATCGGTGACCGGTGGGTGTCGATTCGCTGCCTGGAGGTGTCCATTTGGTCCAGTATTCGTGACCGGTAGGTGTCGATTCGCTGCCTGGAGGTGTCCAAATCGTGCAGTATTCGGACTGGTAGGTGTCCAAATCGTGCAGTATTTGGTGACTGGTTGGTGTCGATTAAGCTGCGCAGGGTGTCCGTTTGGTGCAGTATTCGGTGACAGGTAGGTGCCGATTCGCTGCCTGGAGGTGTCCAAATCGTGCAGTATTTGGTGACAGGTAGGTGCCGATTCGCTGCCTGGAGGTGTCCAAATCGTGCAGGATTTGGTGACTGGTAGGTGTCGATTCGCGCAGGGTGTCCGTCGTGCAGTATTCGTGTGGTAGGTGTCGATTAAGCTGCCGGTGTCCAAATCGTGCAGTATTCGCTGCCTAGGAGGTGTCCAAATCGTGCTGTATTCGGTGACTGGTAGGTGTCGATTCGCTGCCTAGGGTGTCCATTTGGTGTAGTATTCGGTGACAGGTAGGTGCCGATTCGCTGCCTGGAGGTGTCCGAATCGTGCAGTATTTGGTGACTGGTAGGTGCAGTATTCGGTGCCTAGGAGGTGTCCAAATCGTCCAGTATTTGGAGCCTGGTAGGTGTCAAAATCCTCCAGTATTCGTTGACTGGTAGGTGTCGATTTGCTTCCTGCAGCGGTGTCGATAAAGGCGTCAAAATGCAGAGGAAGGCAAATCGTGTCAGGCGCTGATGCAGGCAGGAGGTAGGAGTCGATACAGGCAGGAGGTAGGTGTCGATACAGGCAGGAGGTGAGGTAGGAGGTGAGGTAGGAGGTGAGGTAGGAGGTGAGGTAGGAGGTGAGGTAGGAGGTGAGGTAGGAGGCGAGGTAGGTAGGTGTGGAGGTGGAGGTGTGGGTGGATCCTCGAGGTGTGGAGAATAGTCAAATCTGACGTCATTAGCTAGCGGTATTAGCATTAGCGCCAGTACATAGGCAGAATATCACTTCCGCGGCGTCAAAGGCGAGATATCGCATTTAGGAGGCGACCTGGCGTCGAAAGGCGAGATGTCGCATTTGGGACGCATACTAGGCGTAAAAGGCGGCGTGTCACATTTGCGATCTCCGGGACGCGCGGGGCGACCAAAATGCGAGCATTTGGTAGCAAAAGACGAGATTTTGGTCGCAAAAGACGAATCGGTACGTCTGGACGTACAATTCGTCTTGGAGGATTTTTTTTTTTGCTGATGATAGATATATGAGTCCAAGGTTTCTGGGGTACAGGTAGTGGGCGTAGGACTCCGAAGGGGGCATGCCGAGATGTCTTGCTCCGACTACAGGTATGGCAGTTGCGGACATATCGTTCCACAGACTTGCGCATTGTGGGCCAGTAGTATGATCGTGCTAGCAGGTCAAAGGTTTTAGCTCTTCCGACATGACCTGCCGACGGCGCATCGTGGTGTTCCTTCAGGAGATGAAGTTGCAGGGCTTGGTCGTCGGGGACATAGATCTTGGTGCGGTACGTCAAGAATCCTTCAAGGGTTGAGCATTCGGCTAAGGTAATGTCTCGGGAATGCTTTGCGCCTGTTCGGATGAGTTCTAGTATCTTGTTTGGGAATGGGTCAGTGATGTACGTTTGTTTAAAAAGTTCTTCCAGGGGGGACAGTCCTTGTAAGGACTGGGTTGTAGCCAACAAACCCAGGTTTCCCAGATTCTGGGACTTCAACACTGTCTGGCTCTGATGGGCCAGGCGTTCATCCCCCTCCTCAGGCATGTCCTGTGACCTCCTGGTCAACGGGTCCGGTTTTCCATCTTTCTTCCCAGGTCGGTACGTGATTTCATAATCGAAACGTGATAGGAGTTCAGACCATCTGGCCTGTCGTCGGTTCAATAGTTTCTTGGTCATAAAGTATTCTAAGTTGCGGTGGTCGCTCAGGACTTCGATGGTATCCACGGTTGGCATTAGTTCCGACCTCCATTCCTCAAAGCAGCGGATAGTTGCCAGCAGTTCTTTATCGTATATTTCATAATTACACTCCGCAGGAGAGTGCTTCTTATTCATATATGCCACAGGGTGCAGGGTTCCGGAGTCATCGTATTGGGACAGGATTCCACCAGAAACGAAGTCAGAAGCATCAGATTCGACGATGATGTGTCTGTCGGGATCGAAATGGCGGAGGACTTGGTATGAGGTAAATGCTGCTTTCATGTGGTCGAAGGCTGCCTGGCAAGCGGGGGACCAGTCAAACGGAGTATTGTTGTACGTAAGGGCTGTGATAGGTAGCAGTATCTTGGAGTAATCCTTGATGAATCTTTTATAGAAGTTTGCAAACCCTGTGAATACCTGAATATCTTTCACGTTCCGTGGAGCTGTTCCGGGTTCCACACCGTTCGATACGGGTACTCTTCGTGGAGCTCAAAGTACGGGTGACGACTACAGAGGTAGAAGTTCCGTAGTCTTCTCAGTCCGCGTCAAGTATGAATCCCTCTCGTTCAATGCGACCGACGCAAGTTATAAGTTCGATGACACTCAGCCTGCCTTTGACGAAAGATTCAGGTAGAGTACAGAGTCACGAGTTTCGATAATATTGATAAGGTAAAGATGAAAGTAATGTTCAAGTAATTCGGAGGAAAGCGTGTCAAAGTGTTTGCTCGCGTATAAGATTATTATATTGTTAAGACTCTGATTTCGCCGTTGACGCTGCGCTAGTCGGGAATGGCTCGGTATTTATACCTCGCCAGTAGCCACGAGGCCTACAGAATACGCCATATAGCCTAATCAGGATCTATGAATGCGATCCTCCAAGTCCTTCCATCGATGGCTTCAATGCTTCTTCCTGTCTCCTCCTGCTCGCCGCTGCCTTATCGCCGGGAAGATACTCCACGCATGAGCCGGTGGTATTCCCTCCGATCGCTACGCCTTGGCTCTCATAAGTCCTGCGGACCCGAAGGGGAGGACTCTGCGGTTTGACGCTCCGGGGGTTAAATCAGGGGTCGAAAACGTGTTTTTTAAGGTGCGATTCCGCAACTCCGCACTTTGGCTCATACTGGCCACACCGGGTCTCGAGGGTGCGGCCCGGCGATGGCAAGATCCGTGATTTGCCTTCTCTTCTTAACACATCTCAATATACCCCTAACAGCTTACCCCCTTCTAGCGCAAGACGCCCCAGCATCATCCGACCGACTATGGTTCCAGTAAACCCGCTCCACATCTCACCCGTGGTGTCTGTAGAGGGGAAGGACTTAGCCCCGTAGGGTACCTCTATAGTCTCAGGCGTTGGTCCTTCACGGCCTTGGGGTTCCTTCGATGGTAATCGCGGACCTGCTCCAATACCTCCTCGTCCATAACCTCGACAACTTGGTATGTGCAGTCGCCCATCGCATATCCCCGCCATTTCACCAAAATCCCACTACTCCCTTCCTGCTCTTCCTACTTCTTACAATGCTTTCCACATCGTACAGCGCTTCTCCCTCCTCGTCCACTTCTTCTGGTGTCGGCGGTCGTTGCTATCGGCCGGGAATTTGGCTCGTTCGATATCGTTCGAGAAGTTCGATGTGGGAAACAATATGGATCTTCATCTGCGATGGTAGTTCCAATTCGCAGGCTCGTTTACCGGCTACGCGGGTAATTTTGAACGGTCCTTGAAGTCCGGCGAGTTTTCCCTTTTCTGATTGAAGTATCTGCCCTTTTTTTCCCTTGTTTCCGTTAGGCGGGCTGCAGCGGAGTCATGTATCCCTCGTATGAAGTGCGCATAGATCTCACTTGCCGGGTTGAGGACTTCTTGCTCGGTGGGCCAATTGGTTCGGGGGTGATACCCGTAGTTGGTAAAGAACGGTGTTTGACCTGTAGCTGTCGTTACCGAATGATTATATGCGTACTCGACCAGCGGGAGTAGCTCAGTCCAGTCGTTCTGTTCGTGGTTGCAAAACGCGCACCAGTAGTGTTCGAGGGTTTGATCGACTCGCTCTGTTTGACCATCAGTTTGGGGGTGGGAGGCTGTACTCATTCTTATTTCCCCATCCAATAATTCCATCAGAGTAGCCCCAAAAGCTTGAAGTAACTTGGCATCTCTGTCGGATACGATGTTCAAGGGGAGTCCGTGGAGTCGCCATATCTGACCGAGGAACTCTTTTGCCAGATCCTGCGAGGTCGTTTCGGCTACTAGAGGGATGAAGTGGGCCATCTTGGAAAATCTGTTAACGACTACCCCAATTTGGTTATACCCTTTCAACCCCCCCAGACTCGCTTCCTGCTCGACCTTATCCTTTATTCCTACCCATTCCAGGTCTCCCGATGCCGCCTGCCGTAGTGAGTCCAGGAAGTCCTTCGACCAGTCACCTGTTCTCTTGGCAGCAAGCGACACCGCTGAAATCGAGAATCCTTCCTCTCCGAGCTGTCCCGGCTTAAAGAACTTGTCTATCGGTAGCTTGGCTTGCGTGCCCCCCCTTTCAGGACGGTACTCCGGCCGTCGTGACAATGCATCCGCCTTACCATTCTTCGGTTAAGAGTCTTGGTGGTTGCGAAGTATTCCAAGTTCTTATGGTCTGTATAGACCAATACCGTATACGCAGGACCTTCCAGGTAATGTCGCCATTGCTTGAAGGCTGCGATTGCAAAGTCACTGGCGTCCGTTTCCACAATCGTCTGATGATCCGGCGAGTAATGTACCAGGATCGGGGCGGTGGTGAAGAGAATCTTCAGCTTCAAGAATGCCGCTTCCGCAGATGGTCCCCAGACAAAGTTCTTAGCCTCTCCTCGCAAAGTATTAGTGATAGGAGTACAGACCCCGGAGAAATTATGGATGAATCTCCTATAAAAGTTGGCGAAGCCCATAAATATCTGCACGTCCTTGACGGACCGTGGCTCAGCCCGTTCTCTGATGGTCATGACTTTATCCATAGCCATGCCGACGCTGGTTGGTGTTAGGACATATCCGAGGAACTCGATCTCCGTTTGGTTGAAGAATGATTTTGTTCGTGTTCCTCTTCCGACTTGCTGTAGATTAGGATATCGTCCAAGTATACCACCACTCCCTGATCCAGGAATTCTCTGAGGACGTCGTTCATCATATTCTGAAAAGCGGCCGGGGCGTTTGCCAATCCGAAAGGCATAACCAGGTACTCGTAGTGTCCGTACCTTGTGCGGAACGCTGTTTTCCACTCGTCGCCTTGATTGATCCTGATGAGGTTGTAACCTTCCTTCAGGTCGATTTTACTGAAGATAACCGCGTCTACTACTCGGTCCCGTAGCTCATCCATCAGTGGTAGGGGGTACCGGTTTTTGATACTGACGCGGTTAAGTCCACGGTAGTCGACACAGAGTCGTAGGCTACCGTCCTTCTTATTCACAAACAGGATAGGGGCTTACTCGGCCTGATCTTCCCTAACCGAATCATTCTCTCAAGGTATTCCCTAAGAGTTCTCAACTCGACCTCCGAGAGGGAGTAGACGGGACCCCAAGGGGGTTGCTGACCGGGCGCCAAATCGATCGCATGGTCGTAGGGCCGGTGCGGAGGTAACTTGTCTGCTTCTGATGGGAGAAAGACTTTAAGGAACTTGGGGTAGATGGCGGGTATTGTATTCCGGAGATCCGCCTTTTCATCGGCTACCACATGCTGTCCTAAGAACTGGGCTCGGATCGCCCTGCATCGATTCGGCCCATTTCTATGTATTGTTCCTTGTTAGTCAAGCATCAGTTCTAATATATCTGCAAAGACTCCTCCAATGTTTTTTAGTCGGCTGAAGGCACTGCTTCTGAACAATAACCTCTGAGTTTCTTATTTTCCCCTTTGGCTTTCCCATAGTGGAGCAGCGCGGAACCAATTGGTACTACCGATAGATACTGAACTTAGTCAACTCTCGCTCAATCTTTCCCAACTCGCTTTCCCAAAGGGTGGAGCGACTCGACACCGATTGGTACTGCCGATAGGTATATAGGGTAATAACAATAATGAGAGTTTTTCATCTATTTAAAGAGGCGGCTCCACCCTCTTTACCCATCACTAGCCCCTAACTGTTCCCTACTCTTCGTCCCTGGTAAACATCATTATGTTTCTCTTTCTTCTTTCTCTTTCTCTTGCCATTTTTATCACGATGGGCTCTTTCCTCCCCTTCTGGGCGGTGATGTTCCAGGCGAGATCAAGTAGTTGTACCCAAGGGGCTATTGGTAGAGCACGACTTGTTCTCGAGATTGAGGATATACGCAGTCGGGAAGCTATACACGCTCGACGGGGTAGGAGTCGTCGATCGATTCGGGAGTAAGCTTCCAGGAAGATAACCCTTGAATTTTGTGGCTCCTGCTGACACAATCAAGTCCCCCGGTTGTCACTGACGTGGAGCCTTTACTCCGGAGGATTCCTTTTTCCCCCTTACCCGTTCCTGGTCCAGAAAGCTATCGGTCATTTTGGGAGCAGTGCCCAAATGCTTATGGCTCGGATATCGTCGGTCGGGAGTTCCAAAAGGCTCGAGATGCTGCGAACAGACGGATTGATTGACGCGTTAGAGACCGACCCAAATCCTATCAACAAGGAGTGGCTCCGACAACGGCTAGCCGAGGCATCAAACTTGGAAAGTCAAAGGATACTTAAGCGGTCTCGACTCGAAACCCCGAAGAAACCCGACCCGGGTAGATGGCTGCCCCCAAAAATCCGTCGAACAGCATTAGACATTTGACCCTTTGGACCCTTCTACCCGTCAGAATCCGTGGTCGGTGCCGATATCTCCTTTCGCGACGCAAAGATAGTTTATGATGCCATACGCGCAAGTCGACGCGCACGTTATTGCCCTCCTCTACGCCTGGCCGCTACCGCTAGAATCTTGCGGCTGAAAGCAAAAGTGTGACTATAACCTCCAACAGAACCGCTATAACCCTTCGAAATAAACTGGGCGCTATAACCCTTCGAAATAAACTGGGTGCTATAACCCTTCAAACGCTGTTCGAGTTATCCGAGGTACGAACGTCCCTTCCGTGGGTAAACAATCTCCTTGCTAACGCTCGTATTCCGTAGATTTGTTTTGATCCCGCTTTTGCTTTCATCTTCAGAATAGCCCCGCTATGTTGGGGAGGGGGTTGGAATGTATATTATTTATCTCCAATTCTAAATTTCCTTTTCGCAATCCTTACGTGACTTTTCAATTCTATGAGAAAATAAAGTAAGGTATGGTCATGGTCCCTAGAGGACTGTCCTCTTCTTGTCTTTCCGTTTCTTGCAGGTGTGCCTGATTCGGTTTATGGGCCTGATTAAACGGCTCTTCAGTCCTGAGCACAGATTTGCTCTGATCGTTGTTCCAATGTAGCCGTAAGCTCGAGAATTGCGTTTTTTTTTTTTTTTTGCTGCGTGGCGTATTTTCGGGGGGTTCTACTGTGAGACTTTTCTAAGAGGTCTAAGACGTTCTCAGGTACCAGGGCAGGACGTTTCCCTGGGTTTTGTGGACCTTGAGAACCCCCCGAAAGAGAGGGTTGGACTCATTTCCCTCTCTCTTTCGGTCTCTATCATGCTTTCGTCCCCTTCGAATTGTTCTGAGGAGAGAGACATGATGGTGTAATCCGATAGTGACTCTGTTACTCCAGGTGAATCGTAGGAGTAACAATATACCCTGTTCCGCATCACACCGCTCGACACGGGTACTGCTCGTGAGCTCAGCACGGGGCAACCACGGCTGCAGAGGTTCCGTGGTCTTCTCAGTCCGCGTCAAGTATGGATCCCTTCTCGTTCGATATGACCGACGCGAGTTATTAATGCGATGGCACTCAGCCTGACTTCGACGAAAGATTCAGGTAGAGTACAGAGTCACTGGTCTTCGATAGTAATGGTATCGATCAAGATAAAGGTAAAGATAAAGATAAAGACGAAAGTAATTCAGGTAACTTTGATAAAAGCGTGCCAAAGTGTTTTCTCGCGTATAAGATTATTATATTGTTAAGACTCTGATTTCGCCGTTGAGGTCAGGCTAGTCAGGGAATGGCTCGGTATTTATACCCCTCGCCGTAGCCACGAGGCCTACAGAATATGCCATATAGCCTAATCAGGGATCTATGAACGCGATCCTCCAAGTCC
Organism: Morchella sp. 2016-41; assembly: GCA_024713855.1. Taxonomy (NCBI): domain Eukaryota; kingdom Fungi; phylum Ascomycota; class Pezizomycetes; order Pezizales; family Morchellaceae; genus Morchella; species Morchella sp. 2016-41. The sequence goes on from JAMGZD010000021.1 coordinate 1,090,185, forward strand.
TTCCATCGACGGCTTCAACGCTTCTTCTCCCTGTCTCCTCCTGCCGCTGCCTTATCGCCGTAAGATACTCCACGACGAGCCGCGTATTCCTCCGATCGCTACGCCTTGGTTTCATAAGTCCCGGACCCGGCGGGAGGACTCTGGCGGTTTGAAGCTCCGGGGGTTAAATCAGTGGTCGAAAACGTGTTTTTTAAGGTGCGATTCCGCAACTCCGCACTTTGGCTCATACTGGCCACACCGGGTCTTGAGGGTGCGGCCCGAGGGTGTTGGCACATCCGTGATTTTCCTCCTCTTCTTAACACATCTCAATATACCCGTAACACATATATATATCCATCAAACCCCGATGACTCATTCGTGTGATGGAAACCCATAGAAAGAAAACCCAAACATGAACGAAATCCCTAAAGAAACTTAACCAACGAAAACCCGATTACTAATCCTTCTCCTTCCCGAACTTCTCCTCAAGTCTTGGCACGCCGTTACAAGGAGGCTCAATGAAAGGATGGCAGATCACGTCCGCAAAGCAGCTTCACTCAACATCAAATACGAACCAGAGAAGTCAGACCTCATCTTTTTCCGCCCAACCTTCTCCTCACTCCAACAACTCAGAAACCACGCCAACCTCGCAGGACATCACATCCACCCAAAAACACAACTGAAATATGTCGGAGTCTGGATCGACCCTACGCTCTCCTTTAGACCCCACATAGAATACACCATCGCCAGAGGCCTTCAAGTCCTACAGCGAATCAGAACCCTCTCCCTCCAACCTGGTGCAACGGTCAAAACCATCCACCACCTAACCACCCAAGCCTTCCTTCAAACGATACTGTGGGGCTCAGAAGCATGGTGGACAGGGGCGGATCATATCATCCGCTCCCTCACACCCCTCTATAACGAAGCAGCAAGGATCACCACCGGCCTCCCCCAATGGACCAAACAGGAACGACTGCTAAAAGAAGCCGGCCTACCCCCTCTCGAACACCTACTCACCTACCGATCACGGAAATACGGGACCAGAATCCTATGCCTCCCGTACAGCCACCCCATCCACAAACTACTCGCCTCGCTACTACCAACAAGAGAAGCAAACATAAAAGGCACAGGCCTACATCGAATCGCCTCACTCCTCCTCCCGTTCCAAGAAATAGGAGACACCCGAGCCCGCTGGACCCAAACCAAGCAACTCCAAGAGCGAATGTTGGAAGAATGGAACACCCCAGAAACGACCAACTACCACCACCCCGGGATACTTAAAGCGTGCCCACAACTAAAGAAACTCACACTTGCGAAAGCCAAACTCATATCACGCATACGGTGCCAGGCGACTATGATCGACAAACACGCCGCCTACATCGAACAAGAACCATGCCAATACAGCATGGAGAACTCATCAAAACATACCCTCCTCGAATGCCCCCGATGGGCCAAATACAGAACTAAACTATTGGACAAAATTCCAGGTCCGGAGACATGGGAAAACTGGATGTTCTCGAACTTGAAGGTGGAACTTATATTGGAATTTGCAAAAAACACACAGCTACTAGAATGGTACGACGACACTGATGGTCGGGAGGGGGAAGACTGATTTTCTCCTATCTCTTTCCTACTTGTACAACGGCGCGGATGCGAATACTTTTTCTCAAGGCCTTCTCTTTTCTTCGGTTACGTTTTCTCAGTTACATTTCGTTTTTCCTTCGTCTTTCTTTTGTCGTCGCGTTTGGTTTTTCTGGCGGGTGCTCGTTAGGCGTGCAATAAGTCTTGTACTTCGAAGCAATATAAAATCTATCTATCTATCTTCTACTGTTTTCTACTCAATATTATCGCTTGCCCTCACCTAGCATATCACGCTAGGTGGAGCCACTTCTATATTATGCTGGTTATCAATATACACGCTGTTATTCTCTTCTAACGAAGACCGTTGCACCTCGTTTGACTAACTCGACAGCTACTACTGTCGCACCTCGTTGTTACGGGCGAACGGCGTGGAACGACTTCGACACGGCGCCTCGTGACGTGAACATCTAGGATCTTGGCAGGCTGGGTTCGCAGGAGATGGACTCGGACGGAACTACGGAGGGAGACCGGAGCGGCGACTGGACGACGGGACACGAGACGGGCTGGTTCTGGGCTACCCCAGATGGCGGAAGACGGAGAGGACAAGGGACTCTAAAGGCCAGACAGGAGCCGGCTATAAGAGTTGGCCGGGACTGATCAGGACTGCCAGATAGGGAAATGATAGCAGGCGGCGGAGGCGGAGATAAGAGGGCGTGAAGACCAGACGGCGCGATGGTCATACACGTGACTGGTGAGTGAGTTCCGCCAGAGAAGGAGCGATGACGGAACAAGGGCAGGACAGGGCGGGCTCTAGAGAGAGGCGGAGCCGGAACGCGGAGGCAGGACGGGACTAGGACTGGGTCAGGCTCTAGGGAGAGCGGAGCCTGGACGCAAGCGGAGACGGGGCAAGACAGAGCAAGAGACAGAGCGAAGCGGGAGGTCGAAGGCGACCATAGATTTTGGCGCTTTCCCGGGCGAAAGCCCGAGGGACGAGGTTCATTTAGGGGAACGCTTCCTAAGTTCTGGAGAAAGACTGAATTGAAGCGTACAAGAATTACAGGAAGAAAATGACTAGAGAACTAAAAGGAAAGCCGCTCGAAGAGAAACGGGAGGGCTTCCCTATATACAAGAATCATAACGCCGCTGATTAATCCAGACGACGCAACAGGAAGGCAGAGCGAGAAGACAGAGACAGGGAAAGCAGAAGCGAACGGTAACGAGAAACAGGAACGGAAAGAACAGGCGAAGAACGGAGACAGGAACGCACGAAAAACAGAAGAGGAAAACAGGAGCGAAGGAACACGAAAGGACAAGCGATAGCGGAGCATACTCCGACGAAACAGAACCGAGACAGAGACTAGGACAGGCTAGGAAAGTACAGGAGTTCAAGACGAGGAGAAGGGACGGGACAGGGCGGGCGGAGGCGGCAGAGACAGGGACGGAGCACAGACTGAATCGATCGCGAATACCTCAGCGATACATGTGAGGTTCTGAGGCTGATACATGACCTCACGGTCGCAACGGGATCGATCAGATTAGAGGATCGAGGCATAGCCAAGACATAGGAAACCTTCACGAGCCCATAGGATGTGCTTCCAGGTACCAAAGCCATCTTCCGATACGCCCGGGTTGAATAGTCCCGCGACGATAAGGGCTGACAGGTAAAGCCAGAGCAGGAAGAGCCTACAGGGATCGGGAGTTCTAGGCCTCAGGAGCGAACTCCAGGGGCTGCGGCGATAGGGGTACAGGATGGGTCTTGACCTAGGAGACAGAGAAAGACAGAACGACAGAACAGGTCTTTCTGCCAGGGACGTGACCCGGCAGAAAGATACAGGACTTGCAGCCGGGGATCGGATCCGACAGCAAGGGAGCAAGGAAACAGGAAACAGGACGAGAAACAGAACAGGAAACGGGACCAAGGGAACAGGAAACAGAGCCAAGGAAACAGGAACAGGGACAGACTAGAGTCTGCCCGTACGCCGTTACACTCGTACCCTGCAGAATACTTCTACCAACGCCGCCCCTTGAGACGTAGCCACGAGGTCTACAGTGTCTGCCTTATAGTCTAATAGGCGATCTATGAATGTAATCCTCCAAGTTCGTTCATCGATAACTGAAGTGCTGTTTCTCCCGGTTCTCCCCTCCTGCTCGTGTCGTCTTATCGCCGGGAAGATGCTCAACGTATGAGTCGGTGGTATTTCCTCCGATCATTACCCCTTGGCCCTCATATGTCTTGCGGACCCGAAGGGGAGGACTCTGGCGGTTTGACACTCCGGGAGTTAAATTAGGGGTCGAAAGCGTGGTTTTTAAAGTGCGATTCCGCAACTCCGCAATTCGGCTCATACTGGCCACATCAGGTCTCGAGGGTGCGGCAAGAGGGTGTTGTGTTACGTGGGGCCCGTAGGCGAAACAGACGAGGTCCAAGGAACACAGCCGAAGCGATAGACTTAGAGGTAGACTCTAAGCGAGGAAGAAACCTTAAAACCCTTTTGGCCGACGAGACCAAAAGATCGTAGACTATAGACTATGGAGGAATAAAGACTTCGTATTCCTTAACGTACAAGAGAGAGAGAGAGAGAGAGAGATTTTTATTCGCATGGAAGCCTAAGGCTTATCGCGCAACTATACTACCCGAACTACAACCTCCGCCGACTAACCCAAGGAAACGACAAAGGAAAAGATAAAACGCAAACGACTCAATGGCCGCGACACAATATGGGGCCCACGAAGAGGAGGTAAGTAACGCGAGGTACAGGTAAGCAGAATCTAAGCGACAACAAAGAAACCTTCCCGTAGTAAGAATGAAACCATGGGTACTTCTCCAGGGACATCCTACAGTCCGCGCTTTACTCCGTTGAACAATGGGGTCCTCTTAGCGTATTCCAGAACACAAGCTATCAGGTCACCGGTGAAAGTGCTAGGTCATGGCGAGGTTAACCTGGGGCTGGGGTACCGTGATCGTTGGATCATTGGATGGGAAGTCGACGAAGGGCCGAGGTGTGAAAGCGATGGTTTTTGGTTGAGAGTGGTGCCTCGGGCGTCTGCTTGTCAGGCAGCGAGACGTTGAGAGTGGTGGACTGCAATCGAAAGTGCCAGCCGTGGTGTGTTGAGGGGGTGGTCTCGGGGACCAGTAGGTATGGAGGCCTATGGAGGGGCCGTGCAAAAGGTAGGAGGTGAGCTGGGGATGCCAGCTCGGTGAGTTTGGGTGGTCGCAATCGAAAGTGCCGACCGTGGTGGTTGAGGGGTAGTTGAGGGGGACCAGTTTGTTGTGGGTGAGGGGGGCGATCCGCCTCAGGTTGAAAGTGGTGAGTTGGGGTTGCCAACTCGGTAATATTGGGTGGTCGCAATCGAAAGTGCCGACCGTGGTGGTTGAGGGGGTGGTCTCGGAGGACCAGTTTGAAGGGGTGAGGGGTGAGGGGCCGCTGCTGGGATGGCTGATCATTAGGGCCGTAGAAAGAGGGTAAGGCCACGCGAAATGACCTCGGTAAAATTTGAGAAATGTTTTCGCGACGGTAGGAAGTCGAAACTTTCCGGGCTGTCGAGCGCTGGCAGAAGCGCTCGCTAACCTGAGAGTTACTGACAGCGCGCGAACCCGACGTGGTGGCGCTACGAGCCGCCTTGAGGAGGAAACGACCGCTCACCGCGTGGCCGATTTGGCTGGAGGTGAGTGACAGTCGCATCCCGTAAGGGTATCAACTCGGTGAATGGGGGGGCGGGGAGAGGGAGACTCATGTCATAGCATGGGGAACTAGCGAGCCGTAGGCGATGCTAGAACTCTGGGTATCCAGCTTATCTTCGAGGAGGGCTCTCAAGGGCGGTCTGGCCCAGGAGGAAAACACGTTCGCGGAGGAACATGCAAGAAGAAGAAGAAGAAGAACTTCATTTTGCTTAGAAGCCTAAGGCTTATCGCGCAACTATACTACCCGAACTACAACTTCCACCGACTAACCCAAGCAACGCGAGACAAAAGAAAAAGAATAAGTAGCAAACGACTCAATGGCCGCGACACAAGAATGGGTCCCACGAAGAGGGGAAAATAACGCGAGGTACAGGTAAGCAGAGACTAAGTGACAAACAAAGAAACCTTCCCGTCGTAAGAATGACACCACAAACTTCTCCGTCAACTACATATGTCGAAGACGATCCTAAACACTGCATAACCTGAAACGCAAGATCATTACCAAAGTTTCCGCCACATATCGCGACGAACATCAACAGGACTGGGATAAACCACGCGCACGAAGGCAGGAAAGGCCAACCGCAACAGTCTCAGGGGTGAAACATCAGCAAACTTTGGTATTCCTCAGGGCGCAGAGCCTACGCCCTGGGCGGCAGGGACGCCAGGGTAGATTGCTCGCCCCTGACATCGCCACAGCAGGGTACACCCGCCAGGCGTTGCCACAGCATGATGCACGCGCCAGGCGTCGCTGGATCATAATGCCCGCGCCAGGCGTCGCTGGAGCATAATGCTCGCGCCAGGCGATGCTATTACCGTGCCCGACACCTCCAGAGCAGTATTCGCACTCCGCCAGAGCACTCACACCAAGGAGAGCATTCGTCCCAAGGAGAGCACTCACCCCAAGCAGAGCACTCGCCCCAACCAGAGTACTCGCTCCACCGGAGCACTCGCTCCAAGCAGTCCCGAATAGTCCTAATGAGCTTTTTTGCGCTAACGCATCGTGTCTACAGAGTTCCTAGCGATATCACCTACATCCATAGAAAGACCAAAGAATGCCTTCTCTGCGATTTTCTAGGCGCATCGCAAGACCTTCGCCAAAAGACATCCAAAGAATGCGTTGCTCGTCCTGAGAAAGACCTAGCGACGCTTCTCTGCCACAAGACGTCTGGGATAGGCCTCCTGCGTCTGGAGAACGATCAACAAATGAGTCTCCGCCCAGGGACTGGCAACGAATCACGGACGCGTCGGGGACCGCCAGGAGACAGCGGCAGCACCCTGATAGCACTCGCCACTAATATCTGTGCCAGGAGATCAAATCATCACGAGCTACTCGCCAGGCGCCACCAGAACATATCGCTCACGCTCAGAGAGCACTCATCAGTGCTATCCGCGCCAGGAGAGCATTCTCACTGAGCTGCTCGCCAGACACCACCGGAGCATATCGCTCGCGCCAAGACACTCTTCATCAACAACGTTTTCCAGACACTGACTGCTAAGAGATATTGCCCATGCCCAGAAAGCACCATGGCTGCTGCTTTACAAGATCGATCAACGCCAGAGCTGCGGAAACATCTTTAATAATACTAATCAAGCGTGACATCCCCACTTAGCCCCATACGAATCGATACGCTTTCTTCAAAGGAGAGGCATTGCCTCTCAAATGATATCTCACTTGGGTATTCTTCACGCCACTGAACGGTCAGTTACGGAATACTGATACGAAGATCGCAGATATACTGGGATGGCTACCAAACCTTTGACGATGGGGTATGTATCTGCCGATTCGTGAAAGGCATTTAAGCCTTGAGGTTTAGGCCATGGTACAGCTCATCTGAAAAGCTCAATGCCCTGTCTAAGCAGCACTCCAGCAAGAGCTTGCTGGAAATTGTTTCTCATGTATAAGCAGCATTATACTGGTGGAGCGAGCTTGCTGGATAACAGACTCAGATACTGAGCGGCCGATACTCACCTCCCTCTTCCAATCCGCATGCGTACTAGCAGAACGACACGAATTTTGAATTAGACGGTCCTATTGGGTCTAACATTCCACTCAGAAAGACTCGCCATCTGCTCTCGAAAGATTCACCAGATAACATTCGCAATGCCGCCTTTCAATAAAGACTCGACGCTCTCATTGGATAGCACTGTAATACTCTCACGCCATTGGATAGCACTTGGTAATGCTCTCACTGGATAGCACTCGGTAACGCCTCTCTGATAAAGCACTTATGACTGCTCTCAAAGCATTCAACTGAATTCATTCCACGTACGCAAATCTATCCTAGTATTTACCACCCAATTACCAGCATCCACCTCGAACAAATGGGCCATTCCTAATATACTCCGAATATTCACGACCCACATCCTCTTCCTCCTCCTCCTACAGACTTTCAGCAGCCCATGTGAGCTATTAGCGATACCACGATCCTTCGCCTCAAGTAGCCCAACTACACATACCTACATGCGCGCTCGCTTATCCCGCACTTTGAACAGAGCTCACTCGCCCTGCAGTCCCCCAAACACTCCCACTGCTCCGGCGAACCCACCGATACCCATGCCCAATCCTTTCTTATTTTCCCTTCATAAAAGCATTTACGTTCCCGCACACCGATATTGCGAACTCAGTATACGCCAGTGCCTTTGAAATATTGATATCAGAACCTGCAGGCATGTGAAAACCTCCAATTGCCGCCCAAAACGCCTCAGAGCTTCCGCAAAGCTCTGAGAAAGATTCCGCATCTTCGCATACTCCTTTATCGCGCGATATACGCGATATTACTCATTTGCAATCTGTCTGCTACGCTGAATTTCTTCCGATTTCGCTGGAGGGGTTGCAAAGACGCTTCGCGCAGTCCGCTTTCTACTATTGAGCCTTCATTCGCTGCTTTCTTGCGGTCCTCGATTTTGAAAACGCCGAAGAACTCCTTGAGGTTATCCCGATGGCTCCAGAGGATGTCGCCGCGCTCTCGTGACCTCCAACGACATCTTTCAGATTCAGAATTCGATCTCTAACGCCAATCGCCTCGCCCCCATACCCAGTATCTGCATTGCCGCAACTCATGGACGCCTGTAGTTCTTTTACCTGCCGACATGGGCAAGCTCACGACGTCCGCGAGTATTGAAGAATGCTCCCAAAGCGCCAACGCGCCCCGTAGTGCATCAAGACGCCGCACTTTGAATTTAAAGCGATTTTTCCCCAATCTCCTGAGCCTCTAAGCTTCGCGCGCCTGGGAGCCACTAACTGCTTTCGCTCGATCTTTCGCCCTTTAACGCTCTTCAGACGCCTGAATTCTAAAAAGATATCCTCGCTTATGGAAATCTTCAGATAGCTCTCCATATAGTCCAGGCCGTTGATGACTCCCATATTGCGCCATTGCTTAAGTTTCATTAGACTTCGAACGCATTTCAAAGCTTTCGCTAAGTCCGCCCCGACACCCACTCCCGGCTTCAGAGCAGCCGCAGCTTCCTAACGCCCGCCCCAGATTCCGTGATCTCTTCCTCGCCACGGTAGTAGAACGATACGCTTGCTTTGGTATCTGCCAGCCTGCGTAAGGCGCAATCGGCTCAAGCTGTCGAATCCTCCAATCGCGATGCTTCTTCAGGAAGCCCTGAATCCACTCCATCACGCGCTAACATCCCTGCGTAGATATTGCGCAAAGATGTCCGGCTTATTGAGATCGACGATTAACCTCTCGCATACCCCAGAAAGCATCAAGAGCTGTTTTGACGGATCTCGCAACAAGGTATTCCACCGGTTCTAGATTGCCCGCTTCGCCAAATACCTGTACCCTCTCCCCGTAGTCCTCGCGCAAGATAGAGCTTCGACGAAGCTTCAAGATTGCGAACTCCACCGCATCGCGCGCAAGCGCTTACACATGTTTTGCAAGTTTGAGTGCTCGGCTGATCGGGCGATCCAGCCCGAGAAAGACCGGAAAGATAGTCGTCAGAGCCGCCGGCGCATTTGATCAGCTCGCCTCCTGAGAAAGACTCGCTAACGCTTTGAAAGATCTCCCGCTACGCACGACGCAGCGCCATTTGACTCGACGCCTTAAAACGAGCTTAACGAAACAAGGCGTTCTTTCCGAGCCTTTGCACCGTTAGCAGCCCGGCGAGAACGAATGATTGCCCCGCGCTTTATTGCGACCGACGACTTGATGTTCCCGACGGTAAGATAGATGGCTGCGCTTTGTCCCTCGCTGAATTTGTCGACGCGCCATCCGACGCGACATATAATCAGACGACAAGAGACCCTCCGTAACGTATTCTATCGGTAAAGCATTAGCGACATCTCCTGAAAGATCCGGAGTGCAAGCGACAGAAATGGCGCTTACAGCACCAGATCTCCCACCACCAATCTCCTGATGCATTTCCCCATACATTCGCCGACATTACGCCCACCACACACACACCAACGACTTTGGAAGACGCTGTCTGTAAGATATCGACGACAACCATTGATCGCGGTAGTAGTAGGAGATCTTCTCCCCAATATCCACCTCCGAACGATTCCAGCTTGCCTTCCTAGTGGCTGCTCATTTCCTCCAACCTCTTGATAAAACCCCGCCCAGGAGCACTTGCCACTACTCGGAGGAGCAGAAAGAAGCTGTCAACGTTCCCCGCGAGGCTTTAGACAGCAAGTAGCCATTCTGAACTCAGATGTCGACCAAATCGCCACGTATTGAAGAGGACTTCGCAAAGACTCGTAGTCCTCCGGCAAAGTTGCCCCCAAGACCTCCTAAACTGTCGTCAGACGCCATACGCCCATTTGAATCGCTGCCTCTCCTCCATCACGAATACGATTCGATTCGGCGTCCAAATTGTTACCCGAATCTGAACGTGTCCGGACTCAATCAGAAGGCCTCTGAATAGCAATCAGGAACGCTTCGCCTCGCCAGTGTCGCCGGGTTTCTGCCGATTGATCGCGCTTCCAGCATGAATATTGATTTCCCACCATTCATCTACTTCTAGCGACGATCGCTCAAGACGCCTATCAAAATTCGCTGAGGAGCTGCACTTCGCTGCAAAAAGGCAAGACGATTTCATTGGACTCGAGAATTTGCAGTCTGCCAAGCGGAGGCTCTTCCTGCAGGCGCAGAGAGCCGCTTTACGAACGGTTTGTTAGCCAACAACGAGGCTCTCGACGCCAAGCTGTGCAGAGCCGCTTCTACGAGCGATTTGTCACCCAATTCTACGCAGAGCGCCACACTTAGCAGAGTGCTCGCCGAGTGATTGTAAGCTCATACCACACCTCCAGCAGAGCAGCGCTGACTTTGACGCCATACATCTCCAACTAATACTGAAAACACAAACACGAAGCATGCAACGAAGCATGCAACGAGGAAACAAAGCAATCATGCCACCAGCGACGCCTGTTCTGCCCTCTCTCAAAGATTCGCCACCCTCGCTAAGACTCGCGAAAAGCTATTCAGATCGAGAAACCGCTTCAACGGAAAATTCAATACCAATATCGACTACGACCAAACAATACACACTGTCCGACTCGGCCATAGCGCACAGAGCCCCGACACCAACAAGAACCGAACTCCAACCCAACTTTGGAATCCAATTGATACCACTGTTGGTACTACCGCCGAAGATTCCCGAAGACGCCAGAAAGATTCATCTACGCTATTCAATTGAATCAAACCACCAGAGTAGAATCCTTCGAAATACGCAGAGATTGATCTACGCTACGTATTGGAGAAACATTGAAGACGGCTTGGAGCAAGATATGCAGCTGCCGTTGAAAGACTCAAGAGTGCCTCAGATAAAGACATGGGTGCTCCTATAAAGACACGCGCTGCTTTCTGAAGACGATGAGCTCTGGAATAAAGAGATTCTATTCGTATAAGAAGACACTTCTCTTCCTTCCGCATCGCTAGAGATTCCCGACTATCTTCCAAAGACCACCACTTTATACCCTCACTGCTATCAAAGTTTTCACGACATCTCCTCTCAGATTGCCTCACGCTTCAAGCTTTACGGTTCAAGTTTCAAGTTTCGAAAGTTGAAAGTTCGAGCTTTCAAGCTTTCAAGCTGCACATCTAAAGAATCATATATAAGCAGATATCCTCCTTAATTCTATTGCTCTCAGAACCATACTCATCAAATATTCTATATTCACTAGCCACCTTCACTCCACCCTCAGAGCACTCCACAGAGCTCACAGAAGAAGCGAGATCGCACTCCAGACACCGACGATTCAGAGACCAAAAAACGTCGAAAGGAAAAGGCTTATAAGGAGAAGAAGAAGCAGGACTCGAGATAGAGGAGCAGAAGGCGCTTGAGATTTTGCAGAAGAAAGTGCAGGAGAGAGAGCAGAGGAACGCGCAGAAGAAGAAGAGAAGGCGCGCAGAAGAGAAAGAGAAGTCCTCACCTTCGCTGCCTCAGAAAGAGCAGGAAGCATCCAGCCTATCCCAATAGAGATAGGAGAGACACCCCGCCACAGTCGATGCTGCCCGAGAACACCTGCCACCGCCTCTCAAAGACTCAGTGATTTTCCCAAAGCAATGGGACGAAAGAAAGAAGAGCGAAAGCAGTAGCAATGATAGCGATAAAGAAAAAGTCAAGCAAAGCGGCAGCGACAGCGACAGCGATAATGATAATATGAGCAGGAAGGCAACCTGAAGTCGAGCCCCACAGAGACGTTCTGCAGCATAAGACAGCAGGCCCACCAGGCCCAAAGAGCACCTAAGCCCAAAAAGCTGCTCAGCAAAGACAAGCAGCAGGCCCAAAGAGGCCCAGCAGCACCCAAGCCCAAAAGCGCTCAACAGCAGTTCTCAAAGCCCTAAAGAGAACTAACACCAACAAGTCTCCAGCTTTTCCCAGAAGCAGCCTGTTCCGCATCACACCGCTCGATACGGCATCTGCTCGCGAGCTCAAAGACGGGGCAAGAACCACGGCGTAGAGGTTCCGCCTCTTCTCAGTCCGCGTCAAGTATGGATCCCTTCTCGTTCGATATGACCGACGCGAGTTATAAATTCAATGACACTCAGCCTAACTTCGACGAAGATTCAGGTAGAATACAGAGTCACTAGTCTTCGATAGTAATGGTAACGATCAAGATAAAGGTAAAGGTAAAGGTAAAGGTGATCTTCGATAAAAGCCGCCAAAGGCTTGTTCGCAGATAAGATTATTATATCATAAGACTCTGATTTCGCCGCTTACGCTGCTAGTCAAGGAATGGCTCGGTATTTATATTCCTCAGCCACACGGCGCCTACAGAATACGCCATATAGCCTAATCGCGATCTATGAACGCGATCCTCCAAGTCCTTCCATCGACGATCGCAACGCTTCTTCTCCTGCTCTCCTCCGCCGCAGTATTATCGCCAAGATACTCCACGCACGAGCCGCGGTATTCCTCCAATCGCTACGCATTGGTTTCTCATACGCCCCGCGGACCCGGCGGGAGCGACTCGGCGTTTGACGATCCGGGTTAAATCAGGGTCGAAACGCGTTTTTAAGCGCGATTCCGCAACTCCGCAGACTTTGGCCATACTGGCCACACCGGCCTCGGCGCGTGCGCTGGCGACATCCGCGATTTTCCTTCTCTTCTTAACACATCTCAATATACCCCTAACATCGCCGCCGCTACCACCATCGCCGTCCACAAACCGAACTTCGCTTCATGCCTCGCCCAAAAGTTAGCCCCAGGCTTCACAGAGCTCTCAATTCGACATCCCTGCCGGATACCAATACCCGCCTTTCCATCGGCAGAGCAGGCGCAGCGACCCAAGATCGCGCCTCAGAAACTCCACCGCTACTACCAACGACGCCAATCCTCCAGCTCCTCGCCAGAAAGAAGATCGCCCCTGCTCTCAAACTCCAAAGAGACGACTTAGGCAAATAAAGAAAGATATCTTTAGGCTTGATCAACCTACCTAAAGCCAGACACTACCGTCCGCAACGACTCCAAAGCCGAGACGCACAACACCGGGGCCAACAAAACCATTTCCGAGCAGCAGCCTTCACGCTTCTGCCTCTATGTGCTGAATACGCGCCTCTCGCGCTTTCGCCCATGAACGGAGGCAATACCGCACTCGCAGAAAGACTCGCCAACGCTGCTCATTACCGACGCGCAGAAGGAAAAGTTATTGAGGGGCAGGAATCGCCAGTTTAGGGAAGTTGCTGACGCAGATGGATGATGACGAGACAGCCGTCGGCGCCTAAGCAGAACGGGACCCAGTGTCCGCTGATCTCGATAGACCGTCCATAATGGTCACGGTAGACCCGACGCCTTTCTTCTCTGTAGTTGCCCCGCCTGCAGATCTATAATCAACCATCGAGGAAATCAGAATTTGTTCATCGCAGATTCTGACAAAGATAACGCTTTCCAGACCTTCTGCAACTCGATCACGAAGACACCCCACCGACAGAGAATCAGTGAGTATCTATAACGAGCCCATTCTAACTGGATTGCATGACGAAAGATGCTAACCGCGCCCGCTATACGCTGAGTAGCTATTGGTAGAAACCAAGACCGCGACATACGGCGTAGTGTGGGCCGCTACCAGCTACAACAGAACCATATTCCGCGACTAGGAAGAGGCCTATTCACAGAAGGACAGGCTGACGAGCCTATGCTGACTGACTAGAAGGCCGCCAGAGTAGGACTGATTGTCCCACGACCCTCTGCATCCTCCGAAGATTTGACACGCCGCCACAGCAGAGACTCCTACCGGTTTCTACAATGCCCATGAAATTTCACGGCAACTAAAGCCGGCTAATCATGCAGGCAAAGGTTGTGTGACAACCAAGCGGCAGATTACCTATAGGCTTTGACTAAGGGTGGCACTGAAGGGCTTGGAAACTCCTGCTGGCGGTTAAATGGAAAAGCGGGGTAGCGGTGGAATGTTTGCAAGCACTGCGACTCAGTCCCACTGGGAATTAGTAACAAACTTGGAGCAGAGAATCAAAGGCTTTGGAGTATAAGTACTCGGCCTCACTCTCGCTCATTAGTTCTCCACGATCCATCCTCAGACAGAAAACGAAAGAGAAGCAAGTTGTTCAAGATTATTCTAAGCTTCTGGTAAGAATCTTGAACCTGTAACCTGATTTCTATTCTGCACGGCCGCTCTATTCTATTATTCTCAGCAGTCTAGGACCTGCTACAGATCCGTGAAAGACTCGACAACGCTCCACCGCATCTAATCCTCTGCTCAGCCAACGGAGGTCCAGCATCACCGATTCGGAAGATAGAGGCTGGCTGAAGAATAGCGCTGGCAGGCCTGGAGGATACTCGCGATTCTCCACAGAAATGCCACGCTGCGCTAATTTGGGTGCTGAAACACCGCCGCTGTCACGAAAGATTCCTCATATCGGCGAAGACGATTACACCACGCTTGATATTCCAGCAGAGGACTCTGACTACGAGGAGGGAAATCATCGCGATTAACGCTAAAGGATCGGCAGATATTTGCCCAGAACTGACGCCAGAACCAAAGGCTAATTCAGACTTTGTTAGACGCCACGATAGACAGCAGGACGCTATCGACGACTTAGACCCCAAATACCGGCGGAAGTATCCTCTGGGGTTGCTGACGCAAACTTCGCATGCAGAATCTGACGCCGCCGGATAGCGCCAAGAGAGCTGCTGACGACTCGCGCTGCTGCTGGAGGCGCGGTGGTGGTGGCGGTAACCTCTCCGGTGGTGGTGGTGGTTGTGGTGGTAATCCTCCTCCGCGGTGGTGGCAGCCTCCTCCGCCGGGACTCCTCCTCCTCCTCCTCCTCCTCCTTCTCCTCCTCTCCGGCTGACCTCCTCCTCCTCCTCCGGCGGGACCTCCTCCTCCTCCTCCGGGCGACCTCCTCCTCCTCCTCCGGGACCTCCTCCTCCTCCTCCTCCGGGACCTCCGCGGTGGTGGGCGGCGGGTGACAGGCATCATTAGTTTCTTTGAGATAATCTCTCGCTTCTTCTGCTCAATGAACGCTTACTCAATAGCGTATTTATTGTTTTACGAACGCTTGCAAACGCTACTCAGATCATTACTTTCCTTCAGATAATCTCTCCTTTCTTTCTGTCGAACGATCGCCACCTTAATAGCCAGATGCTTTTTATCGAAATACGGCCAGTGCTCCCGGGATTGCTCTGCTATTTGATGTTTAGATTTCCTTTATATGAATACATAGGTTTCATCATTTTAGATTTTCTTATATCCGATTAGATTTCTTATACTAGATTAGATTAGATTAGATTAGATTACGTTCTTCCATTTCTTCTTAATTGAATTGCAGTCGGTTCAAACTCCTATAGTGCTCTCAGAGCACTCGTTATCACTTTGGAAAGTGCAGTAAACGAGTGACTAGAAATTACTCAGATGCGAATGGACGCTTGAGTCTGAAAATTTCTTCTTGTTTCTACGACAAAAACTCGTCGCCAAAGATTGATTTCAAATCAAATCACGCAAAAGAACGCTCCTAGAAAGACATTGGATACTCCTGCCAGCAAGCAGAATGGCTCAACAAGCCGATCTGCCGGTTCAAGACTTCTCTCGCAGTCACCACAACTTCCAAGACCACCCAAGAAAGATGATGATTCACAGACCGATGGGTCTGAAATATCATTCAGCAGATTGACTCACTCTACCAGCACTCGAGTAGTCAATCGACCAAGACTCGAGCAGTCACGACCACTGCCCCAATAGCAGAAGCGCTTCTCCGCTCTACCGACACATCGACTAAGAAGCAGTTCTAGAAGTAGAATTCCATCTCCCAACGGCAATACCGACAGCAAGAGCATGAGGAGAGGAAACGCCAGAAGTGGAGGAAACCGCCGATACGAGCCACTCGAAGATGACAACTCCCTGCAGAACGCCGAGGAGAGCTCTGAGGAGAATCCTGACGATCCGAAGACCAACTCAAGACTCCACCCAGCAGAGATCCCAAAATACGGGAAGAGACCAGACAAGTACAGCCGACTACTGCCGAAAGATCGCAACGCTTGAGAGACCAACCGAGCGGTAGCGGAGGTTATTGCTTCCTCCGACGCCTCGCCGGATGCGATACAGGTTCGACTCTCCCACCCATTAAGGTTCAGGACAAAACGCTTAACGCTTTCAGAGGGGAAAGACGTCCGCCGCAAAGGTAAGACAGAGAGCAGCTCCCACTTCGCACCTGACAGAACGCATCACAGCGCGCCACCGCATCCCACTGCACTCCACTCCGTACCCAGCCAGGAAGATCTCAAAGATCGCCAATAGCATCTCGCGATCATCTCCGCATCTCGCGAAAGCATTCCCGCATCTCAGAGAGAAGACCGATATTCTCACAATTGATGCCTGACGCCGCCTGCTTTATTCTCGCAATATTGACTACAGCTCTTCCACACGACATCAATCTTTCCTCCACGCTCGGCGACGGGCGATTCCTCCCACTTACCGCACCTATCGCTCCTCACCGCCTTTGAGGCGCATGAGTTTCATGAGCAGTCCCCGATTCCTCAAGCCCTCGTGATATTTACCAGTAAGACAACCAAGATACGATATTGCACCGCCTTCATCTATCAGGACGGAAATGCTCCTATAGCAGAAAGTGTTAGTAGTATTCCGATAGCACTGACCACCGCTTGAGAAAGATCGTTAACATTCGTGACGAAAGAACCTATCTCAGCGATCCTCGTTACCTAGCTCGAGGAGTGCAAATGTTTCTCTCAATGCAAGCCCAGAGTGATTGAGAAGGAGTGCAAAGACACTAATCGACCACACTCTTCTACACGAGCCTTTCCCCGCGTGCTTTCAGACTGGTAGTAAATACGCGCAGCTGCCAGCCGCAGGGACGTTCGCAGATCTCGACGGCGTCCTTATCAAACAAGTGCGATGCTCCTGAAACGCTCACGAGCTTCCTAAGTGTAATTGACACCGACAGTCAGAAGTCTACACTCCAGAGCCGCAAGACTGTAACGGAGCCCACCATCGCCCGCTACAAAGATACTTGTTCCACTAGCTCATCTGACCCTAGGGTAACTCCGCTACTCCTTCTTCATCGACGAAGAAGAGACAGGACAGCCTCTATCTTTCACAGATGGAAAGTAGAGATCCCTGAGAGTAAGAGTTCTTACAAGTCAAAACCAGCGACTGGATATAGTTGGAGCAAAAGCGATCAGAATGCCGAGAGGTCGGGCGACCCTAAACATAAGTCACCCTACTCAAGAACGGAACTTTGAGGTGCAATAACTCCGCAACGGATGCTCGGAAAATGCGTAGCACATCAGAGCGATCCTGTCGGCGGTCCGGAGCAAGGTAGCTGTCAATTCAAAAATACGCTTTGGACCTCAAAATAACTCCCGAGCGCCAAACCGACGGAACGCCCGATTTCGCCTCCCAGTGCATCTTTTGAGCCGAGGATGCAATCCAAGCTACCAAAGCAAACACTTCACTTTGAAAACACCCAAATCGCTATATAATTATTAGAAACCGTAGTTAAACGGATCGGCCACCCGCTAGCCTAGGCCCCGACTCCGCCACTTAACAATTGCGCGATTTGACTCTGGAAAGTTCCTCCGGCGCTGGTTGCAATCCTCACTCTACCTCATAGGAAATAGTCGCGCTTCGACTATTGACAGGCAGATTGCCGCCAGAAAGAGAACTCGATCAAGCCTAATCTTATAGTTGTTCTAAGCCCTGCGTTAGCTCTCTCATTATCAGCGGATCTTTACTAGCTAAGAGACCCCTTTAAAGCTTATTAAGTTCCTGACTTAAGAACGCTCTATCATACAAAATTTATTGCTTCGAACGTCCCATCATAACTCGTTATCCTTACTTTCTATTTATCTCATCCGAAAAGTCACGGTCGCGCACATCATAGCACTTCGCTACACGCACTTGACGACGGCGTTAAAGAGTCGCACGGATTCGACCATCTACGGGCTTAAAAGCTCTCAAGATCAAGCGGCGCTGCTCAAGAGAGTATCTTTGAAGAACGACGCTTGACCCTCAAGCGCAAAGATTACGGCGATGATCAATCCCCGAAGTACCCGGGTGCTCACAGAAAGACTTCGCCATTAACGCCGGAGAAAGACTCAGAACGCCGCTAACAGATACTAGACCTACCGCCTACGCCATACCGAGACATCGACATATTGTACTATAAATACTTGATCAGGACGCGATGAAAAGACCCCAGCTCCTAGAGGATTACCCTACGCTTATTTGCCTTCGATATCCACTGCGATTTGGCATGATTCGGCATTTGCGAACGAACATACATGAAGCCGCACCATTTCCAAATACACAAACGAAATGTTGTCGCAAAGATCCCCGATCCTCACAACAAGGAAGCCTTGAAAGAGCTGATGGACGCCGATATTACACACGAAAGAGAAACGCTCAATGCGACGAAAGAACACACTACTGGCGAAAGAGGCAGAATCAGGACGCAACGCCGGAGCGCGACATGATAACCTCCGGAAAAGCGTATGCCACAGAGAGTGCTTTTCCGATATCGGCGCTAACTTTGACAGATACGGCAGAAGAAAGCGATCACTATCGGCGTTATACCGAAGATGGATTCAGCGGCGACGACGTAGCGTTAGGGCGTCGATTCAAAGATTCGAATGCTCGAAAGCACCCCGAAGGCCGAGAGGATATCTCTGCCCGGCAACGATGGCGCCATGAAGAGGCTCACGCCAACTTCGGCATTGAAGCGAGGCGAGAGGTAAAGAGGAGGATCGCGAGGAGAGGAGGAGGAAGAGGATCTAGGCAGTGGCAGTGCTTTGGAGAATGAATGGGCTGGAAGAGCGCAAGGGCACTGAGGCTTAATCGCTGAATGGCGTGAAAGAAGAGAAACAAGCTGAGATACCTATGCCTGTATTATATTTGATTACGGCGATTTCTAGACGCTTGTAGCGTTAGTATTTAGTAATAGAGTCACGATTTTGGATGCCCGCAGCAAACGCTTACTAACGCAAAGCAGTAGTAATCATTGAAAAACAACAGGGCCAGAAATGCAGTATCAGCCGGAAATGAGGCCCGTAAGCATTAGCATTACGCCTGCGGCCGCCAGAGCTCCAGCGCCCGAGCAGGTAGTATTCTCCGCGAGAAGCATTCCGTCGCAGAGCGGGCGATGTAAACATTCCGCTATGCAGAAAGATCGGCCGAAAGAGAATTCCGCCGAGAGACGCGGAGAGCATTTCGGGCATGCGCAAGTATTCCGCAGGCACGGCGCGCGACAAGAGAAATGCCGCAGCCTAGTCGTCGGCGATAGCAGTTTTCGCAGAGCATGACGCAAGCCGGCGCGTCTTCGCGAAGAAGAAAGATATAGAAGTTGGCTTCGCCAACAGAAGATGCCGTTGAAAACCGAAATGATAGTATTGAATACGACATGCAGAAGACGCTTAAGGAGAGAAGAGAAACAGAGAAAGCTTGGAGAGCCCTCAATATACCCGCGAAATCCTACGATGACTACTCGCCAATGACTCACGATCACGCAACCGACAGAGTTTTCACCGAACATAAGAGAACACGACCGAACAACTATTACTAATCCAGTTCCTCCATCCCCAACGACTCCACCAATCGATCCATGAAAGCATTCCGTCGAGAGAGTGTCAGGCGAGAAGATCCGCGATAGCCTGAAGCGGGTAGCCCCTGCGCAAATGAGCGAGCAGACATTATCGGGGCGCATTAGTGCCGCCAGGGCGCCGCAGGTAAGACTAGCGCCGCTGCGCTGAACGCTGCGCGCAGAAGGCGCCGAACGCTCCGCTGCTTCTCTGGAGGCAGTTTACCCATACCGCGCGCTGAAGGCCCAGAGCTGATGGAGTGCAGAGGTTTCTGACGCAACCTCTCGCTGTATAAAAAGTGAAGAAAGCCCGCAGCTACCAATACAAGAAGAGGCCTATTTTGAAGTTTCGACCGTGCGACAAGAAAACAAGGAGAAGTTTCAAGAAAATTCCTCGACACCGCAGAGAAGGAGCAATCCTAATGCAGTGTATATTGAGACGCTGGCAAGAAAAGGAAAATCACGACGCGCTAACACCCTACCGCACTCGAGACCCGCGCCAGTAGCCTAAAAGCGGAGTTGCGGAATCGCACCTTAAAAACACGTTTTCAATTCGATTTAACCCCGATCGCCAAACCGCCGAGTCCTCCTTCGGGTCCGCAGACATACGAGAGCCAAGGCGCGCATCGTGACACATCGCCACGCTGGCATCTTTCAGCGAGATGAAACGAAGAGAGGAGAACAGCGAAAAGATTGCAGCCATTGACGAGCGGAGGATCACATTCAGATCTCGACAGCTATACAAGATATTCTGTAGCCTCGCGGGTATAATATCGAGCCATTCTCGACTTAGACATCAACGGCGAAATCAGAGTCTTAACAATATATTAATCTTATACGCAAGCAAACACTTTGGCACGCTTTTATCAGTGATACCTGAACATTACTTTCGTCTTTACCTTTACCCTGACCTTCATCATTACTACCGAAGATTCGTGACTCTGTACTCTACCTGAATCTTTCGCCGAAGTTAGGCTGAGTGTCATGATGGGAAGCAGACAGTATTACACTCCTCCACTCCACACGGAAGATAGTGATCATAAAGAGACACCGCGTGAGCACATTTAGAGACAGGAATCTTACTTTGCCAATTGCATGTGCAAGGCAGCATAACCCTGATATTCACTTAACTCAATACCATAAACCTGAGGAGGACTACTGCAAGCAGAATTGTCTCCAAATAAGCGGTCACAGTGGTACCCATCTCTATCTACCAAACACCGTAAGATAAGATGATACCAAATAGTGGCTGTTCCATCACACCGCTCGACACGGGTACTGCTCGTGGAGCCTTTCAAAGCACGGCATAACCACGGCTGCAGGTTCCGCTGGCCTTCTCAGTCCACAAGTATGAATCCCTTCTCGCTCGAGCATGACCGACACGAGCTTATAAATTCAACGACACTCTTAACTTCGACGAAGATTCAGGTAGAGTACAGAGTCACTAGTCTTCGATAAGAATGATAACGATCGCCGAAAGGTAAAGGAAAAGGTAAAGACGAAAGTAATGCTCGCGATTCGATAAAAGCCACAAAGCGCTTGCTCACAGATACGATTATTATATCATAAGACTCTGATTTCCGCTGACGCCAGCGCTAGTCTGCGAATGGCTCGCATTTATACCCTCGCCTTGGCCACGGCGCTACAGAATACGCCATATAGCCTAATCAGGATCTACGAACGCGATCCTCCAAGTCCTTCCATCGATGGCTGCAATCCTTCTTCTCCCTGCTCTCCCATCCTGCTCGCTGCCTTATAGCCGTAAGATACTCCACGCACGAGCCGTGGTTCTCCTCCAATCGCCACGACATTGGCCTCATACATCAAAGAAACTCCCAGATTCCTCGCGCGCAGAGCCTACGCCCTGGGCGCCAGGGACGCCAGGCGCCGCCAAGAAGCATCGCGCTTTACGCGCCACAAAGACGATGCCCGCGCCAGGCGTCACCAGAGCACGATGCCCACGCCAGGCGCCGCCAGGGCATAATGCTCGCGCCAGGCGCCGCCAGGGCATAACGCCGCGCCAGGCGCCGCCGGAGATAACGCCGCGCCAGGCGATCCTGGAAGATAATGCTCGCGCTGCGCGATGCTATCACCGCGCTCGACGCCCAGAAAGACTATTCGTGACTCCGCCAGAAGACGCGCTTCCAAGGAGAAAGATTTCGCCCAAGAGAAGACTCGCCTAACCAGAAAGACTCGCTTCCACTAGAAGACTCGCTCCACCAGAAAGACTCGCCTCCAAGAGTACCGAATAGTCCTAATGAGCCTTTGCGCCGCTATTACATCGTCTACAGAAATAGCTTCCTGGGCCGATATCACTCAACATCCATAGAAAGACTCCAAGAATGCCTTCTCCGCTGCTTTTTCTAGGCGCATCGCGCACCTTCACGCGCCAAAAGACGCCTGCGCAACGCTGCTGCTCGCCCTGAGAAAGACCCGCACGCTTCTCCGCCACAGACGCTTTCTCCGCCACAAGACGCCTGCAGGCCTCGCGCCTGATAACGACGAACGAGCCCCGCCAGGACTTAAGAACGAATCACGGATGCGCCGGGACCACCAGGAGACAAAGACCAGCGCTACCGATAGCACTCGCCACTAATATTCCGCGCCAGAGATCAAATCATAACGATCTGCTCGCCGGCGCCACCAGAACATATCGCCACGCCCAGAGAAGACTCGCCGCGCTTATCCGCGCCAGGAGAAAGATTCTCACCAGCCTGCTCGCCAGACACCACAGGAGATATCGCCACGCCAAGACACACTTCACAACAAAGTTTTCACCGATCAAGAGATATCGCCACTTCCTGAGAAAGACCGTGCTGCTGCTGCTTACAAGATCGACCAACGCTGGAAACATCTTTGATAATACTATTCAAGCGCGACATCCCCACTTGTAATCTATACGAATCGATACGCTTTCAAAGCGAGAGAGAGATTGCCGCCTTCTCAAACGATATCTCACGCGCAGATTCTTCACGCCACTGAACGGTCGGGCCATGAATATCGATACGAAAGACTGCCGCAGATACTGGATGGCTACCAAACCTTCGACGACGATGATTCGCCGACGGCGAGCGATTTGAGCCTCGAGGTTTAGGCCACAGACGGCTCGCCTGAAAAGCCTCAATGCCCGCCTAAGAAAGACTCCAGCGAGCTTGCTGGAAATAGTTTCCCAAGATAAGCAAAGATTACGCTGCCGAAATGAAATTTGCTTGATAACAGACTCAGATACTCGAGCCGCCGATACTCACCTCCCTCTTCCATCCGCACGCTGCATTTCAGCAGAACGACACGAATTTTGAATTAGACGGTCCTATCGGGCCTAACATTCCACTCAGAAAGACTCGCCACTGCCCTCGTGAAAGATTCACTAGATAAAGACTCGCAACGCCGCCATTCAATAAAGACTCAGAACGCTCTCACCTGATAAAGCACTCCAGAATACTCTCACATCATCGGATAAAGACTTGCAGAATGCCTCACCTGATAAAGACTCGGTAATTTTCTCACATCATCGGATAGCATTCGGTAACGCCTCACCTGATAAAGACTTACGACTGCTCTCAAAGATTCAACTGAATTCATTCCACGACGCAAATCTATCCTAGTATTTACCAGCCAATTACCAGCATCCATCTCGAACAAACGCCATTCCTAATATAATTCGAATATTCACGACTCCACATCCTCTTCCTCCTCCTCCTACTGCACCTTCAGCAGCCCACGAGAGCTTATCACGATACCGCGATCCTTCGCCTCAAGTAGCTCAACTACACATACCATGCTACGCTCGCGCTTATCCCGCACCTTGAACAGCCTCTACTGCCCTGCAGTCGCCCCCAAACACTCCCACTGCTCGGCGAACCTACCGATACCCATGCCCAATCCTTTCTTATTTTCCTTCCTAAAAGCATTTACGTTCCCGCACACCTGATATTGCGAACCTCAGATACGCCAGTGCCTTGGAATATTGGTATCGGAACCTGCAAAGACGTGAAAACCTCCACCCGCTGCCCAAAACGCCTCAGAGCCTTCCGCAGTTCTCCGAGAAAGATCCCCGCATCTTCTGATACCCTTTACCGCGCGATATAGCTGAGCATACCATTTGGTAACTGCGCATGTTTAATACTCTTCCGCCGATTTCATGGAGGGTTGCAAAGACGCTTTGCGCAGTCCGCTTTCTACTATTGGAGCGCTCATTCGCTGCTTGCGGTCCTCGATTTTGAAAACGCCGAAGAACTCCTCGAGCGTTATCCCGACGGCTTGCGACGTGCCGCTAAGGCCTCGTGACTTCCAACGACATCTTTCAGATGAATTCGATCTCTAACGCCAATCGCCTGCCCCCATACCCAGTATCTGCAAATACGCCGACCATGGACGCCTCTGTAAGCTTCTTTACCGCCGCATACGCAAGCTCACGACGTCCGCGAGTATTGAGAATGCTCCCAAAGCGCTCAACGCGTTCCCGCAGTGCATCAAGACGCGCACTTTGATGAAGTTGAAGTGCGATTTTTCCGAATCTCCTGGAGCCTCTAAGCTTCGCTTCCTGGGAGCCACTAACTGCTTTCGCTCGATCTTTCGCCCTTTAACGCTCTTCAGACGCCCTGAATTCTAAAAAGATATCCTCGTTTATGGAAATCGCCGAGATAGCTTTCCATATAGTCCAGGGTGCTCAGATGACTCCCATATTGCGCCATTAAGTGGAAGTTTCATTAGACTTCGAACGCATTTCAAAGCTTTCAAGCCGCCTCCTGACAGCCACTCCCGGTTTCTCAGAGCAGCCGCGAGCTTCCTAGAACGACCGCCCCAGATTCCGTGATCTCTTCCCTTGCCATTGGGTGGTAGAACGATACGCTTTGTTTGGTACTGCCAGCCCAGGGTAAGGCGCAATCGGCCTGCCGCTGTCGAATTCCTCCAATCGCGATGCTTCTTCAGGAAGCCCTGAATCCACTCCATCACGCGCTTCAACATCCCTGCGTAGATATTGCGCAAGATGTCCGGCTTATTGAGATCGCACGGATTAACCCTCGCATACCCCAGAAAGCATTGAAGAGTGTTTTGACGGATCTCGCAACAAGGTATTCCACCGTTCTAGATTGCCCGGCTTCGCCAAATAGCTGTACCCTCCCCTCGTAGTCCTCGCGCATAGAGCTTCGACGAGCTCCCAAGATTGTGAACTCCACCTCGCATCGCGGCAGCGCTTAGTGCTGATGTTTTGCAAGTTTGAGTGCTCGGCTGATCGCGATCCAGCCCGAGAAAGACCGGAAAGCATAGTCGTCAGAGTCGCCGGGCAAGATTTGATCAGCTCGCCTCCTGAGAAAGCACTCGCGAATGCTTTGAAAGATCTCCCAAGGGCACGACGCAGTGCCATTTGACTCGACGCCTTAAAACGGAGTTAACGAGTTGTGTTCTTTCCAGCTTTGGTGGCACTGGTAGCAGCCCGAGGAGAATGAATGAATGCCCTGTGGGCTTATTGCGCACCGACGACTTGATGTTCCCGATGGTAAGATAGATTGGCCAGGCTTTCTTGTCCTCGCTGAAATTTGTCGATGTGTGCCATCCGACGCGCATATAATTGGTACGACAGTAGACCCTCCGTAACGATTCTATCGAAAGCATTAGCGACATCTCCTGAGATCCGGAGTGCAAGTTGGCAGAGCGAGGCCATTACGAACCTGTATCTCCCACCACCAATCTCCTGTATGCATTTCCCCATACATTCGCCGAACTCATTATGCTCCACCACAGGCGCGCATACCAATGACTCGGAAGGCACGCTGTTCTAGAAGATATCGGACGACAACCATTGGATTGCGGTAGTAGTAGGAGATCTTCTCCCCAATATCCACCTCCGAATGATTCCAGCTTGCCTTTCCTAGTGTGTCGCTCATTTCCTCCAACCTTCGATAAAACCCCGCCGTGCTGTAGGAGCACTCGCCACTACTCGGAGGGGCGCAGAAAGAAGTTCGCCGATGTTCCTCGCGAGGCTTTTAGACAGTGTGAAGTAGCGCCATTCTGAACTCAGATGCTGACCGAACGCGCCATGGGTATTGGAGAAGTTTCTGCGAAGACTCGTCGTAGTCCTCCGAGCCGTAAAGTTGCTCCCCAAAGACCCTCAGAACCGTCGTAGATGCCATACGCCCATTTGAATCACCGCCGCCTCCTCCATCACGAATACGATTCGGATTCGAGGTCCGAATTGTTACCCGAATCTTGATCGAAAGTGTCAGATTCCGACTCAGAAGGCGCCTCTGAATAGCAATCGAATGCTCTCGCTCGCCAGTGTCGCCAGGGTTTCTGCTGATTGATCGCGCTCCAAAGCAGTGAATATTGATTTCCCAGCCATTCATCTGCTTCTAAAGGATGGATCGCTCAAGACGTCTGTCAAAATTGCGGAGGAGCTGTACACTTTGCTGCAAAAAGGGCAAGACGATTTCATTGGACTCGAGAATTTGCAGTCTGCCAAGGAAGAGGCTTCTTCCTGCAGGCGCGCAGAGGCTCTATGAACGATTTGTCAGCCAATCATCATGAGGCTCCCGACGCCTGTTGTTCAGAGTGCTCTACGAGCAATTCCTACGCAGAGTGCCGCTAGCAGAGTGCTCACGAGCAATTTGTAATCCCACGCAGAGTGCTCACTTAGCAGAGTGCTCGCCGAGTGCTTGTAAGCCTTGCGCCGCAGACTCCAGCAGAGCATGGCTGACTTTGACGCCATACATCTCCAACGGAATACTGAAAACACAAACATGAGCATGCAACGAGCATGCAACGAGAGAAACAGCAATCATGCCACCAGCGACGCCTCCGTTTCTGCCCTCTCAGATTCGCCACCTCGCTAAGACTCGCGAAAGCTATTCAGATCGAGAAACCGCTCTCAACGGAAAATTCAATACCAATATCGACCACGAGCCAAACGATACACACTGTCCGACTTCGGCTTCATAGCGCACAGAGCGCCGACACCAACAAGAACCGAACTCCAACCCAACATTGGAATCCAATTGATACCACTGTTGGTACTACCGCCAGAGCATTCCCGAAACGCGCCAGAGCATTCATCTACGCTATTCAATTGAATCAAACCACCAGAGTAGAATCTTCGAGCGCTAGAGCTACGCCATGTATTGGAGCAAACATTGAGCACGGCTTGGAGCACCATATGCAGCGCCGGTCGAGCACTCGAGAGTGCCCAGATAGCACATAGGGTGCTCCTATAAAGACACAGTGGTGCTCTCGGAAACATGATGAGCTCTGGAATAGCAGATTCGATTCGGTATAAGAGCACCCTTCTCCTCCTTCCAGATCGCGAGAGATTCCTAACCATCTTCCAAAGACTACCACTTCATACCCTCACTGCTATCAAAGCTTTCAAGATATCTCTAAGCGCATTCAGCTCACGCTTCAAGTTTACGGTTCAAGTTTCAAGTTTCAAATTTAAAGTTCGAGCTGCTTTCAAGCTGCACATCTAAGAATCATATATAAGATGGTATATCCTCCTTAATTCTATTGCTCTCAGAACCATACTCATCAAATATTCTATATTCACTAGCCACCTTCATTCCGCCCTCAGAGCACTCCACAAAGCTCACAGAAGAAGCGAGATCGCGATCCAGACACCGACGATTCAGATAGCAAAAACGCCAAAGAAGGAAAAGAAGAAGAAGGAGAAGAAGGAGAAGAAGAAGGAGAAGAAGGAGAAGAAGAAGCAGGAGACACTACAAAAGAAGCGCAGAGAAGCAGAAAGAGAAGTCCTCACCTTCGCTGCCTCAGAAAGAAAGCAGGAAAGCATCCAGCCTATCCCAATAGAGATAGGAGAGACACTTCGCCGCAGTCGTCGCTTGCTCAGAGAAGCATCCGCCACCGCTCCTCAGCAAGCGGCACCGCCTCCCGAAAGACTCGAGACTCTTCCCAAAAGAGTGGGTATCAGGGAAATCTAAAACCAAGAAAGATAGATAGCGATAGCGATAGAAGCAGTAGCAGCAGCAGCAAAGAGCAGCAGAGCAGCAGCAGTAGCAGCAGCAGTAGCAGCAGCAGTAGCAGCAGCGATAGCGAGCAGGCAGCAGGGCAACCTGAAGTCGAGCGACAGAGAACGCTCTGCAGCAGGCACAGCAGCAGGCCCAGCAGGCCCAGCAGCACTCAAGCCCAAAAAGCGCCAGCAGGCACAGCAGCAGGCCCAGCAGGCCCGGCGACATACTCCACAAAGCGACCAGCAGCAGGCTCAAAGAGCAGGCCCAGCAGCAAGTCCAAAGCCCCAAAGAGAACTAACAGTTCGACAAGTCTCCAGCTTTTCCCAGAGTTAGGCAGCTCACGCCACTACCACCATCGCCCCTGTCCGTCAAACCGAGCCCCACTTCGCGCCTGCCCCAAAAGCAGTCGCCAAAGGCTTCACAGAGCCTTTCACCCGACGCCCCGCCGGATACCAATACCCAATTCCTCCACCGCAGAGCAGAGGCAAAGGCGCCGAGATCCTGCCCCAGCCGGTTAGAGTTCGCCAGTCCTCCAGAAGCTGCTCCTCGGTGCTCAGCAGCATCGCCTCCAAGCTCTCAAACTCTAAAAACGACCAGGCAAATAAAGTCAAGATGACTTTAGGTTTGATCAACCTACCTAAAGCGTACACTACCGTCCGCAACGACTTCGCGGAGCTCCACAACACCGGTTGGGTCAACAAAACCGCTCTCCGAGCAGCAGCGTCACGCTTCTGCCTCAAGATATTGAGACTCGCCTCTCCGCGGCTCCTCCCATGTGGAACGGACCAAATACCGCACTCGCAGAGCACTCGCCGACGCCAAGTGGCTCATTGGCGACAAGCAGAAGGAGAAGCTTATCGGCGGGCAGGGGAATCGCGAGCTTTAGAGAAGTTGCTGACGAGCGAAATGATACGATGATGATGAGGACAGTGGCCGGGCGCCTAAGAAGCAGAACGGAACCCAGTGTCCGCCGAACTCGATAGACCGTCCATAATGGTCACGGTAGACCCGACGCTCTGGGAGCATTCTCCGTAGCTTGCCCGCCCCGCATCTACGACTGGAACCATCGACTAAATCAGAATTCGCTCATTGGTATTCTGACAAAGATAACGCTTCCAGAGCTCTGCAACTTGATCCTGAAGCACACCCCACCCGACAGAGCGATCAGAGATTCAGAGCACTCGACAACGCTCCACCGCATCCAATCCTCCTGTCCGCCGACGGAGGTCCAGATCACTGATTCGGAAGAGGTCGAGGCTGGTTGAAGAATAGTGTTGGCAGGCCTCTGAGGATACTCGCGTGCTCCACAGAGCGCGGTGCTAATTTGGGTGGTGCTGAAACTCCGCCGCTATCACGAAGATTCCTCATATCGGCGAAGACGACACACCACGATCGATATTCCAGCAGAGGACTCTGACTATGAGGAGGGAAATCACCGCATAAATGCTAAAGGAATGAGGGTATATTTGCCCAGAACTGATGCCAGTAATCAAAGGCTAATCCAGACTCTTGTTAGACGTCGCGATAGACAGCAAGATGCTATCGACGACTTAGACCCCAAATACCTGAGAAGTATCCTCTGGTGTAGGGGTTGCTGACGCAAACTTCGCATTGCAGGAGTAATCTGGACGCCGCCGGATAGCAGCCAAGAGAGCTGCTGACGCACCGCGGCCGCTGCTGGAGGCGTGGTGGTGGTGGTGGTGGTAATCCTCCTCCGGCGGTGGTAACCTCTCCGGCGGTGGTGGTGGTGGTGGTGGTAATCCTCCTCCGGGCGGTGGTAACCTCCTCCGGCGGTGGTGGTGGTGGCAACCCTCCTCCGGGCGGACCTCCTCCTCCTCCTCCTCCTCCTCCTCCTCCTCCTCCTCCGTGGACCTCCTCCTCCTCCTCCGGGCGACCTCCTCCTCCTCCTCCGGCCGACCTCCTCCTCCTCCTCCTCGTGGTGGCGGTGGTGGTGGACCTTCTGGAGGCGGTGGTGGTGGTGGTGGTGGTGGTGGTGCGTGATGGCGGGCATCATTAGTTTTCTAGATAATCTCTCGCTTCTTCTGCTCAACGAACGCCACTCTGAATAGCGGTATGTATTGTTTTCTGAACGCCATGAGTGCTACTGGCATCATTACTTTCCTTTGAGATAATCTCTCCTTTCTTTCTGTCGAACGATCGCTACCTTTGAATAGTGGTATGTTTCTTTCTGAGCGCTGGCCAGTGCTCCTGGGATTGGGTTCGCTATTTGATGCTTTAGATTTCCTTTATACGAATAGATAGGTTTCATCGCTTTAGATTTTCTTATATTAGATTAGATTTCTTATACTAGTTAGATTTCTTATACTAGATTAGATTAGATTACACGCTCTTCTTCTTCTTACTTCAATTGCAGTGGTTCAAACTCCTATATTGCTCTCAGAGCACTCGTATCGCTTGAAAGTGCAGTAAACGAAATGATTAGAAATGACTCGATGCGGTGAATGGACGCGTTGAGCGGTGAAAATTTGTTGCTTTACGACTAAAACTCTGTCGCCAAGCCGCTGATTTCTAATCAAATCACGCAAAAGAACGCTCCTAGAAAGACATTGATACTCCTGCCAGCAAGCAGAATGCCTCTCAACAAGCCGATCTGCCGGTTCAAAGACTTCTCTCCGCAGTCACCACGACTTCCAGTACCACCCAAGAGCATGATGATTCACAGACTGATGGGTCTGAAATATCATTCAGAGCATTGACCCCACTCTCTACCAGCACTGGAGTAGTCAATCGACAGGCACTGAGCAGTCAGACCACCGCCCCAATAGCAGAAGGGCTTCTCCGTTTCACCGACACTTCCACTGGAAGAAGCAGCCCTAGAAGGGTAGAATTCCATCTCCCAATGGCAATACGACAGCGCTGAAGTGCCAGCGCAGGAGGAGCAGCCTGAGGAAAGATGTGCCAGAGGTGGAGGAAACCGCCGATACGAGCCACTCCGAAGATGACGACTTCTGCAGAGAACGCCCAGTGAGAGCTCCGAGGAGAATCTGACGATCCGAAGAAGAACCTCAAGCCTCCACCCAGCAGAGATCCCAGAGACGGGAAGAGGCCAGACAAGACAGCCGACTACTGCCAGAAAGATCGCAATGCTCGAGGAGACCAACCGAGCCGTAGCGGAGGTTATTGCTTCCTCCGACGCCTCTGGATGTGATACAGGTTCGACTCTCCCACCCATTAAAGTTCAGGACGGTTACTAACGCTTCAGAGGGGAGACGTCCGTGCAAAGGTAGTACGGAGAGCAGCTCCCACTTCGCACCCAGACAGAACGCATCACAGTGGCGCCCACCGCATCCCACAGACTCCACTCCGTACCCAGCCAGGAAGCATCTCAGAGATCGCCCAAGCTGCCTCAGGAAAGATTCCCGCATCTCAGAGAGACCTCCGATATCCTCACAATCCATGCCTTCTTCAGTGCCCGCTTATTCTCGCGATATCGACTACAGCTCTTCTACACGCAGACATCAATCTTTCCTCAACGCGCTCGAGCGACGGCGATTCCTCCCCACTTACCGCACCTATCGCTCCTCCCCGCCTTTGAGGGCATTGGCGAGAGCTCTATGAGCAGTCCCTGATTCCTCAAGTCCTCGCGATATTTACCAGAAGCGCAACCAGGATACGATATTGCACAGCCTTCCTTCATCTATCAGGACGAAGGAAATGCTCCTATAGCAGAAAGTGAGGTTAGTAGTATTCCCGATAGATCGACCACCGCTTTGAGAAAGATCGTTAACATTCGCGGAAGAACCTATCTCAGCGATCCTTGTTACCTAGCTCGAGGAGTGCAAACGCTCTTCAATGCAAGCCCAGCAGGATTGAGAAGGAGTGCAGCACGCCAATCGGGACCACACTCTTCTACACGAGCCTTTTCCGCGCGCAGGCTTTCGGTACTGGTAGTAACATGCG
Source organism: Morchella sp. 2016-41 (assembly GCA_024713855.1). Classification (NCBI taxonomy): domain Eukaryota; kingdom Fungi; phylum Ascomycota; class Pezizomycetes; order Pezizales; family Morchellaceae; genus Morchella; species Morchella sp. 2016-41. Next base: position 1,121,798 of record JAMGZD010000021.1, read on the forward strand.
GGCAGCTGCCGCCGCAGGCGACGTGCAGTAGATCTCGACGGCGCCGTTATCAAACGCGCGATGCTCTTGAAACGCTCACGAGCGCTCCTAGAAGCGCAATTGACACCGAGCAGTCAGAAGTCTACACTCCGAGCGCCGCACTTGATGCACGAGTTAGCGGCGCTGGCGGATTCGACCATCTACGGGCTTGGAAAGCCTCTCGAGTCCTGAGGCGGGCTGCTCGCAGAGTATCTTGAAGAACGACGCTTCTTGAGCCCTGGCGCAGCATTACGGCGATGATCAATCCCAGCGAAGACCCGGAGTGCTCAGAGAAAGACTCGAACGCTGCTAACAGATACTAGACCTACCGCTTCACGGTTTCCGCTACCGAGATTATCGACATATTGTACTATAAATACTTTGATGGGGTCAGGATGCGAGGGGTAAAAGACCCCGAAGTTCCTAGAGCGGATTACCCCTACGCTTATATGCCTGATATCCACTGCGATTTGGCATGGCATTCGAGCATGGCCAACGGAATATACGCTGCCAGACCATTTCCAGTCACAAAACGAGTGTTGTCGCAAGAATCCCAATGTCCTTACAGCAATGGCGAAGCTTTGAGAGCATTCATCACTGCTCTTAAAACGCTCAGATTATCTATATTGGATTTGCGAGCTGACATTGAAACGGGAGAAACCTTCAACAGGACGAAAGAACACATGGGATGAGAGGCAGAATCAGGAGGCAACGCTGAGGTGATTAAGGATAACCTCCGAGAAAAAGTATGCAATGGCAGAGTGCTTTTCCGATATTGAGCGCTAACTTGACAGATACGCAGAGAAGAAAGGCATCACTATCGGCGTTATACCGGAAGATGGATTCAGCGGTGACGACGTTAGCGTCGATCTTGCAGCATTCGAATGCTCGGAAAGCACCCCGAGTGCTCGAGAGGATATCTCTGGTTCCGGCAACGGTGGCGGCCAGTGAAGAGGTTGCTACGCCAACTTCGCGCATTGAAGCCGGAGGAAGGCGAGGAGGGTGAAGAGGAGGATCGCGAGGAGAGGAGGAGGAAGAGGATCTGTAGGCAGTGGGCAGTGCTTTGGAGCAAGAATGGCGAAATGCTTTGAAAGAGCAGGAAAGGCTTGAGATACCTACGCCTGTATTATATCTGATGATTTCTAGACGCTTGTAGTGTTAGTATTTAGTAAAGAACAGCAGTGCCTACTAATGCAAAGAGTAGTATGCATTGTAAAACAGGCTGAAGGGTAAAATGATCGAGCGCTGGAGCAGTCGAGTGCTCAAGATTAGCGATATGCCCGTGAGTCGCAGAGCCTCCGCGAGGGCCTGCGAGAGGTAGTAGAGTCTCCGGCGAGAACGCCCGCCGCGAGCCGGGCGAGAGCATTCCGTCAGAGCGCCGGCCGAGAGAGATTCCGTCGCGAGCGGCCGAGAGAGATTCCGTCGCGAGAGCTGCCGGGCGAGAGCACTGGCCGGATAGCGCCTGAGCGGCAGAATCCGCCAGGGTGAGGGTATTGCTCTCGCCGCACTAGATACACCCAGTGCGCCGCCTGGGCGCAGGGGCATCAGTGCCGCCAGGGCGGAATGCGATGCGCCAGAAGGCGCCAGGAACGCTCCGTTGCTTCTCTGGAGAGGCAGTTTGTCTACCGATCGCCCTGGGCGCCAGGAGCGTCCAGAGCGTCTGGCGGAGGTTGGAGGTTTGCTGATGTATGTCCTGCGGACCCGAAGGGGAGGACTCCGGCGGTTTGACGATCCGGGGGTTAAATCAGGGGTCGAAAACGTGTTTTTTAAGGTGCGATTCCGCAACTCTGCACTTTGGCTCATACTGGCCACACCGGGTCTCGAGGGTGTGGCCCGAGGGTGTTGGCAAATCCGTGATTTTCCTTCTCTTCTTAACACATCCCAATATACCCCTAACAGTGGCAACCATATGGCATGATAGGAAAGAAGACAATGTCGCATCAAAAATGCCCGAGCAGTACAAAGAATAAGCACAACTCGCCAGTAGAGAGAGGGCAGATGAGTTACCAGCTCACACCTCTAATGATCTAAAGATCAAGATCCTACCAGTTGAAAAGCCACCATTTGGCCCACTGTACTCCTGCTCCACTCAAAAGTTGAAGGCCTTCCCGGAATGTTAGGAGTACATTGAGATGTGTTAAGAGAGAAAGGAAAAACTACGCCCAAGGAATGCACTAACACATTCTGGCCGCACCCTCGAGACCCAGTATGGACAGAATGAGTCGAATTGCGGAGTTGCGGAATCGCACCTTAAAAGACACGTTTTCGACTCCTGATTTAACTCTCTGGAGCGTCAAACCGCCGGAAGAAGGCCATTTAGCTCTGCTGGGTATATGAGGGAAGAGTAAGTTCAATCGGGTTAAGGTTCGGACCAATATTGAGTAAACGAGGCCCGCAGCCTGCTAACTCTGTACCTATCGATAGTACCTATAGGCGTTGAGTATCTCCCATCAGCAAAAAAAAAATCCTCCAAGACGAATTGTACGTCCAGACGTACGGATTCGTCTCTTGTGACCAAAATCTCGTCTTTTGCTACCAAATACTCGTGTTTTGGTCGTCCCGCGCTTCCCGGGACTCCCAAAAATGACATGTCGTTTTGGCGCTACTATTCGCCCCAAACGCGACACTCGCTCTTTGACGCCTAGTATGCATCTCAAATACGACATCTCGCCTTTTAACGCCTTTGACGCCGCTACGGATGTGATATTTTGCCTATGTACAGGCGCTAATGCTAATACCGCTAGCTAATGACGTCAGATTTGACGCTTTCTCCACACCGTGAGGATCCACCCACACCTCCACCTCCACCTCCACCTCCACCTCCACCTCCACCTCCATGCCTACCTACCTCGCCTCCTACCTCACCTCCTACCTCGCCTCCTACCTCACCTCCTACCTCACCTCCTACCTCACCTCCTACCTCACCTCCTACCTCACCTCCTACCTGTATCGACACCTACCTCCTACCTGTATCAGCGCCTGGACACGTATTTACCTTCCTCTGCATTTTGACGCCTTTACTGACACCTACTAGGCTCCAAATACTGGACGATTTCGACACCTACCAGGCTCCAAATACTGGACGATTTGGACACCTACCAGGCACCGAATACTGCACGATTTGGACACCTCCTAGGCAGCGAATCGACACATACCAGTCACCAAATACTGCACGATTTGGACATCTACCAGGCACCAAATACTGCACCAAATTGACACCCCCAGGCAGCGAATCGACACCTACCTGTCACCAAATACTGCACGATTTGGACACCTACCAGTCACCAAATACTGCACCAAATGGACACCCCTGCAGCAAATAATCGACACCTACCTGTCACCAAAACTGCACTATTTGGACACCCTGCGCAGCTTAATCGACACCTACTACCACCAACACTACACGACGGACACCCCAGGCAGCGAATCGACACCTACCAGTCACCAATACTGCACCAAATGGACACCCACAGGCAGCGAATCGACACCCACCGGTCACCAAATACTGCACCAAATGGACACCCCCAGGCAGCGAATCGACACCTACCTGTCACCAAATACTGCACCAAATGGACTTTACCACACAGGCAGGTCAGCGGGCAGGAAGGCAGGCAGCAGGGAGATCAGCGGGCAGGCAGGCAGGTAGCAGGCAGGTCAGCGGGCAGGAGGCAGGCAGGCAGCTCAGAGAGCTTTCAATGCAGCTCAATGTAGCTCAGCGGCAGCTCAATGCAGAAATTTCAGCGGCAGCTCACAGAAATGCAGAGCTCAATGGGCCCACACTCAACGTGCAAGGAGGGCAGTGCCCGGGCAGGAGTGGAGGTGGGGTGTAAATACGCATATAATTACGTACGCATACGCGATCAATAAACGCGACATTTGAGCCGAACTGTCTGGGCCATGTACGATCGATTGCCGAAATGACCTCATTCTGCCAGCGAACGCTTAGCGAAAGCCGTTAACCGGCAGAAGTTTACCTGCGCGTGCTCGCTTTCGCTCAAAGACAACCTAATTTTAAAAGACGAACTCGTCTTTTGAGCAAATGACGCGACGATATCGTTTTGCGCCGGGGCGTATGGATGCAGGTAAGAAAACTTCTCATGCGCCTGGTGCGCCTGGTGCGCCTGGGTACGCCCAAGCACGTCAGACCGAACCAAATTTTTTGCTGATGCCACTGTATGGGAAAGCGATGTGGGAAATATTAGGCGTGAGTGCCCGACCTCCAAGTACCGATAAGGAAGGAACTGACAAATACGAGCGGCTGATGGACAAACGAGGAAACAACAAGGTGGGGTGCATGCATGAAAGCATTCTACTCGTAAACTCATGACGTTTCCGAACACAACTGCTATTACATACCATACAAAAAAACCCTAAATTCATTCTTTTGTATGTCATGCAATATTGGTTGTGTTCGGAAACGCTATGAATAGACGAGTAGATGGCGTGATTATAGAAGGCCTTATTGTAGATGGCGATTAGATGGATGGGGCGGAATACATTTACTTGGCATGTTTTTAGGGTCTTCAGGAAGCCCCGATCTTTTGTATTAGAACTTAGAGACGTTGCCTCGTGGCATAAGCGAGGGATATAAATACTGTGTCATTCTTTGACTAGGTAAAAAATCAATGGCAAAATCAGAGTCTTAACAATATAAAATATTCTACATCACGAGCAAACTCTTTGGCACACTTTTATCTGAACTACCTTGATTATTACTTTTATCTTCATTGTTACCTTTACCGATACCAATTGATACTCGTGACTCTGTGCTCTACCTGAATCCTTCGTCGAAATCAGGCTGAGTGTCATTGAACTTATAACTCGCAAAGGCCATACCAAACGGGAGGGAATTATACTTGACACGGACTGAGAAGACTACAGAACTTCTACCTCTGTAGTTTTCACCCGTACTTTGAGCTCCATGAAAGAGTACCGGTACCGGTCGGTGTGTAAGCTGGAGCAATTGCCTCCTGAGACTTTCAAAGGGCTATATCTGCTCTTGTGAGACCCTTCCAATAGCACCCAATGCGTTCAGGGGTGGGGTCTCGTGATCACGCACAATGCGTTCGGGAGGGCCTTCTGAGCCATTGTGATGCCCCTAGAAGACTAGTTGAATGCGCTACTTTCTCCAGAGAATTAAGGTTTGACGGGTATCTCCAGAGATCTCCCATGTCTCCAGCTTCTCACAACAAGTTGGTACAGTTTGTGTAGCGGGGGTCTTAGACTACTAGAGGATAATAGAATAGAGACGGCCGTGCAGAATAGAAATCAGGTTACAGGTTCAAGATTCTTCTTGCGAGAACTTAGAATAATCTTAAGGCTCTTGCTTTTGCTCGTCCGAGAGGTCTGAGGATGGATGATGGAGAACTAATGGGCAAGAGTGAGGCCGAGTACTTATACTCCAAAGCCTTTGATTCTCTGCTCCAAGTTTCTTACTAATTTCTGGTGGGACTGAGTCTCAGTGCTTGCAAACATTCCACCGCTACCCCGCTTTTCCATTTAACCGCCAGCAGGAGTTTCCAAGCCCTTCAGCGCCACCCTTAGTCAAAGCTTATAGGTAATCTGCCGCTTGGTTGTCGCACAAACTGTTCCGGGTTCCACACCGTTCGATACGGGTACTCGTTCGAGGAGCTCGAAGTACGGGCAACGACTACTAAGGTAGAAGTTCCGTGGGCTTCTCAGTCCGCGTCACGTATGGATCCCTCTCGCTCGAGCATGACCGACGCGAAGTTAATGCGATGGCACTCAGCCTGACTGACGAAAGATTCAGGTAGAGTACAGAGTCACTAGTCTTCGATAAGAATGGTAACGATCAAGATAAAGCCGAAAGGTAGAGGTAAAGGTATCTTTGATAAAAGCGCCAAAGTGCCTGCTCACAGATAAGATTATTATATTGTTAAGACTCTGATTTCGCCGCTTATGCTTTTAGCAAGTCAAAGAATTGCGACAGTATTTATACCCTCGCCGCGCCACGGCGCGACGACTCTAAGCTTCTAATACAAAAGATCGCTTCCTGAAGACCCTGAAAACACGCCAAGAAAATCTATTCCGCCTCCATCTAATCGCCTATATTCCTGCCGCTCGCCTATAACTCTGCCTATAATTGCCCATGCATGCACTTCGCCGCTGCTTCGCCGGTTTGCTCGTATTCGCCAGCCTCCTTCCTTATCGGTACTGGAGGTCGACTCACGCCTAACCTTTCCCACATCGCTTTCCCACACAGTGAGAAACTCAACGCCTATAGGTACTATCGACAGGTACAGAGTTAATGTACCGCTGGCCTCGCTTTCTCAATTGTGGTCCGAACCTCAATCCGATTGAACCAACTCGCTTCATATATCCCGCGCGCTAAAAATGGTCTTCTTCCGCGGTTTGACGCCCGTTAATTCAGGGTCGGAAACGCTTTTTTGTGCGCTCGCAACTCCGCAATTCGACCCGTACTGGCCACACCGGGTCTCGAGGGTGCGGCCAGAGGGTGTTAGTGTATTCGTTCCTTCTCTTAACACATCTCAATATACCCCTAACACAAACTTTGCCTGCATGATTAGCTGGCTTTAGTTGCTGTAGAGCTCATAGCTTATTGTAGACTTCCCAGGCAGAGTGCTGCCGCTATGGCAGCACTTCTAATGCTCAGAGGATGCAGAGGGTCGCCTGGCAATCAGAATCCTACCCTGGCTGGCCTTCTAGTCAGTCAGCAAGGCATAAACTCGTCACTCTGTCCTTCTGTGAATAGACCCTCTTCCTAGTCACCGGAATATAGTTACACTTGCAGCTGGTGGCGATCCACGCTGCAGGTACTTGTATGTCACCGGGTACTGGCTTCTACCAATAACTCTCAGCATATAGCGGGCCCTGGTTAGCATGCTCTCATGCCATCCAGTTGGAATGGCTCCGTTATATGTGGTTCGTAACATCTGTAGACAACTTTAAAATTGTAGCCTGCGAGGTCCTCGAACCATCTAGCTTGCCGTCTAGTGAGAACTTTGGTAGAATTGAAGTACTCCAACTTCTTGTGGTCTGTAAAAACCGTGATCTCATGCTCGCAGGATTTTTGCATATGCTCCCATTCCCGGAAACAGGCTACAATTGCGCCCATTTCCTTGTCATGAATATCATAATTGATCTCAGCAGGGTTGAATTTCTTTGAATAGAAAGCCACCGGATGTAGCTTTCCATCTTCACCATACTGAGAGAGCGCTGCACCTTTGGCAAAGTCACTGGCATCAGTTTCAACCACTGTTCTCCTAGTGGGGTCAAAGTGGGCGAGGATAGGAGTGCTAGTGAATCTCTCTTTGAGCTCATCAAAGGCATGTTCACAAGCTGCGGTCCAGTACCATTTCTTATCACCTCCGGTGAGGTCAGTTAGTGGCTTGCAAATTTTACTAAAGCCTTCAATGAAGCGGCGATTGAAATTAGCAAATCCGAGGAATGCCTGTACCCCTTTGACATTTTGAGGTATAGGCCATTCTCTGACTGCCTCCACCTTGTCTTTTGACATTGATACTCCTTCTGCCGAGAGACGATATCCGAGGTATTCTCCTTCCCGGACGTGGAAAGAACTTTGACTCAATGAGATATTGAGTTTTCCTTCGTGAAGTTTCCGGAGAACCTTCTTGACTAGCTTCTCATGTTCTTCCTCTCTCTCGGAGTAGATGAGGATATTGTCAATATAGACAATTACTCCTTCATCTAGTAGTTCCCTCAGGACTTCATTCATCATTGCTTGGAAGGCGGAGGGGGCGTTGCGAAGACCAAATGGCATCACGTTGTACTGGTACAGGCCATAGCGGGTTCGGAAGGCGGTTTTCCATTCGTCACCTTCTGCTATCCTGATCAGATTGAAGACATTCTTTAGGTCTAGCTTCGTGAATATCCGGGCCTGGAACAATCTCTCCCTGAGCTCGCTCATGATTGGGAGTGGGTACTTGTCTTTGACAGTAACTTTGTTCAGTCCTCTCTAATCGACACAAATCCTCAGGGTTCCGTCTTTCTTCGGCACGAATAGGATGGGTGCAGCGGCGCGGCTGCTTGATCTCGAGATTTTTCCTATTGCCGCTTCTTTGGCCAGGTGCTCCCGGAGGGCCTTCAACTCTTGGGTGGAACAGGAGTACAACGGGCCGAATGGTGGCTTTTCACCTGGCAGGAGCTTGATCTTTAGATCGTTAGAGGAGTGAGCTGGTAACTCATCTGCTCTCTCTCTACTGACGAGTTGTGCTCATTCTCGGTACCGCTCGGGCATTTTTAGTGCCACGTTGTCTGCTTTCTCATCAGTCCATATGGTTGCCACTATTTGGTACACCTCTTCCTCTTCCATCATTTGGTAGATAGAGATGGGTTCCACTGTGACCGCCGCTGGGAGACAATTCTGCTTGCAGTAGTCACTCCTCCAGTTTATGGTATTGAGTTCCCAGTGAATATCCGGGTTATGCTGCCTTGCCCATGCAATTGGCAAGTAACCGGAGATTCCTGTCTCTAGAGTAGCCACCTCCCACCGGAGTGTCTCTTTATGATCCCCTATGCTCATGTGGAGTGGAGGAGTGTAATACTGTCCGCTTCCCATCATGACATCTCCTTGAGCATCATACATTGTCAAAGGGGTGTCTCGCCGCACTAAGGGGATTCTCTTCCCTCTGACAAACTCTGACGAAGAGTATGACCCGGGCTCACCCCTCAGGCAAGAGTACAGGGCACCAGCACCTCCTCCATCCGCAGCTGTGAGGCCCTCAGAGCCTCCGGAAATTCCTCTACCACCCTCACCCCAGCAAGCCGGTGGTAATGGAGGAAATGTCCCGCCAGTATCTCCTCCGGCCACAGGAGCCCCAGGAGGAGACCAGGACAGCTCCGACTCAGAACCAGAGGACGGAGACAGAAGGGCCTGGCGGAGATACATGAAGAAGAAGATGGAGAAGCAACAGAGAGATTTGCTGGCCATCTTAGCCACATATACCCGGGCTCCAGAGCTACCCCATCCTACCACTACTAACAGGGGCCGAGAACCAAAAGCCCCTCCTCCTTCCAAGTTCCAAGGCAAAGTGGAACAAGTGGAGACCTTCCTCCAACAATGTGAGAATATGTTCTCCATTGAAAGTCTCTCCTTTACCCAAAAGGAGGTTAGGATCCGGTATGCTGGCAATTTGATGGAGGGAACGGCTGCCATCAAGTGGTATGAATCCTACGACAACTCCATCGACCAAGCCTCGGCCAACCGCCTAGCGGGGATGCCAGTGAGGCTGGATGGAAGATGGAAGAGATGATCATCATTCGTGGACGCTTTCAGAGCGGCCTTTGGCGAACCCATCTCTAGAGATGATGCGGTCTCCCAATGGGAGCAACTTACCCACACCCAGCAAGGAGGAATAGACTCCTTCTTGAATGGGATCATTCAGTTGATGTGGAAGACCGGCTATGAGGGATCGGTAGTAGATGAAAACATCGCTGGATCTCTCCTACCAGATCTAGGTTTGAGTTGGGCTCTCATTACCCCCAAACCGAAAACCCTCATGGAGCGGATAGCTGCCCTCAGGGAACTTGATCACACTCATGAGCGGTACCAGGCAACAGCCAAGGTGCCTGCCAGGACCAAGAAGACTCCCAGGGAGGAGAAAGACCGTCGGTCCAGGGACAAAGAAGAAACCTCCCGCTCCTCCGCCCCCAAGAAGGCCTCCGGCCCGAAGGACAGAGGTGTGGAGCTGAAGGGTATCCCTTCGGATATCCTAGAAGAAAGAAGAAAAGCAGAAGTGTGCTTGAAAGTAAGACCTTCCTCCTAGCAAAAAGGCACAGCCACACCCTAGATTCTGGGGTGAGGCTGGGCGGTCCCTCTTTGAGGATACATAGACTGACTTGTGCAATAGTGCGGCAAGTCCAGACACAAACGGCAAGACGGCTGGTCCAAGGAACCGACAGTAGTCAAGGTGGCAGCAGTGAGAGTACAAAAGCGGAAGAGAGATTCTGGCAAGAACAGTTCTCAGAAGAAAGCGAAAGTGGCCGCTATAGCAGTAGAAGAACCACTTGTTGTACTCCCAGAAGCCCCGGAGCTTACAGAGAACTTTGTCTTAGAACCGGGTGCTGGTTCAGATGAGGAGATACTATGGTTCTTGAAATGTCTGTTAAAGGGTCTATGTTTTATGTTTTTTGCTAGCCAGTTCTTCATCGTTTTCTTTCTCTTAAAAAATATTATGATTTCGTTTCCGCCTATTTGCGCTACCAAAAGTATGCTGTAGATGGCTTTATGAGCCGAAACTGCTGGACAGTAGATACTCTCTTGACCCAAAACTATACCCAGACACAGAGCACCACAGTTTCAGACATCTCCAAAAACACTGTCATACCCTATTGCTATAAGTCACCGCTTGGGGATAGAACCAACAGATCTCCGGATCTTAGTAGTGCCCTCACAGGCAAGACCATTAGCAATGGAAAAAAGACCAAGAGAAACAAGCTCAGAACCTTCTACCAAGCGCAGAAAACTGGAAGAGAAGCTTCCGCAGCTACCAATACATGGCAAGAGGACTATTTTGGAAGCCAGACTGTTATGGACAGTAAAAAACAAGAAGGGAGAAGCCCAAGGAAGATTCCTCTTTGACACCGGGGTGTACAGGAGCAATCCTAAACCTAGAGTCTGGGTAGAGGGAGAGGCCTATTGGGAGGCCGGAGAATGGTGAAGCGGTGCCGCTGGTCCTTCTAGGTGGCAGCGGAGATGCCCCAACTAGTGGCATCATGATGGGGACGGTCCTTGGCCGGGCCCTGATCGGAAAACCAGCGAACGACCCGCCTCTGGGCTGCATGTGTCTTGTAGCCACTCGGGAGCCGGTTCTGGAGGGCGCGGCCGGAGTTTCTAGCCTTGCCACTGTGAGTCTTCCCTCACTGAGGGCTTGCTGGATTTCCTGGACGAAGTTGGGTGGCATCACCTTTCATGGATCGATTGGTACGTCGCGGAGGATAAGGGAGTTGGATTAGTAATGGTTATCCCTGTCTGTTGTGTTATGTTCGGGTGAAATCTCTGTTGGTTGCGTGATCGTTGGGATTAGTCATCGTAGGATTTCCTTGGTATATTAGGAGGCTTTTCCTCGCTTCGCTCTCGTTCCTTTTCTTCTTTCCTAAGCAACGTCTTCTACTACTATTTGTACTTGTTACGCATACCGGGCCTACCCTGGAATACTATACCAGGCTAAGCCATTACTATATCACGCTGGTTATAATTATATACGCTGTTATTCTCTTCTAACGAAGATCGCTGAACCTCGCTTACGCTGATACCCCTCTTCTAACGAAGACCGTTGCACCTCGCTTGACTCACTCGACAGCTACTACTGTCGCACTGCACTTCGCGAACGCTTGCACAACACCGCCTTGAGACACGCTGCTTCATCATCCGCACCGCACGCTTATCGCCGAACCCACACAACAACAACCATAACCACGCCATAACGGGCGTCCAAGACACCTTTAATACGTTCCCAACCCGAGTGGCCAACAACACTCGCCGACCGCTGCCTCGCCCCACACTGACCATACCCGCACTCAACGCCGCCAAAACTTATTTCACCACCCGCCTTACGCACCATCCGCGCTTCCACCGCAAACGGTATTATTGCTATCTCGCCCTCTTCAAACGCCTCCTCCAGAGTAGAGGTAGCTAACCTTCTCGCCTCGACCCTACGGCGCAGACATCGACTCGCCCGCCACTCCGCAAGATGACCACCACGAGTTGCCGCCACACAACCACCACCGGCATGAACTCGTCACATCGCCGCTTCTCAGGCCCAACCCAAGACGAGACAATCGTCAACCGATGCACGCGCTACGGCGCCAACACCAACTCCACCCTCGTCGCTCGCCTCCAGACATTTCTGGAAATCTATGGCCCACTCCCGGAAGACGGAGACTGCGGGCTCGAACTCACCGAGGCTCACGACCTCCTCACCGCCTGCCTGTTGGCCCTCACCGCCGCCCCCGAACCCGCTCCAGTCCCCACCTCCACCGCCGAAATCGAAAGCCTCCAGCAACAACTTGAGGACGCCAGATCGGGCTCGAGAACAAGACCACGCCGAGGACTTGATAACCGCGCCAGGGCCACGCAAGCATTTAACTCGGCGACGCCCAAGCCAAGTCGCTGGCCATGACCAGATCAGGAGTTACGTTCGAACTCGCCCGGACCTCAACGCCACCCAAACCCCAACGCCGTCCCCACAAAGCCCACTCCGCCGCCAACTGGAGATGCTCCACCGCCGTCGCCCCCGCACCTACCCCTGCACCAACACCCGCCGCCCCCCCGCCCAAAGCCTCTACCCCCAAGTCCCAACCGGCTTTAAAAGCCAAGCCCTTTTGAAACATTAAGAAACCAAAGCGCAGAAGCCACCACCCACCATTCCTCCTCGCTCATGCTCGCTATCTCTGGTTTCTCGTTATCGTCATGGAGGATAAATTGACGGAGATCACCTTGTTGCCGCGCAGAAATCGTAGCAACAACAAACCCATCCAAACCCACGACTGGTCGATAGCGTTGCTCGTTCGCTCATTGACGGTGACCTTCGCGACACCGTAACAACCTCCCGCTGCTTCCTCAAATCACCCCACAAGTCAGATGGTCGACCCATATCCTCTGGCCAAATAACCCATCTGCGCTACCTGCCAACGACCATCGACACCCACCACGAAACGGTCCCCTTCTTCGCCACCAAACTCGCCTTATCCCCTCGCACTGAATTCCTGCTGCAACTCCACGACGCCACACTACGGTTCAAGGACAACAGCATATTGTTCAACTCCGACTACTGCAAGGACAAGTGCCACTTATCGGGCGAAATTGCCCCTGTCAAAGGAATCACCCCACCACGCCGCTTCCACTCGCCAGCTCCGCCGCCTGCTTCACCGGCGACAAACTCCAAATATTCAGCACCACCATCGAAGAACTGGATCAAGCCATCGAAAACACCGTAAAAACTGACTGGAAGACCAAGGTACCCACAAGATACAAAAGGTACTACCACATGATGGACGAGGAGTTTGCCAACGAAATGCCCCCACGGCGACCGTACGACCATAAGATACCGCTCAAAGAAGGCACAGAGCCACCATTTGGGCCACTATATGGCATGTCCCGCGAAGAGCCTAATTGTCCTCCGGAAGTACATCCAGTGACAATCTAGAGAAAGCGAACCATACGCGCTCCTTCCCGCCGGTGCCCCTGTCCTTTTTGGCAAGAAAGCTGATGGAACTCTCCGCCTCGCGCGACTATCGCGTCTGAACGAGCCTAACGCGAAGAATCGGTACTTCTACCATTGATCCGAGAAACACTGGACCGCCTCTCCAAAGCCCAATGGTACACCAAATTGGACCTTCGCCAAGGGTACAACCAGATCCGGATGGCCGAGGGCGAGGAATGGAAAACAGCCTTCCGCACACGATATGGTCACTTCGAATACACCGTAATGCCCTTCGGCCTCACCAATGCGCCGGCCACTTTCCAACACTTCATCAACGACTGCGTCCGCGAGTACCTCGACATATTCTGCACAGCCTACCTTGACGATATCCTAATCTACAGCGACACTCTCGAAGAACACCAAGCCCACGCCGGTGCCCTCAAGATCAAGGCCAACGGAATATTGCTGAAACCAGAAAAGTGCGAGATCCACACACAAAGCACCACCTACCTCGGCCTTATCATCGAACCTAACGGCATCAGGATGGACCCCAAGAAGGTGGAAACAGGCAGAACTGACGACCCCCAAAACGGTTAAAGATGTACAGGCATTCCTGATTCGCCAACTTCTACCGACGGTTCATATATGGGTTTTCCAAACTTGCCGCACCATTGCGCACTAACGAAGAAGGATAAAACATGGTCATGGACCAGCGAAGCTCAGGTCGCGCTTAACGCCTCAAGGAAGCCTTCACCACCGCCTCCCATTCTTGCCCACTTTGACCTCGGTATGAAATCATCGGAAACCGACGATCAGACTACGCCTCCGCTGGCATACTATCCCAATACGACGACACCCATACCCTCCGACCGCTTACTTCTCAAAGAAGCACTCCCCCGCCGAACGCAACTACGAGATTTAAGATAAGGAACTATTGGCAATCATCCGACGCTCAAGAATGGCGCTCGAACTGAAGGTGCCGCACACCCAATCGCTGTCATATCGGACCACAAGAACCTCGAATACTTGATGAGCACTAAACAGCTCAACCGAAGACAAGCACGCTGGGCCGGATACCTTTCACGTTTAACTTCATCATCAAATACAGGCCAGGAAAACAAGGGGGAAAACCAGACGCACTTACAAGAAGATCAGGAGATCTCCCTGGAGCGGGGGATGAAAGACGGTTGCACCAAAGTCAAGTTGTCCTGAAGGAGGAAAACGTCAAACGGTTAAGTTTGTTAGCGGTTCTTTATCAAACGAACCCGCTGAAAAGAATGCCTCACTGACAAACTCTTTGATGAAGGATACGGTTGACCCATTCCCGCAGCGATAATTGAGATGCAAACAAGGGCAAACAACAGTCAAAGGAAATATCACTCAACGCACAGAGGACAAAGGACGACATTTCTACCGCTGAAACCTTTATGTTCTCCGACACGACTGAAGCTTAAAATCCTCAAACTCTACCACGATGCCCCTTCTGCTGACACCCCGGACGCGAGAAAACCTTTGAACTAATCAGCAGGGACTACTACTGGCCCCTTATGAGGAAATACATTGGCCGGTACGTACGGAACTGCCACACCTGTCGGCGAAGCAAACCCAACACACACGGAAAACTTGGCGTACTCCGCCCACTACCAATACCCGAACAACCCTGGCAGGAAGTATCAATGGATTTCGTGACTGGATTACCGGAGAGTGAGGGTTATGACGCAATCATGGTAATTGTGGATCGGCTAACAAAGATGCGACACCTCCTACCCTGCAACACAACTGTCAACGCCGAAGATGTCGCCCAACTATACCTACGGAATGTCTGGAAACTTCACGGATCCCTTCACGTTACTCGACCGCGTACACAATTCACTGCAAGGTTTTGGAAAGAGTTATGCAAACATCTTGGAATTGAAGCAAGGATGTCTACCGCCTTCCACCCAGAAACCGATGGCCAAACCGAAAGGCTAAACGCTGTAATGGAACAATACCTACGCGGTTATGTGTCCTATCAACAGAACGACTGGGTCAAGTGGCTCCCCATGGCTGAATTCTCCGCTAACAACCAAGTCTCCGCCTCTACCAAAGCCACGCCCTTCTTCGCAAACTTCGGCTTCCATCCCCGATTTACAGTGACGATCAAGCCCACCGATAAGACGCCGCCCAGCCTCGATGCAAAAGACTTCGCTGGAAAGATGTTGGAGCTCCACGAATACCTACGCACCAATATCCGAACAGCACAGGACCAACAAGAGCAGGCTACCAACGCAAAGCGAACCCCCGCCCCCGTCTACAACATCGGCGATATGGTCTTTGTCTCAGCAAAGAACATCCGAACCACGCGCAACTCAAGAAAGCTCGACTGGAAGAAACTCGGCCCCTTTCCCATCAAAGCCATCATATCCCCATACGCTTACCGAGTCGACCTTCCGCGAAGTATGAAGATGCACCCTGTCTTCCATGTATCGCTGTTAGACCCCGCCGCACAGGACCCCGTACCGGGACAAATTCAACCACCACCTCCACCCATCATCGTCGAGCAAGAGGAGGAGTACGAAATCGAAGAGATTCTGGATTCAAGGGAAACAAGGAACAACGGACTACAATACTTCGTTAAGTGGACCGGCTACACCGATCCCACCTGGGAACCCGCCATACCACGCCGATATCGCCGCTGACACCTTCCACACACACTATCCCAGCAAGCCAGGCGCCACTAAAAAGAAGGCATGTTAGAGCTCGCAGGAGCTCGCGCTTGAAGGGAGGCTACTTTCATGATCGACGAGACGTCATGGAGGATAAGTGAGTTGGATTAGTAATTGCTATCCCTGTCTGTTGTGTTATGTTCGTGAAATCTCTGTTATTGCGTGATCGTGATTAGTCATCGAGGATTTCCTTGATATTAGGAGGCTTTTCCTCGCTCGCTCCTGTTCCTTTCTTCTTTCCTAAGCAACGCCTTCTACTACTATTTGTACTTGTTACGCATACCGGGCCTACCCTGGAATACTATACCAGGCTAAGCCATTACTATATCACGCTGGTTATAATTATATACGCTGTTATTCTCTTCTAACGAAGATCGCTGAACCTCGCTTACGCTGATACCCCTCTTCTAACGAAGACCGTTGCACCTCGCTTGACTCACTCGACAGCTACTACTGTCGCACCTCGTACCCTGCGGAACGTTTGCACAACACCGCCCCTTGAGATCACCGGGTTTGACCACTCAATCTCCATCTTATCCGCCTCTAACTCATCCCGGTTGGCATATTTTCAAGCTACTTGTGTCCAGAGTCTACCTGGCTCTGCATGTAGTCATAGGCTCTCCTGATGAGTGCCCACTCTGCTTCCTGGCGCTCTTGGACCATGCCGAGGGCATAGTACACCTGGGACATTTGTTGCTGCATGGCATGCTGCAGGTATCGCTGGGCCTCTAGGTTGAACTCCTGGAGGGTTACCGAGTCCGAGTCTTGCCATGAGGGCTTGCATCCCGGATTCCATTTCTGGAGGGCAGTCCTCAGCTTGTGGATTAACTTGTTCTGTTCCGAAGCTGCCAGATTTAGGTCTATAGTTTCCATTCGATCAGGAGACGGGACTCTGATGCCGGGAGGGAGGACATTTTCTGGTCGAGAAAAGAGGAATGTAATCTGTAAGGTGATTGGAACCTTTTAAGATTATAATGTAACGGGGCTCTTAGACTACTAGAGGATAATAGAATAGAGACGGCCGTGCAGAATAGAAATCAGGTTACAGGTTCAAAATTCTTCTTGCGAGAACTTAGAATAATTTTAAGGCTCTTGCTTCTGCTCGTCCGAGAGGTCTGAGGATTGATGATGGAGAACTAATGGGCGAGAGTGAGGCCGAGTACTTATACTCCGAAGCCTTCGATTCTCTGCTCCAAGTTTCCTACTAAGTTCCGGTGGGACTGAGTCTCGGTGCATGGAAACATTCCACCGCTACCCCGCTTTCTTGTCCAAGCACCAGCAGGAGTTTCCAAGCCCCTTCAGTGCCACCCTTAGTCAAAGCCTATAGGTAATCTGCCGCTCGGTTGTCGCACAATCTTTGCCTGCATGATTAGCTGGCTTTAGTTGCCGTAGAGCTCATAACTTATATGTAGGCTTCCCAGGCAGAGTGCTGCCGCTATGGCAGCACTTCTAATGCTCAGAGGATGCAGAGGGTCGCCGGGCAATCAGAGTCCTACCCTGGCCGGCCTTCGAGTCAGTCAGCAAGGCATAGATCCGTCGGTCTGTTCTTCTGTGAATAGACCCTCTTCCTAGTCACCGGAATATAGTTACACTTGCAGCTGGTGGCGATCCACACTGCAGGTACTTGTATGTCACCGGGTACTGGCTTCTACTAATAACTCTCAGCATATAGCGGGCCCTGGTTAGCATGTTCTCATGCTACCCAGTTAGAATGGCTCCGTTATAGTTTGCTGATGGAGTGGTATAACGACATAAACGGTGAGGAGAAGGATGATTGATTTCTCCTATATTTTTCCTACTTCTCACTTACTCTCTCTGACGATACAGATAGGAACACTTTGGATATCTAACGTTTTACTTATTGTTTTCGGTTTCGCTTTCTTTTCTCTTTGCTTTGTTTTTCCTTTTTCGTCGCGTTTGATTTTTAGCCGGTTCTCGGTTATGCATGCAATAAGTCTTGTACTTCAAAGCAATATAAAATCCAAGCCAATCATTTTTATCTGCATAGTTAGTAATATATTCTGTTTGATCAGTATTCGAGCCCGATCTTCTGTGCCCGCATTCAAACGTATCTCGAGTCAATTTTCGCCTCGGTGCCAACCCTGTCTTCTTTCTAGAACCTCGCACTATTAAAGCGCTTTGGCAGCGGTCTCCGGGGACTAGTAAAATCTACGGAGACAAGTGGTAACTTGCTGATGCATCTCCGATGTACTCTGTCTCTCTTTGCCTTGAACTCTGAAGTGTGCATTCCTCTTTTTCTTTTCTCTAATCCTTTCTGTCCTAATTTTCTACTACCGTGCTTCTTCTTCTTCCCCCCTTTTCCTGTATGTTTTTTTTTTTCCTTCTCCTCTCTCGCTCCTGTTCTTTAGTTGCGGATCTAGTCTGTGGACCCCTTCTGCTTAGATTGGTCTGGCTGTACAGTTTCTCCTTTGCCCCGCCTATTGGAGTCGCATTCACATTGGTGGACATGTAAGTAGTTAGCTATGGTACTTTACCTATATGTGGCGGTGGATTTAGGGCAGTTCCAGGTTATGATATTGCCATAATCAAAGGGTTGCAATCAATCAATGATCATATAAATTCACAAAACAAAAAAGAAAATGAGTGGTCGTAATCACAACCTATCACTCGCTCCATGGCTATCAATCATACATGTTACGACGCTGAAAGTGGTATCATGTCACGCTGGCAAGGGAGTGATACAAGGTCTACTCGCTATAAGGAGCTGAGAACATATAGATACATTTACCCTGCCCCTATTGACATCTTATTTACTAGTTTGTCCCCGCAAACCTTTAGCTGCGTTTTATTACGGTCTCAATAACCCACACTAATACATGCATCTACACACTTACTATATCCCATTGGCTCTAACTAAGCCTGGACCCCGTAATGACGGCACGTGATTATTCTGGTTTGGGCTTGCTGTTTAGATACATTTACATACTAGTATATACACTTTACTTTAGTGGCGGCGAGGCTTTGCCAGCATACAATAACACCTCGCTATATAAAAACCTCGCTATAAGAAAAAATCTTGTTGTATAAAAGACCTCATAGATAATAGGGTACACGCTCACAGCTCTACACCCAAATCTTACTTGCTATAAGAAATATTTTGCTATAGGAAACAAAGGTTGCCTGCACCTTGGCATTTCTTATACCGCGGCAGGTGCAGCTGTTCTTGGAGACCTAGTAGACATCAAATATTAGCATTGCGACCCACCACTGTACTCGATCTGAAACAATCTAAGCAATTATATATATGCTTAACAATGTCCTGGCTATCAATGTGAATTAATTCTTCAATCCTACAGGTATTCCCATTTTCTTTTCTAATTTCTCCCATGGATTTTCTGTGAAGCTCCTTGAAAAGTATGCTCCAGCTGAAGAACCAGAACTAACATCGCCATCATAATGATTGGATCCTCGAGCTCTCGTCCCCTAAAAGATCGACAATGTTATAAAAACATTTAATACTAGTAACTGTATAGTCATGGAAGAGGACGGGAGCCGCACCTGCCCATAGCTACGAGGTGCTTTATGTCGTTGCTGTTCTGGCCCCGTAGCCTCATTACCGATATTCGTATCATCTCCTGGCAGGGGCGCTGGAGCAGCTTCCTTTGGAGTTTCGACCCTTGGAAGGGATTCGGGAGGTCCTGAAGGCCCATGGTGTCGATGTTTGGGCCGCTTCGGTTGTTGGCCGAAAGATGTAAACCCCATAGCTTCCAATTGAGCGCTGGTATGGATATCGTTATCATTCTCGTCTTCCATCTCGATCGAGAGAATCTGTGGGTCTGGCTAGCTGGGAGTCGAGTAAGATTGAGGTTGAAACGGCTGGGGGTTGTGCTATCGATTTTAAGAAAATTCTCTTGGCATGTAAATCGTGCAAGGTTCGGGATAAAGTGAGTGAACGGGGCCTCACCTGTCAGCACCCAGCTTAGTTCACTCCACGTATATTTTCTTAACTGGGGCAATATCGCTTGCACAGTCTCATTCTAGTAGTGGATTATGTCAGTAGAGTGCTCACTCTGCCAAAATTAAATTGCCTCTTTCTGGTACTACGAGTACTGTGACCCTGTGAGTCACGCTACCGAGATTGTCACGAGGCAGTGGACAAGGTAGGTACAGTGGTCTTTGTGGCAACGACGAAACTGGTTGAACGACGAACAGGGGTCTTGTTTGGCTTTCGTCGTTGCCCCAAATTTGACTGTACTAGAGAGTATTTATTAAGTGTCAAATCCGACAATTGACACTTTTGACAGTTCCCCTCAGTCACCTAATTAACCACACCAGGAAGGTATGATAGGAGAGACTCCGTAGATAAATAATTTTTCACTTGCTGTGAAATACGCCGGCAGGATGTGAAATGCATGCAGTATAGTGAATACCTCCAGGCGTATCCTACATCCCCACCTTAGGAAATGGTTAGAATTGACGGTTCTGGCAACCTGCTTTTAATGTGGTGAAATGTACATTGCCGGTTTTGACACTTGGTAAATACTCTCTACTACGCTGACAGTTCTCACTGTCAACAGACTTACCCCTACCTGCGGAGTACAGTACAGTCAACATTGGGGCAACGACGAACCTGGGACAACAGATTTCAGCCAAAGAAGTGGTTGCATACCAGCCTGAGCGCCACCGTCTCAACTAACAAAGACCCATGTTCGTCGTTCAACCAGTTTCGTCGTTGCCCCCAAGGCGACTGTAGGTCCTTTGCGCAAAAGACTCCAGCTCGAACTCGGTAACCTGATTGGCGCCGATCCTCCAACCAATCATACAAGTAGCCTTGTACTAAGGGTGCCGGAAAGTGATGTAACGACTCAATTAACCACATGCGGCCCAATTTCGACTTTAGTGAAACAATAAGATATGGTATATAAAGTAAAGAAGATTTCATTGATAAAAGGCTATGGGTTGGAACCTTACATATAGTCACTATAAATTTTGTCAAGGACTTGGAGCCTTATGTATATATATCTCTTTCTAAACGGATCAGAACCACCAGATCAAAGGGTACGCAACTGAATATGGTAGATACATGCGACGCATTGGCCACCCAGTGATCTTTCCTCTGGATTACTGTCATTCACGGGGTATTGGCGGGTACTGGGTGCTGGCGGACAAGCCTGAAAAGAGACAACCAAGCCAACTTTTGGCTTCAATCCGCCAATACCCAGTATCCGCCAACACCCCGTGAATGACAGTACATGGACCAAAACAATTCTCTATACCAATTATCCCTGTCTCCGTCACTCGCATTTTCAGGTTCTTATGGTAGATAGATAGCGAGTACTCGTTTACCACGGAGAGGTACTCGTTTACCAGCATAAGAACCAGAAAATGCTGTTGCTAAGGTCAAGGATTATTTGTATGGCAAGACGGCGCCACTCCATCTGTTTTCTTCACTGGTTCTACCGTAAAATTTCGTTGCAGATTGACGTTAAAAGGCTGCCTCTGATAGGTCCATATCAAAGGGCCCAGGCTGTCAACACCCAGTGTCCGTCTATCCCTTGGGCCGGTGAGACACGAAGAATCCAGGACTTCCTATTGAAGCAAAGCCAAGTCAGGTTCCATTAAATAGTAGGGCGTGGCTTAGTGATGAAGCACCAGGCTCAGTGACTTTGCCACTGGAAATCACTACTGAGATAGGAAGTCCTGGATTCTGCGTGTCTCACCGGCCCAAGGGATAGAGACTTTGCGCAAATGGAGCGAGCTCCGTTTTCCGACACCCTGATTGGCGCCGATCACACCATTAACCAATCAGATAATCAAAATATAGAGCTAGCTATATTTGCGTAAAGTCTCTAATAGCCCGTGAACAAAAGTAACAGTCTCCTCTATATCTAGAGTAGAGCAAATACATGTGCGTTGCATGCTTGCCTACACTGCGTGATCATTCTACTTCTATTAACTAGCTCTACAAAAAAAAAAAAAAAATCACCTAGCTCTACACCCACCTCGAACTACACTTCGACGTGGATTGGGTTTCAAGGCTGGGCCCAAATAATATATTAGAACATAATAGTGGTCAAACTTGTTATGCACAGGTTACATTGAACTACAAGCTTCACGACATCTTAAGCCTGGCCAGGCAGGGTGGTATTAGGCCTATAATGATAGCACCTAATCACAATACCTACATGTGACGTTAATATCCAATACCTTCCTTGGAAACAGAGTTAAGTCCGCGCCTTACTTAACAAACCTAGTGAGATTAGCTTTTGCACCGTAAGCAAGCAGAATTTTAACCCCGACGTGGTGAGTATAACCACTGTTCAAAGTAATATCATACTCAGATAGGCGTAAGAATATTTTACATAAATCAGAAAACTACCGTACAATCTCTGGTACTTGCATCCTGATTTTCTGTTCATTGACTCCAGATACCTCTATAACTTACTAAAAGACAGAAGAAAAGTTTGCTCCATACGCCCGACACCGGAAAGAAAGGAACACTGAAAAGCTGAAATCCAGAACAAAGAAAAGCACTCTGAAACGTAGTGGATTGAACGGAACTCCCTTGTGCGCCATTCCCCTTTGTTATCCTCTCGTTGGCTACACATGATGGTGGAGTTGTCATTGGGATGGGGGCGGTATGCGATCACGTGCCATGTTGTATTCAACCGGATATCTGTATAAACCCGTTCAGTATTACTCGCGTGATCGCGTTTGGGAAACTTACTTCCGCTCTGTTTTCTGTTTCAGAACCCTAATCGCAGAACCTTTAGCAAGCGATAAAAGTGGGTTAGAGCAGGATTAAGCGTACTTGACTTTTCGGTGAACATAATCAAGATCCGACTTAACTTCCTTCGCAATCTTCATGCCATCCAAGAATGCCCGTTTGGTTTCTGCCAACCGCGCCTGAGCTTCCTCTTGAAGTGCAATAAGTTCCCGCGTTTTACTATTAAGCATTCCCGAACTAGAAGCGGAAGTTCAGCCACTTGATAAGACAGAATATTTAAAATAGAGTATTCACGTTTGTGCTTGAACAGCTAAGCTGCGATCTAATTGCAACGGGTCAAATGCGCCCGCTAATCGCTCAGTCAGAAGGGCGACCAGGTCAATCTCGGTATCATCGGTACTTTCACCGTCGGCACTCCCAGCGTATGAGGAGCTTGAGATAGAGGATGTACTCAGCGAGGGTGGGCCTTGGCCGTAAGAGTGTGGCGATGAAGGGGCGTAGTGGATTGGAGATGTATCGTTGCCTGGGGATGTGCTCGAAGAGGATGGAGGGTGTGGCAGATGCTTTGTGGGCGATACATGTTGGTGCGGCGATGGGTATGGGAGGGTATAACTTGGTGTTCTTGGGGGTTGATGATGCTGACGGTGTTGGTTGATATCCGGCTTGCGTTCCATTTGGTTTGAAAATCCGAATGGTGTTGAGTGATTCATGACAAGCAAGTAAAGAGAGAAAGAGGGAGAACAAGTTATTGTTGAGCGTAAATGTTCTCAGACCTCTTCGTGTGCTCGGTCTATTCTCATCCACCTTTTCACCACCGTCTTTTACAGCTCTTCTTTCGCTATTACGCCGTATCACCCTTCGTAGTTTTTGAGGATGGATCGTGACGAGAGATGTTGACGACGGTCGGACCACCGAGTGAGTTCAAGTACAGATATTTGAGTATGTGTTGCACGAGAGAGGTCGTGGGGGAACGAACGCCAGTGCCGTCCGTTCAAGAGGTGTCCATCGCTAAGAACAGCCAGTGCGTTTTCCCCTTTTATTACAATTCTTTCTTTTCCGTTTCTCGATTATTGACGCCGCATCTCTTTTCTCGTCTCGGCCCTCCCGGACGCAGCCATGGGAAAAAATTGGTGGTGGTGGTAGGGGTTTGCTTGCTTTGGTTACAGTCGACATCGGGAGATACGTGAATTATGAGTTGGCAGTCAGTGTTTGCTCTACGTGCACATAAATACGTGTATCTCCTCCTGTGTTGAGAGTCGGTAATCAAGGATATGCTTCGTTGGATGGCATTTGTTTGCTTTTTCACGCCGGCCTCTACTTCCACACATTACTTTGCCAAAGGAGCCAAACAATTGTACCTAATTGTAGGTACTTAAGCCATATTTAAAATTCTTCTTTAGGTAGCTGATAACTCCGGGTTGTGAAGACCTATCCGCGGGTGCTGAGCTGCTACATACAAATGAGTAGTGTGGCCCTCCCTGACGGAGCGCAGCGAGTACATGTATGTGCGATACCTATCTAGATCTGTTCGAACCACCATGTTTCCAGAACACTGTCAACGCTGTAGACTATCCTTGCATCTGCATACAGGTTTTAGCTGCATCTTCTGGGAGTTTGGGACAGGAACGATAAGGGGAAATCCTGGGGTTATGATGCAGCTATGTAGGTACATACATGCTACATGCACTCACAAATGACTGAGAAACGGGCACCACCAAGCGGATTACTGTGATAATTGAAATGCGTGAGAACTCCAACATTACCCCTCCCACCAACCATCACTTATGACTTGTCATTCATAACATCGCCGTGTCATACATATTGGGGAAACAGGTTCTCATCTTCTCTCCTGGGCGCTGCGTGTCGTATAATTTAATGCTATTACAAGTACCTAGAGTACCGGCATGTAACAATAGTACTACCAATCCATGTATGTTTTACCTAAAGATATCATGTATGAACTCAAGGTCGGTACCTCGGGGAGCTTGCCACCCAAGTAACGGCGGAGGGTTCCTGTGCTTGTGAAAGGAAGGATATTTGAACCATCCGCGCCACATACGGGGGTAAATATTTTTTCTCGGAGCTCATGCCTAGATCGGTTCATTTGTGCTCCCAATGCCACGCATGTATTGTACATACATGGCATGTTAATCTAAATTAGTTAAAAGGCATGAACCAGTAATTGATTGAGAATATAGCAACTTGTTCTCAGCGTAAATACATGTAAGCTAATGTAGAAAAACTGGGGACCCCGATGTTAGATCTGGGGACTGCGAAATGCGTGCTTCGCTCGGAAGCTTACTTCAATCACGCGAGTTCCCGATACCTCAATGACAATGTTCGCTCCTCATTACGATTGGAGGATCAAAAGCTTATATTACACATGTGTGTGACCTACAGTTACGTTATTTATTAACAATATATTTTTTTTATTCCGAGTAAAAATGTAAAGCTCGGCATTCTTAACTTATCACTTGACCTATGACTTTATATCAACTGGTGCTCTGGTAGTTTAAGTGACAATAGCTAGAGTCCCCTTCACCGCTTATCACTCGCTGTGTCACTAGTCCATAACGGGTGAAGTTGCAACTAACAAGGGCCAATCGGAAATGAGCCTTGAGTGAAGCTTCTATTATCAAAAATGCAAGTTTAGGAGAATATGAGGCTGATAGTCAAAGTTTAGAGTAGCGAATAAAATGTTTCCAAAAAAGAAAGAATGAAAGGAAATTCGAATGAGGAAGAGTTTGGTAATGATATGAAAACATGAAAATGAACCCATCAGCCCCATTAGGAATACAACTTTCCTGGTGAAATGTAGAAAACGAGAAACACCTACGACTCCGTGCACTGACCTTCAGGGAAGTTAAAACCCATGGAAAATAGAAATATCGCCGAACAAGTGGAAGAGAAAAGATGCCCTCGATGCTGTGCGTACGATCTTGCCCACCCACTTTATTGAACCCTCAATATTTCATTCTTTATCAGCAACTTGCTGAAATCATTCGTCTTGAATAAAGGTTTCCAAAGCCAGAGCCACAGGTCTTACTGATACACCTCCCGCACCTCTTAAAAATGTTTCGCGGTATAACGAACATAAGAAACTGGAAAGAGGAGAGCTGAGAAGAAATGATGAGGGGTAATTAAACCAATCCATCGTAGAGAGATAGTGCTGAGACAATTGTGGCGTCCTTTTGGCTTCCCTCACGGAATTCATCTAAGGTCAGGCTCCCGTTCTAGATAATGAGATTAGTGTGTTTCTAATGACCGGCGCTTGTTAAAGAAAGCCAACCTCGTCTTTGTCCATCATCTTGAATATCTTGGCGACTCTCTTTTGAGGTGTGTCCTCGTCCTCCGGAAGTTTCACCATGGAGCCAACCTAGATTCCCGCGAAGGGAGACTTAGTTTTTGCTAATGAGCGAGGGCGTATCAATCATGCATACCATTTTGTAAATGGCCTCAACAATTTGTAGCATTTCATCGTAACTGATCTCACCGTCGCCATCGATGTCATAAAGCTGGAATGCCCAATTGAGTTTATCTTCCAGTGAACCGCGTGAAGTAACACTCAAAGCGACAATGAATTCTTTGAAATCTATCGTCCCGGAACGATCGGCATCAAAGACATTGAAAACATAGTCTGCAAATGTCGTAGGATCTCCAAACGGGAAGAACTGCTTATAAATCTTCTGGAACTCCGATTTATTCAGGGAGCCGGTTGGACAGTCTTTGAGAAATCCTATTGTAGGAAATTTATTAGTAAGCGGAAGCTCGATCGAATTCATATCTTTCTACATTCGAGAAGGCAGGGTAGAGTTGAAACGAGATGTGGGACATGAAACGTGGGAGCACGAGTTATAATATGTTCATTTTAGCGTTGTGTGATTGTTAAACGTACCCTTGTACCACTGTTGAAGCTCCTTTCGCTCGAATAATGTCGCCTTTTGAAGCTCCGCAAGCTGCTCTTGCGTAAGTTTAGACTGACTACACATGAAAAAAAGTGTCAGTCATGGCTTTAAGAGTTCCTATGATGGAATTCATTGTGGAGTTACAGAGAGGTAGAAAATTCTAGCAACACACGTTTTACCCATGCCGAAATAAGGCGGCGTAAGGTACCAGCTATAGGCTTAGAAGAACGGTAGATATAAGGAGATAGGTGGTGAGCGGTGAGATTATGAAACTTTACCGATGAATGTTGGAAGGTTCGAGGAGAGGATGAAGATGTTCTTTCGTAAGTTCTTCGCAAGCAAAGGGGAGCCAGGTACTGTTGTTGGATACAGATAAGCGCAGGAAGACAGAGGCGATAGAGGGGTATTGGAAGAGGGAAGGTGCAAGTTTTAGATGTGGTAATGGCGGATGGAGGTGGTTTAAGGAAGAGAGTGGTGTGTGGGAGACTGGGGCAAAACAGGATGGAAATGTAGGTACAGGAGGGAGTTAGTGATGGGTGAGGGGGAGGGGTAATTGAATGGTGGTAACGGCAATTCCGCCGCCGTCACCGCGTTCATCACCACTTACAACACTTACAACACATTACGCACGTAGCCAGCGTATTGTACCCGATGGGCTACCTCACTTCCCTCTGCCTATCCTGATCTTTTACGATCATATTAACGGACATCACTTATCTTGCTACCTGTAGACACTTTGTATAGGACCTTTCTGCCGTAACTGTTAATCGCTCAGCCTTGCGATCTAGAATGACGACCGCAGATCTTCTGTATTTGCATGTAAGAGGACCTACACGTGATGTAGAAGTTGCATTCAAGAACCCTACTAAAATAATAATCCTTTATGCGTACATGTACTCTACGACTTGGTAGTATCTGGGTAATTTCAAGTACATACTAACCACATACTAACCGTCTACTGCTGACTAAATGCTAGTGTCCCCAAACCCCCCAACAACAGCATTTGTTGTTATCAACACTCAGCAAGATCAACGGAAGAAAACCTCCCGGATACACCTGAATCGTCGAATTCTCAAGTTATGAACACCATTGTTAAAAGGTCATTCGACAGCCTTGAAACATCCCTGGAGAGCTTGGTAGAATCCGTGTCATCATACAACCCGTCTCCCCCGGCTGCCATAGCTGTAGTAAACGCCGATGATACTCTAACCGAGAGCCTTGAACAGCGTACGTCGCACACCGCACTGAACTAGACTAGTACCACTGGCTAACGTTCGCTATCAGTGGATGAACACCAACAGAATTACCAAAGAATTTTATCTCTCCGGGCGACCTCAGAAACACTGAATAAACAGCTCACAGAGCTTCTTGAGACTCTATCAGAAGCACGGAAGGAAGTTCTCAATGTGGCCATGACCAAATTTCCACAATCCAATGGTATTTTGCATTTCTTTCTTCTTGGCTCTTGCAAGTAAAATCTCTAACCCAATAGTAAGAGGTGCCTTACAATGAACTCCTGACATATGCTCGCAAAATCTCGAAATATACACGTCCTCCGCAGTCATCAAGATACACGCAACCGGCTTCGGTAGACCACACATCTAGATCCGTCGATAACCCAAATAGTTCCATGAATAACAACAGCAACGGAGACACGGGGCATGCAGACTCGCAAGCCACTCGCACTCTCCCTCTTGGTCTTTCAGAAGAAGATGTTACCGCTCTGGATCCATCCTCCCAGATGCCATTCACACCTTGGCCAAGTGAAGAAGTCATGAAGCGTGGGGCCCTTTCTCATATGGGGTATGAGGAGGAATTGCGCGCGAAGGGCCTGCCTATTCCGGATTTCTTTTCAAACCCAGCCGTCAACGGACAGGCCGCAAGCACAAATGTGGAACCTCCAAGAGATGCTCCAACTAGAGTAGAGACAGTGGCTGTACAATCTCAACATCACGAAAGACCAAAGGAAACGCAACCTCCTCCGGGACTTTCCCTGAGTCTTGATTTATATGACCCAGACGAAGATTGAGTGCTACGCTATATTTGGTATACATATAAACACCCAAGCCAAACCCTCCTACAGATACGAGGTTACTTCTTGAGACTCACCACTTCATGTTTTTTTAACGAATTTCTACCATTCCCCACAAAGCTTCCGTTTGAAGTCAACACCTTACAACCCCTTGCAGCCTTCTTCAACTTCTTTTTCCTATTTTTGTTTTTTTGATATGTACTCTCGGAAGGTTTGGTACCTCGTTGGTATTTAAAATGAGTTTTATCGTAGATAGTTGAGCCCCGATTGCTTAGAATGGCGATAAAATAATTGAAATCTTTCAGCTGTTCTGTTGATTTTGAGTTACTGCGCGCCGTCATATGCTCTCAAAATTTAGTTTGTTATTCAATGGTAAGGTGGATAAACATGTATTCACGCATTCATTAAATGGTCGGAATTTTGTGTGGGGATTTGGTTTTGGTTGCAACGACATCCGACAATCTAATGAACGTGCGAGTAGTTTGCTGTGTAGGGTTCGGCACGAGACTAGGATTCTACCCTTGTCTGTGCCAAGCGATTGAGTCAGCCATCCATTGACAGCACATGTGGGTGGTTGGTAGGTTATGCTTACCTCAGCACAACTTCTCTCCTGGTGAAATTGAGGCTTTCTGAGCTTATAACTCAGCAACCAGAGCTCGCGTAGAAAATCTGAAAGGTGCAAATGACCTAGCGCTGCTCAGAGAATCATCTGAGAGAAAACTATGTGTTTTTATGAAACCCTTTTTTTGATTGTCATCGCGCTCCCTCAATTTCACCAGGCTCTGAGATGGTAGCGTTGCGCGCACCAAATCTAGAGACTGGGACCGGGGCTAGGTTAACCGTAACACCGATGATGTCGCTGTGAAGAAGGATTCTTGGCAAGGAGCTCGTTCTCAGCCTCATCTAATTACGAATTCGGAAAGCTGGGAGCATTCAACACCAAAACCTTGTTCAGTACAGTATCATACTATCATTACACAACTCACATCACACACCCTGGGGATACAAGTCTATGTGAGTGAATACGCTCTTCGTTTTCTATTCATTTGCTGGCATTCATTCTCCTGCGTTCCTAGCTGTGCTCGTGTCCTTCTTAGCACCTCGTGGCCTGGGCGCTAGCTTACCTACCCCCACCACAACTCCATCACCAACACTATTCCAGTGAGGCTCTGGTATAATATAATAGCCATAACAATGTTTCTACCAAACCCCTTGATACCCGTGATCGGGGTAGTGTCCCTGTTCTCATCACTCTCTGCAGCATTTTATCTCCCAGGAGTCGCTCCTACAGACTATACCGAAGGAAGCACTGTTCCCCTAAACGTCAACCGCCTTACGCCAACTCTCTCACAGTCTGATCAGCAGCTCCGATCTGTCATTTCTTACGACTACTACCATACCGCTTTCAACTTCTGCAGACCCCCAAATGGACCCAAGAAGGTTTCCGAGTCTCTTGGGTCCATCTTGTTTGGGGACCGTATCCTTGATTCCCCTTTCGATATCAAGATGGCCAAGAATGAAACCTGTAAACCACTTTGCGAGGTTAAAAAGTTTGATCCGCGGAAAGCAAAATTTGTCAATAGGCGGATCTGGCAAAATTATAATATCAATTGGCTGATAGACGGATTGCCTGCAGCCACTTTGAATAGGGATGAGGTGGAGAATGTTGAGTTCTATTCTCAAGGTTTCCCGCTGGGCGAGATCAAGAACCCCAAATCTGACAATCCTATCGCTGAGTTTAACAATCACTATGATATCTTCATCGACTACCACGAACTAACCTCACGCTCGACTAAGAAGTATCGTGTTGTGGGTGTTGTTGTCCAGCCCTCGTCCCGGAGTTCTAAGCTTCGGGAAGGCGCTGGCGACTTTGGCGCCGATTGCTCTGATCTCTCGCCTGTGGTTCTGTCACAGGACCAGGAAACAGAGGTTTTATTTACTTATACTGTGTACTGGAGGCATTCACCCACTGCTTGGGCCACAAGATGGGACAAATATCTTCATGTCTTTGACCCTCGTATTCATTGGT
Organism: Morchella sp. 2016-41; assembly: GCA_024713855.1. Taxonomy (NCBI): domain Eukaryota; kingdom Fungi; phylum Ascomycota; class Pezizomycetes; order Pezizales; family Morchellaceae; genus Morchella; species Morchella sp. 2016-41. The sequence continues at coordinate 1,152,320 of JAMGZD010000021.1, forward strand.
TTTCACTCGTCAATTCTGCCATAATCGTCATTTTTCTTACCGGAATGGTAGGAATGGTTCTTTTAAGAGCTTTGCGCAAGGACATTGCTCGTTACAACCAATTGGACCTGAATGAGGACGTACAAGATGATTCTGGGTGGAAATTGGTTCACGGAGATGTCTTCCGTCCGCCGAAGAATCCCATGCTTCTTTCGATATTCTTGGGGTCTGGTGCACAGCTGTTTTTCATGACTGGAGCGACTATTGTTTTTGCGCTTCTTGGATTTTTATCGCCATCCAATCGTGGGTCTTTGGGAACTATTATGATTCTTCTATATACGCTTTTCGGTTTCATCGGCGGTTATGTCTCCGCCCGGACTTACAAGTCGTTTGGCGGCGAAGCGTGGAAGCGCAACATCATACTCACTCCCGTGTTCATCCCCGGGATTGTATTTGGCACATTTTTCCTCCTTAACTTTTTCTTGATCTTTGAAAACTCTTCAGGGGCCGTGCCCTTGACCACTATGTTGGTACTAGTCGGCATTTGGTTTATCCTTAGTGTACCATTGAGTTTCGGTGGAAGTTGGGTTGGATTCAGAGCTCCTGTTGGTTCAAGGTTCTCGTCTTCTAATAGGGTTTATGAGCTGATGTATTCTTGCACTAGGCATTCCAACCTCCTGTCCGTACCAATCAAATTCCACGACAGATTCCACAGCAATCCACATACTTAAAGCCGATTCCCAGTATGCTTTTAGTAGGAATTCTGCCATTTGGGGCCATCTTTGTTGAACTATACTTCATCATGAATTCGATCTGGTTTCATAAAGTCTATTACATGTTTGGATTCCTATTCATTTGCTATGGCATCATGGTTTGTGCCCCTTCATTACAGTATTCTTTCCTAACATATCCTAATAAAACCGGAAATAGATTATTACTTGTTCCACAGTCACAATCCTGCTCATCTACTTCTTACTCTGCTCGGAGAACTATCACTGGCAATGGAGATCATTCTTCACTGCCGGTGCAAGTGCGATCTACATTTTCCTAAACGCTATTCTGTACTGGATATCAAAGTTGAGCTTGGGGGGGTTCACTAGCAACGTGCTGTACCTAGGATACAGTGCCTTGATCGGCTTCCTGTTCTTCATACTCACAGGATCAATTGGCTTCTTCTCAAGCTGGTTTTTTGTGAAGAAAATTTATGGAAGTATCAAGATTGATTAAATGTGGCTCGCGAGGGGGTAGTTGGGGGGTAGGAAGCTTTGTAAGGGAAGTTGGACTTTGTTGTGTATACCTGTTTTATAATTGCCGTCGGTCTTACTTACTTATACGCCCGCTGGGGTTCTTGGAGTAATCTCCTGCTTGAATGAAGGGGATACCTGTTGATTTAACTTTGGCTCAATTTCGAGTGCTTTGTGTACTTTCCTGGATTTGCCCGTTATCGGTTTGAGCTTCTTCTGTGTAGATTTTCTCGCTTTATAGGAACCTTAGTATCATAGAGGTGTTGAGGTATGAATTGAAATGAATGAAATGTACACCCTATTTATGTGTTAGATGTGGTGGCAACCACACTCTCCTTCAATGTACTCTACTATTGGTAACGCATACATTTGAGAATCTGTTCGTTACATACATAAAGAAACCCCTCAATAGAATTAACCTTCCAAAACATTCCTCATGGCTGATCGCTATATTCAATTCGATTGGTATTATATTCATCCACACAACGCTATTATTAATTCAATTGCGTTTTAATATTTTAGAATAAAACTGTGAGTTTGTTGCTACAGTACGATCTCTCTATAAGGGTTTGTATTATATCATATCTGGGCTTGGAGAATAAAAAATAGGGTAATTTCGTTATATTTTGATTAAAGCTCATAATTTCCTAGCCATGCCCCGTTCAGAAAAGCTGTCCAGTTCACGAACTGGTCATCCTATCGAGGGACTCAACTCAACCGGGCGTCCAGTTCGTGAACCGGAATATTTCGCCTATCAGGCAGAACACTATACTCTAACACTACACACAAAAAGCGTTCCCGAGGGGGGGTAACTTATACGACCTGGAAAGACATCTAAAAATAGAAAGAAAGTGGCCAGAACATGCAAGTTGCACCCTTCAGATATCGCCCCACACTCGAACAATGAATTGATTGTTCGAGTGAGGGTCAATGTCTAAGTGAACGGTATCCCAACCCAAGAGGTGCATAAACAGGTTCAACGCGGATGAGTCTCAATCATAGCTGCCATATAAGGGTCTTTGGCTAAGTGAAGGGTATATAACAGCCTACAGTGACGTGGCGTCTCACAGACAAGGCGCTATAATATTGGTAAGATACATGTAGCTTTGTATTGTCATTGTATCATTTCCAATTGGAAACTATTGTGAGATTTGATATGAGATTGCGTAAAATTACAATCAGAGGTATATGTACTTCGTCATTGACCTATTTTTTCAGGTAAATCTTTGTGTACGTTAGCATCAACTCTCCTTTTGTCAAAATTCGAGGATAAATGCAAAGCTGCGTGTTATAAAACGACTTCGAGCGAATACATAAGAGACGTTAGCTATAGATGTAGGCATATATTGTATATTACGTACATAGCATCCCTTCGTCTGTCGATGCTGCCCACCCTATAACTGTTGAGAAATTAAATTTGTGTGAGAGGTCTGTTATTTGATAAGAGAGATAACGAGATCTGTTAGTAGAGCCACACCAGACCTCGGTATGGCATAATACATATGGCGCGAGAGGCTATGGGAGGCAGGTGTGTACTCGGAAATTGAAGAATCAACCAATCAATCCACAGAAATTAGAAGATCCACTACTATCGCCTCGTCAGCCGAGACCTACTCAGAATCTAGTACTCTGCATATTATATACAAATCCGGTGCTTAACTTTCTACATAGGGTAATGATCGAATTGATATTACAAAAATAAATACCCACAAATAGTAATTCCCGGTGTAAAGTTACCAAGGCCGCTGAGCATCAGATTCTGAGCAGGTCTCATTAGACTCTGCGATATTTGTATCACGAATTCCATATTGGGTTTAGCGGTCTAGAACCGGCCTGACAGCTTAACCACGGTAGTTAACCGCTAGGGTCAGGGTTATAGCCAAATGTCACTCTTGCGGTATCAAAACTAACACATCTCCCGGTTGACCCAGCGTAACAACAATTGTGGCAATGTGTCATGACTCCCTCCTGTCATGAAACCTAAAGAAGACGGTGTTCAATTCGAGTCTGAAATTTATCAGTTAAATCCACAAGTAAGCCTAAGCGCATGTAGAGTGGAGAAGTTTCAAATATGTATGTAGATACAGTGGAGTCTCGATAGTAGCATTCTCGATAATAGCATATCCTCGATTGTAGCATATAGTTGGGCAATCCCAAACGAGTCGGTACGGGCAAAGTTGTTCTCGATACAGGCATATTCTCGATAGTGGCACACGAAAATCCGTTCCCGACCATATGCTACAATCGAGACTCCACTGTACTACCTAGTACGTACGTTCACACATTATTTACTGATTAGTCAGCGGGTCGGATGATTGGACGGCACAACGTCGTCGGACACAGCTCCCATAGGTATTGACCTCTATCAATTATCCCGGGCTCATCAGCAACACCGAGGTTGTCCACAAGCGGTACATTACAATCGCTACTGCGGTATAATCCAGTGTGTTTTCTCTCCTTGTTCACTATCTCCAGTTTTCCGAGCACAAGACTAATTGCTGCCCCTCCATTTGGCTGCAGGTAACTTAATTCACCCCCACCTCTATCTCCCCAAATCTCACTCTTAAACGAATAATGGCACCATCGGAATCACGCCAGTTCAAGCGCAAGGACGCAATTGGCCTGGCCACCAAGGGGACGCTGATTTTCGGCGGAGCGGGCTTATTCATGAGCGCTATTCAGAACACACTCACAAAGCAGAACGTCGGCGCCTGGGGTGTCATCACAAAGACGGGAGGCACCGTGGGGATTGCTGGTAAGTCTGCTCAAGTCAACTTGGTGCTCTCCTATCACCAAGCTTCTCCCTCATTCGAGCTTCGTGAGGATAATATTAATATGTACAGCGGCCATGGGTGGCTCTTACATGTTTTTCCGTAACGCCGCAGCGAACCTACGAGAGTCTGATGACTACTTGAACTCCGCGCTCGGGGGTCTTGTTGCGGGTAGCATTATGGGAACCAAGTGTATGTAACCTCCCTCCCGTTTCCATTTGTTACACGATGTCTTAGTTATTCACGCCGATGTCAGTCCGCACCATGCCTGCTGTCATGGGATACGGTGCAGGGCTTGCGCTTATCCTCGGTGCATTTGACTACACCGGGGGGTCCCTGACCGGGTTGTTCAAAGATATGAATATGGATGAGATAACCAGGAAAGAGATGCTCAGGGCTGGTCGTAGACGGCCAATGGATGAGACTGTCGAGGAGCTTGGCGAGGGACGAGGTAACTAGATCCCCTGCTCATCGCATAACTTGAGGGACCCCAAAGTGTAACGAAATATCGACTAGGGGTCTACCCTGCTGGCTATGAAGACCGGAGGCGCGCTCGATTGACCGAGAAGTACGGAATTGACTTCACCAACGTCGAGAAGAGGTAGAGGGGCGCTTTGAATGTTAATTACTTATATCCGAGATTTGGCTAAAGCTCCTTCCCTTCTTCACTCCCTTGTTTCATTGGTGTGGAAAGGCCGATAGGCTGCTGATGCTGACTGCGACATTCCCCTGAAGCAAACATCGTGTTATGATGTTGTAATACAGGATGCTCTCTTTGTATAAAAATGATATTTTCCTTGTCGCCGATGATCAACCGTGTGACCAAGAGTGATTTGGTGGCAAAGGTCCGAATTTAGACAGCGTGAAAGAGGTAGAGTCATGGGTTTTCACTCGACAGAGTGATGGGGACATGCTGCCAACGGCCAATGCATGTAGTCAAGGATATATAAGCATGGGGGGTCTTGTGCTAAACCTAAAATCCACTTCTCTGATATTAAGGTTGTAGGTAAAGAAAGAAAAAAACATACAGAGTCACATCGGTGACAAGCTAGCTGAGTCCATAGAGATATAGCGCTTCGTGCCGAATGTGTCTGTCCCATCAAAAAATAACCAGGTCGGAATTTCAAAACGGACAATCGTAGGCCCCAGTTTCGTCTATTTTCATTTTTTAAGAGAGTAGATTAGTAGGGTTTCGGGTACATGTAGATAAATACATGTACTCTAGTACTAAAACTATTTAAAGCCATAGTCTGCTCGATATACGCCTGGTGCATCATTTTCTGTCGGGAAGATGGCTGGAAAGGTATGTCTACGTCGACCATCGCCGTAGAACACTTTGCACTGGTATGCGACCAAATGAAATCACCTAGATGTATCTATCATATTCCAGAAGATTTGTGCTATATCTGTAATGATTTACACCAAAGGCTGGATATGTTTTTCCACGGGCTACAAAATACGGAATGGAGCGATAGAAGAGAGGGAAGAAACAGAGAGGAGGAGATTGAGATAGGAGAAAAAATCATTCGCACTGATAATTTCAGGGGAAAAGCAGTCATAGCCCTTTTCAAGGGTCTTTCCAAAAAGCAAACTTTTTTCGTTTCAATATCAAACGCCTGTTCTCCATTCCGTGGCCACCTACCGACGCCATTTTGCAAAAAACAAACCCGTCCAAAAAAAAAAAAAAAAAAAAAAAGAAGGAAGAAAGAGGGGAAAAAAAAGCTGACCCAGGAAAGAGAACGAATTACAATATCTTCATTTGCCTCGGTTTCTTTGGTAAAAGGGTAAAGAGAGGCGCTGTCACCACTTCTGTGTCACTATGTCTTGGAACCGCTGCTCCATTCGAGATAGCAATTCCAGTAGCATCCAAGGAACTATTTTCTAGATCAAAGTACCCGTCGCTGTCGTCCTGATAATGGTAGTCCTCTTGAGTATTTTCTATATCCACATCGTCTTCAAAATCACTCCCATCTTCGACCTCTTCGCTATCGTTCATGAATCGTGTCGTCATAGATAGCGAAGGGCTGGGAGTGTGGAAACGGTCCGTTCCATCAGTAAGGACCTTCCACCACTCAACCGACGCCCAATGAAGGTTCCCATTTGGAACAATCCTACTGATCAATGGGCCATTGGTTGTACACCAGGAATAATCTATCTCACCCTGTGTCCTAGTGAACACGTCAAACCACGCATGGAAACGAACAGCCAAATCGGGCTTTGCCTGACAGAGTCTCCAGAGGCTTTCGTATGTCATGTTGACCTCGTTCTCGGCGAACCATGGTTGATGCATTGCTCCATCGCTACAACACAGACCTCGATTCCCGTTATGGAAGCTTACATTGAGAGATAGGAGCTTTGGCCACTCCTGATTCTCAAAGAGGTGCCGACAAACATGCATGTTGCGTATAGTGAGTGTCTCCAGTCGCTCGCTATGTAGGGAGAGCCGGGGGCATATGTGGTCTGCTGAAGGATCATGGGTATAGTGATTATAGAATCTCACATCAGGAGCAAAAAATGGTTCTCCAGTAGTTACTTCCATGTGTAGATGTTTTATGGTATCATGATTTGGGAGAGTTGAGTGTAGAACATTGGCGGCGGTTGCTGTTGTCGTCCGAGGACTGCATCAACATAGGTGCACTTTCAACGAAACTGACAAAAGGAAAGATGGTTCAGTTACCTTTCGAGGGTGCAAGAACGGTTAGTTTTTCTACCCCTAGAGCCTCTAAGTCGTACCGCATCCAGTCCTGGATGTACCATTCAGGAAATCTCGGCGGTCCTACATTTGCGTCAAGCATACCAGGAAGATTTGCAATTATCAGCACCAGATTCCGGGCCCTCTTCCCTGAACCATTCCCGACCTTTTTTCGCTTTACGTGACACGGAATATTGGTCTGGCTGTCGTAAAGGTTGAAATCCCCAGTATGGAAAGACGGGTTTTGTCGTCCTTTCCTTTTCTGGTCCTGTTCAGGGTAAGAATACCCACTGAGCGCGTTCAACTGGGCCATACTAGTGACCACCGTCGGATCAGTGAGCTTTGGCTCGTATAACGCGCGGATAAACCTGTTAACGCGTAGAAGCATTCGCAAAGTCCTATGCCTATAAAGCAGGGTGTAGAAATTGGGGTTTATAAATCGTGGATCGCTGTGATCGATCAGATCAGGTGTCAGATTCGCGTAACCTCCATCATGGAGAACAAGTTCGAAAATCTGCAACTGAACGGAAGGAGGCAAGGAATTAAAGTTCGTTTGGGGTTCGTGGGGAACCGATGGGTGCCTGGACGAAGATTGGAAAACATGGTGGGAGGAGGTGCAGGAAGAAGGCGTGGCGATGGCAATAGTGGGAGAGGAGGAGGATGAGGAGGAGATGGCAGTGTCCGAGTGAGTGGTAAGAGAGCACAATTCATCATGTGTTGTTAAGATAGGCGATACCGTCATGGACTCGGGTGTACTAGGAATACTAGCTAAGTTCCCTGTCACAGTGGTGGAAACAAAAGATTCCGGACTACCAACAAGGCTACCAGTGTTGGACATCTTGGGAGACGCGACTGGCGTTGGAGGAAATGCCGTTGCCATGATGGGGGTGGTGACAAGATAATAGTAGAACCGTACAGATTCTTACGCTGGCAGCGGGAAAAATATAATTAAAACGTGAGAGGATAGCTGGCTGTATGTAGCGCTCAGACACGAATGAACGGGGGTGGGTGGGTGGGTGGGTGGGAACGAGGAATGAGGTTGGTGGGGGGAGGTGGGGGGAAAGATGATGCGGGTGCAGTACTCGCTAAATGAATTATGTACCGACGGCAGATTTGATGCTTTGGAGATAGGGTGATGGATTGATTGATTGGATGATGGTTGATGTTGAGGTCAGAGTCGAACTGTTTGTTTGGAGGTGGTGTGGGAGATGTCGAATGACTCCTTTTAGATTCGATTAGAGAGATAGATGTAAATACTCAAGAACGGATGAAGCTGGATTGGTTACTTCGTTTTGGTAGGGCCCAATCAGGTTAAGACGGGGCTATCTACTAGTACAAGGAGCAGCAATAGTAGCAATACCCAATTGAATCTATTTAAATGTGAGGAGATACCCGTGATGTAACTTCAATCCTGCTCGAGCTATGCAAGGACAGTAGAGCAGGTTACTCGATGGCGGGAATTGATACAGACAGTAGTTACTGATGATGGCTGGAATTCCTCCGACCGTGATAATAGATATCCTCTCGTTGGCTGACTTGATGGGTTGATAACGCGTCATACGTTAACCAGATAATCAAAGGGCTGTTGATAAAATAGATCAAGTAGGATGTAGGTATGAAGAACGTTTCAACCAAAAGGAAAGGGAGACTGGGAGCCGGGGATACCTACCTACACATGTAGGAGGTACAGCTGCTACAGTAGGTACTTGTAGACATGGCACTTGGCACTTGCGGCTCACCGTAGGTTACCAAAGATACGATAAATACGTAAGACTAGCTTTAGCCAATTAGGGACTTCTTCGTCAGCCCTCCGCTACACAAAGAAAAGGAAAGAAAGAAGCTTTTGTTCGCTTGAGTCACGGTGCCTTCCATCCACCACCCCCTTGCTTATTACCCGGTTCTACCGTAAAATGCTCACTACGACCATGTAGATACATACATGTACTTTATTTTCATGTACCCATCCAAAGTCAAGAGTAGATAAAATTGCATGCATTTACATTTAACAGGTTTTATGATAATGCATGCAGACATGTATTATTTTACCCATAACCAATATTCTAGGTACTGTATGTACCTATAGTTCTGGTTCGGATTCAACCGAAAGCACGCCAAAAATGGTCACTCCCAACCCAACCAGTTTTCTTCAAAAATTGGCTTGGGTCTTGTAACAGTCCAGATTTAAGGTAAGGAAAATCGTCCTGTAGGATTTTTTTCATAATATTTTTGAGTGAGCTGTAGCAGCTTTCATGCAAACAATCTTAAAACCCTTGCTAAGACATTGAATTTGTGGGGGGCTTGGCAAGTTGACATGCAACTCCAGTAGTCCAAATTATAAATTTCAATATTTATCTCACCTCCAAAACTTGCGCGAATCCGATCATTTCTGGCATCGAGCTGTACCCGGGATCCCAAAAAGTGATGCTTATTTAAATGCGATCGATGAAATTTCTATTCTCTTTACTTTGTATCCCTTAAACCGTCAACAAAATGCTGACCCACCAAAAAAAAGCAAGTTTTGTGTGGCTTTACTAACAAATCTTATCTTTCTTATCAAATAACAGATCTCTAACACAAATTCAACCCTATATTACTATGGGTCAGCAATTGACAGGTTAAGGGATACCATATCGTGGTAAATTGAGTCGTTACATCACTTTCCGACGCCCCGGGCACCTATGGTACGCCCACGCTTAATGGTCAATGGTTGATAACTTTGCAACGAAAAATGGTAAAAGAAAAGCGGTAAAATAGAACTCTAGTTTAAGTGATGAAGTTTAGTTCTATTTTAGCAGAATTTTAATATCTACCTGGATTAAAAAGTTATGAGGTTGAAATTATATATTTCTATATGTAAAATGCGCCAAGACTGAGCAAAGTAGAACAGTGTTATACCAATTTATACCTCCTCAAAAGTAAATAAGCCCTGGGAGTTCACCTTGCAGCCAGCCGCGATTATTCCACTTCCAGATGCCTTTAAGAGTGTTCGCACCATGCAATCCTAAAGGAGGGGGGGGTACGCCCCACCGAAAAACGAAACAAATAGACTGGGTCTACATAGACTCTATAAAAACTAAAGGCGACCCCCTACTTACATGTAGTGATTCATACCGCGTTTTAATGTTCAGCATAAACTCACCTACAACTCCGATAAAATACTGCTTCACCTCAGAGCGAAATATTCTAGAGCTAGATGCAGCAGAGGTATCGTCCGCACTGTACACGAATCCTACATGAATGGCCCATCAAATCTTGACCGGACTTGCAACAAAAGGACCGGGGAAATAGTAATAAGAAAAAACAAACAATGAATCTACCTACTCCTTGGGACATGACCGCGTTCAAACCCTAGCCCCCCCGACCCCAATCCCACACTACCAATAAAAGTAATAGAAAAATCAAGTGGAAGGAAAACATCATGCATCATCATCACCGTCGTCACCGAAACCCTTCAGCGCTATCAAAAACAAGATTCCTCATAGAGCTTTCATTTCCATCTATCTGTCTCTCAACAATCTCGCATTTCAATCATTTCCTGTCAAAAAACCATGACGATCTCTTGGGCTGTTGGGTTTCTTGCTGGGCCGCTGAGCCTTGAACTCCTGAGAGTACAGGGACCGAGCCGTTCGCATCACCCCCTCCACCCCCTCGTAACGGCTTGGCGATACGGGAGCCTTGCAGACTGAAACTTGAAGCGTTGCCAAGGCTTCGTGTGCCGACCTTGGCAGCTTCTAATCGCTCTTTGACAGCTGTGAGTTGAGCCTCGAACCTAGGATTTCCATCAGTTAGATCCACAATGACAAAACGTTATTGATATTGGACAAACATACCGATGATTAGCTGCCGTTAACTTCTCCTGGGAGTCTTGGAGAAGGCTTTCCAAGCTTTGTATCCGCTCATTACGTGCAATAAGCTTTCGCTCGGCGATAGCAACCTCCTTCTTGAGGCTGCTATTTTGTTCAACAAGCTGCCTCTGAACATGTGTGAGTTGCTCCAAGTTTCGCTCCAAGAACGCCATCTTCTTTTGCTGTGCACGGTTATTTGATGACCGGAGTACGTTGTTGTATTGCTCCCGCGTCTCATCAAGACTGATTTCCAGTTCGACAACCTACTCGACGGCTTAGTGGAATCCAAGACTTCTAAAGCTTCAAAAGGTGACATACCCTTTCACATCGATTTTGAAGATCACGCATAAGTGACTTCTTCATAGCGTCGAATTCTGCAATCTGCTGTGCCACAGTTTTTCCGTTTGGAAGAGCAGCGGAAGAACCATTGGGCGCTCCACCTGACTTCGCTCTCCTTTGTAATTCCTCCACTGATGCCTTCAATTTTTCATTGTCCTCACTCTTCTTTGCTACCTCCCTCTTCAAATCCTCTAACATTTGCACCTCAACGCTCTGTTTGCTGAGGTACGCCTGCTCTAATTTACCTTTGACGTCTGCGATGTCATCATCTGTCAAATTCTTCTCGAGCAGTTCTTCGTATTCCCTCTCGACCGCCAAGAGCCTCTTCTCCAACTCTTCTCTTCGTCTATGCGCTATTTCTTGCTCATCTGAACGCTCGTTGAGTGAAAGCTCTGCCTGTCGTATGATTCCTTGAGTCTCAAGGAGCTTGGCACGCAATTCTTTCAAATCATCTCTGGTTATCTCTTCGCCAGAAGCTGAATTCTCTTCTAGAAGATCCAATCTCTCGATGACTTCCCGAATCATGCGCTCTTTATCAGAAAAGACATCCCCACCAAGATCAAATCCTGCCATCATCTTAGCCATTCTCTCTGCTTTCTTCTTCTCCTTCTCATCCAACATCGCTGACGTCTCCTTTGTGGACATCTTGACATCCAGAAGATGCTGCTTGACCTCATCCAATTCAGCAGTTAATTCGGCGTTAGCCTCCTTTAGTCCATCCATGGTGATCTGTGCTTCTTTACTCTCAAAAGAAACCTTTTCCAACTGCATCTTTAGCTCGTTGACCTCCCCGGCCAATTTTTCGTTGTCTTTACCGGTTTTGGAATCATGCTCCTTCAGGAAGGCCAATTCCTCTTTAAGATCACTTAGTGTCTTATCAGTGGCCGCCAATTGTGATTCTTTGTCTGCCAACTGATCCTGTAATTCGTTTTCCCTTCTTAAAAACTCATCTCTCTCATCTTTGTCGAGTGTTATCGGCGTAGAAGATCTAACATCAATACGACTGTCGGGCCGTGATGGAGCTTGAGATTCTGAAGTAGCAAGCTTCGAAGGTGTATCCGGCCGTCCTGGGCGACCTTTGGCCTCTGCCCTTTTCGGCAATTCTACTTTTAGTGGAGGAACCCATCTTTCCTTGGGAACTGCCTCCCCTTGTCGCCAAGTTATCACCTCACCCTCCAATGATTCGATATACTCTGTATAAGTAAGGTTTTGATGTTGCGCCTTTTTAAGTAAAGCTTTAAGCTCTGCCGGTGATAATTCCGCATTGATTTTCGCCTTATTCTTAATGGATTTGGCCCGCATACCGAAACGGAGGGTAGATAGCGTTTCGTCATCATTGTAAGAAGAGGGCGAGCAGTTGATAATGAGAGTAGTACGTGAATTACCACCCAAAGACTCTTGCAAAATACGGGTAAGTTTCGAGTCACGATAGGGTACGTGAGTTGATCTTCCGTCCGTCAAGGCATTAATAACCATTCCTAAAGCCGATAGAGACTTGTTGATTTTCTTTGCCTCCTCAAGCGTCTGTCCGGAAGCACCTGTTTTCCCAACCTTTTCAGAGCCCGCAAGATCGACCAAGTACAGGTAACCTGCTTTCTGTGATCCGGTCTCAACATTCTTCTGATTGATTTGGATGACGAATATAGAATGTGATCGAGAAGATTCTTGATTCATGTTCGTTGCCGCTACTGCTCTTGCTGAACCACCCCGTCTCATCACTTCGTAGACCTCTTGAACACTGGAAACGTAAATTTCGAGTAGTCCCTTCACATATACTCCGCGATTCTTCTCCTCGTGCACAGGTAGATTATCGTTAACCGGGTTCAGCAAATCACGAATTCTCTCCATATAGATTTCCATGTACGACACTCGAACAGTATACTCAATGTTTCCCGGCGAGGTCAGAATGGACGCAAAAATCTGCTCCACAATTCGTGGAATGATACCCTTCGAAACGTCATTGTCAATATCTCCGCCCATCATGGTATACGATTTTCCCGCACCCGTCTGCCCGTAGGCAAAGACCGTTCCGTTGTAACCGTTTAAAATATCATCGACGGTATGCTTGATGGAGAATTCGAAGACATCACTTTGGCGAGAGTTCATATCAAACACTCGATCAAAAGTGAAAGCTCCGGCAGCTTCTTTGCTCTGGAAGAAATAGTTAGCAATGACGGCCAGTCGCCCGAAAGGGACTAAGCTAAACAGAAAGAGAACCAGGATTGGGTGACAACTCACAACTAACTCGCATGTGTCTTCTGAAGGAAAAGTAACAATCGGCTCTCCACCTTCTCGGATTTCTACTTTGTTTTGCGGTCGAAATCGAGCCACCACTAGGGGAAGATAAATAAACGTATGTCAGCGAACTTGTATTGGGATGCTGCATACGGGAGCGCGACATACCCTTGATGGTGTTGTAGCTCCCCGTGCTCCTGTATCTGGTGGTTAGCAACTATAGGGCCCATATACTAAAGCAGAAAGTCGAAATGAATTACAGAGGGGAGCGGAAATGCATACGCCATGGTTACTATCGAAGGAGAGTTAGATGTTTCAACGGAAAGTTACCCAAGGTCGCGGTAGGTCACAGAGATGCGATGAGATGGGGACCAGTAGTGTATTACTAGAGGTCGATAGGTCAGTAGAGGATAAGGTGATGACCGTCCCGAGTTGAAGAAATGTGGCGGAGTGGGAGGCGTGGCAGATAACAGAACACGATGTTGAGCGAGGAGGGGGGGGGTTGCGAAATTGGAGGGGACAGAGAAGGGGCCGGGGGAAGAAGACGAAGAGGGGATAGTGAGGAGGTTTCTCGCGGTGAATTCCCAAAAAGGGAAAGAGACGGAATCACGAGCAGAGGGGTATCCTCTAAGGTTCTTTCTCTGTTGGCGATGCGAGCGAGTGTTGTTCTAAAGCTGGATGCACGAGTTTCTTTAATAATAATAAAGGTAGGTAGGTACAGTTGTTATCACCAATCTGTTGCCCTCGTCTCCTTCCTGCCCTGGTAAATTGTTGCTTGCGGTGGAGATGCCTACGGCTCTTGGCCGCCAGCTTGCTTTGTTGGGTCAACAGCCACCATATCAGGGAATTTCACCTCGCTTGACAACTGCCGAATCTACCCCACCGGTGCTATTTTATTGTTTTTTGACAAACCCTAGCTTTACTGACCCTGAAGACTCCTCGTGTGTTGCCATCGGAGGGGCCTGCCAATCCAACTGAGGGAAACGAATGATCAGTCATGAAAGGACTGAACAACTATGCAATAGCATCAGGGAGTATGTGCTATAGCTCCGCTTGCCCACTTACGTTTACTCATCCTTTTGCGCGCCATCACTTTTTTGCTCTAAGGATTAAAAGAATGGTATGTAGTACGATTGAAAGGAAGAAACAAAGAAACAAAGAAGGAGAAACGTTTTTCTCTAGCAGAAAAACAGGCATCAATACGATACATGTTAAATGCACAAAAAAGTAATAATTCTTTAGGAACACCACCTTGCGTAGTAGTCACTTGCATCCAATCTTGATATGTCGCTACAGCTACGCCCACCCCCGCCAGTAACCCCGTGCTTCAAGCAGCTTTCCTATCATCAACCTTCCCAGCTCTTCTCTACAGTCTCACGGACACGCTTTACATATTCCCGCTTATTGTCCTTGTACAGATTTGAGGCTTCGACGTTTGCAGGACTGGATGTGTTTGGATCGTTCAGAAGACTGCAGATGAGAGTCAATACAATGAGCTATAGGAACCTTGGGAAAAACTTCAAACCTTTGTATACTGGTCAATATTGCAGCAACATCGTAGGTAGGGCTCCACCTATTCTGGAGAATATCCAGACAGAGCTCTCCGGTGGCGTAGACATTGGGATGGAACATCTCGCTGATAAATTTAACACCGGGAGGTTTGTTCGGATATTGTTCTTCGAAATGCATCACAAGCCTAAAGGTACCATCCTCAAAGGGTGTGTCCACTGGCCCAATGATTACAGCATTCCTATACGAGTATAGTGTGAGCGAAGCAATCCAGCAGAGCAGAGCAAAGATAAGGACGCTAACCATGTCATAACGTTATCGCTAATCGGAGAAGCACTGACGCCTGCTGGAGGATCAGTTTGCATCCGCTAAAATGTCAAAGAGAACCCGTTAGCTTGTAACATGACATTTCTCAAGCATAGCACTGCATCCTTGAGCTCTGACTGCAGAACGGTCTGCGCACCTTAAAGTCTCGCATGAGACGACGACGTGCGGAGGTGGACATCGTCTCGTATGATTAGACAAGTTCAAAGAACTTGTACTTCTTCTTTTATTTCCAGAGGTGTTTTTGAAAGGAATCGGTTTCCAGTAACTTGTCGATAGCTAGGGAGCGGTGAGGGTTGAGGGTTGAAGGTGTAGATGGAGGGGAAAGTCAGAAAGCTGACTAGTTGTGCACGGAGCTGCCTCGTAGCCTTTGTAATCAACGCCAAGATAACTGCGACAATCAAGGTGAACTGCATCACATAGAGACGATTACGCAGCCATGTGCATCTGGAGTGTTCAATACAAATTCCAGCGATACAACACTCGGGGCTGGGAAGGATTATTTCTCTCTATCCACGACATATTTCGTGTTAGACAAAGAACGACCCGATTCATATCAACTAATGTAACTGACTGTAGTACCTACATGTAGGTATCTACATGTATCTAACTACATATAGGGAAAGAAAATCATGTGAAAAGCGGTCCCCTGTAAGGGATAAAACCCTGTTTTACCAAAGTTTCCTCGAATGGTAATTTTGTAAGCTTTAAACTTGTATGTAATGTGCAAAATATCCTTCGTATGTACTGTTCCAATTGTTCCCGGACTACTCCCATTAATCCTGACCTGAAAGCAAGCTCCAAAGCAAACCCGTCTTGGTCTATAACGTAGACTTCCGGGGCCACAACCCACTCATCTCACACCCGAAAAGCAACACCACAATAACCCCGATACGAATAACTACAATATCAAGCAATGGCACGAGACCAAATAATAACCGGCCTAGTCTCGAGCCTAGTTAGCATAGCAGTGACATTCCTAATTGTATGTCTCAAAACAGGGGCACTCCCAAGTACTCGGCAATTTATCGGCGTCTATCGTCAACCAAGGGATTTCCCCGGAGCACGGGCAGACCCAGAAGGGCTGCAACGGTCTGACATTGAGGTACTACCTAATGTCAGCACCGAGCACACTACTAGTAGTACTACCGGTAGACGTACTTGTCAAGTTTTCAATATCGTAACGGCAGGCAGGCAACGCCGGATGAGGTGCTAGGCCCTCTGGATACCTGATCGGTGCGTATTCTCTATCACTACAATTATAGGGCCTAATAGGAAGCAAGCGTTGCCTACAATAAGTTAGAAAGGTTTTCAACCAAAGTTCAAAAGGAAAAAAGGGTAACCTACTCAGTGCGAAGTTCGTTACGGGACTGTTGTATCTCAAGTTGCATTTGTTGACACAACTGAATGACGTTGTTAACATCTACAAGTGGCATATTGGGGAGAATACCCGCAGCCTCACCATGGGCTACTTGTGTTTGGGGGTCTTGAACGGTAGCATTCAAGTTGGGCTGATGCTCCAGGTTTGGTTGCTGCCCCGACATTCGACGGGTTTGTCATTGTCGAAGAGCGTCAGGAAAGTGTTCTCAGAGTACTACGTTGTATAAGGATAATTCGGAACGAAGAGGCCTAAGCGACAGTGCAGGTGAATGACTATCGCCTGTAGTCGTGAATAGCGAAGCGTAGGTGAATGTGAATGGATGCTGTTTAAATAAAGCGCGAGGTAGAAGTACGTGATTGGTACATATGTATGTATTCATTTTAGTACTATAATTATGTCATAATAAGTTCCTGATAGATACCTCTCAACATCTAGCCGCACTAGCTAGTGGCAAGGCAGGTGTCAGATGGCTGCAGAAACATCGCACAATTCATTTACTTTTTTCTTTTTATGCCCACGACCAGAGTCCGATATAGCCTCGGGAGTCGGTCATCAGGCACAAGGGTTTAGAAACGCCGGTTAGTCGCGGGGGTGCCAGTTCTTGTGGATTGGCACGTGTAAGCTTATAATGTGATGGTTCATAAACTTCACGATCTTGAAGGCTAACCCCACACTCCTCGTAACCATCTATATTGAAGCCTATATCGATACATACATACATACATGTAAGTATATACATTCGATCTATTATTTAGCACCAAGTAGTTGAAGGTTTCCTTTTCAGTTCCACATCAAAACCAGCCTGATCAAGTACTCTGCGAGCCAGAGCCATGCTTTCCTCACGGTACTCCACAATTGCCAAATCCAGCTCATCTCGGTCAATGCTATCCTCAGCCCCGTCATTAAAATCCTCCACCGGTAACCAGAGACTCTCGCTTCTAAACCGGCAGTTCAGCACCTCCCCACCGCGTTCTGTGCGGGAGGCATACATCCTCTCAGCTGCCAGAACACCCACCGGAAAGGTATGTGTGAATGGATAGATACCTCCTCATTACGATCTTCCCCCCAGTTTTCTGACCAAGCCTCGCCCCAGTTCCACGGAGGCTTCAAAGATGTGCCCGCCCCCAGGCTCGGGGCCTATGCCGTGCGCGAGGCAATCGCTCGATCCGGCGTGCCGACCAGCGAAATAAGCAATGTATACTTTGGAAACGTTCTGCAAGCCTCAGTCGGACAGTCCCCGGCGCGACAGGTCGTCCTCTATGCAGGGCTCCCGGCAACCACGGAAGCAATCACGATCAACAAGGTGTGCGCGTCCGGGCTTAAAGCGGTGTCCCTTGCTGCGCAGGAAATACAGCTTGGGCTGTCGGAGGTTCAGGTTGCGGGTGGGATGGAAAACATGAGCAGAGTGCCATACTACTACCCAAGGACAACACCTCCGTTTGGACATGTGCAGTCTGAGGATGGGCTGATCAAGGATGGGCTTTGGGATGTTTACGACCAGATCCAGTAAGTTCTCGGTGGCAATGGCTACGACGACTAGCTCAAGTGACTTTCTTGGATTCCAACGCTAACTGAATGCACACCACAGCATGGGAAACTGCGCGGAGAACACTGCCAAGAACCTTTCCATAACCCGCGAAGACCAGGACGCTTACACTATCGAGTCATACAAAAGGGCCAAAGCCGCTTGGGATTCCAACTCTTTCACCGAGGAGGTTGTACCTGTACCAGTTACCACACGAAAGGGCGTCGTGATGGTCTCCAAGGACGAGGAGTACGAGGCAGTCAAGATTGATAAAATCTCGACCCTGAGGCCGGCGTTCCAGAAAGTCGGGGGAACAGTGACCGCCGCCAATTCAAGCACCTTTGGCGACGGCGCAAGCGCGCTAGTGATCGGGAGCAAGGCCATTGCCGAGAAGTATGGGGGGAACAACAGGGTTCTTGCTAGGATTGTTAGCTATGCGGACGCTGCGACAAACCCCATTGACTTTCCACTTGCGCCCACCTTGGCAATTCCCAAGGCGCTCGAGAGGGCAGGGCTGGAGGTCAAGGACATTGCCAAATGGGAGATTAATGAAGCGTTCGCTGCAGTTAGCAAGGCGAATGAAAAGGTAAGCTCGATAATTGTGCATAGCTGTTGGTCAAAATCTGCCTCCTAGGTGCATTTAATGGGTGCTGGGTACATTTGATGTGTGGTCTGCCTATTCAACGATGCCTAGTAGGCAGATTGGACCCTGCAGTGAGCAAAAGAGCTCTGTGTTGTTTCGGTTCTAACGGCCATCAGATCCTCGGACTGGACCCCTCCAAAGTAAACGTCAAGGGCGGGGCAATCGCCTTGGGGCACGCACTAGGATCCTCGGGATCCCGAATCCTGACTACACTGCTCTATGTCCTCAAGCCAGGAGAGTACGGGGTGGCAGCCATCTGCAACGGCGGCGGAGGGGCTACCGCGATAGTTGTGCAGCGGATTGACAAGGTCTAGATCCAAGTAGGGCTGTTTGTGGACTTTTCATACCCGGATTGTTTGTAGCTATTGCTTGGCATTGGTTTGTGGGGAGGTAATACAATAGGCTGTAACCCTCAAGTCGGTCATCGGAGTGATGTCAGGTGTCCAGTGAGAATCGATGATGCGGTGTGGCTCCAGCGAGTGGTTTGGTCGTAAAATACCTGTAGGAATAAAGCTAGGTTTCCGGGTGTACCTACATATATGTGAATTGTCAGCCCACGCCTGCACCCTGCATGGGCCTGGGTCAGAATCGAGTGATGACCTGTGACGCAGGCATGGAAGCCTCTTGGCAGCTCTAGCCCGAGTCCACAAGACGTTGTATGTATGTTGTTGTCGAACAGCGTATGGGGGAGGGTTGTTCACCAAGGGCTCCAACGACTAGAGTGTTGGACTGTGTGGTGGGCGCACATGGTGATAGACTACGGTGCCGGTGATCTACCAGGTGTAGGACTGGGCCTATCCAACATGCAGTTTCTAGATCTCTCCTACACCATCCCCGCCTGTGTCAATATTCTCAGTCCTCACACAAAAGCACAGAAACAACCCCGCCCCCCCCATACACTGCGGCCATATTCCTGTTGACGGGGGGCTTCCTGGACCGAGTGATGAGCGGTGACGCATCCATTCCTGCAGTGAATGCAGTCGGGGCTCCATACATGTAATTTTCCAATGCTGCGGGTAGGCGCATGCACATACATATGTGTGGAGCACAGGATGCAGCAGCAGTATCCTGCTGACCGCGCGGGTTGGTGCGCGGGACCGGCGGCCGTCCTGACTTGAGCCCCTCTCTCATGTGCATGGCAGAGCGAGAGCACGGTGTATACAGCCACGGATGGATCGAGGGCCATATAACGAGACTCGACCTCCCAGACCCTCCATCCTCCATCCTCCATCCATCCACCTCTTGTGTGTGTCTTCAGTGTCCGGGCGAGGGAGCACCGCCACGCACACCGCCACGCAGACCGGGCTTGGGGGGCCAGATCACGTGACTTGCGGTCTTGGTAGGGACTCAAGTGCTGCAGCGGTTCTCTCACGCCCGCGACATCCTCGCTCCCCCCACCCCCCCGCAACTACCTCGACACAGCACTACAGCTGCAGAAATCAGCACACCCCCACCCCAAACACCTCCTTCACCTGCAGCTCCAGAGAGCTCCCTCCCCTCCAATGTCGTCCTTCACGCGCCCCAACAGCCTCGCGCTCCTCACGCAGTTCCTGCAGACCGTCTCCGACGCGCGCACCGCGCGCAACGCCCCCCTCCTGGCTAGCCTGCTCTGCGCCGACCCCGTCTACGTCCTGCAGAACGAGCACATGCTCTCGCTCCGCGCCGAGCTCAGCGCCAGCCCCCCGGCGCTGCTGCAGTCGCGCACCGACAAGCTGCTCGGCGACGACTGGCTGGGCTTCACCGAGCTGGTCGCGGCCTACCTGCGCTACGCGCGCGCCCTGGACCCCGCGTTGCTCTACGACACGGGCACGTCGCGCGCGTGGCACGCCTGCCTCAAGACGTACATGGCCGCAATCAACCCGGCGTTCAACTCGCCGCAGGGCGGCGTGCTGCTGGTGCCGCTGGTCAAGGCGACGGCGGCGCTGCTGACGAGTGCGGCGCTGCGCATCGATGCGCAGATTGGGGATCCGAGCTTTGGATGCTCGCATGCCGCGATGAATGTGCTGCTGAGGACGTTCAATTCGACGCTGGGCGAGAGGACGCTGGCGGCGTCGGGGGCGCCGACGGCGCAGACGCTGGGGAAGAAGGCGGCGACACTGCGGATTGCAAACCTGCTGTTTAAGCTGTATTTCAAGGTGCATTCCTATTCCTCTCTGCTCTTCTTGGCTATATCTACATACATACATATATACATACATACAATACTGACCCCGCCCCCCCCCGCAGCTGAACCAAATTCGCCTCTGCGCAACAATCCACACAAACATCAACGCCGCCTCCATCCCCTCCTACCTCCACCTCTACCCAAAGTCCGACCGCTGCGCGTACACCTACTACCTCGGCCGCCACCACTTCTTCAACGCCCACTTCACCACCGCCCTCAGCACCCTCACCGGCTCCTACACCCTCACCCGCCCCACCGACACCTCCCAGCGCCGCCTGCTCCTCCTCTACATGGTCACGGCCGCCCTCATCCTCGGCAAGTTCCCGTCGGCGGCCCTCCTCGCCCGCCCCGAGGCCCGCGGCCTCGCAGAAATGTTCTACCCCGTCTGCCGCGCCCTCCGTCTCGGCGACTTTCGCGGCTTCCGCTACGCCCTCGGCGACGAGGGGCCCGACACATGGCGCCGCCAGTGGTGGATTCGACGAGAGCTCTACCTGGCGCTCAGGAACAGGTGCCAGATCTTGCTGTGGCGCGGGCTGGTGCGGCGCACATGGCTGATTACGAGGCCGCCGCCGTTGTCGGAGGCGCAGGTGGCTGACGGGGTGAGGGCTGCGCCGCCGACGGTGGGGATGTGGCAGATTTTGGTGCTGGTGAGGTTTTTGCACCCTGGGCCGGCGGGGGCGGGGGGGCAGGGGCGGGGGCGGGGGATGGGGGGGAATCCGTTGTTTCTGGGCGCGGAGGAGGAGGAGGACGAGACTGACGACGATGACGGCGGGGAGGAGGATGATGAAGAGGTGGATGGGGGGGAGGGCGGATACTTTGGGCTCAAGGTCAACATGGTGGATGTCGAGAGCGCCATCGTGAGCCTGTGCGACCAGGGCTTCATCAAGGGCTACATTGCCAGGCAGGCTACGGGCCCGCTCGTTGTGCTGGGCCGGTCTGGCGCCTTTCCGCCTGTGGCCGAGATATATAACAGCAGCAGGTGGCGGGCCGAGGGCGACGAGAGCGGGTCTGAAGAGAGTGTGGGGGGCGCGGCGGGGGGTAATCCGTTTGCGGCGATGGCGGCGGGCGTGGGGAGGGTGGTTAATTTGAGTGGTGTGAGGGCGGTGGGGCAGAGGGCTTTTTAGAAGGGGGTGGAACGGGGTGGGGGTAATGGATAATGGACTTTGGTTTTTTCTCTTTTTTTTTTTCTTTCTGTGGTTTGTGCTGTGGTGGCCATGCAGGGGGGGGCGTTTGGTGATCTATCTATACTATTTCCTCATGGAGATTTTTAATGTGCTTTTCTTTCTTTCGTTGCTGGTCTCTCTTGCCGAGTTCTCTTGGGGGGCGGCTTCTTTTATCTTTTCTTGGTTTAGGGCCTGTTGTTTTGTGGCCTGGATCTGGATACCTACTTGTAGCGGCATAGCATGCGTGCGGGGGTCCCAAGCTATATTATATATATATGTGTGTGTGTGTGGGTGGACTTGGAAATGGAACTGTAGAGGCGTGGTTTGCATGGCACGGCTGTTCACTTACTGGACGTGTGAAGGTGCAGGAGTGGTGTTGAGGGTGTGTATGTACCTCTGTGGTAGACAGCTGTATACTATACCACAGCGGCGGGCATACCGGGGGGGGATAAACCATAGATATCTAGAATCTGATCAGAGAAACGCACACCCATTCCACAGCAAGACTCGCTTTGTATTTACCCTCCGCACCCGGCGCTGTGCTAGGTGGCCAACTCTATCGCAAAAGCCGCATCCTAATCATTGACCCTCCCACCAGGCAGGGTTAGGGTTGGCACTATGACGTGCGCTGACAGGGATCAAGACAGCCCCTCCTCTCCAGGCCAAACAGCCCACTTGCAACTCAGCTCACACACCTACCTGCCTGCACAACACACCCACCTCTGCACCCGCAAAACAGACCGACAAGCACAAGACACAGCAAGATGGGACCAAAGAAGCAGCAGCCCGAGAACTCCAAGAAGGCGCAGGGCCAGGCCCGCAAGGCCGACAAGGCCGCCGCCAAAGCCGGTGCCGAGAGCGCGAAGCACGCGGCCGTTGAGGACGAGGAGTGGAGTAAGGGGTCGAAGGACAGCGGGAAGAAGTAACCCCCCCATTCTCATGCGAGAGAGAGAGAGAGAGAGAGAGAGGGAGAGAGCAGACACTAACGCAAACCCTCCCCCCACCACACAGAGAAGCCGCGGAAGCCAAAAAACGCGACGCCGCCCTGCGCAAGGCCGCGGCCGCCGCCGCGCTCGCCGAGGAAGAGGCCTCGCTCCCCTCCAAGCCCAAGACAAAGTCTAAAGCGCCTGAGAAGCGTACTCGAGGCGGGGGCGGGGGCGGGGGCGGGGTCGACGGCGCGCTGGCGGCACTCAACGCATCAGGCATCGACGACGCGCTCGACGCGCTGTCGCTGACGGGAGATGCGGCGAGGCAGGGCAGCGGCGGCGTGGACAGGCACCCCGAGCGGCGGTTCAAGGCGGCGTATGCGGCGTTTGAGGAGCGGCGGCTGCCCGAGATGCGGGAGGAGCACAAGGGGCTGAGGCTCAACCAGATGAAGGAGCTGATCCGGAAGGAGTTTGAGAAGAGCCCTGAGAATCCGTTTAACCAGACGGGGATCGTGGGGTATGATGCGACAAAGGAGGAGATTGAGGAGGCGAGGAGGAAGGAGAAGGAGGGGATTGAGGCGAGGCTGGCGGCGAATTAGGGGAGGGGTAGGGTGTGTAGGGAGGAGGGGGAGGGGGGAGGGAGTTTCGTTGTAGGCAGTGTTTCTTTTCGTTCTCTTTCTCTTTCTCTCCTGCTGGCTGGCTGGCTGGCTGTTTGGCTGTTTGGCTGTTTGGGGGACGGGTGATAGTTTGTGATGCGCACAGCACGTAGTAGTAGCGTCTGGGCGGGACGTCTCCGCCAGCAGCTCAGTTCCAGCTGGCAGCAGCAACCAGCTAGCAAATAAAAATACCTTGCTTCACTCACGTCCTCTTCTTCGTCCTCTTCTTCGTCCTCTTCTTCGTCCTCTCCTCCGTCCTCTCCTCCGTCCACTTCTTCTCCCACTTCTTCGCCCACTTCTTCGCCCACTTCTTCGTCCTCTTCTCCGTCCTCTTCTCCGTCCTCTTCTTCTTCCTCTTCTTCTTCCTCTTCTTCTTCCTCTTCTTCTTCCTCTTCTTCTTCCTCTTCTTCTTCCTCTTCTTCTTCCTCTTCTTCTTCCTCCTCTTCTTCCTCCTCTTCTTCCTCCTCTTCTTCCTCGTCTTCTTCCTCGTCTTCTCCCTCGTCTTCTCCCTCGTCTTCTCCCTCGTCTTCTCCATCGTCTTCTCCATCGTCTTCTCCATCGTCTTCTCCATCGTCTTCTCCATCGTCTTCTCCTCCTCTTGCTATTCTCCTTGAAACACAGACGCCACAACTCCACTCCTCCCCCTTCTCAGCCCTAAGCTATCCCCCATCCGGGCCCAGAGACAGAAAACACATGTGACGCCCCCCCCCCCCACCATGAAACGTGAAACAACATTGTCATTGTCTTGTCCCCCAGCGCCACTCCTCCTCCGCTCCGTTTCAGGTTCTTTGTTAATTACACCCTCGCAGCCATATCAAACTAAAAAAGATAAAACACCAGCCCTCCCTCTGCCCTTCGCTGCTCCAGGGTCCCTTCTGCTACATCACAGCTCCAGCTCCAACTCTTATTCTACCCCAACGCCACCACCACCGCAATGGAAATGGAAACAAACAGCAGCAGCAGCACAACCACCCAACTACCCTCCTGCGGCACCGACACCGACGCCGACACCGACACCACCCTCGGCCCTCTCACACCCATATCCATGTTCAGCAGCCGGCCATACTCATATTCACCCTCGGCGGGCTTCCAGCGGCGGCGGTCCTCGCTCTCGGAGGCCGCGGCGTCGTTCACGACCGAGGACGGTGCGCGGGCGCCGCAGGAGGCGGCGGGCGTAGGGTTTCGTAGTGTGGGTGCGGGAGTGGTGCAGATGGTGCGGGTTCCGGCGAAGGCGGCGGTGGTACATGACGGGGGGGAGGAGAATACGCTGGTAGGGAGCAGAGAGGTGGGGAGTGGGGGGGAAGAGAAGAAGGGCGGGGCGGAGATATATGTCAATGGTAAGCCCACACACACACACACTCATCCACATCCACATAACAGTCTATTCACTGCTGTCTATCATCCTCACATCTTTCTCTCTCCCACACATACATCCATCCATACACAACCAAACTGACACTCCCTCCTTTCCGCCCCCCCCACAGGCGCCCTCTACACCCTCCACGCCGACGCCATCCTCCGTCCCACGCCCACAGCCCTCACCACCAGCATCAACATCACCCCCACAGCACCCTTCACCGGCTACGCCGTCCGCGCCAACAGCATCTTCAAGCCCCTCGGCGGCAGCCCAGCGGCCATCGACGTCACCACGCTCTACCGTGTCACGCCCACCACCACCACCTCACCCCCCAGCAACGGCGGCGAAGCAAAGGCCTACCACCGCATCAACCCCGTGCAGCAGCTGCTGTCCCGCGGCACTGGCGGCCAGGAGGAGGAAGAGGAGAATATGTACATCTACGACATCCAGCAGCAGGGCTTTGTGTGCACCGCCACGACAGCCCGGTTCCCAGCGGAGGAAGTAGAATCCCTGCGGGGGTCCGGGGAGCAGGCGGGGGAGGCGGGGGACTGCGAAGAGCTGTTTGCGTCTGCAGAGAGAGCGCTGCGTCTGTCGGAGCGGGACGACGCGGTGCGGCGGAAGAGGAGAAAGAGCAAGAAAGAGAACGGGAAGGAGAAGAAGCAGTTCCCGTCCATTGCGATGCAGGCCCAGGCGGCGGCGGCGGCGGCGCAGTTCCAGCCGACTAACAGCTCGCCGCTGGCGGGGCCGGCGATTGCGTTTCCGCAGCCGCAGCCGCAGCCGCCGGTAGTCCTCGAGAGACAGGTCTCTGATCAGTCGGCATGCACGAATGGCGGGCAGGGACAGAGCTCATGGCTAAACATCGACTTACCGCCACAGCACCGCGGCGCGCCCGCGCCCGCACTCGAACCCACACCCCACAGCAAAACCTTCACCGAGTCCCACACCCACCCCCTCCCACCCGTCCCCACCATCCCCGCCGCCGCCGTCCACCACCACCCACACCCACACCCCCGCGCCCCCTCCGTCACTAGCTCCCTCACCTCCCATCTCGACCACTGGGCATCCCATTTCTCCCCGCGCCGCATCCTCGGCGGCACCCGCAGCCGCAGCCGCAGCCGCACCCCACAGCGGCACGCAGACCTCTACGCACCCACCGTCACACTGCAGCAGCTCGTCAACGAGTGCGTGCTGGTTCTCTGCCTCTACGGCCACCGCCGCGCGCGCGACCCGCGCATCGCACGCCTGCCGCTGCCGAGCGGCGTCGACGACATCTTTGACGACACGGAGCTGCTGCTGCAGCTGCGCGCGCGCTACAACGCGCTCCGCGGCGTGTGGCGCCGCGCGCTGTCCCTGAGGGGGCTGAGGCGCATTGCGGTTGTCGAGGTAAGTTGCGAGCCCACGATGGCGTAACCAATTCATTTCCCCGAGGAAGAGGCCATAGTATATATATAGTACGAGTACTCACTTTTTTCTTCGCCCCGCGCTGCAGTATCACCGCGCGGAACGCCACGTCTCATCGTCGTTCCAGGGACCGATGCATTCGCCGACTAGGCTCATGGAGTGCTACCTGCACCCGTACAAGTGCGCGGGCGAGCAGCACTGGGTCGAGTGGGCGCACCGGCTTTCGCTCGACGAGGACCGCTATGCGCTTGAGTTTGTCGAGGCGTGGCGGACGGACAAGGTTCTTCTCGCGGGCGTGGTGCCGCTGTCGCTGAGCGTGATTGCGGGTGTGGTGTGGGGGCTGTATGGGCCTGACCAGCAGCAGGGACAGCTGGCGGCGTTTGTGCTTGCCATGCTGGTGGTGGTGTTTGGGTGGTCGGTGGTGGTTTTGATGGCTGTCGTGAGCTATCTGGTTTAGGGAAAGGGAAAGGGGGATGGGGGGGATGGAGGATGGAGGATGGAGGACGGTATTTAGAGGTTTCTATTTGTAGCTAGCTAGCTAGCTGTGTTTTTACTTGGAGTTTAAGAAGTGGATTTACGAAATACTAGCTGCGGTCATTGGCCCATCATCAACCAAAGCAGGAAGCAGCAGCAGAACCTCGCCACCCATAAAGCTTCTTCCCACCCCCCCCCCCCCACTCCACCCCACTCCCCCACAGAAAACATCTTCCCAGACAGAACCCACGACCCCACCACAACTAACACAAACAAAACAATGAGCACCAAGCCCAAACCCACCGCCACCGCCAGCACCTCCATAGAGCTGCTCCCAGCCGAGCAGGCCGAGCAGCCTGCACCAACCACTGACTCAGAAATAGCAAAGGTAGACAACATGTCCACAAACGTGGCCATCATGGCCTGCGGCGCTGGCCTCTTCTCAGACGGATATCTCAATGGAGTATGCATAAACCATCTTTTTTTCTTTTCTTTTTTTCTTTTTTTGTGCTCACTCCCTCACCAAACATGGGGGTGGGTGGGGGGGGCGGGGAGCACCCTAACCTGGTGTGGGAAACGAAAATCAGATCATTGGTGCCGTAAACACCATCTTGGCTGTGGCCTGGCTCGAGTATTATACGCCGGATAAGTCGAGGGTTGTGACTTCTGTATGTTTGATCATTGACCCTGCCCCACAACCCCAACCCCCAACCCACTGGGCTTGGCTTGGCAAAAGTAGTTGGGGGTGAGTGAGTGACTGGATGTGGCTGACCAGCATGGTGGTAGATTGGGTTTGCGGGGATTGTGCTGGGCCAGTTGTCGTTTGGCTTTATTGTGGACCGGTGGTCGAGGAAGATGGGGATGCTGATCTCGAGTGCCTTTCTGGTGGTGTGTAGTATCATGTCGGCGGGGGCAATCGGAGTGACGCCCGGGCCGGTGGGGGTTGTGAGTTTTTTTCCGTAATATCCGTTTGGAAAATGTCCTTCTCCGGAAGTGGTGGTTGATATTCTTGTGATGTGCAGATCCAGGCACTCATGGTATGGCGCTTCTTCCTCGGAATCGGCATCGGCGGCGAGTACCCCTCGGGTTCTGTTGCCTGCGCCGAGTCCTCCGCTCAGCGCGAGACAGGCCGTGATTTTATCTTTATCATCTTTACCAACACCCACATCGGGCTCGTAAGCTTTACCACCACTCCCCCCCCCCCCTTCCCCAGCGCGGCATCATGAACCATCACTCGCCCGGACTGACACAATTGCCAGGGCCTCCAATTCGCCGCCATCATGCCCGTGATCCTGCTCGCCGCCTACAGCACCGATCTGCACCGCGTCTGGCGCGTCGCCCTCGGCCTCGGCGCGCTCTTCCCCTTCATCATCTTCTTCGTGCGCCTGCTGATCCCCGAGAACGGGCAGTCGCAGCGGCACGCGCTGCGCGACCGCAAGGTGCCGCTCCCGGTGCTGATGCGCTACTACTGGCGGCCGCTGCTGACGTGCAGCGGCGTGTGGTTCATCTACAACCTGTCGTCGTTCTCGTTCTCGCTGTACAGCTCGTTCATTGTCACGACGGTGCTGGGCGAGACGTCGCTGCTGAGGGTGTTTGGCCTCACGGCGTGCATTCAGCTGTTCTTGATACCGGGGAGTGTGGCGGGCGCGTGGTTCAGTGAGCGCTTTGGGGCGCAGAGGGGGTTGGCGGCGGGGGTGTGGGCGCAGGCGGTGGTCGGTGGCGTGATTGCGGCGGCGTGGAGCCTGCTGAGGCGGAATGCCGCGGGGTTGATTGTGCTGTATGGGTAAGGGCTTCTTGAAGATATCTCCAGTAGGGGGGGGGCCGCAGCCGTGCTTGATTAGCACAGCTATAGCTAGACCACCAGGGGTAGTGATAATTACAGCAGCTAACAGACACACTCACTTGGTACAGGCTATTCATCTCCCTCGGCGAATTTGGGCCAGGAAACAACATTGGGCTCCTCGCCGCCAAATCCCCCGCGACCTGCGTCCGTGGCAAGTTCTACGGCATCGCGGCAGCGTGCGGAAAGTGCGGCGGCTTCATTGGCACATACACCTTCAACATGGTGATTGAGGCCTGCGGCGGATTCGAGAGCGATTGGGGTCTGCGGGCGCCATTCATCATCACGGGGTGTTTGTGCATTGTGGCCGGGTGCTTGGCGATGTTTGCGCTGCCGAGGGAGCTGACAAAAGAGGCGATCCAGGAGGAGGATAAGAGGTTTGAGACGTATTTGAATTCGCTGTAGAGAAGGGGTGGAGGTAGGTGTTTGTTGTTAGCGGGGTACTTTGGGGGTTTTTTTTTCTCTCTCTTTTTCTTTTTGACCTTTTTTTTTTGTTTATTTGGTGGATACATGTATATACTATATAGCCAGTCATCAAAAGTGTTCGTGATTTACATCAAAGTTGGTCAGTGCGTGATGTGGCTTACTAGATCTTACGGTCAAATTGAGAAACTAAAGTGTATCTATATAATTGTATCCAATGAGTGACAGAAAATAAAAATACCATAAACGTCTAATATTGACTTTGGCCACCATTGACTGTTGCTGTGTTGATCTTTTCAATGGGCACTCTGATTCCTGACTTAAGCTTGTCACATTAAATACGAATCACAAACACTTTTGATGAATGGCTGTATATAGTCGAGTACTGGATGACATCCCGCTGCCATTGTTGGCTTGTTCGGGATGTTTTTCAACGGCTATCCAATCCATGGTCTAGTGACCTTTTTATTTCTTTCATCTTTCTCCGGCTTTGAGTTATAGAATCGCATGTAGGCCCGGAGCATCATCAGAAAGACTGTACCCAGGGTGTTGGAAAGTAATGCACATTTTGACCTCACAACGCCCAAATACACTATTTTTGATAAGACCAAACACTGTCTAAATTCAGAATACGATACAGAACGCCTCCGCTATGCCTGAGGATGTATTGGCCTGTGTTTGGAAATAAATATGCACCCCCAAGACAGAGCTGCCAGGAGGTAGCAAAAATATATAGTAAAAACCCAAAAATTATTGATGACAGGCATTCTCTTTATTCGTTCATCGTCAAGAGAATCTACACAGTCAAGTTAACCTTTCCATGACCTCAAGTGAACATTCAGTCTCTCATTGTTGAGACATCACCGAATGTGCATCATTTTCCGACACTCTGGCTACATTACCATGAGTGGAGAGGGGATATCTGTGTACAGTCGGAACTGCCAGAGTGTCTTTGAAATGGCCATAGAGTGCCACCTGCTCTATATTCGAACCCCTGAAGCTGTGCGTAGTGGTGACTGATGTTAATCCATATCCAGCCATCCAGCTCAAGCCAGTATGCGAAGGATTCAGTGGAGATCGAATATCCCGCACCTTGTACCTATGTAGTCAACCGGTAACTATTAATGAGGAGGAAGAGATGGGTGTTTTAATCACTGTGGTCCACTCTTTAGTCGTGGCCTATCTATTATTGACATGACGGTCAAATCGCAGCCATGATTATGTAGACATGAGGATAAGATGCTCGCCACAGATGCTCACGGTCTGTGAAAGTCACGTTTAATGTGATGTAGTGAGTTGATTGGTGATAAAGGAAGAGTCCTCTCACCGTGGACATAACGATATACCAGCTAGTTTGGTATATCTGTTCCACCTGAAATTATACAGTGCTGAGTGTCCTCTCTAGCTATGAATATTGTATTTCTAGCTTTTGGCAATCTACACGTCCTGGCAGTTCATTTCTGCTGTATGTTCCGAGTGATTCTGCCGGTATGTTTCCGTACTCAATTCTCACCATCCATGGCTCGAAGTTGCCACATTTCCCATCCAGGCACTACACAGTGAACGAGGATTCCGCTTTGATTGATGTCCCCAAAGCAGATATGCTACTTCTGCCTCTAAATATCTCTAGTCTACTATGATATCAGACATTGACTACGAGCCTCTCTTCTAGTGCTGCCTGCGCTCTATCGGTACACGGGCTTCTCCTCATCAAAATATTCTATAATATCGTGGGCACGATATTACCTCCTCATGCTCATGGCTCTTCCGTCGCCTATTTCCATGTTACCTTCTACGTACCATCGATCATTAGCCTTACCTTATCCCCCAGACCTCCGAAGACCAGGATTAATATCTCAGTTAATTACGATACCGTCTGATAAACGAAGATGCAATCCCCTACGCAGGGACCCGGTCGACTACTCAATACACAGCGCAGTACACGGCGTCTCCACAACCTCCCTTCCGTTACCTACATATTATATAACAGCTAAGGGCCGGGACGGTGGTGGGTCCCTTCCATATATGTACCCACCGCACGCCCGAGGTCCAAGAACTACGCTGCCCCTGAGCATGAGTATATGTACTATGTAGTGCGCACAAGACCACAATAAGGCCCGCGCCTTAATCTCGACGATGGCGGCAAGATAGAGTGTGTAGCTGGCGTATACATACTACATGTAGTATGTACGTAAAGCACCCTACCTCAAGAACTGAAACGTCCTGTTTCACTTTTCGCTTATGTACCCTAATGCTCGGATATTACCCTACCCGTTGCCGCCGACACGGTAGGTATTTCTATCACTGACCACCCGCCCCCTCCCCCCAGGCCCTTCCGACGGGCGCCAGGAAGGAAGGTACCAAGCAGCTATCCCGCATCCGGAAACGGCCCACGAGTGACGGCCCATGACGCACCAGCAACCTCGACCCAACCCCCAACCCCCAACCCCCAACCCCCCGACCTCAACTACATGTACTGCTACATGTACATACATAAGTATATACTAGCACAGTATAGTACCTTGGGTACATATGAAATGTACTTCTCCGCCCCCCCTTCACCGCGACACCTAGGCCCTAAAGACGCAATAGTCCCATGGTATCGATCTATACAAGTATATGCAGTTTTATATAGCGAGCGCTCCGGCCCCTCGATCCCCGGTCCATGGCATCCCGTGTTTGCAAGGGCTGCCTGCGTGCGTACGTGGAATGTCTAAATAGATTAACGATTAACGAACCTTGCCTCTTTCTACGCTATCTACCACACGCCTGCAACGACAACGACAACAAAAACAACAACGACGACAATGACAACGACGAGAAATGGTTCAATATATCTTATGGTTAAGGGGTTGGGATAGGCAGGTACATGTAGGATCTATCTCTATCTAGCGCACGGGATCTCGCGAATGGAAATATCACCAATCCTGGCCATGACGGTAGTTTCAATACATGTATATATACATATTTCTCCCAGCCTAGCTAGCTAGACTGGTTGGCTTGGCTAATAGGCGAAGGGATGATGATGCTCCGGATACGCAGTAGCTGATCAAAAACAACCTCCGAAAAGTGCGCAACACCAAGGAACGCATCCCAGCATCTGTTCAGTGTGTTTTCATTTCGTCTCTGACAATGATGTATGTACGTACTAGCTGGCTGGCTGGCTGGCTGGCTGGCTATAGAGAGAGACCAACCATGACCACACGGACCGCAGACCACAGACCAACTGGTGCCCCCTTCAGATCCTCCATGGGAATGCTATGATAGACAAAGAAGATGGAGAAAGAGAGAGAAACGAGTGTACTTAACCCCCTAACACATACGCATACACATACACACACATACACACACATACACACACATACACACACATACACACACATACACACACATACACACACACACACTATAATCCGAAAACACCAGGTCGCTGTGATAAATATGCATACAAAACCAGGCAGAATGCGCTCGAGCAAGAAAGGATGAACAAGTAATTTTTGACCCATGATAATAATGCATAAAAGAAAAAGAGAATAAACACTAGCCACTAAGGAAATAAAAAAATAAAAGAAAAAGCCCATCCTAGATGCGCCCCGCCCAAGTAAAAATGTATATACAAAGAATTGAAAGAAAAGAAGAGAAGATCAATGCATCCCCCCAGCCAGCCATAAAAAAGAGAGGAAAAGAAATAAGGTAAAAGAAAAAGAGAAAAGAAAAGAAAAACACCCGCTACCGCTACCACAGATGCAGATAGATAGAATCGCCCAGTTGATAATAATAAACCCCATAAATTTTTGACAACGAAAACCACCAAACCAAAAACCAAAAAAAGAAATCAATGCCATATGTGCTGTGTGTACTCAATACCCAATCCCTCAAAAGAAACGATGCCCGACTCCCGGCCTTGAACTCTCCGCCTCCTCCTCCGCCAGCCAACTGCGCTCATGCCTCATCCTGCTGCCTCTTCTTTCATCCGACGCCCTCTTCGCCCTATCCCTAATCTTCCTCATCTCCAGCTCGAGCTCCGCCACCGTCATATTCGACGTCTCGCTCGTCTCCGTCAGGATCGTGCTCGCACCAATACTCCTCCTACTGCTCGCTGCGTCCGGCGCCACAGCCACCGGCTCTGGTGTGTTGCGGGGCGTGTACTGGCGCGCAGGCGTGGGCGAGAGCCCCGTGTTGGAGCGGGTGATGGTGTTTATTGTGTTGAAGGACGAGATTGTGGAGGGCACGGAGAGGACCGACATCTTTGAGTTTGAGCCGGAGCGGGACATGAGCGTTGGCAGGAACAGCTGGCCACTGGCGACGTCTTCTGGGTCTGGCGGGATGGGCGGGAGCTGTGGGTAGTTCCTTTGGCGGGAGGGCCCGAAGGCTGATGTGCGGACTCTTGGGGCCGTTGCGAACTTTGGCGGTGAGGTGGGGGGCTCCATGGGGATGTTTCTGTCCTTGCGGCGGAGCGGGCGGGAGGGGGACGAGGGTGTAGGGGAGGAGGAGAAGAAGGAGGGAGCGATTCGCGGTGGGGGTGGCGGTGGGGTTGGTGAGTGCTTTGACGGGACTGGTGGCGGGGCTGGATCGAGATCCAGCACGCTCCTGCCGGTCCACGAGAGCCTGTGGCCGTGGCCGTGGCTCTTGACGGACTGCTCTGCAGACTTATCGGTGCCTGAGGAGAGTGTGGAGATCCTGGATGGCTGCGAAGACGATGACCTCGAGTTCCGCGAGGCGCCGAACCCGGCGAACCCGCCGAATGCCGCCCAGGCAGGCGGGCTTGGGTGGGGATCGGGCGTGCTGACGTGCTCGATGTGAATGGGGCTCGGCGATTTCTGCTCCTTCTTTGAGCGGCTGTACTGCGACGAGATGTGGTCCGAGAGGTTTGTCCCGTCGTGCAGCTGCGTGTACGAGAACCGATTCGACGTTCGGTGCGACGACCGGAACGACGACCGCTTCGATGCCGACTCGCCGGGGATGTTGGCCCGCACCAAGGCAGTCACGTTGGGGTACCGCAGCGCAATGGCAGCTGGTGCCGCGGGGGGCGGCGAGAGCGACTTGAAGAGGCCGCTGTCTCCGCTGTAGGGCGAGAAGTCGTGCGCCGTCGACAGCTCCGTCTCGTCCGGCGACACCGGCGACAGGTTCGTGTCCAGCTCCAGCGCCGCCGTGGTCGGTCTCGCCGAAGACGTCCTCAGCGGCACATTCTTCATGCTGACCACGGGGTAGCTGTGTCTCTTTGAGTCCCTCTGCTTCTCCTTTGCTGCTGCTGCCTTTGCGGCACTGTTGTTCCGCGAGTGCCCGCTGCCGCTGGCACGGTCGGTGTAGAAGTCGTTTGACAGCGGGTTGCCCATGATGCGCTCAATCTTGCCAATGACCGGCGCCGCACCTTCGTCCTCCTGCTGCCCGGGCCCGTTCCACACGCCGTAGCCCTGACCAAAAACCACGCCCCGCTCAACCCCGCCGTCTCCCGACCGCCGGCTGCGGCGAAAGCTCTGCTCAACAATGTCCCGTACCTCCTGGTGGGAGTGCGCCGCGCGTGGCACCGGGCTGATCACATCCTCCGTATCGCGAAAGCCGACTCCCCCTCCCCCTCCCCCGCCACCGCCACCACCACCACCAGCGCTGCTACTCGTCCCGCTCCGCCGATGTTTGCCAGTCTTTGTGTCGGCGGCGGTGGTGGCATTTACTGCCTCCTCATCCTGCTTTTCGGCGTCCGCTTGGTTCCGTCGTCGCTTCTTGTACGCACGGACAAAGATGATCACTGCACCAATCAATGTTATAAGAACAAGAAGTGCAATAACCGTGACTGACGGCACGATAACTTTTGGGGAGACTGACGAGGATGCCGCGCTGCTGTCGGTGGGCATGATGATGCCTGTGTATCTTCTTCTTCTTCTTCTTCTTCTTCTTCTACTACTCGGCCCAAGCCCAAGCTCGATATTCCTTCCTCTTCCTCTTCCTGTGGTATGGGTGGGAGCGGAGCTGTGGGGTTATAAACCGATGTGACGCTGGAAGCCCTCAGGGAAGTGGTCGTAGAAGAGGCCCTCTGATTGACAATCCCAGACCTTGCTGATTTTCCTGCCCCTGTCCCTGTTTCTAATCCTGTCCTTGTTCCTGCTCCTGCTCCTGCTCCTGTATAACTTGTCCTAAGACCACCCTTCTTCTTCTTCTTCCCACTCCCAGCACTAGTACGTCCGCGCCGCCTCCGTTCCCTCACCACAAGCGTCGGGGACAATCGCCGCCTATGAACCGCGCCCACAACAACGACCAAGACCGCCTTCTTCTTGTTCTTCTTCCTGAGGTGTTCTTGTCTCTGGCCGCTGCCGCCGCGCAAGAGATCGGCCAAGCAGCAGTAGCGGATGAATGCCGATTTCTTCGGGATACTACTGAGAGTGGTAGTAGACTCTGACTTTGGGTTCTGCTTCTTTTGAAGATGAGGAGGAGGATTACCACCTGGATACTGCCGCTGCTGCTGCTGCTGCTGCTGCTGATGAGGATGATGATGTGAACCTAAGCGTAGACGTGAACTTGAACGTGGTGCAGGGCTGGCAAAAGGCATCTGGCGCTGGCAGTGTCACCATAAAAAGTGAGTTTGGGAATTGCCGAAGCTTGATTGATGGGGGGAGGGGGAGGGGGATGTAGTAATTATAGCAGAGCAGGGAAACTAGCTAGCTAGCATTGACAGGCAGGTAGTAATGAAAATATATATATAGATAGATAAATAAATAAAAGGCACCACCGGCTGAATATAAAGGGTAGAGAAACGAAGAATATATACCCAGTTCAGTACAGTGCAGGGGGCCAGAGGTGGGAGGGAAGTGGAGACCGATACGTCGGTATGAAGACAAAACCAAAAAAAAAAAAAAAAAGAGAGAGAAAGAGAAAAGATGGGAGGGAAGGCGGGGTAGATAAAAAGAAATTGTTCTCCAAAGAGTAAATAAAATTCCAACACCACGCACCTCACCCTCCTCTTCATGTAGGTACCTATCCAGCCAGGACACACACTCTCATGATCAACCACCCATATCAATGCGAGATCATCAAACAGTACAGGGCCAAGATACGGAACAGCTGCATGGAGGAGGAGGAGGAGGGCAGTCAACAAAATCGGCAAGGAGGCCGGCGGAATGCACTGTAAGATGCCATACATACAGATAGTATGTACCTACTCTGCATTTGCGAGAAGGGGTAGGGGAAGGGTGCTTGCTGGTGCTGAATGAGGGTGGTGGTGGTGGGTGAAGATTATCTGCATCTTGAGCAGGGATGCCTAAAGAAGTAAATAATAATTTACTCACTAGGTACCGGTAATAGAATATGAATATGAAGCGCAAAAAGCGGTGGTTGCAAGGCGACTGACTGTATGCACAATGTTACAGTATGAAAGTGAAAAGGAAAAAAAAAAAGTCGTGATGGTGTTGTCGGTCGTGATGTAGGTGCAAGGGTCAGTTACTCTATCATAGTAGAGTGATTGTACCTGGGTAGCACGGACTACCCCATCTCGTCATTGTCTGCAAGGACACCCCTTCCTACTTCGTCTAGATGCCTGAAACCTTCCTTGTATTTTCCCATGTTCGGTCCGCGGATTGAACCGAAAATCTTACAATATTGTAGTGTTTGCTTCAGGAGCCGAGAGTCAGAAACAATTTGTTCATCAAACGGGACTGGATATACCCAGATGGCTTTTTCGCTACCAAGCTCTCGTTTCCTTACACGGCCACTTGTTGTTACGTGCAGCCAGTCATGCCCCCCTTTTTGGAACTTAGCATGTGGGGGTTGTTAGAAATGATCAAAGAGTAAGTTCTTTGCTTCACCGACCACTAGCTTATGACCTTCACGCATACGAACTCTAACTAGATTCCTAGTAGTTCATGCCCAGACGGTTTATGTTGATATCTGCATATGTACTCTAGAGTGCCGGGTACATGTACTCTAGACGACGTTGAGTACATACATGCTGAGAGCTGAGAGCGTACACATACATACATGTACCTACGGTAGAGTACATGTTGCAAGAGTATTATACTTCTGTGTAATAACATAATATCGTGTATTTCTGCCCCGAGTCCCAAAGAACACTTTACTCACTATGTAACTGCCTGTCGAACCTGTGTGTTGTTTCATCCCCATCCAGGCTGCCGTCAAAAAAAAAAAAAAAACCAAAATCAAAGCCACAAAAAAGAACTGTGAACAACGTTTCTCCGAGTCTAGCTCAAGAAAGCGCCAATCGTGACTGAGACAAATCTAAAGCCACCAATAATCAAGACGAACGGACGGCCGCAGAGCCTCAATACGGCTGATCTACGCTAATAGTTAAGTCTAGCCTGGTTAAGGATCCTTAACGTCAAACGTCCACTAGCGGTCCGGCAATTTTTCGCTAGGAGCTAATAGATGAGAACCTACGCATCTTCTGCCGAATTGACAAAACGCTCTAACCCAACAATTTTTTGCATCTCTCGATATGGCTGAAGAAGGCTGAAGTGGCTGGGGGGGAAACTGGGACCCCCCATCTTCACTTGGTCTGAGGGAGTTATATCTCGAAACGCTATGTGTGAGATACTCTGCAGTACGCTCGAGCTGTTGTCAGTTGTCAAAATAAGTAAATAATAGAAAAGAAGAAAATGGTGTCTTATGCTCAGGAGTGAATAAGACGTATCGCCTTAATATCTGAATCAATCGGGACCATACCTTGCTTGAGAGCGGTCACTGGAACCCCTGGTGCCATGGCGAGGGTCGCCTACATATTTCGGAATGTCGGCGTCTGTCGCGCTAGGTCCCGTCGGTGGCTCCACCCGTGGTGCTAGCTGTAGATGAGCAAAGTGGGGACGTAGCGATGTTTCATAAATCCACTTGCTTGTTTTTGTCAATCGCCTTCTCTGCTTCAATTGGGTAAGTGAATATTGGGATCCTGGACGCTCATCATGGAGATAGGAATGTCGAGCCCATTCCACAACACGAATAGCGGTTTCAGAACAGCCTCAACGCCCTTCCCCGTGACTCAAATTTATCGGCAGTGATGCTCATCTCTAATTTGTAATGGCTGAGATGGGTAGTGCTCTGAGAATGGGCATACCTAGCATGGATCATCTGGGGCTCCCCTTGCAATCGCTCACTTCTAGAATATACATCCTAGAATTCCAATCAATGTTACATCATCCACCTACTTGGCTACTCGTGCATGAACCCCTTCCCGTACTTGGGGAATCACTTCTAGAAGCTGATGGCAAATATTCCCGCCGGAAATAGGGACACCTGTCACGAAACAACCGAAACCGTGCTGTAAAGACCCAAAGGCCATAGAGTCGTGGCATCTCTATTTATTTAGGTTTTTAGCACCCCTAGACTAGATTCTAGGTAGAGATAGTACTGAACTCAGATTTCTTACTTTTAGGGTTTGATATACTTACGGACAATACTCCAGCATGTGAGCATGTGCACGTTTGATTAAAAAAAAAAGGATTTGTTTAACAGCATCTGTGTGGCTCTGCAGCCAGCCAACAGAGGTGGTGGGCGTTTTTGCTTGATCAATTGAGGAATCGTACGAGTTTTCTACCAGAATATACCACAACTTCTATGAGCGGTTAGTTTGCGATGCACGTATTACAAGACTTCCCTACCCTCTACCGTTACACCCCCAGAATGTATGGGGTGATTTCTTACCCTTTGGTGCAATCCAGCAAGGTTTGAGTTCACTGTAGGAAAGGTCATGAAGCTAGATCGACGTTGGCGTGAAACGGCTTGTTTGGATGCGATCTGGACGGTAGTTGTAGTACGTGTCTCGATTCGACTATATAACAAGGCACATATTACAATAATTCCTCCAGTTAAGGGTTAGCGTGGATTACAATCTCCGAGATATCTACGGCACTGTTGAATTCCAGGAGAAGACTTACTCCATGCACATACACGTATATTCGGCCACCCACATGGATGAATATGTGCGAATAGAAGGAGGCTTAAGCCTCTCAGGGGGTACTGTAACACCTATAAGAATAGAACAACCCCGCCAATCAAGGTTCTCGCCAATCATCTTTATGAAGCATTAATGGTATCATCTCCGGTCGATACATATAGTACCATATTGAAACAGATCTCTTCTTTACCGTGAATGTGGTCAACCACGATAGCTAATTACTTGGATCATGCCTTACAGTTTACCCCCTCGTAATACTGCATACCGCACGGTACGGGGTGCGAATATACGTACATTTAAGTTTCTTGTTTTCTTCTGCCAGTTTCGGGACTCTCTAAATTCTTGTTGGATTTCTCAACATTAACGTGCGATTACACTCGACCTCCGAGTGAGAGTGACTACATGTAGTTGTTAGCCTGCTTAAAGTATTCTTGGAGCAAAGCCAAGTGTCCCGGCAGATAAAGAAAAGTCCTGTCGTAGGCAGAGACGAGAGAAAACGAAGCCACCGGATCTACATTGTACATATTGGCGTCGATCTTCCTTCGATCTTGGGTGGTACAAAAATACTGTTTCAAGAGAACCCCGGCTCTAGAAGGTAAGCTAGGTGTATGTATTTAAAAAGTTGGGCTATATCATACCATATTTATGGTTCTTATTGAATCTAGAATTTCCATGTAGTCTATTCTTGGCCCTTGGGTTCCGACTCCAAACACACATTGTCGTACTCCGCTCGTACTAGAGCCCACGGCGTTAAACGTATTATCTATCAGGGAGTATTTGGAATAGCTAGATGTGCTCACTGATTAACAAAATTTATGAACCATTAGGAAACCATTAATAGGGATTACGGTGATGATGCTTCAAGTCAGTTTCATAAACTATCACTCGGGCGGATCACTAAACAGGGCTGACACCTTTTCTCAAGCTTATGGGAATCATACCCCCGTGGTTCCAAGTAGACAGGATCAACGTTCTGTGTTAATCTATGCTAGATACATTAGTGGCTCATGTCGCAAATTTTTATCGCCCAGATGGAGCATGTATCTACAGTTCTCTTCCAACATATTAATACTCTGACGGCGTATTCGAGCCCGCAGCCGCTGTATTTGATTATTAAAGTATCTCGCTTACAACGTGTACCACGTGCAGTACCAAAAACAGCCTATAGCATCTCCGAAGATTACTGGTAGTAACTTGCAAGTAAGGGATGAACAACTTGCTGGAGCTACCCCCCACGCGCTGTTATCCGGATAACTGAGCTGTGCCGCACAAGGGCAAGGAGGTGACTGCACTCAATAGTCTCACAGCCGATGGTATGCATGGATTTCTTCCGGATCAATTACCCGATTCCCCTAAAACATGTAGGTACAGCGACAGGTAATAGGTGATGGGACGCTCTGAAATACAGTTATACCTACAAGCACTGTATTTTGATGGCGGTTTACTTAAAACGGGTATCGCTCTGTCTCAGACCGTTCCATCACTTATTACCTACCGCTGTACAGTGTACAAGTGCGTTGTACATGTATCTGCAAAGAAAAATAGGAATAGGCATAGATTATCACTCGCTTCAGGGACAGGCCCTTTACCGGCACTATATTTTATTTAGCTGGTTTACTAGCAATGTCTCAAAACAAGTGTAACTGCGATCTGGTATTTGGGGATGTTGACGGGCTTACTTTCGATTCCAGACTTCCGCCATGACAGAGGAAATAATCGTTTCTCTGTAGGAGGATTATCCTCGTAACATATGTGGTTGTAATCTAATAAGCCACCTGCCGTGTCTTCCAATGTAGCCACAGCGCTAACATCACTTTGTGACCTCGGCTTGTAGACGTAGTGTCGAGTCATAGACCATGATCCAGTCACCACGAGCCTCCCGAAAACCAATTCCCACCCCACAGGTGATTTTCAGCTGGCCTCTCTGAATTCAACTACTATTTACAGCTGAGGGTCGCGAGAGATTCACGGCTTAACCCGGGACAAACGCCCACCAGGTAATTTGACAATTAATCACGACTACAAATCCAGCCCGTTAGGGGGACTGAGTCTGCTGATTATCCTCGTTTACAGTAACGCTTACTCTGTCAAAGGACCCTCTGTTTCTCTCGTTGCATGTTTCTAAAATCCTTCCTTGCTGATCTAACCATTGACTCAAGTTTTGTAGCAGGCGGGGTTCCAAACAAGAGTTCCAAGCAAAGCACTGAACTACCAAATCGGCCGTTCAATGATCCCTCTTTCGCCTGGTGGCATCTGTGAACGAAATGGTCTCGGGGTTCTTGAGAAGTCCCGAAGGTATTACGAGATAATTGTACTCTCTATGCAATTACTGAAGACAAGTAGAAACAATGCTCTCGTTTGTGATGTACTAAACGTAGGGATAAACATAGCTACATATCTGGCGCAAGTTGTTTGACCAAGTACCAATCTGGCTGACCATATAAGTGGCTAAAAGGTCTTGAATTAGTTATCGAGATAGACCTCAGTCTTGTCTTAGGATAGCTATCCTTTCTGACTCTCTTTAGTGTCGGGTCTAAAGCGATATAAACCTCGAGACATGCTCTCTCGTGACCACTACGCTCATTTGTGCAGTTGTATGCGTGGAGGAACGGCTACCGACAAAGACAGGCCAACCCCACACCCTCCCCATTTCGGGACCTCGGGGTATTAGATCTCTGCCTTTCTCCCAAAGAAAAAATACTGCAATCGGTAACGAATCCAAGTTACTACTCCCACCCTCGGCTTGAACTCCGGACCCTTGGTATCCTAAGAACAAACACTCGGTGTCTTACCTGACGAGCAGTCTATCCACTAGACCACTCGCAATCGCCCATGTTATGTGCTGGCTGGAAGTGATACTTGACGGCTGGTGTGTACTAAGACGAATCTGAATCCTACTTAATTGGCCTTCGATGTCAACGCTCACCCATAATTTATATGCACTTAGGCCAGCTTATTTTCTTTTCTTTTGATAACTATATGTTACATAACCATGGGACTATTCTACTATAATGTTTACAATATAAGATAAACACATGCAGATGATGAATGTAATTAATGAATTGAACAAAAAAAAAACATGCAGATAATGATAGATGGGTTATAATCACCAAATATCACTCGCTCGTCTAGGTCAGCCTCTACTAAATTTTTCACAGCCCGTAGCGGCCATTACGGATAATACTCCCTGAGAGACTCAAATCCCATCAAAAACTCTCATTAGTGGTGACGTGAGTTGGAAAGCTACATCTTTCAGGTGCTACCCAGGCAACACTTTTCGCCCACCACCTCGATTCTACTGTAATAGGAGTCTGAAGAACCCCTGCATGAAGATGTCTCACGCGCGCAGTCAACATCTTCACAAAAAAATGGGTAGATCTACACCCTGACTAGCCTTAAGGTGCTAAAGTCGGGTAGGTCGTCCTGGTGATAGAAGTCGTTTAAGGTATAAGGTCACGGCGTCGAACGGTGAATAACCTGCTGTCAATTATAAGAGGAATGGTGTCTGCCCAGGCTCCTATAAGATGGCTTATGTTGGCTTTTAGACATCGACATCAATTGGAGCTTTCAGACTCGTCCTATTTTCAACCAAATAATGAAATCAATCAGTCAATCAATCAACAACCAACTCCAACGGCAGTTAAAGCGCCCATATATATACGTGCAAACTACATACGGAACGACCACGTGTACATATATGTATATATGTGCGGTCTTAGTCGCCGAAGCTTAATTTGTGAATACCGTTGATAAATGCACGTGCACTTACATCCATGTATGTTTCCACCACTCGCCTGGACATCCCCCACAATCCCAACCGAGAAACTGGAGTAGAAAGTTGAAGACCTGTTTTAATTTGTCTATTTTCTGGAAGTCTTGACTGCTCTATCATTATTACAAGCGGAGTGCGGCCTCCAGCCGCCCAGATGTAGTGACGAAATAAAAGTGCGGGCGGTACTGCGATATATATATAGTATTTTCTTAAATTATTGTCTCTTTTATCAAATTCTGATCACTTTTCGCTACACCCTGGTACTTCAACGTACATACATGTGGATCCTAGATCCTCTCTAGCTCTTTCGCGAACCTTCATGCGGTTTACTCAAAGACTACACTCCTCGAGCTCTATTTGGAATTCTCATCACTAGTCAGAACGGTCCTTAGCATCATCACCCATAGAGACCGGGTAACTAGGATATTTAAATCAAATGTCTACTCTCCCGTTTAAATATCTATATTGAAGGCTAAGCAAGGATGGGCTGTAGCGTTGGCGGTCACCCCTCGGTGAATTAATACTAGCCTCTTGGATTTGGGTTGTATACTGAGCTAGATTCGAGTACTACTTTGTTCGGGGCTGGTCTAGCCACCTGTCACTTGACTGGAGTTTTCGTCACAGTCACTCACTCGGAAATTTGAGCACTACGGCCGGGGATGGAAATTGATCTGCTAAACGGCTCCAAGGGTCTTATGGTAGATTAAGAGAGTTTTAGCACACTCTCTACATTCAACCGCTTGGTCACCAGCTGAGTCAAGTTATGCACGTTATTGGCAAAGTCCATTACAAGATCAGCATACAGGCTCGTCTATGGCGGTGAGTTAGGGTGACACTGGTAGGTAGTCTTGAAGTCGACCGGGCCGGTTAAGGAATTAACCACGGAATTCCAATGACATTAGGAAAAAGACTTTGGATCTGTGATAGCTGGCCAACCGGAGACATGAACCATCATACCATGAGTTGAGGCCCTAGCTACATTGGGCTGAGCTGACAGTCGCGCGTTGTGAACTGCGCAGCTCAGAAGTGTTGCTTTTCCATGCCGGTGGATTACGGTTAAGTATGAAATACATAGAGTACTTACCGCTCATACTCTGCAGGACTTGTTGGCTCACGGGAGTCGCTAGAGGAGGGTTCACTGGCGCTGTTCCTCTCGCTCCAAGCCCACCATGCAAGCCACCACTGCAAACACACCGAGCTCTACGAAGCATGCAGATACCGGCGCCAAGAAATTAACAACCGTTGATCCCGAAGGTTCCTCCAGGTACTGCGACCAACGATCATTGACCCATTGACACTCTTCTGTCAGCGATGTGGTCTCGACCATACTCATTCCCGGCCGTATTACGGTTTTCAATGACATTTCCGTGTAACCGGTTCCCCCGCACTTAGTAAAAAAATTTGAGATCGATGTTTCTTTTGGGCCCCTACATAAAATAGCTGTGCAGTTTTCAATTCGACTGACAAAACAAAATGTAGACTATCAATCGGTACCTACGCTGGAGTAGCAAAAGGTTGAGTTAAGACATGCA
Organism: Morchella sp. 2016-41; assembly: GCA_024713855.1. Classification (NCBI taxonomy): domain Eukaryota; kingdom Fungi; phylum Ascomycota; class Pezizomycetes; order Pezizales; family Morchellaceae; genus Morchella; species Morchella sp. 2016-41. The sequence goes on from JAMGZD010000021.1 coordinate 1,196,410, forward strand.
TGCACTGTTGATCGGAAAAGGCAAAATTCATCACAGGCAAGACATCGATCCATCACAATAGGAAAACAAAGCAAAACAAATCGCGGGGAGTAACCAAGCAAACTTTGGAAAAAAGCAAAAGTGAGACAACTAATCAGCCAACTCGGGGGAAAGGTCAATGCGTTTTGCTTTGATGGGGATTTTTTCAGTAAAAAGAAATTATAAAGTTGCAAGCAGGGCAAATAACAAATAGGAAAGGAACGGCGAGACGAGACAAAAGAAATAAAGGGGATGAGGATAGTTAGATGATGAGCCTCGACGCTGAGATGTTGGTTTGGCCTGTTTGAAGATGTTTAAGGCAAGAAACCCTAACCCCACATTTTATATAAACATGCAGTACCTACATGTACCTACTACACAGGTTTCTTTACGCCATAGTTTTTACTTTATGCGATCATTGTGTACCTAGAAACAGAAATCGAAATGATATAAAAAAAAAAAAAAACATGTACCTACTACAGTAACTTGCGCTTTCTCGAGGCTCGAAATAGCTAATCTAATAAGGACTAAAAGTGAAAGGAAAAGCTTTCGACTTTCGTGACACCTGTAGGTATGGCGAAATCCCTTACGCTTTAGGAGGGAAAAAAAATTTCGTTAGACGGCTTTTGAATTTTGCCGGGTTGAAGCAGGCAGCTTTCGTTGTATAATCTTTTGAGGCATCGGAAATGATCGTGGCCTCCCCCGGAGGAGGACTGCGGTGGCTCGGGTGGTAGAAGTGCTCATTGGACATTTTCCACTCCCTTTTCTAGAAGTTAGTTACCAACGGCTACTACAATTGCAGCGGTACCTTACATACCGGTAAGCCAAACGCAACACATGACTGTTTTTCCCTGACACTTTTTTTTTCTACTTTCTTTTCTTTTTTACCCTTGACGCTCGCTTTGATCTGACCCGGGGGTTTATTTAGAGCGCCGGAAATCTACATATGTGTGTTTCGTACCGCCGGGGTAAAAGAGGCGGCACGCTGAGTTTCCTCGGATTGGATTGGAAGGGTTATTATTCAAGTCGCACATATCTGAACACTACCTATGTGGACCGCGGCCTGAAAAAAAAAGTCACGATGTTATGTGTGGTGGTTTGACTTTTGCATCCGGATGGATAAAAGCTAAAACCGTCCATTATGTCCGGTGACGAACTCATTCCACTCCACACACAAGGGAAAAAAAATGTTTCGCTCTTTGTTGTCTGTGCTTTGCTTTGCCATTCACCTGGTAAAAAAAAAAAGGAAGGCTTGAGGCATGGATGAATCAAAAGAGGGGTCACATGCGTTACAAGCGAGGGCGGGGGTAGGCAGCGTAGGGAGGGTACTGAGGGTTAGCAAGGGAATGAAAGGGAAGCTAAGGGGTGCAAGGAAAACCTGCATGACATGCTGGACTCTCAAAAGCAGGTCGGCGTCATGTCTGTCCAGATTTCTAAAGTGAGGGGTGGCGCATCGTCTCGACCTGACTGTTTGTTTCCTCATTTCAGAAGGGAGGGAGGGTGGTTCGACAGGGTTCTGTTCTGTGTGGGGAGACTCCGACTCTGACTCGCAGGCAGTAGAAGCGTCGTTCGTTTCGATCTGTGTGGGAGGATGTAGGGTCGGTAGATTCGTAATGCGGGGGAGAAAGAAGGGTGTGCTGCAATTATCTTGTTCCAATTCTTCTTTCAGGGTAAACCAACCGGGCTTGTGAATGGAGGGAGGGACGGTTGAGGTGGGAAGAGCTGCCATGACATCGATCAGATCAGATACAGCAAGGCCAATGTTCGATTTGTAGATTTTTGATACCGATAGCTATGGGGCATTATTAAGATTGTATGCAGTACTAGTGCAGTGCAAACATGTATGTACGAAATTTGTAGAGCAGGCACACACACACACACACACACACACACAACCTCCTCCTCTCTTCCTTTTACGTACCTACAATACCTACCCTTGGAGACAACATCTTGTTTGTGGTTTGGCCATGGGGCGGGTAGGTAGCATGGGGACGTTGCGGGTGGTGGTGCAACTGTAAAGCAGGTCTGTAACACACCAGGACAGGAAATTGAGATTTACAGCTTTGGTAGGCGCTGTGGATCGCCCTGTCTGCCCACCACCACCATCGCACCGCACCGCACCGCACACCGGCCTGGTCACTGGGGGGGGCAGACTGGAACCGATCATTGGCTGATAACCGGGGAATCGAAACACAATTACAGTACAACTAGCTAGGTTCTACAGGTACTACTGAGGAGTAGAGTACCGTTGCCTGGGTTATCGGTAGCGCTCTAGCGTGGTATTTACATAAATACACACTTGTACATACTACATACAGCAGAGTCGACTGGCTATCGATAATATCTGTGTGCAGCTTCGATTTCAGGCTTTTGTGTGGAGATATTCCGGCGGCGGCGAAAGTGAACACTACCTGAGTGGCAGTGAGGGATCTTGCTTGCCGCGCGCGCGCTCCTTCTCCTCCTTCTTAAGGTTTGCCCCCCAGGTAGGTAGAGCAGATCTAGAGCAGGAGTACATACACTCACCTCCAGCTTCCCCAAACTTTCCTGTTTAGCTGGAAGTTTCAAGGTCACGATAGTTGTTTTTTCTTTCTTTTTTTTCTTTCTTGCCAACAGAATTCAAACAGCTAGCTGCCTTCGCCGCCTCCTCCTCCACCACCTTGTTTCAATTGGGGGTGACGAGAGAATGATTATGGTATGTAGAGTAGATGACATATGTAGATTCCTTCCAGACCGACTTCCTTCCTGGAACCGCCCATCCCCCTCTCCGCTGCTCTATATATGTGATTAATTGATCCTGCCTGCAGTCTTCTTCATCTTGCTCTTCTGCTGCTGCTACTGCTTCTACTTTTCTGCCCACTCTACCTGCCTGCCTACTCTGCAAGTTCCAATTTCCTCCCATCCACTCACCACCCCCGCCGTCAAAACAAATATACTAACTACGAGACCACCTGCTCGCGTGCCCCTCTCCATCTCTCTCCTTCCCTCTTCCCTCTCTTCCCCACCACCGATATCCTCGGCATCATACCATCTCCCCTAATTCCTAACCCCATCCCGTATTTCCGCACACACATACGTCGACGTCGGCTCCCTGCAGGCGGACAGGCAGATCTTGAATTTCCACGCCTGTCTACCCTGCCCACCTACCCATCTAACCTACAGGCTATACCCACGCACGCACATATCCAAATCCGCGGGAGTACCGGATCTGTCTGTAGCTGTCTCTGTCTGTCTGTCTGTCTGTCTGTCTGTTTTGCGCTTTGTGTGTCACACAGTGTGCGCATGTGAAGTGAAGTGAAGTGAAGTGAAGTGAGACAGACTTGTTGACCTGAACGGCCACCACCAGAGTAGTAAGTACTTAGCAGCTCGGAATTCTCCGATCTGAATTTAAAGGGAAAAAAATCTCAACAAAAAAAAAAAAAAAAGAGCGTTCTTCCTCCCAAAAAACAATAGAGACCGAAACGGAACGATCAGACCCCCGAGACTTGTTTTCCTTCTTTCCTTTTTGCTTGCTTGCTTACTGAGCGGGAAAGAGAGGAAATTCGCACGGCCGGGCTTGTTCTTTCTTTTCTCCAT